>PVHT021183699.1:54771472-54858734 GCA_004024745.2 Catagonus wagneri | reverse complement strand
GGGTGGAATTTCTACAGAGGAGATGGAAGGGAGAGAATGTGATCAAAGGTGGAAGGAGTCTGGCATTCTGGAGTGAGCTCATCCGTGTATTATGGGAAACCCCATAGATGGATGACCCTCCATCTCTCAGAGCAAAGGAAACAGGAGATTCTCCCCAAAAATATAATAATAATATATAGTGTATTATATAATAGATTATGATATTTAATGTGTATTACTTACTCTGTGCTACCTGGAGATTCACTATATACATAACTCATTTAATCCTCACCTTCAAGGTTGGTGTATCTATTATCTCCATTTTACAGATAGGAAAGCTGAGGTACAGTGGGCTTGAGTGTCCTGCCCAAACTCTCAGTTACGGGGAAGGCTAACATAGAAACACAGTCACTTTGGCTCCAGGGTTCCCACTCCATATAGCCTCTCAGGAACAGCACCTTGGAACAGTTCCCCACATGGCTCAGCATGGTACAGAAACTGACTAGCATCCATGAGGAGCCAGGTTCAATCCCTGCCCTCACACAGTGGGTTAAGGTTCCTGCCTTGAGGTGAGCTGTGGTGTGGGTAGCAGACACAGCTGGGATCTGGTGTTGCTGATTTGAACCCTAGCCCGGGAACCTACATATTGCCGCCCTAAAAAGACAAAAAGAAAAAAGAGAACTGCACCTTGGAGTTCCCTCTGTGGCGCAACAGGATGGATAGTGTCTTGGGACCGCTGGGAGGCCGATTGCATTTCCGGCCCTGCAGGCACAGCGGCTTAAGGTTGCGGTAGCTGAGGCTTAGGTGGCAACTGCCACTGGGATCTGATCCCCGGCCCCCGGGAACTCTGCTGGCCGCGGGGAGACCAAAAAAGAAAAAAGAAGAAGAAGAAAAAAAAAATGGAGTGGCACCTTTTCATCCTTTTCTGGAACATGTAGCCATGACGTGACTTAACAGGAGAAATTGTGAAACTCACCCCTCCCTCAACCAGCCCTATAGAGGGGGTCTCCAAATGGTGCAGCGGTTCTGGAAGTTGCAGGTCACCATGACAACGCACCCCCCCCCCGCCTGGCCACGCCCCCTGGAGCCCGGCCACGCCCCCACGCTCAGTCCCTCTGCTTTCCTGCACTGGGGCCCCTCTCCCTGCGGGTTTTGCCAGGGGAGCTATCCCCAGTTTGTGGCGGCTGTGGTTTGGCGCTCAGGACCCAAATGTAAGAGGAGCCGGAGCTGAGGCAGCGGCCCGCGCCAGTCTGCGGAACTCAAGCCCCAGAGCGCCTCAAATAGGTGGTAACATCTTCGGTTTGATCCAAATCAAAACAAGGCTGGACTTTCCTGTTTTTTTCTTTTCCCTTTTTTTTCTTTTTTTCTTTTTCCTCTCCAGGGGGGAGAGGAAAGGAATGTGCAGCGGCTGCTAATAGGAGGACGGAGTGAGCGATTGCTTATTTTTTTATCCGTGCTGAGCTGAGGCTGCGGGGAACCTCTGGGGCCAGGAAGGGCGCAGCGGGAGTCCGAAGGGTCTCGGGGAGACGGAGTTCACAGTCAGGACCAAAGCTGCTAGCTGACATGTTTCATTTGGCCTGCCTGGTGTTTCAAAAATGTTTTTAAATAGATGCTGACATTTTAAAGAGGGGGAGATGATGCAGAGAATGCTGCATTCCTGGCTTGTGTGGAGAAATGGGGAGATCTGGCCCCAAATCCCTGCAAGTCAACGGAGCTGAGCTGGAGCCTCTTCCTTATGTAGGTCACCAAGGTCGCCAGAGTCCTGGCCCACCAGTACCCCCACCCCCACCCCACACTGGCTCTCTGGCCCCAACAGCATTTCAGTTGGTGACCCCAGAAGATGGGAAACCCTCCCTCCTAGGACCCTCACCAATCTCTGGATGGGTACCTCTGTGCAGCCTCAGCAAGCAGCCCAACAAGGCCAAGGCTAGGGGTGTTGCCAGAGTCTGTTTAATGGCAGATTAAGTCACCTGTTATGCAGCCATTAGAACACAGCATGATGCATCACTGGGTAAAGGGAGAGGCTGAAGCTGGAGCCTGGTTCCTAGAGTGCTCTGTCCAATTTAATTCTTCTATTAAAAAAAAAAAAAAAAGACAAGCAAACAAAACAAAACCCTAGGCAGATAAGAGCAGAGGCTGTAAATCATCCTCTATGCAATGGTTCATCATAAAGGATCTGGAGAGAAATTAGAGGAGGCAGGAGAAGGAAAAGCAGTGATGAACAGGGCAGGGGTTGTAACGGCGTGATTGAGGACAGGCAGGCAGTGTGTGAGAAAGTGCTGGAAATCAGATTTGATTTGGGCATCCCAGATGAAGGCGGGAACCCAGCAGCCCAGCCTACTGCTCACTTCAGGGCATGCGATGGCGGGGGGGAATGCGTGCATAGGGGACTCACATGAACTGTGCCTTCTAGGGCCACGTGGACTTTGCTCCAATGTGTCTCTTAATCCTGGCTCTGTCATTTTTTTGGCTAGGTGATTTAGGGGGGTTACTTACCCTGAGTCACATTTTCCCCCTCTTGAATGAGAAAATCATCACCAATGCCAAGGGTGGTGCCAGAAGACATAGCGGGCGCTCACTACATGATGCTTTCTTTAGGATAATGTTGTAAAAGTTTTAAGTCAGACCATCCCCAAATGAAAGTAGATTTTACTTAGGTGGCAGTTAAAAGGTGGCATCTGAAGGTTCAGTTTTGCTCCTCCTAAGGAAGGGCCGGATGACTGTCCCTTGCGGGGTCCTCATAGCGTCCACACGGGTTTGCCTTGACACATGATGGCGGTGTTGGAATAAGATGAACCCAGTCCAAGAGCAGGGCAGCCTTAGGCTCACTGGACTCAGTGAGGCTCCCCAGACTGGCTATGAGTCATGCCTGGGGGATGGACGTGCTGCTGGTCTCTGCTCTCCCTAACACCCCACCCCTGCCCAGCCTCAGTGCCCCGACCTTGCAGCATCCCCTCCCTCCCCATCTTTGTTTGGGCTTTGCCAGAAGCAGAGCCTCAGGTCAGGACGCGAGCGCTGCTAGTTTCTCAAAGGTCGTGGTGGACATGGAAACGCCTATTCCAATCTGCCTTCAAGGAAGGACTGAGGGTCCTTCTCTCAGCCCTTCAACACCTGTACCAGCCGCAGAGAGGAGAGCCGCTGTGGTTACACCACCTTTCCTGGGGTGGCTAGCATCCTCTTGTGCACACCCGCCCCCGGAGCCTGAGCAAGGTGGGGTGTCCATCCCGCCCCAGGGCTTGCCCACAGCTTTGTTGATCCTGTGTTACATCTCAGCTTCTCTTTCTGCCTAAGCGTGCTTCCCCCACTTCTTTTCACAGATGTTGATTCCCTAACAAAACCTTGCTCTCCAAACTCCATCTCAGGGGCCACTTCCAGAGAACCCCAGCGGTAGCAGAGCTGGTCCCAGGACTCCAGAGTGAAGGGGTGGGGGTGGGGAGGGGGGAGTCAATGTCAGGGTGAGTCTTTGTCGGAGCCAAAGTCTTCAGAGAAGGGTCCAAGAGGACCCCCCCCCCCGGGAACTGCCCACTGGCGGGGGGTTGTGGGGGAGATCTGTGTCTGCAAACTGCCCCCATTCCTGGGCTTCCTTCACACACTGGCTGAGAGGGCTCCCCACCTTGGGAGAATACCCTGAGCAGAAAGTGGGTGCCTTGGTGGAGGGATGCTGTCAGCAGGACTCTGAGCTTAGGAGGACTTTCATTGTGGCCAAAGCCACCAGAGGGCCCGGGGCAGTGTGCAGTGCCCCTCCCCCACCGCAAGGCACTTGCCGGGGCCAAGCAGAGGCACCAGCAAGAGCTGGGCAGACGGTGGAAGGAGGGAAAGTTGGTGGTGTTCCTGCCCTGCAACCCCCCGCGCCAGGGCTCGGGCACTAAGTCTGGCTTCAAGGCAGCTCCTCCTGGGTACCAGCGCTCCCTGGGATCAGAAACACCACCCCGGCGCCCGCTCAAGAGGAGGATTCGTAAGGCCTTGTGATGCTGCCAGTTTCCCCACCTGCCTTACTGGCTCTTTTCACTCCACTGCCCCTGTGATTACCATCTCCTGGCTAAACAGTCTTTGGCTGAATGCTCCGCGGGGATCCTGATTGACACAGGGGGCCAGGCCACCTCTGATGCAGAGAGTCTTCTCCAGCTCTTCCATCCCCTCCCGCCTCCCCCCACCCCAGCTATTCTGGGTCCCCCTGCAGCGTCTGCTGGCTTTGAAATCTATTTCTCATAGATAAATGTATACTTTCCTCCTTCACAGCCTTCTGATTGAGGAAGAAAAAAAAATAACATTTCTATAACGCTATTAAATGTTTTCCTTTCACAAACACTGGTTTTGTACATCAGAAGCCTTGCCTTTCATGACTTTTGAATTCTCGGAAATGGGCTTCATGTGACTGTTTGGGGAGTTAAAATAGGAACCTCAGCTCTTTCCCTCGCTGCATTCCTGCCACACAATCATAATCCTCTCCAGGGTGATGGGTCCCTCTGGCTGGGCGGAAGGAAGTCATTTTAAGGAGATGTGAAAAAAGAAAGGACTAATCCTCCGCTTCAAGAGATTTTTCTCCCAACAGTTTTTTTCAACAGGTGATAGATAGTGATGCTGGCAGCACATTTTTCAGGAAACACTTAAACGCTGCTCCACCCTCAATCCCCAGTATTCACTTTGTCCAGAGCTTCTGGAAGCCCCACAAGCACATTCATTCAATAAATATTGAGTGAGTGCCTATTGCAAGCAAAATAGCTGGGTGCTGAGAGAAAGCATGTAATTCCCACCCACACCATGGAGTTTATAATCTATATTGTGCACTAGAGGTTAATCCACTGATTCACAAAATGCGACATTGCAATTTTTCTTTGGTGCTTGCTGTTCCCTCTGCCTGAAATGCTTTTCCCTCAACTATCTACATGGCTTGCTCTATACTTCCTCCACCCATATCTGTTCTCTCACTTTTCTTTTGTTTCCTTTTTTTTTTTTATGGCCACACCCATGGCATATGGAACTTCCTGGGCCGGGAATTGAATCCAAGTCACAGCTGAGACCTGAGCCACTATAGTCAGGTTCTTAACCCACTGTACCACAGTGGGAACTCTTATTCCCTTTTCTTATGCTCCATCTATCCCAGAATGTAAGCACTATTAGAATAAGGATTTTCTTCTCATTTTTAAAAAGTCTTTTTTTGTTGTTGTTGTTCTCTGCATTATGCTCAGAGCTGAGATCAGTACATGGCACATAGTAGGTGCTCAAACAACATTTATTGAATGAACCAAAGTACTAATAAGCAGGGGGCTGAGAAGGACTAGACAGAAGGCTTCCCAGAGGAAGTGAGAGTTGGGCTGATCTAAGAAAGACCAGAAGAGCATTAACTGGGCCTCAAGGAGAAGCAAATAGTTCCAGTCAGGCAACACTGGCATATGCAAAGGTCCTGCGGTGTACGAGAGCATGGGGTGGGTGGAGGCTTAATGACCTAGGGGCTGTTCGATGAGATTCAAGCACAGAGGATGGGATAGAGTTGTGATAAAGGAATGAAAACAATAGACAGCTAGAACAGCTCACAAAGCGCTGGGAACTGTACCAGTCTTCACGCAGATCTGGGTGGGAGGTGCTGTACTTCCATTTTACAGATGAGAAAATTGATGCCCCAGTAATTTAGGGAATTTGCCCAAATCACAGACCTAATGAACAGCAGAATTAGAATTGAACCCCCTTCTCTGACTGCAGAGCTTGTGGCCTTAATCCCTGGGGCCTTCAGTCTCCAGTAAGAGGGGTAGCTTAGGCCAGCCCTTGTGAGGACCTGAAATGACACAGAATCCCCACTGGGGGCTGGGGAGGAGCTGGCAGATACAGGCTGAATATCCCCAGGGTGATTCTCACAGATCTTTGGGCTCTGGCTCGCCCTGCACCCCTTGCTGCTCTTGGCAGCCACACCTGCTCTGATTGACCTGACTGTCAAAAACGTGCTTCCAAACATTTATAGTCTGGACGGGCAAAATCAGTCTCAATTTCCTAAAGATCTGGCCGTGTAGCAGGAAGATCCCTTCAGGGATTCCGAAGCTCATGTTCTGTTCCCTGGGAGGATGGTTATTTTAAAAAGCATTAAGTAGGTCATTCTCTGTGCGGTGCGGAGCCCCCAGACTTGGCTGTCCCCCAGCATCCCCCAGGGAGGTTTTTAAACAGCTCCATGTCCAGGCCACACCCTGACCAACTGTGTCAGAATCCTTAGGGGTTGGACCCAGGCATCAGTATTCTTTAAAGCTCCCCAGGGGAGCCCAGTTAGCCATCAGGTTTGAGACTCACAGCCCCTCGTTACTGAAAGTGTTGAACAGGGACCAATAACATCCGCATCGCAGGGAGCTTGTTAGGAGTGCAGACTCCCAGGCCCCACCCCCGAACTACAGATTCAGAATCTGCATTTTAATAAGGTTGATTCCTGTCCTCATAAAGGTTTGAAAAGTCCTGCTCAGGAATCACACTTTTGGGAGTTCCCAGTATGAGTCGGTGGGTTAAGAATCTAGCTGGTATTCATGAGGGTGTGGGTTCAGTCCCTAGCCTCACTCAGTGGGTTAAGGATGTGGTGTTGCCACAAGCTGTGGCATAAGTTGCACATGTGGCTCAGATCTGGCGTTGCTGTGGCTGTGGCGTAGGCTGGCAGCTGCAGCTCCAGTTTGAACCGTAGCCTGAGAACTTCCATATGCCACAAGTATGGCTCTAAAAAGAAAAAAAAAAAAATAGAATCACAATGTCCAGTAGTGTGGCCACTAACCACATGTGGCTATTTAGATTTAAAGTTAAAAATTCAGCTCCTCGGAATTCCTGTCACAGCTCCATGGCAATGAAACTGACTAGCATCCATAAGGATCCGGCGTTGCTGGGAGCTGTGGTGTAGGTTGCAGACATGGCTCAAATCCTGCATTGCTGTGACTGCGGTGTAGGCCAGCAGCTGCAGCTCCGATTGGACCCCTAGCCTGGGAACCTCCATATACCACGTGGGTGCGGCCCTAAAAAGACAAAAAAAAAAAAAAAAAAAATTCAGCCCCTCAGCACACCAGCCAAATTTCACGTGCTCATTTGCCAGGCGTGGCTAGTGGCCACCAAACTGGACAGCGCAGATAGAGGGTTTTGAACACGGCAGGAAGTTCTGTTGGACAGCACTGCTCTAGAACATTCTGGAAAGAGGTGATAATCGGCCACAGTCTTTCTCCCTTGTGTGCTAAAGGCATACAGGTAGACAAACAATGCTCCCTCCTTGGAAGGGACAAAACTGAAATGCATTCCACCAGGCACAGAGGGGACACAGGTATCCCCTGCTTTTCAAAAGTTCACCTTACACCACTTTGCTTTTACCAAAAACCTACGTTAGTACTTGTTTTCAGTAACTGGGATAAATCCCATTTTTGCATTTTTTTTTTTGCTTTAACCAAAAAAGACCAAAATGGAAAATAGCATCCAGTGTTGGTTTTGCAGGGAGCTCACCTGGAGGCAGCTGGCGGGCACCGCCCAGCTCCATCCCAGGAACCGCGCTCAGCATCTCGGCATCCGTTGCCATGGCTCTGAGCCCTGTCCGTGCGCATCTGTGCTTTATCTTGACTGATTTTACACATTCTTTAGCAAAATGTGTCCTGAGGGAATTGCTGCTTCTCTTTACAGCCATTTTGGCTTAGGAAAGGTTTGCTCTGCTTTCAGATAACAGAGGAAACCCGTCCATCTAGACAATTTAGTTTCTTTTTCCTTTTAAATAAATTGAGAGCCACAGCCTTACCTTCCCAAGCCCTGGATGAGTGCAGCGCATAGGGGTGGGGAACCGATGAGTGGGGGAGGGAGGAGAAACGTGAGGAGATCAGTTTCAAGTATACGACAGAAGGCAGGACGTTAGGCCTGGTCCCCACCTGCCCCTGTCATGGGCCACCGGGGCAGCGGATACACACTCCCTGATTGTCACTTTGTGGAGAAGTGCCTGGCAACCACATGTGACTGATCTGCGATTCCAGGTGCGAGTGCAAAGAGCAGGCATTTGGTCTGCCACCTCAGAGCCAAGTTACAGTGTGACGTGGCTGGGGGCTTCGTTTATTTTTTTCAAGGGTGTTTTTCTTTGCACGAAGAAATTCAGTCCCTTCAGCAAAATCCTTCCTTTGGGGAGGAAAGGCCAGTGATGTTTCTCCACGTAGACTGTTGGGTGGCTGATGCCTGATGCAGGAAGAGGTGACCCGTATGATAATGACAGAGCAGGGGCCCTCCAGCAGTGGACAGTGATGCACATTTTCCTAGGAGAAAGCTGCTCTCCATCTAGACACACACTCTGCCAGCTGCTGGGAGGTAAGGGTGGGAGGTAACGGGGTGGGGGGTGGGGGGGAGGCCAGCAAGCTGGCTGTGTGTTTACACCTCCCTTTGGTGGCTCTCCTCCCAAATTACCATGGGGAAGAAGTGGGTAAAAAGGGTTGGAAAACCAAAGGAGAGAAGGCAGCCTCAAAATGTATCCGACTGCATAGCACCCTGTGCTGTCATGTAGTGTTTACAGCTCGACACAATTTTAGGTGTTAAGATTCAGCTGATATTATCAAACAGGGACGCTTTGCCTTACAGGGTGCTTGGTTTCTGTTTTATGAAACTGGTCCTCAAGATTCCCAGAGGAAGAATTCAGAGCAAGTTTTGCCATCCCCTTTAAAGCAGAATAAAGCCCAGAGTAATTTAGTGATTTTTCTGAGATCACACAGCTACTAGTGAAATGAAGACTCAAAGCGATCATTCCTGTATTCATTTATTCATAACTATTTATTGAGAATCCTACTAAATGTCTGCTTCTTGAGATGCTTTGATGTCATCTTTGTGTTGGTGTTATAGTCTAGAGAGGCTGATAGAAAAAAAAAAAGCAAATTAACAAAGTAAATGATTACCAAGTATGATAAGTGCTATAAAGGGAAAAACAACCAGTGGCTAAAGGTGGAAAAACCGGGAGAGTGCTGGGTTCCTCGGATAAGTTGATATGCAGAGGCTTCTCTAAAGAGGAGACATTTGTGCTGAGACTTGAAGGAGAGTCAAGCAGCCAAAGGCAGCGTTAAGAACATTCCGGCACAGGTGCTGCGTCACGAAGGCTATGGGCGGGAAAGCGCTTGGCCTCCGTGGGCCTCAGGGGAAGGCAGGCCACGCGGCTGCTGCTCTGGGACAGAAAGAGTCACTTAAGGCAGTAACCGCCCCACCCCCCTCCACCCCTAACTAAGGGGGATTTTTGTCTTCACCCCTCAGTTCCTCCTCCTGGGGGCCCTCTCCTGAGAGTCCTTTCTGCCCAGCCCATTCCGAGAGTCTGAACTGTAGCATCAGTAGGAGGGTAGAGAGAGATTGTTCTGGAATGTTGGAAGGAAGGCGGTAGGCCTCACAGAAGATGCCGCCTGCATGTCAGTGAGAGTTGGAGTAGAAGACTGAGACTGAAGAATTGAGAAAGAGTCACAGCTTCCAGAGCAGCTGCAGGTCCAGGCAGAGGGGTGCAGAGGCTGTGGCAGGTTGTGAATTTTGCGCGAGAGATGACTTCTGGCCACGTCTGCGTGTTTCTTTGGGCTATCACCCAGAGACTGGAATGCCTGGGCCCTGGAGTGTTTTATTTGTTTTGCTTTTTAGGGCCCTGCCCGCGGCATATGGAGGTTCCCAGGCTAGGGGTCTAATCGGAGCTGTAGCTGCCGGCCTACACCACAGCCATAGCAATGCGGGATCCAGACCGCATCTTCTACTACACCTCAGCTCCCAGCAACACTGGATCCTTAACCCACTGAGCGAGGCCAGGGATTGAACCAACCTCCTCATGGATACCAGTTGGGTTTGTTACCGCTGAGCCACTATGGGAACTCCCTGGGCCCTAGAGTTTATGTGGGTTCCTCTGAAATAGGATGGATCAAACCTTGATTCCCAACAGAGAGCCCTGCGGGGTTTCTCAAAAGACAAAGACAGGTTCCTGCACACGGAGATGTGAGCTTTGAGTCATGCAGGAAATGTTAGAATTATTTGCTTCGCAGTTCTTTCTTCTCTAATTCCCAGCATAACATGTTCAGTGACCATTGCATTTGGGATTGCTAACTTACTGGGTGAAGGTATGTGCATTGTAAGCTTGGCCCCTGGTGGCTCTGAGTTTAGGAGGAGGAGCAGAAGGGGTAATAATCATCATAATAAGCACTTCTTGAGTGCTCACTACATGTTGGGCACCATTCTAAGCACATTATGTGTATTAGGTTATCTAATCATGCAGTAACCCCAAAGGATTGATAGGTACTATGTATACCCCCATTTTACAGAAGAGGAAACTGAGGTACAGAGTCTTAGAGTTGGCAGGTGGCACATTCAGGATTTGAACTCAGTTTGGCTCCAGAGCTCCTGCTTTTTAGCACCATACAGGTGACCCGAGAGACCCCTGAGGTCTTACCTGATTACCCGGACCACCCACACCCTACCCCTCGTTGGCCACCATACCTCCTTTCATGTAGCATCTCATTACATCTTCTTAACAGCTCTTTTAGGTATGTACTGTTATTCTTCCTATTTTACAGATGAGGAAATCGAGGCTCAAAGAGGTGAGTAATTTGCTCAGGGTCTTTTAGTTAAATGAATAGTAGCATTGAAATCCAAACCCAAGAGTTGAACCCCAGAACTTGAGCTCGGCACTAACACTGGTCACTTTTTTTTTTTTTGAGTCAAGACCTTGTGTCTCTCAAAGGTCGCCCATGAAAATGAACTTCAGCCACACGTGTAGGACAGAAGGGAGTTTTTTTTTTTCAGTCCCTAAAGAATATTTGGGGACAGGTATTATTGACACTCCCTGAGCTACTAGCTTTCATCCCAGGCGGCAATTATCTCCTGATGGGACCTGCCCAATTAAGCAAGTTCAAGGTCACTGATCTCCTTAACTCATGTTCTTTCAAAGTTCTATCTTCTGGCCCCCTCTGGACCCTGCCTACTCCGTTCCCAGTGATCACACCCATTCCCAGGTATTCACAACCCCTGATTTGGATGAATTCCAAACCCACATCTTCAGCCCAGACTTGGCTTCAAATCTCCATCGTCTTAGTTCCACCTGCCACCAGGACTTGAGCACCTGGATTCTCCCAAGCATAGCAGAGCCTGGAGTCCAACCCCCTAGATCCCACAGGGTCTTTTTCATCCCCACTTCCCAGCTGCCACCTGCAGTGTTGCAGCTGAAGGCTCCCCCAGGCAACCTTCCCTATAGCGCTGCCCTTGGGCAGCAGGCGCTGGCTCATCAGAGGGAGGGACCTGCTGGGTCTTCTACCCACCCCCACCTTTACTTGACCCAAGTCATGGAAATGCTAAAGGGATTTGAGAGGTGATGGGCAGGGCGCTGGTAGTATCTTTCAAGAATCTTGTGTAAATTCCCTAGGCTAGCAATCACTATCCCCTACCTGGTTGCAAACCTTTGCTCCTGCTCAGGCACAGAGCAGCTCCTTAGCCCTCAGCATTTCCTCTGCCTTCTGGCCTTCTTGCCTTTACTCTTCCTGGTTCACATGCTTGCATAGGCTTAGGCTCCTCTCATCCAACTGTCAAAATTCTACTCATCCTTGGAAGCCCAATGATATTGCAGCTTTACCCATGAGGTAGTCCCCAGCAATGCTCGCCCTTGCGGCATGGGTTATTATCAGCTATGAATGGGTCTGTAGTCATCATGGTTGAGAATGAATCTGATTCATCGTAGCTATCTTGCTCCCACTAAAAGCTGCTGAAGTCCTTGGAAATTCCTTTTGTGTCTCAGTGGGCTAAGAACCAACTACTATCCATGAGAACGTGGGTTCAATCCCTGGAGTCATTCCGTGGGTTAAGGATCTGGTGTTGCTGTGAACTGTGGTATAGATCCCAGATGCGGCTCGAATCTGGCGTTGCTGTGGCTGTGGTGTAGGCCAGCAGCTGCAGCTCGGATTTGACCCCTAGCCGGAGAACTTCCATATGCCGCAGGTGTGGCCCTAAAAAGGAAAAAAAAAAAAAGCTGCTGAGGTCCTAACCCTCAGTACAGTGACTTCTACCTTATTTGGAAAGTGGGTGTTGGCATATAGGATCAAATAAAGATGAGATCTTCAAGGCAGGCCCTAATCCAATGTAACTAGTGTCCTTATAGGAATTGAGACACAGACATGCACAGAAGGAAGGTGATATGAAAACACACAGGGAGAATGCCATGCAATGACAGAGGCAGAGATTGAAATGATGCACTTGCACGCCAAGGAATGGCAAGGATTGCTGGCAAAGCCAGCAGCCAGGAGAGAGGCATGGAATGGATCCTCCCCTAGCTTGCTCAGCGGGAGCATGGTCTTGCCAACACCTCGATTTCAGACTTCCAGCCTCCAGGGATGCGAAAGCATCGATTTCTGTTATTTTAAGCCACTCAGTTTGTGATGCTTTGTCATGGCAACCCTGGGAAACATACATTAAGTATGTCACACAATGCCTTACACAGAGTAGGTCACTGGTAAAAGCCTGTTGAATTTGGACGGTGGCGGTTTATTTCTCTATCTAGTTCTTTTACAAACTCTTTAATGTTGATTGTTACCTACCTTGCGATAGTTGGTAGAAACTCAAAGTTTGGTTTGTCACTCTGTACCAGTTAGCCACGCTTTCCCACCAACTGCCCTAACCAGTAAATCCATAGATAATCCATTTGTGAGGGAGAAGAGAGCTTATACTAATATATTAGTTAGGTACTGCCGCCTAACAAGTCATCCCAAAGTCCAGTGGCTTAAAACAACAAGCAGGAGTTCCCGTTGTGGTGCAGTGGAAACAAATCCCACTGGTATCCATGAGGATGCGAGTTTGATCCCTGGCCTCACTCAGTGGGTTGGGGATTCAGCCTTGCTGTGAACTATGGTGTAGGTCACAGACACAGCTTGGATCCCGCGTTGCTGTGGCTGTGGTGCAGGCCGGCTGCTACAGCTCTGATTTGACCCCTAGCCTGGGAAGCTCCATATGCCCCAGGTGTTACCCTAGAAAACAAATTTAAAAAACAATAAGCATTCCTTATTTGTGGTGTTTCTGTGCAGTGGCTTGGCTTAGAAGTTTGGTCTAAGGATCTCTCATGAGGTTACTGTCCCTTGTCCCCTAGGGCTGGGGTCATCTGAAGGCTCAACTGAGGCTGGAAGTTCTAATTCCAGCCTGGCTGGCAGGCTGGGGCTGGTTGTTGGCAGGAGGCCTCAGCCCGGGTCCAAAGGCTGCTTGAGCGTTCTGACTGCATAGCAGTTGGCTTCCCCAGAGCAATGCAAGCAAGAGAGCAAGGCAGAAACTACAAAGCATTTATGACGCAGCCTTGAAAATCACACACCATCATCTCCGTCCCATTCTGCTGTCCACTCCTAAGCAAATGTGGGAAGGCACCAATACCAGGAGCTGAGGATCTTCGAGTGCCATCTTTTTTAAAAAAATATTTTGGCCACACCCATGGCGTGTGGAAGTTCCCAGGCCACAGAGCGAACCCAAGCACAGTTGTGACCTGTGCCACAGCTGCAGCAATGCCAGATCCTTAACCTTCTGTGCCACACGGAAGCATCCTTTGAGGGTCATCTTAACATGTTAAGATCAAGCCGTCTCAACAGAGATGGTATCACCCTCAAGAGGCAATAATTTGTTCTTGGTAGGAGTGAAATCGATCTTTCTTTTATGTATAAAGCACAGATATGCCTACAGTGCATAAATAGGTAGGGAATATATGTGTGTACTAAAATTTCATGGTGAGGGCAACCGGCGCTAAGAAAAATTGTCCAGAAAGTCTTTTTTTAAAAAGTTTGAGAAACACTGGCTAAAACTTTTTTTTTGTCTCCAAGAATGAAACCCAATTCAAACTGACTTAAGTGAAAACATACACCCAGGAGTGTAGGCTTATGTATGGTGGGATCCATGGGTTCAAATACCAGCCCATGGGCTTTTCCCATCAAACTGTATGTGGAGTGTCTTAAGTAGACTTCCCTTTGCATCTCTCTGAGTGTCATTCACATCTACTATCTATTGGCTAAGCTTCCTGCCACCTTCTGTCTCACCAGGAAAGATGATTCAGTCTTTGCTTTAGCAGAAGAATCCAGAAAGGACCCACAAGGGTTCACCCTGAGACGTGTGTCCATCTGTGATTCTGGGACCAGTTCCAACATGTGAGGTCCCCCCCCCCAACTACCAAGCAGTTGTCCAACACTAGCTGATGTCCCAAATTCAACTCAATTCTAACATTGTCTACCAGGACACAGCATTGGATTCCACAGGTTAAGTGCTCATTCTTATAAAATTGCCCTTACACACACACACACACACACACACACACTTTGGAAGAAAGTTTTAGGTCTGAGTTGTCACCTGTGCTTCTGACCAACCTGCTACAGATTGGAGAGTTCCAATGGCCCCCTTTTTCAGGTTTGATTAATTTCCTAGTGTGAGAGTTCCTGTTGCCGCTCAGCTGGTTAAGGACCTGGCATTGTCTCCATGAAGATGCAGGTTCAATCCCTGGCCTCACTTAGCGAGTTAAGGATTTGGCATTGCCACAAGATTCAGTTTGAATCCTGCATTGCTGTGGCTGTGGTGTAGGCCAGCAGCTGCAGCTCTGATTCAGCCCCTAGCCTGGGAACTTTCACATGCCTCGGGTGTGGCCATGAAAAGGAAAACAGTTGCTAGAGTGGCTCACAGAACTCAGAGAAACTTTTTAGTTACCAGATCACCAGTAGTTATAAAAGGATATAACTTGGGAATGGCCAAATGGAAGAGATGCATAGTGCAAAATATGGAGAAAGGACAGGGAGTTTCCACACCTTTTCCAAGTGTACCATTCTTTCCAATCTTTGTGTGTTCACTGAACCAGAAACTCTTCAAACCCTGTCCATTGGGTTTCTTTGGAGACTTCATGACAGGCATGATTGATTAAATCATGGGCCACTGGCGATTGAACTCCGATCTCTAACCCTTCCCCCTTCCTTGGAACTGGGTTTAGGGGGAGAGGGTGCTGAAAATGCTAACCTTCTAATCATCTGGTTGCTTCTTCTGGCAACCAGCCCCCATCCTTAGGGGCAGGTCTAAAACTCACATCATTAACATAACAAAAGACATCTCTATGGCTCTGGTCACTTAGGCAATTCCAAAGGTTTTAGATAGAGTTCTACGCCAGAAGTGGAGACGAGGACCAAGTATATATATTTCTTTTTATAAATCACAACAGCACACCAGCCCTTGAGGAAGAGGAGAGAAGTGGCACCGAGAGAACTCTTGAATCATAGAAAAGCTGAGTTGATATCTGAATAAAGGAAAAAGACCACAGAAAGGCAGAAATAACCAATGCCTATTGGGGAGGATTGTGAAATCCTGCCCACATGCCTAGATTACACATCAGTGTGGGTACTGAGGTGGCCAGGTGTGTGGAGAAAGAAGAAAAAGACAAAAGACCCTCAGCCATTTCATTGTGCTGTCCTATTTCTCTTGACAGTGTGGGGTAGCAAGAAAGACAGGGCTTCGTAATCTAATAGGTGCAAGTTCACATCCACATCTACCAGTGACTAGCTCTGAAACTCTTAGCCCTTTGGTTTTCTCATCTGTAAAATGGGATTCATGGTACTTAACCCCATAGGATTAGTTGAGGTTGTACGTGTGAAAGTATCCAACAGAACACTGGGAGAGATGAGAGCTGAGAATATGAGGAGTGTAAGAGGAAAGGGGATAGCTTTTCCCTATTCCCAGGAAACATTTTCACTCCAAATATCTTAGGCTCTTTTATCACTTTCCTCAAGGTGAAACTCTATGGAAAGGAGACAGATTGGTGAGGCCTGAATGATAGGAAAAACTTGGTAAGGCCAGCACACCATGCTTAACCTACGCACCAGGACTGCCCCAAATGGAGGGGACGTGGCTCTCCAGGGGGAATATGAGGTGCTGCTCAGAGAAGAGGGGGACCAGACACCAGGGAGAACAAGCGTAGATGTCTGTTGTAGTGTTCCAGGAAACCCTGACAAATGCTTTGGCTCGCACCTGCCTCCTTGTTGTTGATGTTCTCCACTACTGGCACCCAGAGAGAAGGAGCAGCAGGTGACTGTGGCTGACACTGTTGGTCACCTCGTCTAAGGACCTTTCTCCACCTTCTTCATCGCTGGCACAGCCCTGGCTAAATTTATGAGTCCACTGTCCCAGCCTAGGAAGGGAACTCGCTTGGTCTCACATGATTGTGAAAATTCTGCTACCCTTGGCAGCATCTCTAGGCATGGCCAGTGGGATTTAATGGGATACCAGCTGGGGGCCTCTGGGAAAAACATCCCCCCCATCAAAAGAGGCATCTTTAAGAAAACTCTCCTCCTCTTCTTTAGGCAGATGTTACCAGGTTCACACCAGGCACTATGGCTGCCATCTCAGAACAATGACGAAGCAACCCCAAGAATAAAGTCAACATGATGAGGATGGAAGGACAGAAAGAAGGCAAGAGTCTGACCCTGGATCAGGTCGATTAGTTGATGATCTACCCCTGGGAACTCATACCTCCAGACCTCTTGTAATGCCTTCTTACCAACTATCTTTGGGTAGGTTTTCTGTTACTTGTAGTCAAAACATCTGAATGATACGTGCCCACTCACCTCTCCATCTCCAACTAAGGAGGAAGATTTTTAGATCAGTGGTTCTCAGAGCACAGTTCCTGGGCCAGCAGCACTGCCCAGAACTGACTAGAAATGCAGAGTCTCAGGCCCCATCCTGGTCTTCCTGGATCAGGTAGAAGGACTGCAGGCAGCAGCAACCTACGTTTTAACAAGCCCTCCAGGTGGCCATGATGCGTGCCGAAGGCTGGCAATCTCTGGTCCGTCTACTACTCTGCTGTCACTCATCAGAACTGACCCCTGACAGTGTGAGAGCTTTACTCATTATTCCTTCTAACTTACCTTCCTATCAGTGCTTGTTTTAATTCTGCCATCCCTAAAACTCCAGGGAAGAAAAAAAAGGAGAGAGAAAAGAAAGGATTTTAAGGCTATTGGCCAAATAAACTTCTGCCCTTAAGTTTCAGTTTACTTGGTTTGAGCCATCAGTTCTTTCCAGACAAGACTCTGTATTTCTGGCAAAGCCTATAGTAGCTAGAAAGTGACTGAAATTTCTGAAATGTTTAGAAACACTAATGATCTTTAGTATTAAACATGATGCGTGGGGATCTCCCTTGAGCTTTGGGAAGCAAGTGAGTGAGGAACACTGAGGGTTTGTGCACTGACCAGGGTAAGCACAGAGAAATGGGAGGAGCGAAAGTGTCTGAAAATAATGCAAGAGGAAAGGAATGGAGAAAACCATTACAGAAAAGGAGGGAGGGAAGGAAGGAAGGAAGGAAAAAGAAAAAGAAAAGAAAGAGGAAAGGAAAGGAAAAGAAAAGAGAAAGAAAGGCAAGTTCCCATCATGGCACAGCAGAAACAAATCTGACTAGGAACCATGAGGTTGCAGGTTCTGTACCTGGCCTCGCTCAGTGGGTTAAGAATCTGGCATTGCCGTGAGATGTGGTGTAGGTTGCAGATGTGGCATGGTCTCGGATCTGGCGTTGCTGTGGCTGTGGTGTAGGCCGGCAGCTGTAGCTGTGATTGGACCCCTAGCCTGGGAACCTCCATATGCCACAGGTGCGGCCCTAAAAAGCCAAAAATAAGGGGGGGATGGGAGAAAGTAAGAAGAAAGACAGGAAGGAAGGAAGTTAGAAATGCAGAAAGAGGGAGAAAGAAAGGAAAAGAGAGAAAGGGAGGGAGGAAGGGAGGGAGGGGAAGGAAGAAAGATCATTCTCATTAGGGAAGTAGGTGAAGACGCATGTATTTTCTGGGACTCAGTGCATTTAAACAGAGGGGAACTGAGGAGGCACCCCAGGTGGGGTGTGGTGTGAGCCCGGTGTCAAGGAGGGGGGCATGCGATGCGTCTGGAAAACTAGGCGTCTGTGGATAAAGGAGAGGACAGTGGGAGGTGGTGCTGTGTGTGAGCATCACAGCACAGCTGATCTCGGGCACCACCTCCAACTGACCGTGCTCCTGGGCAGCTCCCCTTGCCTCCATAAGCCTCAGTTTCCTCAACAGTCAATGGACTCAGTAATACCCACCCCAGGATCCAATGTGCTATGACCTGAACTGTGCACCCCTTAGTTCGTACACTGAAGAAGACCTATCCCCACCCCACCCCCAATGTGATGGTACTTGGAGGTGGGGCCTTGGGGAGATAATTCAGGGTAGAGGAGCCCATGAAGGTAGGGCCCTCATGATGGGATTGATGGTTTTATAAGAAGAAGAGACAAAGACTTCTCCTTGCACCATGTGAGGACCCTGGGAAGGTGGTGGTCTCTACAAGAGAAGTCTCACCGCAGTTGAATCAGTCCCCACCTTGACCTTGGACTTCAACCTCCAGAACCCTGAGAAACAAATTTCATTTGGCTAAGCCACGTAGTCGATGGCATTTTGTTATGACAGCCTGACCAGACTAATACACAGCGTATACTGGGGACCTTGCATAGTCCTTGGCGTGTTAAGTGTTCAATAAAGAAAGAAATGAGATTGATAACCAGAAATACATGAACAGGCAGTAAGTTCGGGAGATGAGATTGCTCAGGTCTGTGAATGGACAAGCTGAGTGCATAATTTATTATGTAGACAATGGGGAGTTTGTGAGCAGGAAACAAAAAGAAGCACGTGTGTGGAGAATTCAGCAGTCAGTATGACAATAGTGTATTATATAAGGCAGGACTCAGCAAACCAGAGCATGGGAATCACCTGGAGAGCCTGTTAAACCACAGGTCGCTGCTGTCCCCACTTTCTCTCCTAGATTCAATAGGTCTGGGAAGGAGTCCAAGAATTTGCATTTCAAATACATTCCCCGGTGATGCTAATGCTGCTGGTCCAAAGGCCACACTGCCAGGGAGGGAGGAAGAGAGGAGAAAGGGGGGCTTGGCCTTTGGCTAATGACTCACTTCCTGGCCTTGCAGCAGACTGCTTGCTTTGCGGATGTGCAGTCCACGCTGCGGTAGATGATGGATACTTTAGGTGGCACGCTGAGTTGCCCAAAGAAATTGCTAGAAGAATGGCAATTAATTACGGCATTGGGTTTCTGTGTTTCTTTTAGGGGTAAACCGCTGTCATTAGAAAACTTGCAAAACCCTGACTTACAAAGCCAGCAGACACTGTAATTGGAGAAACATAGCTTTTCTGCCTTCTCCAAGTTGTGGGTTTCTTTGCAGGGGTGACTCCTTGGGGCCAGTAGCTAAAATGACACAGATGAGTTGCAAGGGTCTATCATAAATAATGCTCATAAAATCGGCTGAACCCGCCGCTTCATTAAGACGTTGGCCTGAGTCCAGGATGGTAGGAGTGAGACAATCTGCCTTTGGTTATTTTCTTAGGACCCTGAGGTGAACATTTGTCATTTCTAGCGCTCAGCAGTTCTTCCCCTTTTATGTTCGTACCTGCACTCTGCTCTCTTCTTTCCTCGGGAAGTTGCTTGAACCGTAAAGCAGAGTTCCAGGGGGTGCCCGTCAGGCAGTTTCCTTAGTCCTCGTTTCCGGCCTCAGGGGCGGGCGTAGGATCCAAGTCTGGCCAATCACAGTGGCCTGTGCCTGCACCCGCCCCCAGTCATTGGACTGAGGAGTCACGTGACCTAGCACAGCCTATCTGAGTCCTTCTCTGGGATTCTCCTCTAATTTTCAGAGGAGAGAAACCTCTTTCCACTGAAGATGCTGAAGCAGGATGATAGGAGTCCAGTATGCCGCTCATCCACCCCTGGGACATGGATGAAGGCCTCTTGTCGGAGGAGGGAATGAGCCTGACCCACGGGGAAGAAGACAAGCTGAGTTTTGGGGAGGAAAGAATGGAGGGAGGGAGAGAGAGCCTTATCATCTGAATGGCCTGAATCCCAAGGCCGGTAGTGCATGCAGATTTTAATTTGCATGAGTCAAAAAAAAAAGTCTCCTTTTGCTTAAGCTTGGAGCTGGTTTCTGGCAATTTTAACTAAAAGAATATGGTCATGTCCATTTATCCACCTGTAACCTTCTAACTTCTTGAAACTGGCTGCTGCCTGGGAAATTGCTAATCCCATACTCAGATGCGTCCATCAGCCCTAGGAGGGGTTTTTCGAGAGGTCTGAAATTTCAGGGCGTCATCCCTAGAGGAAACTTCGAGCATCCACATTTGGTTTGGAAAAAGCTAATGGGAAAGAGGGAAAAAAGGAGAGAGAAAAAGACTTAACCAGTCTTCAAAAGCCAGAGTCAGTCTGTTTAGGAGAGAAAGAAGAAGGAAAGGTAGTGAGAGACACGGGTTGCGTTTTTAGAGGTTAGATAAGGCAGAGTCTTCGTTATCAGGTACGGACACCCTGATGGTTCCTGCTGGTTGGGAACTTCTCCTCCACAAAGCCCACTGGTACATGGTGTTTGTAGGGGTGCTAACGCCCCCAGGGGAGCTGGTCAGGGTGAAATGACATAACCTACACATTTTGCTAAGGTGAATTCACTTCCACGCCTTCAGCAAAAAGCAAGAAAAGGGAGGAACAAGTGTCCACAGTGCAGCTCTGGGGTCCACCCATCCCACCTAGTGGGCTCTTGAGGCTGTGACTTCCTGCCTCTCACAGGGTTGGTGGGCATTTGAAGCGACTTGCTTTTTTTTTTTTTCCCCCAAGAACAGTTTGTATTGTAGGTCATTTTCATCTTTGTAACAATTTAGAACCCAGCTCCCCAGATCAGATGAGAAACCCTTGCCCTCAAGCCCCAGATATCAAGTTTTTCCCAAAGCAGTTTCAGAGGGCTTGAGGAGAGAGTGGTTCTCAAAATATATCTGGTGATCATGTGAGGTTCAGTATTAATAAGCCATAGATAACTGAGTTCCAGAGTATTCGAAATCACATTCAATTCTGGGCTCCTTTACCTCGCGGGCTGTTGTCAACGCTAAGTACATCAAAATGCCTTGTGATGTGCGGGGAAAAAAAATCCTCTCAGCCCAATTTACCAGACAGCTTTTATCCCCCTGAATCAACTCTAGGCTCCAAGGCGGCGACGAGGCCGTAAACAACACACGTGACAGGCCGAACTTGGCAGTCGGTCTGTTTTGTGGGAGGTGGACGCTTGCTGTTCTCCTTGCCCAGTGGTGCTTTTTAATTGGAATGATTTTTGTTTGGTCTGACCTTGTGAAATAGAATCCATTGCCTGCTCCTTCTAGAAAGTCTGTCAGCACAGAGAGCACACTGTCCAGGGGTCTTGGCTCAGCTGTTCGGGGGAGAGACACCCCTACGGAGCAGTGCGAGCAGGGTGAGGTGCGGCAAATTCAGACATGATATGAAACACTTTGTGTTTAGGGAGCGACCACACAATCTGACACGCCATCCCCACCCAAACCCCAAACCCTAAGCGGGTTCTGTTCCAATAGCCAGAACTGCTCTAGTCCATGATCTCAAAAAGAATCTTTCGAATGGTTTATTTCTTCTTATTTGCAACTCCCAGAGCGAGCTGTTTTTTAAAGGGAAATCGGTTTTCATTCATGCCTAGGACCCCAAGTGGGTCTTGGCTTCTTGTTTTCCTGCTTTGTTTAAGCCAAAGAACACGTTGAGCTGGTAACCAGGCAGGCGCGGGCCTGCGACAGGCACTGTCCCCTGATAGGATTTACACAGAAGGAAGGAAAGAGCAGTCATCCTGTAAACAGAGCTAATCAAGTTGTCTTTTGGGGGAAGTTCCAAACCCACACACAAACCTCACCCTTGCTGTGTTCTCATTTCCACTGAGGAAAAGCAAACGGGAAAGTCTCTTTGGGAGCCAGAGCCTGGAGCCTAGAGTTTAGCAAATGCCGTCAACGTGTGTGCACAGCAGAATTCTCTTCCGAGTGAGGATGCTGAAGAAGCAGTTCCTGCAAATTAAAGGACTTGATACATGACTCTTGGTGTGAGTTTTCTGTCTCAGTCAGGCTCACTTTGGACTTTTTTTCTTCTCTTACTTTCTTTTTGGTTGACTATTTTCTTTCCTCACTGTAATTTTACTACCTAATTACCTCAGCCCCAGACTTCCAAGGCAACATGCCAAGAAGATCAAGTTTAGTTTTGAAGGCTTTCTCTTCTTCTTCCTTCATTTCTTACCTTTTCTTGCTTTCTTCCTCGGCCCTCCCACAAAAACCTCTGAAGCATTTACTACTCCCATGTGTTACTCCTTTTGTAAACACATCCACAGCTGTCTTTTTTTTTTTTTTCAGCTTCTACTTATTTTATACTCTGTGCCTGTAGTCAGCAAACTTGGTTCTCTAAAGGGCCACAATAAATAGTTTCAGCTTTGCAGGCCATACTGTCTCTGTTGCATTTACAATAGGGTCTGTAATTGTCTAGTCTGTAATTGAATCACGAAAGTAGCATAAACATACAGGGTACCTGTGTTTCAATAAAACTGTATATACAAAAAAAAAAGGAAAAAAGGTAATGGGCTGGATTTAGCCTGAGGACCAAATGGAAGGAATCCCTGTGACATACATAGGAGAGCTGCAAGAATTTTGAGAATGTAATCTCAGTAGAAACACTGCTAGCTTGGATTGAAAGTAACAGAACAAAATGAAAGAAGGCTGTCAAACTCCCCAAATTCTACAGGCTGGAAAGAGGATAATAAACCTACTCAGCTGCCAAAAAGTGCCAAGACTCGTAAAAAAAGGTGGGGTGGTTTTAAGAGCAGAGTCGTGGGCCCAGAACAGAGCTGGGAGCCAGGCTTTGACATCTAATGGAGTTGGCCACGCTGGATTTAGAAATGGTTTGGGACCATTGACCCCTCTTTTCCTTTCATTTCCCTCCCTTTTTAGAATGAGAATGTCTGTAACTGTTATCCTGTTGGGTCTGTCCCATCATGGACAGAAAACTTGTTTTCTGCTTTCACAGGTCTCTGTATGGAGAGGAGTTGTAGCCCTAGATAGATCATGTCAAGAACTTTGCCCATACTTCATTTAGATAGTGTGGGTGATGAGATTTGACTTTTGGCTTTTGGAGTTGAGTTGATGCTCAACTCAGTTGAGTTGAGTTGAGTTGGGTGGAGAGTTGAGGGACCTTGGAGTGGTATCAATGCATGTGAGATAGACATGAAACTCTGGGGACAGAGAGTGGATTGTTATATGCTGAAAAATGCTACCCCCCCGCACCAAGATATTCACATATCAATCCCCAGAACCTGCGAGCATGGTGCCTAACACGGTAAAAGGGAATTTGTAGATGTGATTAATTAAGGACCTTGACATGCGGAGATTATCCCGGTGAGTCCAGCATAATAACATGGATCTTTATAAGAGGGACGTAGGAGCATTAGAATCAAAGAGGGATATTTAAGGATGGAATCAGATGTAGGGAAAATGCTAATACTTATAGACTTAAAAATGGAGGAAGGGTCTACGTGCTAAGGAATACATGTGGTCTTTAATACAGGTCAAAAAAGCAAGGAAATTGATTTCCCCTTAGGGCCTCTGGAAGGAAGGCTGGCCTGCTATGAGCCTAGCGTTTTGATCTTCGGAGCTGTGAAATAATAAATTTGTATTGTATTAATCCCACTAAAGATGTAGTAATTTATTATCACAACAAGAGAAGCTAATACAGATTTTGTCAACCCTGTCAAGCCCTAAGCTATGATAGAGGCTCTCATGGATTACTTTCTTCAGCCGTCACAGTAACCCTTTTGAGATAAGTCTTGTTATCCCCACTTACAAGTTAAAAGTGCTGCTTGAAGAAACTGACTCAGTAGTCTGGTCTCTTGAACCTCTTGCTGTCTGTTTCTGTGACATACTGCCTTAGGGGCAGACTAGTGTTTTCCTTATTTTAGAGTGCGTCCTCAATGCTCTTAAAGTTACAGTTCCCAATTTCTTGCGACTTTTCCTCTACTCCTATGAACATGTTTTTCATTCACTCCGCCTACAGTTTGTGAGACCTACCAAGTGCCAAGTTTTGGTTTAAAGTTCAGGAGAGGAGTTCCCATCGTGGCTCAGTGGTTAATGAATCCGACTAGGAACCATGAGGTTGTGGGTTCGATCCCCGGCCTTGCTCAGTGGGTTAAGGATCCGGTGTTGCCGTGAGCTGTGGTGTAGGTTGCGGACATGGCTTGGATCCCGCGTTGCTGTGGCTGTGGCGAAGGCCGGTGGCTACAGCTCCTGTTAGACCCCTAGCCTGGGAACCTCCATATGCTGCGGGTGCAACCCTAGATAAGGCAAAAAGACAAAAAATAAAAATAAAAAATAAAAAAAAATAAAGTTCAAGAGAGGAATATAAAAAAGATGTCCACTCCAGAAGAATCATCATTCCTGTCACTAAAAATACATCAGTCATCTTCTTTCACAAAATACACAGCTTTGTCCATGCTGTGGAGTGAGTGTGTCCTCTTAAAATTCCTATGTTGAAGCCCTAACCCCTCACGTGACGGTATATGGGGATAGCCTTTGGGAGGTAATTTTGTTTAGGTGAGGTCATGAAGGTGGGGTGCACAGGGTGGGATCACTGTCCTTATAAAAAGAAAAACTAGAGGGAGTTCCTACTGTGGTTCAAGTGGAGATGAAACCCACTAGTATCCCTGAGGTTCCAGGTTCAATCCCTGGCCTCATTAAGTGGCCAGGGATCCGGCACTGCCGCCACCTGTGGTGTGGGTCCCAGATGCAGTTTGGATCTGGTGGTGTGGCTGTGGCGTAGGCCAGCAGCTGGAGCTCTGATTTGACTCCTAGCCTGGGAACTTCCATATGCCTCAGGTTTGGCCCTAAAGAACAACAACAACAAAAATAGACACTAAAAAGTTCTCTCCTTCCCCCGTCCCCTCCCTCTTCCTGTTGTGTAAGGACACGGTGAGAAAGCAGTCATCTGCCATCCAAGAGGAGGGCTGTCACCAGAACTGAATCACCTGGTGCCTTGATCTTAGAATTCCTAGCCTTCAGAACTGCGAGAAATACATGTCTGTTGTTTAAGCCACGAAGTCTGTGACATTCTGTTATAGCAGCCTGAGCAGACTGAGACAATCTTCAAAGCAAAAGCGAAGAAAAGAAAACAGCAACAACAACAACAAAAACCCCAAACAGCCCTTGGACTAGCAGCTGAAACAGTCTTACAAATCTGTGATGCAGTGGGTTGAGTGGGAGACAGGACAGCACAGAGTGGCAGTCTGACTCTAAGGTGGCATTGGTGGTCCCTACCCCCAGTATTTAGGTACCTGTGTAATCCTGACTCCAGGTGTGGGCTGACCTAGCAGCTTGCTTCCGACCAGGGGACTAGAGCAAAGGCAATGACATGTCCTCCCACGATTACATCACGTAAGATCATAATGTCCCCCTTGCTGACAGACTATCCCCTTTGCTGGCTTTGACAAAGCAAGTTCCATGCTGTGAGTGATGCTACAGTGAGGCCACTGTGGCAGGGAACTGAGGGTGGCCTCCAACTAACAGAAAGCAGGGAACTAAGTCTCCCTGTTTGACAGCCTTCTGAGAACTGGGTCCTGCCATCAGCCATGTGAATTTCAAAGTGGATCCTTTCCCAAGTGAGCATTTAGAAGACACTCTTGTCCTGGCCAAAACCCTGACTGCAATCTTACAGGGAACCCCACTGAGCCGTTTCCAAACTCCCTACCTACAGACACTGTGAGATGACAGATAAACACTGTTTTAAGTGACTGAATTATGATAATTTGTTACACAGCTATGGATAACTGATAAAGGTTGAGGGCATGGTTTCATCAGGGTTCAAATCTTGTCATTACAATATACTCCTATGATCATGGACATACCACAAATGCACTCAGAGCCTTAATTTTCTCATGTGCAGAGTGAGACAATAGCAGAGCCCACAGCATAACAAGTATTCAGGTAGTCTTAGCTCTTATTATTTTTTTAAGTGGTAAAGAATCACAGAGGAGGGTAATTTAATTTCTCTGGAATCGGAAAAAAATAATTATAACTAACACTTCTGTTGGGCTCTCAAATTTATGAGCTCATATAGAAATTATTGAATATGATCCTTACCGCGGTGATCCTCATCCGCAGATGATTTTCTCCCCCCAGGGGATATCTAGAGATATTTTTTGGTTGTCAAAGCTGGTAAGGGACACTCCTGGCATCTAGTAGGTAGAGACCAGGGATGCTGTTAAACATCCTACAATGCACAGGACAGCCAGCTACCATAATGAATTTTGGGATTAGAATATCAGGAAGTACTGAGGTTGAGAAACCAAGCCTTAACAATCCTGTGAGGGCCGGTGTAGTTATGATGGATGGTTCATAAATGAGAAAACAAGACAAGAGAGACAGAATTACAGGAAGAGTGGGACATCCCACAGGTGGTATGTAGCAGCCATGGGCAGAAGGCTTTATCTCCAGGGGCCAAGTTCATTCCTTTTCCTTCTCCCCCACTTTACCTACCTGTCCTGTCTGGAGCCCACCAATTTCAGCCTAAAGTCAAGAGTCAGGATTCTTTGGCCCAAAGGAGGGACCATCATGGTGGAGATTTCAGACCCTGCAGCCAAGGGAAGGAGGCCAGAATCCTTTGAGGAACAGATATTTTCAATCCCATTTGGTAGGGGATGGGAGTAGGGCTGACCGGCCTGTCCCACCAGAATCCAGAGACATTCTTGCCTAAGTATAAGCTTGAGCTTTGTATATTCTCTTCCATCTCGTGAGAAGATTTCAGGCTGACTCAGACACTCACTCAAAGCAACATTTCTGGGAACTGTTTCTGCTGAGACCTGCATGATTAAGATCCTTCATTCTGTATCATCGTCCCTATTTGACAGATGAGGAAACCGTGCCTCAGAGAGGGATGCAGTGGCTCGTCAAAGGGCTCATAGGCTGCAAAGAACAGAGCTGGCATTTGAACGCAGGCCCACAATTTCAAGTTCAGGTTAATTTCCACAATAGAATTGAACCGCCTATACACATAGCTCTGTTTGGGTAAAATGGTTCCAGCTTTCAAGCAATTTGCCACCTAGAGGAGGAGAAGGAGTTAAAAACAGGTGACTAGACTCTAAGTAGAATGAGATCTCCTGCTTCAGATGGGTGCAAGCCCCACCCTCCTGGGACCACAGGGGCAAGAAAGAGAGAAAGGTTCTTGGGGGGTGGGACTGAGGGGCCATGTGGGGAAACCTACAGGGAAGAGGTGGCACTTGAGCTGAGGTTTAAACTGCAGGCATAAAAAAAGGCCAGTGTCCCACACCAAGTAGGAGATTCACTTTGCTGAAAGCGATTTCTGCTTCCAGATGCTTTTTCAAAAAATTCTTCATTCCACTTTCAGCTGGTTCTCCGTGACGGGGCTTTGGGATTCCACGCGTGTTCTGATTATGGCTCTTTTTTCTCTTTCCGTAATTGCACAGCCAAGCAGCAGTTCTTAGGCTTCTGTTCGGGCCTGAAGATGTGCCGTATTTGGCACGTCACGTGGTTGCTGTCATCATCATGATGATGCTAGGTTTATGAGACAAGCCTCTTATCATCGCTATCAGCACTTTTGTTTTCTCATTTTCTGCTCATTTTCCCCAAATAATAAGAGCCAAGGGCTCTTAAAGTAGCCGCATAATCACTCTGACAGTCAGTAGCTAACACTCACTAGTACACTAAGGGATGCGGAAGATGGAACCTTGGACCAGAAGGACCACGTATTCTCATAAGTCCCTTGAGCCACCCGTTCAATTGCTAATGAACAGAAACCTGATCTATGCATGTGAAGGATGATTTGGGAGGTCTCAGAGCAGGAAGCATGGATATGTAGATGATATAAATCCATTTCTTTATTCATTTGCTCCATAAATATTTATTAAATGCCCACTTTGTGCCAGGCTCTGTTTCAAGGAGTGGGAACGCAGCCACTAATGACCTACAAGGTCCCTGCCTTTGTGGAGTTTCCATACTAGATGGGAGGGACAGACCGTAAGTAAGGGAGCAAATCCATGAAAAGCTAAATTAAATATAGGATCAAATACAGATATCTAATTAAATTTGAACTTAATTTTGGCTAAAACCCACTTTTTTTTTTTTAGTAGTTGTATTTCCCCAAATTGCATTCTGTACTTTTGTTTCTTCAGTCAGGCAACTGTAGCTAAGGAAATAAACGGAGGAAGAGAAACAGTATTTCTTTACTGTATTTAAAGATCTATTGCAAGGAATTGGGCGATGGACAGGCAAATCTAAGACCCATAGGGCAGACCACCAGGAAGGCAGGCTGGAACCCAGGCACAAGCTGAAGTTGCTGTCCACAGGCAGAATTTCTTCTTCTTTAGGGAAACCTTGCCTTTGCTCTTAAGGCCTTCAACTGATTGGATCAGGCCCACCCAGATGATGGATGACAACATTTCTTGATTAAACTGATCATAGACTCTAATCTCATCTACAAAACAGATATTTTGTTCCCAGCAACCCCTAGATAAGTGTTTTATGGAATGACTGGGAAATATAACCTACCCCAAGATGACACATAAAACTGACCATAACAGATAGGAAGTGGGGGCAGGAGGCATGTCCACAGCCAGCAGGGAAGGTTTCTGTGAGCTGGGGACATTTGAATTGAGGCTTGAACATTGAGACATTGAACATGAATTGCATTATAAGAGTCAGGAGATCAAAACGTTACAGATGAAAAAAAAGAAAGAAATAAACAAAAAGGAAAAAAAGTACAACAGCACATGTGAAAGTGCTAGGGTAGGAAAGAACCAATCTTTTAAAAAAATCAACATATGGAGTTCCCTTTGCGGCTCAGCAGTTAATTAACCCGACTAGGATTCATGAGGATGGGATTCGATCCCTGGCCTCACTCAGTGGGTTAAGGATCTGGCGTTACCATGAGCTGTGGTGTAGGTCACAGATGCACTTCGGATCCCACATTTCGTGGCTGTGGCTCTGGCTGTGGCCAGAAGCTGCAGTTCCGATTTGACCCCTAGCCTGGGAACTTCCATATGCCTCAGGTACAGTCCTAAAAAGCCAAAAAAAAATTCAGGATGGCTAGGATAGAGTGATCACGAAGGGGGGAGTGGTATGGGTGGAAGAAGACAAAACTAGGTCAGAGAGTTGTGTACAAAAGTCAAGTTTATAAAACTCTAGGACTCTGTAAAAAGATGTTGAAGGCAGAGAAAAATAGAGTAGACTCTTCGAAAAGCCCTTTTTTCCCCCCCTGGAGTTTTTCTGGGTATCTGGTTGGTTCTCAAGCTATTTGCTTTGCTTGCTCAAAAAAATTTCTCTGGGTTATTTAAGGCATGGGATTCCACCACGCTGGAATTAGTAGGGCTCCATGAAGTAAAATTCTGGTTGTTTCTGAAAAGGAAATCTTTTCAAGAGCTAAAAAAAAAAAAAAAAAAAAGAAGCTTACTGGATGGGGTAGCCACTGGCATCTTCAGTTTAGAGCTTTTTCTCCAAGTTTTTACATTCAGGAAGCCTCCTTTGGAGGTTGCACTTGTCGGATGTGAAGCCAATTGTGTGCAAAAAGTAGCCGGTTGTGGGTCAGCATTTTGTCTCTATCTGTGTTTGGAGATTTACGGTTTAAGGAAAGATTCCAACAACTTTCCTTAAACAAAAGGCACATCGGTTTTACGTATTGATCCTACATTGGAGTCTAGGCAGCTTTGTCTCCTAGAAATTGAAAATATACCCATGAACCCTCGATACTGTTGCAGGAAAAATTGCTGTGTGGACGTGTAGAGATTCCTGGCATTCTTCACTTCCCCAGTTTGCTTATTGCCTCCAAGTCAGACAGGATCCCCTCAAAATAGATGTAAGACAACTTCGTGAAAAATCACCTATTCTCTCTCTGGACCTAGGTTCTCCTATCTTTTGTTTTGTTTGTTGCTTTTTAGGGCTGCACCCGCGGCATGTGAAGGTTCCCAGGCTAGGGGTCTAACAGGAGCTGTAGCCGCCGGCCTTCGCCACAGCCACAGCAATGCGGGATCCGAGCCGCATCTGTAACCTACACCACAGCCACAGCAACGCGGGATCCGAGCCGCATCTGAAACCTACACCACAGCCACAGCAACGCGGGATCCGAGCTGCATCTGTAACCTACACCACATCACAGCAATGCGGGATCCAGGCCTCGTCTGCGACCTACACCACAGTTCATGGCAACACCGGATCCTCAACCCACTGAGCGAGTCCAGGGATCGAATCCGTATTCTCATGGTTACTAGCTGGTTTCATTTCTGCTGTGCCACAAAGAGAACTCCCCTACTTACTTATTTTTTTTTTTAATGAAGATTTCAACACTTCAACACTCTGAAGTGTTGTTCAGCCGAAACCTTCTGATTCCATGAGGTTTCTCTTAGTTGTCAACTGTCCCAAAGCGGTGCCTTGATTTGGGAGACAGTATAGGCAGATGTTGATCTCTGCTTGTTTTTCATGCACTAGGGCACTTTCACTCCCTTATGATGTTGATGAAGAATCTTTCCTGTTCTATCTCCCCACCCCCACTAACCATCAAACGGTATCTATTTGTATTCATTATCTATTGCCGTGTGACAAATTACCCCTGAAATCTGGTGCCTTACAAAAACAAACATTTACTATCTAATGACGTCTTTGGTCAGGAATTGGGAGTGACTTAGCTGGGTTCTGGCTCAGGGTCTTATAACTTCAGTCAAGGTGTTGATTGGGGCTGTCATCATCTGAAAGTTTGTCTGGGGCTGGGTGATGGCATGGCTGTTGGTGGGAGGCCTCGGTTCTTCAACATGTGGGCCACTCCATTGATTTTTTTTTTTCTTTTTGGCTTTTGTCTTTTTAAGGCTGCACCTGAGACATATGGAGGTTCCCAGGCTAGGGGTCTAATTGGAGCTGTTGCTGCCAGCCTACGCCAGAGCCACAGCAGCACCAGATCCGAGCCACATCTGTGACCTACACCACAGCTCACGGCAATGCTGGATCCTTAACCCACTGAGCAAGGCAAGTGATTGAACCCGCAACCTCATGGTTCCTGGTCGGATTCATTTCTACTGTGCCCCAATGGGAACTCCATCCACTGATTTTCGATGTGTCCTCATAATAACATGCAGCTGGCTCCCCCCAGAATAGGTGGCCCTAGAGAGAAAGAAAGAAGCTATAATGCCTTTCATGACCTAGTCTTGGAAGTCATAGAACATCAGCCCCACCGTATCTATTTGTTAAAACTGAGTCACTAAGTCCAGGCCCACAATCAAGGGGAAGGGAAATAGGTTCACTTTCAAGGGAAGACTGTCAAAATTTGGAGACATGTTTTAACTGTCATGGCTATGTCTTGGGCGTGTGTGTGTGTGTGTGTATGTGTGTGTGTGTGTGTATATGTGCTGGAGAAATTTCACTCCCTAAGCTCTTGACAGTATTCTTCTAGTTCTCTCTCTCCGGTCTCACCCCCACTCGTAATAAAATAGTATATAGCCTGTAACTTCTGGCTTCTGTCTGCAGTAACTTACATGAGCACAGCGTGACCTGGCTTCAGAAAGCCTGAACACCACAAAGATTGCTGCTTTCCCGCTTTCAAGTATTACTTAACTACCCAGGCTGTAACTGGCAGCTCTCACCTCCCCCAACCCTTGGGTGGTCCGTTGCTTGGGTACAGAGAGAAAGGGAAGTGGAGGGTAAAAAAGAGGGTTTTTTTTGTCGTTGTTATTTCCTTTAACTCCCCTAGATCGAGATCCACTTACACCCCATTGCATCCCCTGATGGGTTGTGCAGAAATATTCAAGAGCCAAGCTTGGTGGCAGATGGTCTTCTCAAGTGGCAAACAGCTTATTCAGTCAGAATGTTTGTGGCTGGGACACCAGCCTTGAACTGCCCCTGGGTGGCTTCTCCCTTTGGCTAGAGGTAGAGCTGAGGAGGCAAGCTGCGTTTAAGTCGTTTATTTGCAAGATCCCAGAAACACTGGCAGGAAGTGAAGCGAGACGGGATGGGAAGGCTGGCGAAGGAGTGAGTTATCAAGCCATTTACTCTCCGGGTGAGCGCTGAGCTTAATCCTGCTGCAGAAACTCTGGGGCACAGTGTATGTAGAACCCACAGCTCAGAATTTCCTGAATGAAAGGAAGCAAAAGAGCTGGGTTATGGAACTACCAATTCCCATCAGACTTGAGTGAGAACGGCTCTGACTGTTTCTGTCTGAGCTGACTAGATCTGTGGGACAGAGAACCATGGATGGGGTGGCTCAACACGACTTAAGTGTGATCTCACAACTCTGGGAGCCAGAAGTCTGAAATCAAGGTGGTGGCTGGGCCACGCTCCCCCTGAAAGTTGCTAGGGAAGGGACTGTTCTGTGCCTCACTCTTCGTTTCTGGTGGCCTGAGGCGCTCCCTGGCTTGTTGGTGCATCGTACCAGTCCTGCCCTCACGCGGTGCTTCCCCGTGTGCCATGACGTCATCTTCCTGCCGTGCTCACCTGTCTCTGTGTCCAGAGGTCCCCTTCTTATAAGACTATCAGTCATACTGCATTAGGGCCCAGACTACTAATCTCTTTTGTTATTTCTGTAAAGAACCTGTTTCTAGGTAAGGCCACCTTCTGCGGTCCTGGGGGTTAGGACGTAGATACATACTTTTTTTTGGGGGGGGGGACACAAACTCATAAGACCCTGTGTATTCAGAGCTGATGTCGCTGTTGGGAGCGAGAAGGTGGATCCACTGGGGATCCTGGTTCAGGATCTTTGGGGTTAACTTCTGGGTTTGGGGTTCTCTTGGGTTACTGTTAGAAAAGCCTGGGGTTCAAGGGCAGCCTACAAAGGGTAGAAGGAGACAGGGGGCCCCAGTGTGTGAATCCTCACTGTCCACGTGCTAAAGCTACAAATCTCAGAGTCATCCCTGATTCCACTTTTATTTATTGCTTGCAGTCCAGAGCAGATAGATAGGTTCTGGCCAAAAAAAAAAAAAAAAAAAAAAAAAAACAGAAAACCTACATTTGTATCTGGAATTTGTCTACTGCTCTCCATCAGCTGACATCATCCTGCCCTGAGCCATCTTCATCTGTCCGCTGATTTACCACTTCGTCTCGTCACATCTGAATGGACCTGCCGGAGAATGTGATGGGCTGAATTATGTCCCCCCCGAAAGTCCTATGTTGAAGGCTTACCTCATTCCCTTTTAAAGGGAGGCACCGCATTTGCTTTTCGGTCTTAGTTCACCTTCACCTTCTCTTCCTCTTGTCTTTGGCTCTCACTTCTTTCTCCCACTCCCTCCTCTTTCTCTCTCCCTCTCTGCTCCCCCACCCCTACTTTTCACTGCCTCCAAATGCACGGGTACTCTGCCAAAGCTGAGAAGTCACAGGCATGGAGCATTTCCACAGGGTGCTAATAATAGAAATATTCTAGAAAGAGAGGTGACCCAAACACAGGCCCATCTAGATTGATTTTGGCAAAATGAGGTCTAACCTTTTTGAAATTGCATTCCCGCTCCTCCCTCTGGGTCTCTCTCCCAAAGCACATGCTTCTCCTGTCCTTGATCCTGCCCCCGTGATGTCCCTTCCAAGACTATATATATATATAGTGGTTGTGAATAAATAGTTAGATTAAAGGATAAGTAGGTACCACGACAGTAACAAAACTTTGTTGTTTTCTGGGGGTTTGTTTTTTACTTTTTTTTTTCTTTTAAATGGAGTGTGCTAGTTGTCTATAATTTTGTTCAGATGACTGCAGAACCTGGAAAAGCTGTTGCTGCTATTGATGCATAACATATTGCTATTGGTCTTTTTATATAAATAAATATATACATATATATATATACACATATATATATATACACACACATATATATAATTTGAATTTTTGGAAACTTTAGCTGTGCTGTCAGCTTTGGAAAAAGTATCTCAGTGGTACCGTGTTGGGTTGGCATTGTACAGAAATTAACAGCCATGTTGGTCTAGAAATGTTAAACATATTTTTTTCCATTTGTACAGGGGTAATGCACTGTATTAAATATGTAAGGTCTTATCTACATGGCTTTGATTACAGAAACTAATAAAGTATTCTCTAAATGGGTAGATACTTAGATAAAAGATAGGAACATCTTCCATCCTATTTTTCCTGGGGTAGATTATTCTCCCCTAATGTTAAATCCACTCCAAAACAGAGATACCAAGAAACTAGTTGAAGCCAGTGTTTTTGAACTGGAGTGTGTGTCTGCCCAGCCAGGCTTGGCCTGCCAAGCTGGAAAATACAGGATAGGCGACGGACAGGATCCCAGTATTCTCACAGAGCCTGGCTTTACTGCTAAGCCTACCAACTGGCCAGAAAAAAACAGCAGAGAGGGGTTGGGGACTGTGCATTCTCTGGAGTCCACCTAAAGGCATCTGTGGATCAGGGTCTGGAACAAGTCAGCATACGGGCCAACAGCCTGTGACTCAGTTCACTCCAACTTTTTTGCTTTTGTAGGGCTGCACCTGTGGCATATGGAAGTTCCCAGGTTAGGGGTCGAATCAGAGCTGTAGCTGTCGGCCTAAGACACAGCCACAGTAATACCAGATCTGAGCCCCATCTGTGACCTACACCACAGCTCACAGCCATGCCAGATCCTTAATGCACTGAGAGAGACCAGGGATGGAACCTGCATCTTCATGGATTCTAGTCAGGTTCGTTAACTGCTGAACCAAGATGGGAACTCCTCTTTTCTTTTTTTTTTTTTTTTGGCTTTTTAGGTCTGCACCTGCGGTATATGAAGATTCCCAGGCTAGGGGTGGATTTGGAACTACAGCTGCCGGCCTGCACCACAGCCACAGCAATACGTGATCCAAGCCACATCTGTGACCTATAGTACAGCTCACGGCAATGCTGGATCCTTAATGCACTGGGTGAGGCTAGGAATCAGCTCCACGTCCTCGTGGGTACTAGTTGGGTTTGTTACTGCTGAGCAACAACGGGAACTCCCACTCCAGCTTTTTAATGCAAGTGCACCAGATGAGCCCCAGAAATGACTTTTAAAAGAACTGAAAAGCTTGGTATTGAAGGGTAAAATGTAGTTTATTCCCCCTTGACTTGGTAATGCTGGGAAGTCCATGGGTCTCGTCTACCACGGCAGACAGTGCCAGGCCTCACCTTGACGCCTCTTCCTTACTGGATCTGACTTCCACCTGCCAACACTGCTATTTCTTGGCCTGGGAGTTTTCTCTTGCTACTGGACCCCTCTGTGGGCAGCCCTCACCTTACGCCTGATAGGACTTTGCTTATAAAATCCCAGCTGTCTCAGCCCTGGGCAGAGCAGCTTAGAGACTTGTGCTCTCCACTTACTCCAAGCGTTTCTTCAGCGGCACTAAGCTCTAGGCACCCACAGGAGTAACAGTCTTGCAAAAGGACCCTTTATTGACACCTCTCCCTGTGCTGATCCCCACTTCCCTGTGGTGTTTCTTTCCTTCTCATATAAACTATCCGCGCTCTAGTCCTGTCTGGAGACCACTTCTGGGGAAACCCAAACTCAGACAGACAAACATTCACTCGCAAGGATTCTTTCAGTGCCTTTGCTATATCCAAGGCTGTGTTAAAATCCATGGCCCATACAAGATACAGAAGATAGGGGCTGTATCTTCTGGACTTTAAAACCTAGTTGGCTAGATGGGTTCATCCAACTAGTGACAATACAAGACGGTGTTAGGAGCCCTGTGTTGAGTTTAGACAGACGGAGAGAAAGGGGTGGGGGGAGTGAGGGGGAGGCACAGAAGAAAGAGGAGGAGGAGGAAGGAGAAGGGGAGGAGAAGAAAAGGAAAGAAGAAAGAAAGAAAGGAAGGAAGGAAGGAAGGAAGAGGGAAGGAAGAAAGGGAGGGAAGGAAAAAAGAAAAAAAGGAAAGGAATGAAGAATGGAATCGAGCAAGAAAGAGGGAGAAAGGGGAAGAAAGGAAGGAAGGATGGAAGGAAGAGAAGCGAGGGAGGGAGGAAGGGAGAAATCTAGCCAGCTGCTCCGCTGCAGCCTCATGGCAGGAATAACTTGGTCCATCTATTACCTGGACCTCCTTCTTCATGCATCAACTCTCTCTGGGGCGTAGGCATCCTGAACTGACCCAGCTTGGAGAGTGATTCACTTTAAGACTCCAAGAGCCTGCAGCCTAAACAGAATGCCCGTTGTGGAACTTAAGAGTAAGGAAATTTTCACCAGTCGCCAGACAGGTTCAGGAACACTCAGGTAGACTCAGTGCTCCATCTCCTTCCCCAGAGGAACGTTCCCTGCCGAAGCCAACTTCAATCCCAAAGTCATGAGATTATCCGGGAATCCATGGGCCAGAGTCAAAGTCAAGGGCCAGTAACGATGCCCAGAGATTTTTAAGACAGAGAAGAGAGATCCTGAAATCATTCCCATGTGATGGTTTTGAACTTCCTTTAGGAGGATGAGACATTTTCAGAAGGTCAGGTTGCTGAGACTGGGATTTAAGAACAGCAAACTGTGCAGCTGCCTTTGTGGGGAAGACCATGGAGGGTGCACAAATCAGAATGAGAGGATTTTTGAATAAGAGAAATTGCTCCCTGACACCACCACCACCACCATTACCACACACACACACACACACACACACAAACATGAAAACAGTTTGACTTTGAACATGGCTATAGGATAGGGTATGGCTTTCTAGTCAGGTAGACCCAGGATTTAATTACAGCTCCACCAGAAATGGGCTGTATGCGGACAGTTGCCTCTGAATGTTATCTGTAAAATGGGTATAATAATGCATTGGGGAATTCCTGCCATGGCTTAGTGGGTTAAGAATCCTACTGCAGTGGCTTGGGTCACTCCAGAGGTACAGGTCCAATCCCCGGCCTGGCTCAGTGGGTAAAGGTGTGGTGTGGGTTGCACCTGTGGCGTGGATTCAGTCCTTGGTCCAGGAACTTCCATATCCTGTGGGTGAAGCCATAAAAAAATAATAGTGCATCAGGCTCCTAAAGCAATGAGGATTCCTTGAGATTATACATGCTGAGTGTGGAGCCTGGCTCATAGTAAGCGTTCAATAAATGGTAACCCAGTTTTGTTTCATTTGTTGTCGTTGTTAAATTTCCACTGTCCCAGCTTTCTGTAGTCTGGGGGGAGGAGCAGAGAATGCAGGTGTCCTCCACACCTGGCTGCAGCCAAAGCTTCAGGAATCGGACAGGGGAACCCAGGCAGCAAGGAGGCTCAAGATTGATGTGAAAGTCCAATGCCATCGCAGGGGGGGAGGCACTTAGGACAGCATTTGTCAAACTTCACTCTCTGTCAAATCACTTGGGAAGCTTGTCGAAATGCAGATTCGGATCCAGTTGGTCAGGGCTTCAGCCTGAGATTCAGCATTTCTAACAGGCTGCCTGCCGGGTGATGTCAGGGCCGCTGGCCCCCAGCCCCTGGGTAGAACAGGCATGTAAGGCTTGTAAAGCAAATGCCGAGCCCAGAAAAAAAGAAGGAGTGGAAGTTACAGAACCCAGGTGTGGTCAAGATAAGTCAATAATATGCTCCCGGCTGTATTTTCTGTCACTCATCTGGAGCTGTGCTGCCCAGTATGGTGGCCACTAGCCCATGGGGCTGGTGGCACTTAATCCTTATTGAGATGTGCTGTGAATATTAAAAACACAGTGGATTTTGAAGACTAGTTACAAAGAAAAGGTAGAATAGCTCGATAAGTGTTTTAAAATACTGGTTAATATGTTGAAATGATAATATATGGGATATAGTGGGTTAAATGAAATATATCATTAAAATTAATTTCACCTCTTTCTTTTCACCATTTTTTAAAATGTAGCTGGTAGATTTTTTTTTTTTTTTTGTCTTTTTATGGCCACACGTGGGGCATATGGACGTTCCCAAGTCAAACTGGAGCTACAGCTGCCGGTCTGCCCCACAGCCACAGCAACGCCAGATCTGATCTGCATCTGCAAGCTATACCAGAGCTCGTGGCGATGCCAGATCCTTAACCCACTGAGCGAGGCCAGGGATCGAACCCACATCCTCATGGATACTAGTCAGGTTTGTAACCCACTGAGCTGCAACAGGAACTCCATGCTACAAAATGTTTTAAGTTAGATTTGTGGCTTACATTACAGTTCTGTTGGTGAGCCCTGGTCCAGGAAGAGCCTCTTCCCCCACCCCCAGCCCTCCCTCTGCGCTCCTGCTCCAGAATCCATCGTCAGCAATTCCCAAGGTGCCTTGGGGAAAACTCCACACTAGAGAGGTTCATTGCTCTGAAGGGGAAACAGGCAGGCCTGCGAAAGGGAGCTGTCAGGGAGGAACAAGGCTGAAACACGCCAAGTCATTCTCCGCCGCAGCAGAGCTATTGCCATGGGGCCGGCTGGGCAGCCTGGATCCCAGAGACGCCAGCCTGCCATGCTCCAGTGCCTTCTGTCTGGGCCTCTTCAGCCCTTTCTCAAGTTCTCCTCCCCATCCTGGGCGACAGGTAATTAGCAGGGCCAGCTGGCAGCCTCCACTGGGCACTGTCACCAGAGAGCCGGCAGCCGGCCTGCAATTACTGTAGTCCTGGCTTGGCCTTCCAGAGAGCTCTTTTCACGCCCTCCCTCTGCAAGCTGGCTCTGGGTGGCAGGGCTCGTAACCTCCACATAATCAGGGTGTCTCTTGGCAATGAAAGACCCACAGAAGAAAGTCCCCAGTGTGCATACCTGCCCCAGACTTCCCTTGGTAAAGAGCCAGGCAGCAGCGTGTAAGTCACCGCCTGCTGGCAGCACGGGGAGGCGGTTCTGGAAACGCCTCGCCCAAGCCATCTCCTTCCAGTCGTTGTTTTTTACTTATTCCCAGGAACTCCTCTTTTGGGAAAGCATTTCCCAGGACTGGCTGCCAGTCTTTCCAGCAACGAGAAGCCTGTCCAGATCACAGGCACCCCAGAAACACCTTAAGAAGGATGCTTGAAAAAAATCCATGGGTCTTAGGTTCCGGGAAGCTAGAAGGAAATGAGGAGAGAGGCTGTTTTATGGAGTGGGGACTATAGGCAAAGCTGGGTCAGCAAACAGGGAGCAGAAATATCAGCACAGTCACTGAGCTAACTTTTTAAGTTCTCAAGCCTCAGTCTGCTCATATGTAAAATGGGCAGAGTAATAACGTGGACCTCCTAGGTCTGTAGTGGGGATAGGATGAGACATCATGTGTGAGGCAGGCCCACAAGCAAACGAGAGCATTAAAAACTAAGTAGAGGCAAACTAGCGTTTGGAGTAGATGGGCAATGGGATCCTGCTGTATAGCACAGGGCACTGTATCTAGTCACTCAGGATGGAACATGATGGAGGATAATGTCAGAAAAAGAATGTGTGTGTGTATATATATATATATATATATATATATATATGTATATGTATGACTGGGTCACTTTGCTATACTGCAGAAATTGACAGAACGTTGTAAATCAACTATAATAGAAAAAAGAAAAATCTTAAAAAAAACCCTAAAGTACAATAATAGGGAATGAACTCTAAGAAGCAAGATAGATAGAATGTGTACAGACCAAACCCAATGGAATGTTCCAAAGGGAGCTTTGAGATTTCAGTGGCAGGGGCTGGTTTTAAAGGACTGCTCCCTCCTTCTGGGTGAGGAGTGGGAAAATGTCCCGTGGGAAGCATGGTGGGTGCAGGGGCCTCTCCGCCCAGTCCCAGGAGCGTGGCCCCACATCATCTGTGAGGTCCAGGGCAACATGAAAATGCAGGGTCCCATGTTCAAAATTCATGAAAAGAGGTACCATTGAAGGTACGAAGGTGGAAACCCTTTTTCATTTTTCTGTGGTCTGTCTCTGGCTCTGTCCATCTCCATCTCTTCCTTGTGTTTTCTTTTTGATGTTTAACACCCCTCTCTCTCAGGCAGGGGGATACTCACCTGGCCAGTGCCAAGTGTCATGGGCACCTGAGACCCTGCCACTCAGCACATGGAGGCATTCACCCCCACACCCCTCCCCTCCACCCAAGCTTCCCCTCAAAGCAGCCCCCAGACCTATGCCCTATGCCCTATGCCCCAGTCAGGGATGAAGAACCCAGTCCCCAACCTAGACAGGACAGGCAAGCCCATGCCTTTATAGCCCATGGGGAGCAGAAGTGGCTAAGAATCTGGGCCCTGCCAGGCTGCCTGTGAAACATGCCATGGCACTGCCACCTCTCACGCCCCCCAGATGCCACCCAGTCTTGACTCTTTCTCTTACCAGGCTCACCTCTTGGTGGGTGTCAAGCCCAAAGACATAAACAAGCCCAAGATCTGGAGGAGGAAGTATTTATTCTTTGCAGCAAGTAAGGAGAATGCAGAGGGTCTTTCCCAAAGCAGAGTCTCCCCTACAGCAAAACTGGGGAAGTTTTAAGCTAAGGGTACATGCATTTTCATGAAGGGGCTTGGCTGGTCAACAGAGTCCAAGTTCAGTTGACGGAAGTTGTGAGGCTCAGAAGAGGTCAACATCATTACTGCCATCACGTTTCAGTCCATCTGGTTCTTGAGCGCTTCAGGCTAATCTTTGCCATTGAAACAGATCTAGCAGTCCTTACAGCAGGTGTATTATCTTTGTTCTCGTTATGTCTCTTGCAGGCAGTGTTTTTGCATCATTTTGTTATCTTAAGATTATTGATTACTGAGACCTGGAGTTCCCACGGTGACATAGCAGGTCGAGGATCCAGTGAGTTCTCTGCAGTGGCTCAGGTCCCCGCTGATACATGGGCTGGATCCCCGGCCTGGAGCAGTGGGTTAAGGATTCAGCATTGCCACATCTGTGGTGTAGGTTGCAGCTGTGACTTGGATTTGATACTTGGCCTGGGAAATTCTATAGGCTGCAAATATGCCCCCTACCCCCCATAAATTTACTGAGACTTGTTCATGGACAAGCACTGTGGGCCAGACTTAGATCACAAAAAAGGCTTAAGCCAAAAATGATTTCTCTTCTGTCAGGAAAGCCATGCCTGCTTCTCTTTTTCTGGGGACCCCCTTTCCTTTCTGCTTACATCCCCATGCACCCCCAGCCCTCTGTTGCTGGGTAGGGTCTGGGGGCCAGATGACAGGATGGGTGCAGTTGCTGGGCAGTGGTGGGAGAGGCAGGCCAGCAGGGTCTGGAGTATCAGAGGGTGCAGGAGCAGGGAGCAGAGGACTCGTCCTGGGGAAACAGAGAGGCGGCAGGAGCAGGACCACGCACACAGTCCCATCAGAACTGATACACAACCCCCAAATCAAATGCGTGATTACTAGCACTTTCAAGATGGTGACTGTAGAATACTAGACGGCCAAGGACAGGGCCGCTCTGAGTGCAGGCCTGTGTGATTCCGCTGCTTGAATGCTCTTGAGGCCAGCCTTGGGTGAGACGATGGCTGCATAGCAATCCAAACACCTTCTTTCCTATTCTAGACCTCAGGCGTCACAGCCACTTCTGTGACCTTGGGCAAGTCCTTTAATCTGTCCAAACATCAGTGCCTGCACAGGTATAATGGGGAAAATGACTCATAAAGATGCCGAAAAGATTAAGGGAGATTATGCAAGTGGAGTTTAGCTTGGTGCTTGACATAAAGCAAAACCTTAAAAACTCTTGGCTTTTGCTGGCAAAGGAACTTGTAAAGGAAGGCATCCTTTTCCTCATTTATCTCTTGGAGAAGCAGTTTGCATAACTCATTGATATTCTGGTTCCTTTGTTCACAATACCTGGTGATTGGCTGGATGAAAAAAACAAACAAACAAACAATGGGCAGGGTTCCATTAACGTAAATAAAGAAGTGGGCCAGCTTAGCCTCACCCAGGCTTCTGTGTTGGCAAGCATTGCTCCTATCCCACATTCAACCTGGGCCCGGTCTTTTAAGAGAAGCTGGAAGGCAGTGATATGGCTTATATGTAGCCTTATATGCCTCTTCTCAAAAGCTGCTTTCACTCCGTTTTCCTTAAGAAGCTCTGCTCTAGGAGAACTCTTACTCTGTCACTATGCACATGACCGTGAGTGAACCACATCTAGCAGCTTCTCTTTCATCTTTAGTGACATGCTCCTTACTAGAATGTAAGCCACCTGAGGACAAGGTCTTTGTCTGGTTTTGCCTAGTGTTGGATTCCTCAGTGCTAGCAGCCTAGCATGCTCCCTGACTTGTGGGAGACACTGAATAAATGTCAAATTAGTGGAAGTCTGGATGGATGGATGATGGATGGATGGATGGATGGATGAATGGATGGATGGATAGATGGATGGATAGATGGATGGATGGAGGAAATGTTTAGATACTATGAATGCTGAGGCCATTCCCAGATCTCACAAATCTATCATGCTATAAGTCTACTTCATCATTTCTACTTTTTTCCCTTGAAAGATGAAGCTGAAAACTTCAGAGCCTCTTCTTTCATGATGGGTCCTGCAAGGAGGAAACCAAATCAAAAGTGTAGGGCCAGCCAATTGGATGTCCCTGACATGGTAAGGGATTGAGAGCTGGATCTGGATCTGCTAGTGCCATCTCGATCCTCGGGGAGCTTTTCTTCCAGGTCGCATTACCTCTTACATATCTAGAGGCCCTAGTCCTTTCCCAGGGAGCTGGGGATCAGCAAGCATCTTCAGTAGTCTAATGGGCCCTGAGGAAAATGCTCTGGTCACAGAAGAGCAGCATTCCTCCTGTATAATTGGCTGGCACTGTGTGTGTGGGAACATGAGTGTCCCCAGCGGGTGATCACGAGAAGGGAAACCAACTGGGCTGCCATGTGGTGCCCTGGCCTTAGAAGGGATGGCATCACTCCCGGAGACCCAGAGTTTCTTAATCTTACTTAGCTGCTGTCTCCATGGTCCCTCTTCTCTTCTTTCCCCCAGGGGCAGAATATTTTCATTTATCTGTCATTGGCGGAAAAATTGTGTTCTGTAAGAATGCATGCAAATATTTCTGCCTAGATTGTAAACTAGTTGTTGCTTTGAACTCAGCGTCAGAAACCTTCATCCCCACATCCAGCTTTATTTTCTAATTCCATAGTGATGGCTTCTTCCCAAAGCAGTCGGACAACTAGACAACTCAGTCTAGCTGTCTGGGCAAAGGGATGAGAATCCTTAGGCTCGGGATGGCTTCTCAAATTTAATGTGCTTATCCATCCCCTGGGGATCTTATTCAACTGAAGTTTCTGATTCAGTACGTCTGTGGCAGGTCTGAGACTACCTTTCTAACGTGAAAGGTGACTCCAATCGCTAAGGCTCAAGCAGTTCACTTTTAGTAACACAGCTTCATGGAAACAAAAAGTCCTAAGAGGGATGAGCAGGGAAGAAGAGGCACCTCGTCTAATATTTTGAAATCTTCTTGTGCCTCACACAGACTTGAGTTCTAGCCATAAGTCCAAGAAAGAGAGAGATGTTTGTAGACAACTGGTTTACCCCTCTGCTTTTGCTCCAAATGCAGGCTGAAAACAAGACGCTGAAGAATTATTGTCAATCGTCCATTGGCACAGCCTGAGGAGGTCATGGAGTGTAAGGAGGGAAATTCAGTTCCTGTTGCAGTGAAGCGTTTTTCTCATGACCCCCGGAGATTACCCTTTGGAGACAGGACGGGACTGGCCAGTGTTCCTGAGCCTAGGCTAATCTTTAGATTGGAAGCAAACGCTGGCCCTCTTCCTGTCCATCTGCCCGCTGGCTGGACAGATAGCACTTTGTTTGCTCTTGTACCTACACGGCTTCCCAAACACTAGGGGCTAATTGGAGCTGAGGCAGGAAGATGGCTCTAGTCTTGAAGCGATATTGTCCTCCTGCTTGTTGGCAAGGATCCAGGGCCAAGGGATCATTCAGGAACAGAAGAGAGAGGCATGAGGGCCCTTGAGCCACCAGTACTCACCATTCAAAGCATCTAGTGGGCTTCACCTTTGGAGCCACCAGAGGAATGGATGGCATTGCTCACAGGCTTCATGTTGTCCTTTATTTTATAAAGCAGGGAGGCAGTGACAGCCGGAAATGGATTAGATGCTTAAGAGCCCTTCTGAGCCACTTCTCCTTCGTCCATTGGGATCTTCAGTTCAAAGGCCTGCAAGAGTCCTCGCACATTTCCTTTCAAGCCAAACTCTAGCCAGCCCTCTAAATCCTTGTAAAGAGAAATTGAGTAGGGCTTAGAAGAAGACGGTATCCTCTCAGCTAATGAATGAGAATCTTGGCTTGACTCCTTAGGTGAAGGTCAGAATTGAGATTATGCTTGATTCTCCAAGCTAATCGATATCGGGTCAGAGATTGCAAACCCAAATGCCTACAGGGGTCCAGGCAGAAAGTGTCAAGGGGCCAAGAGGATGGTATATGAGAAAACCAGGAGTGGTAGAGTGAAGGGGGCGGCTTCGGCCGGTGGTTGCCATGTCAGTCTGAGGCCCAGCTTTCGGGAAGGGGATTCTAGAAATTTTTTTTTAATTAATTTTTTTTTTTTTTTTTATGGCTGCAACAACAGCCTATGGAATTTCCCTGGATGGGGATTGAATTGGAGCTGCAGCTGCAGGCCTACTCCTCAGCCACAGCCACCCCAGATCCGAGGTACCTCTTGGACCTTTCCGGTATCTTTCAGCAATGCCGGATCCTTAATCCACTGAGTGACACGGGGATTGAACCTGCATCCTCATGGAGACTATGTCAGGTTCTTAACCCACTAATCCACAGTGGGAACTTCAAAAATCCTTATTTAAAAAAAAGATAATAGTAACAACAGAGTTGATAAAGTATGTACAATATGCCAGGCACTGCTCTTAGTGCTTTAAATAGTTGACGTTATTTGATTCTATGACGTTATATGGAAGGTATTATTATTACTGCTATTCCACAGTTGAAGAAACTGAGTCCCCGGGAGATTAAATAACTCGCTCAGTCTCTTTCAGCTGGAGAAGTGGCAGAGCTGGAATTTGAATGTAGGTTGCATGGCTCCAAGTCAAAATCCATGTCCCTTAACCACCATGCTCTGTGGCTGGCCAGAAAAGAAATTTCTACATTCTTTATGTTCATACTTGTATATGTTCATGCTTAGTTTTTTTTCTATTGCCATGTAACCCATTATGGCAAATGTAGTGGCTTAAAAGAGCACCCGTTTATTAGCTCACTGTTGTACAGATCAGAATTGGTGTGGGCTTAATTGGGCTCTTTGCCCATGGTCTTGCAAAACCAGAATCAAGGTGTCAGGTAAGCCGGGAGCTTATCTTCAGGCTCCTGGGAAGAATCAGTTTCCAAGCTCATTCATCTTGTTGGCAGAATTCGGCTCCTTGTGGACCTACGATTGGGTGCATATTTCCCCGCTGGCTGTAGGCCCAGGGTTATCTCAAGCTCTGGAGGCTGTTCTTGGGTCCTTGGATGGGACCCACTCTGTCTTGAAAGCAAACAACAGCTCATGGAATCGAATCCTTCCTTGTGCTTTGAGTCTCTCTGGCTTCCTTTCTGCTACCTGCCAGGCAAAACTCTCTGCTTTTAAAGGACTCGATTAGGTCATATCCACTGGAATGAGGGATGATCTCTTTAATTAGGGCCACTGACTTGGGACTTTCATTCCATCTGCAAAAATCCCTTCACGGCTTTGCCCAGATTCCTGTTTGATTGAATAAAGGGAAATGGGCATCCTGGGCTTGGGACCGTGTTTAGATTTCTGCTTACCATTGCGTTTAACTTTAAAAAATATTAGAATTATGTTACTGACAAACAAAACACCTGCAGGAAAGGGATTCGGGGTCTCTAACTTTGCTCCTTTCTTCTGTTTATTCAACATATCTATACTGACCGCCCGCTAAGTGCCAGCGTGACCCCTGGGCACTGGGAATGGAGCAGCAGACAAGACAGGACATGCCCCCTGCCCGCTCGCCACACACACACACAAACACACACACATACCCCCACAACCACCCTTGATCTCCCAGATATCATGTCACTAGGCAGCCCTGGAGTCCACTTGGTGAAGTGGCGGTCGCAGTTTCTGGCCTCCTCTATTCTGGTTACTCCACTTGAGTATTTATTTATCATCAGTTACACGCCCCACAAACCCTGTTTATTTTTTTTCCCCTCTGCCCTGAATATTCATGACCACAAACTGCTCAGATTCCCTAATCAGTCTCCCATGTGAGCTACATTCAAAGCGGGACCACATCTCACACCTCCGTTCTGATGTCCCCGCCAAAGCAAACAGAATTAGGAAAGAACGGCAGGCTGCTCAATTCCCCGTCCCTTGAGACAGCTGCCCTAGGGAGGACAACGAGAAGTCCTGGGAACAGGACACCAGGTGCTGGCTGGCACTGGGAAGACAGGAAGAGACAGGTTATTTCCCACCTGCCTTTTATTGTGAGTCCTGTGGTTTGAGATACCAGGAGCCTCCTAAAAGTGGGGAATTTCTCCCTCCATTTTTGGGCTTAATATTCCTAAGATCTGGAGCTCTTGCCCGCCGCTAAAATATAATCATGCGCAGCCAAATGGTCTGATCCTTGCGGTTTCATATTCTCATTAGTTCAATTTCATTAGTATTTCCTGAGCCACTTGCATTAGCTGCTTTAGGAATTTAAATAGTTTCCTCACCCCGCACCCCCCTAACTTTTTCTGCACACATTCTGCCTCCCTGTCACATCCTATATGGCCCAGAAAAACATGTGTACGTTTAAAAACAAATCCATGTACCAGTGGCCCTCAGAGTGTGACATCCAGGAAGAAACAGAATAATGCAGGTGTGGTCTAAGCAGTGACCTTCGCTGTTGGAATCCATCTCTTTTCCTTTCCTTCCCCCACGCTCCTCTTAACAAGGACTCCCCAGAGTTGGAATCATTGTGGGGGTAAAAGCAGATCCCGAGAGAGGCAGTCGCACTTGCCTGACAATTCTCTGCCCCCTCTTGATTCCTGGTCAAATGCAGCCTGGCTCCCTAGAGGGGACCCTTCTGATTCTAGCATGCCAGGGATTGACAGGCAGGCCACCAGGCTTTATTTGCACAAAGACTCAATAGACCTATTGGGAGAAACAATCAGTGCCAAACACTGAGTCAGACTCCTAGGACTAAAGCTGGAAGGAGGAAAAGAGTGGGGGATTGAAACCCATCCCTCAGCCCCCAACACAGGGCTCTCTGCGTGCACTGTGCATGGGGTGGCCCTACATTAATCTCACTGAATCCTCACAGTAACCCCAAGAGGTGGGTCCTATGAATATCAGAAATTTAGAGATGAAAGATGCCAGCATGCACACTGTGGTTCAGTGGGTTAAGAACCCAACTTGCATCCATGAGGATGCGGGTTTGAACCCTGGCCTTGCTCAGTGGGTTAAGGATTCCACGTTTCTGTGGCTGTGGTGTAGGCCTGTAGCTGCAGCTCTGATTCGACCCCTAGCCTGGGAACTTCCATATGCTGTGGGTGAGGCCCTAAAAAGACCAAAAAATTAAAATAAAGATTGAAGACACCAAGGCTCAACGGGGTCTAGGCACCTGTCCTTAGAAATCGAGGCCGCTAAGGCCAGCACCCGAGTGAGGGGGAGTCAGGACCCCCCCCAGAGGGTCTGGGGGCATCGCTTTCAATCAGCCAGGGAAGATCATCTGTGGAGAACACCGTGGACCAGAACTTACCTCCTGCCCCCCGGCCAGCCTGCCGGTCTCAAGAGCAGGAGGGGCGTCTACCATGCTGACTGCAACCAGTCAATCAATCAGGCTTTTTTTAAAAAAAAAAAAAAAAAACAAACTAGTTTCAATCTCAGCCTCGAGGGGGCTGGCTAGGAACAGAGGAGTGATTTCTGGGCCTCCTCCAGGAGACAGTGCTCCTCGTTTGACTTTGTTTTTCACTTTCCTCTCCTGATGAAAAATTTGCCGTGGTTAGAGAGGCACCGAATAAACAGAACAGTGACTGACGCGCTCCAGTTTCCCCAGTGGATTCCACATATATTTTTTGAAGAGTCCCATCCGTATTTCAACTGTTTCAATGTGGTGGTCCCTCTGGGAGGCTGAGAGGAAGGTAGGGGTCCCCGACATCTCCCTTCTCAGACCTGGCCAATGCGGGGCTTCTGTCCAGGGCCCAGATGTTCAGGAATTCGGGGGTGGAGAGGGGGCAGAGAGTACTGGGGGCCCCACCGTATGCCCTTGGCACTCATCTCCACATGTGAGGGTGGCTCCTGGGTGCCGGTGGGACTCGGCTTCCGTGCATTCTCCTTTTAGTGTGAGCCTTAACCTACATCTTTTCTGTCAAAGGAAGTCTTGGTTACTCCGTTTTGTTCCTGCGTCGTCTGAGACACCCTCCTCCACCCCTCCCCTCTTTCCCTCTCATCCCAGTACCAGTTTGTTTCAAATTAGCCCACCGAGAAGAATGTGCGCCCTGACCTGACCCACGAGAAGGGGACAGGTATGCCACCCACGTTAGGGAGAAGCAGGGAGCATCGCTCCTCTCTCGCGCGCTTTTTGAGAACTTGTGCCCTTCTGCGGAAGTAAAGAGCCCTGTCGAGATCTCTCCGTGTTTCTGTGTCTCACTTTCTGACACTGACGGTCCGAGCCAGAGTCGGCTTCCCCAACATTAGGACAGAACCTGGGCAGGAGAGAGAGTGATGTTTTGGAAGGAGTCTGTTACGGACCGTATGTTTGTGTCTCCCTAAAGTCCAAATGTTAGGAGTTCCTGTCATGGCTCAATGGTTAATGAATCTGACTAGGAACCATGAGGTTGCGGGTTCGATCCCTGGCCTCGCTCAGCCGGTTAAGGATCCGGCGTTGCCGTGAGCTGTGGTGAAGGTTGCAGACACGGCTCGGATCCCGCGTTGCTGTGGCTGTGGCGAAGGCCGGCGGCTACAGCTCCTGCAAGCCAGAGGAGGCCTGATTCAGAGAACCCGTGTCTGCCCGCAGAATGTCTCCGTAGGCTTGAAGGCCCTTCTCAGAATTACACCTGCCATCTGCCTTTGTCCTTCTGGCATTTTCTAGAGGGTAGGCAATACGCCGGAAGCAGGACTGGGCTCAGGTTGAGATCCCCAGAGCCGGCGTGTGTGCCTGTGTACGTGCGAGTGCCCGTGCATGCACACGCACAGTGAGTGGGGGCTGCCCCAACGAAAGAAAAGCTCCAGAGATTAGCCTCAGCCTGCCCCAGGCTCGGCACAAATGGAGTAACGTGGGCAAGGAGCCCATCCTGGCGGCAGAGACAGATGCAGCGTTTGAGAAGGGTTCCTGGCAAGATTCTCCCACTTACTCATGCTCGGCGTAGCATATGCAAAGCCCCAGTCTTATTATTCCTTTCCTTCTGAGTCAGACTGTGCCAGAATCATTGCCATGACCTGGGCTTTCCCCCTCCACTCACAGATTGAGGCCCCCGCTCCCCCCCCCCCGCCTCCACCTCCCTCCCTCTCCACCCCATCTCTCAGCTCGTCTCCGTAAAGATCCCCCTGGAGTGGAGCAGTACGCAGAAAGGGTCTCTGTAATCAGAGTCTAGACTCACTTTAAAGCAGCTTGCCCTGTGCTAAGTGCTTTGAATGAGGATCAAGTTAATTTCTGTCGAAAAGCCTATTCGGCTCCATTTTCAGATAAAAACACTAAAAGCACAGAAGGGCTGAGTCATAGACCCAGTGTCACACAGCTACCGTGGTCCATCTGGGATTTGGTGCCAGGAATGGTTGCCTCCGAAACTTGGATTCTTACCCGCTCTGCTATTTTTGTCTCCTGGAGGTTTGTTCAGTTACAGGTATCAATATCTGAAAGAGGTGGCAATTCTTATTGGACCTTGGATTTTTAAAGCACTTTACAGTTGACAAAGCTCTTAAATCTCTGTGATGTAACTCTCACCATGACTCCGTGGTTTGGATAGGAATTATTAGGATAGAAAGCTCGGTGCAGTACATAAATGGCAGCCACTCGTAGCAGCTCATCTCTCTCCTTTTACAAGAAAGGAGACTAAGCCTCGGTTCAGGTGACTTGGCAGAGCCACCCAGTGAGTGATGAGCCACATACTGGGAACCTGCACGTTGCTTGCCTTGTTGCTTTTCTTCCTTCTCCATCCTGTGACCTGCCTGGTACATTCTACCAGCAAGTCCCTGCACCCCACTCTCTTCTTCAGCCGGCTGACTTGCAGTGGAATGCACAGGGCTTTCCAAGAAGTGTTTATTCCCTCCTCTAAGCCCAGCATGGAGGAAATCAGGAACAGGATATCAAAAACCCAGAGGGTTGGGGTTGCAATGCTGCTAGAATGCAAAACCAGGAACCGTTCCTTCCTTCTCTGGAGGGCTGGAATGGGAGGGCTGGAAATGTAATGGGAGGGCTGGAAATTAACTTGGACTTTTCTGGGCCGTGGGAAAGAGGAGGCGGAAGGACAGAAACAGTTCATCAGGGCCTTCTCTGATTGGGAAGCTGGTTCTGTGCTGAATGATGCTCTGTGAACCTGCGTCACTCCCACAGTAGGGCTCTGGGAGGATCCAGGGCTCAGGAGGGAGAAAAGAAAAGGTTTGATAACATTGGGGTCCAGATTTCCCATCTTTACAATGTACGGGTTTGATTATACCCCGCAGTGGTTCTTACCTGAAGGTGACTTTGTCCCCCCACCCCCAGGGGACACTATCGGTTGTCGCAAGTAGGGCAAAGGGGTGGGCAGAATACTACTGGCATCTAGTGGATAGAGGCCAGAGATACTGCTTAAGCTCCTTGAACGCACAGGACAAGCCATCCGACCAAACGTCAACAGTGCCAAGACATCTGGAACGTGCCTCCTGAAATAACCCTACCAGCCCTGAGCCGTGGACAGGGAGAAATATACCGTGTTTTGAGGGTGCAGTGGTGACCTTTGCTTGAAGTGTTTTATATGAAAGTTGCAGAATATTACCATGATATTGTGACTTATAATAAGAAATATGTATTTGGTCTTCGCACCAGCTCCCTTCCTGTCACAGAGTTCCTAAAACTCTTGGAGTTTCCTGTGCTGAGAGCTATAAGGACGTCATTTGTTACATTAACTAGGCAACTTTCGGACTGTGCAGAAGAATGGGGTGCTGGGGTGCTGATCGCCAGTGCAGTCAGGCAAGTGATGAGAGGGTTGGAAGTCCTGCCCTGCTCGCAGCTCCAGGGAAAGGAGAGGGGCTAGAGATTGAGTTCAACCATTGATGGCTAATGATTTAATCAATCACGTCTATGTGATGAAGGAACCATAAAAACCCCCCAGAGGACTCGGTTTGTAGAACTTCTGGGTTGAAGAACACACAGAGGTTCTGGGAGGGTGGCACACACACAGAGCCTGGAAGCTCTGCAGCCTTTCCCCCATGCCTTGCCCCAAGCCTCTCTTCCATCTGGCTGTTCCAGGTTATATCCTTTTATAATAAATGGTTGACTTAGCAGGTAAAATGTTGCTCTGAGTTATGTGAGCCATTTTAGCAAATCAGTGCAACCCAAGGAGGGGTCATTGGCATCTCCCATCTGCGCAAGTGGAAGGATGGTTGGAATCTCTCATCTTTAGCTGGTTGGTCAGAAACACAGATGTCAACCCGGACTTGAGATTGGCCTCTGAAGTGGGGTTGGGGGAAGGGCAGTGCTGTAGACTCAGCCCTTCACCCATGGGATCTGACACTCTTTCCAGGTAGTGTCAGAGTCGAGTTGAATTGTAGGGCATCCATGAATGGTCTGGTGGTGCTTGCTGGGAAAGCCCACGAATGGAAATTGTTGTAAGAATCTTAATTACATTTCACCATTCATCACTTGTCCGCTCATTTAGCTAAGATTTACTGAGCACCTACTATGTGCTACGCCCTTGTTACCCGAAAACTGAGTTGGCCTCTTGGTGGGTACTGAGCCAAAAGATCAAACCAAGCCAAAGATTGTGAGAAGGAAAGAATCATGACTTGCAGCAAATAAGGAGACAACTAGGTATCTTTCCCAAAGAGGTGTCTCCCCAAACAGCAAAACTGGGGATGTTTAAGCTAAGGGTACATGCATATTCATGAAGGGGCCTCAGCAGAGGAGACCTCAGCATAGAATTGGAGTAACGGTGACAGAGTCCAAGCTTTAGCTGAAGTCCCAAGAGTTAGAAAACGTCATTATCATCATTCCATCCTCCACCTGGGTGGGGTCCTTTGTTCTTGCATAAATGGAAAAAATGTATCAGTTGTTAACATATATCTCTTGAGGACTGTTTTATCACTGAACTATTGTTTCTTGACTGCTTTTTCTTTGTTCCTCCATTCTCTCACTTCCCTTAAGATCATTCATTCCTGAGTCCTGTTCAAAGGCCAACTTGTGGCTAGACTTAGATCACACAATGGCTTGGGCCCAGAATGGCTTCTCTTATGTCTAGAAAGATATGCCTGGTTCTCTTTCTCCAGGGACCCCCTACTCCGTCTGCTTGCACCCATTCTGGGCTCTTCATTTGTTTTGCTATGGTATGCCCCGCTCATTTTTCTGGTCTTAGCTCACACATCACCTTCTCAGAGAGCTTTCCCATCCCGTGTAGAACAGTTCACTACCTACCTGCCATTCTCCTTGTCCCCATTTTACGGGTGAGCAAAACGAGGCATAGTTTATTGATTTATTCACAAAATGCAAGAAGAAAATTGACACAGCCCCCACCCCGCGCCCGCCCGCCCCATCCCTGCTCCTGCTCTTGAAGATGTGCTGTGTTTGTCCTGTGGCATATACTTGCTAACCTCACGTTACAGGGATCAGGACCCCATTTGAGAGGTTTAGGGAAAGGCACACATTACAGAGGTGCAGACCCATAACTCCCTCACAAGCTCTCTTATCTTGGGTCATTCAGGTCCTCCTTCTGAGCTTCAAGTGTTTGCTTTTGGTTTTGGCACAAAAACTGAAACAGTATTGGGCTAGGTCTATTTTCTCAAGTTATACCCCTTAGGACACTGACTCCAGGAAACGTTACTAGATTTTCTTCCCTCCCGCCCCCCCAAAAAAATAGAGTGTCTCTAGTCACATATTCGTGGGAATTTTTTTTTAAATGCAGGACTTATCAAAGCCTTTCATATACTTCTGTGCAGTATAAATGCCCAGGAAAAGTATGTCTTTGTCATTGTCTCCCAAACATATCTGTTCATGGAAAATAGTTTCTGAGAAGCATGTTATAGGACTATACATACCAAGGACAGAAACCTTGGGTACTGTTGGGCTGCACAATAGCTGGGACCCCCATTCACCCTTATACTCAGAATCTCTGTGGTATATACAGGCACTGGTTATTCACAGCCGTGGACTCTGCATATGTGTCCAAGCTCTTGCTGCTCTCCCACACTCAAGGTCTCCTCTCATGCCTTGGCCACATTTCTCACCCCTCTTGTCTCCAGGGGTGGGGCCTTTTGTCTTGTCTGGGTCAACAGAATGAGCGCAAGAGGCTGGCCCTTTAACCCATCCCCACCCACCCCCAGTTCTCCCCTGCAGTCACGACTAGATGCTAGAATCCAGGGAGGTCGCTCCAAGCCCTAGGAAACGGTGGAGCTACCAGATGGAAAGAAACCAGGCTTCTAAAAGCCACCTGCCCTGTGATTGGACCCAGAGAGTAGTTAGCAGTTAATCCACCGTGGTCTGAAGGCACTGAGATCTGGGCCTCACTTGATGCAACACTTGGCCTAGGGGGACGATCGGTGGTCATTCAGAGACAGCATTCCTGATCGGTTCTTACCACGAGCAGGAGATGAGAAGGTGACCTCTCTTTATTCACACCTTGCATCTCTGACCACAGGCTGCTGCTGACACTAATAGCTGCCTTGTATTTTCTGGTGTCTGAAAGCAGCGCTGAGGAAAGGCACCAGAGGAGAAGGTAACGCTATCCCTGGGGAGACAGAGCCTTTAATAATGAGGGCTGATGCTCACAGGGACACTGTCCTCCCTTTCTTCATTTAATTGGGAACCAAAAACAGAATGGAAAAAAAAAAATCCCTGGAAATCTATGAGCTGTTGTCAAGAACAGCCCAAGTTTCCTTGGGCTGTTGTTAGTTTCCTAAGGAATTAAGCGAGTCCCTCACATCACCTGTCAAGTCACTGGCGCTTCCTACCTGCCTGGTTAAGATGCTGACAGCTCTTGCTGGCCAGGTGTGGGAGCAGCCAACAGCTCAGGAACCAGTCTCTGGGATGCCCGGAGCTGCTGGTGGCTGCTAGGGGCTCCTGGGGCTGCCAAGTCCCCCTGCTGAGTGCCCCGGAGCTCCCTGCCGGCCACAGGAAGAGGCAGAGTCCTTGATTCAGGACTTTCCCAACAGCCTTTGTGTCTGCAGTTTAGCGCTGGAGACCCCTGGGGCGAGGACGCAGACCCGGATAGGCTGGGTTCAGCTCCGTCTGTCTCTGGCTTCTGTTTGGCATCTTGGCTGTGGGCTGAGAACCCTCTGCGGTCTCCTGCCTTTCTCGGCAGCTGCTCAGTAGAGGACAAGAAAATTGCCCTCCCTCGTTGGAATGGTCAAGGGAGGAGCCTTCTCCAGAAAGCCTGGGGCTAGAAGCCATCCAGGATGGCCACGATCGAGAAGCCAGACCAGCGGGCATTTGAACCTTCAGACTGAGTCTTGTCTTTATTCCTTCTCCACCCAGCATGGCTGCTCCAGGCTGAGACATGAGCCCAGATAAACTCAACATGAAAATCATAATCCAGCAAGTCATGGCCATTCTTGTCAATTCCCTTAAAGGTTAATCTGCTTTTCTCCTTATTAATGAAGGGCCTCGGAAATGCAGCCGGGCCTCTCCCGTGTTTTGGTAGATTTGGGCTAATAGGCTATTTTATTTCCATGGTAACAGCTTCCAGTGTTACAGGAAGATAATTTTCCGGACAAAAGATTTGAGGGTCTTATTATTCTGCAGGGATCTGACTGTGAGGCTGGCAAAGTGGGGTTCAAGGGCTGCCCAGTATTGCAAGTTCGACCCATTTTGGGGCACCTGTTTGCCTCAGGCTTCTGGGTCTCAAGGCTAGATAGGCAAAGGTTCTGTGGGAAATTGGCAGGGGCTGAATAAAGGTACTCTTGGAAAGACAATGCCCTGAATTCATTCTCTTATCAGCCAATGGGATTAAAGGGAGAGGTGGCTTGTATTACAGTAATCGCTGGCGCAACAGGGGCCTCTGCCCTGTGAGGTGAGCTAGGTGGCAGCCTGCTTGTGTGAGGGTTTCCTGGCCAGAAGCCTCTGAGCTGATCCGGTGCCCCCCGCACCTCCAGTCTCAGAGCAGTCTCTTGCACTCCCTCCGTAACTACCGTGTGGGTACCAGGCAAGTCACAGGCAGACAAAAGCTGAGCAAAATAGGCATGGCTCCTGCTTTGAAGGAGCGGAGAATTTATTGGTGTGTTAGGGAATGGGTGGGTTGGATAGAGACAAGAAACCAGGCAACCGCAGGGGTGTGTGTCTTAACAGGCACGTCTAGGATGCTCGGGGGACACAGTAGCTCGGGAAAGACACAGGGAAAGGGCTCTTTTAGAAGGACTTCAGAGCTGTGGAGCAGTGGAAGCTGCTTAGCCATGAACTACATCACTAAGCATAATCCTAGGTCCTCGTGTTTCTGATGTGAACAAAACCAGATTCTCTACTGACACCCTGTAAAGAGATATTAATCAACAGTGTAGTATGTGATTCCAGCTGAGATCATTGCTAATGAGGGGAGTTTCTTAATGCAATGAGAAGCAGCAAGGTGGGAATCTGACAAGGACAGTCATTAGGGCTCTCATATATGGTTGGGCAGGCTGTGCACTGCACAACTCTGGGAAGAGCAGGTCACAACCTAGATCCTGTAGATCTGAATACTTATCATGAGAATTTTCTGGAAAACTGCATCAAAAATATCTTAAGAAAGGGGTGCCATTCCCTAAACTGCATGAAATTAATTCTCTGGCCAGGGAAGAAAGGTAAGTCTTTCCCAAGTAAGTGACAGTCTCTAGGATCCAGACAGCGTGTAGGATTCAGTGGGTGAAGAGAGGGAAGAAGGGTGTCCCAGATGCTTGTATCCATAGACTGAAAAAGAGGCCAGGAGGCTGAAGGAAGGAGAATAAGGGACAGGGTGGTGCATAACGAGCTGGGAAGGAAGGCGGGAGACACATCACAAGGGGCTAGGTACAAATTTCACTTTCCCACCTAGAGTTTCCAGGGATGCTGAGCAACCTGGGGGCTTGGGCTTTAAATAGGAATAAGTGGGTGAAGTAGGTGCAGCTGTGGGAAGGGACCACTGGAAAGTTGCGGAAACAAGGCTGACCTGGTGGCCCACAGTCAGACCGGTGACTCTGAGAGTTTAGCCCATGGACCACTGAGGATACCCTATTGCATATACAGCCTCTTAAGTGCCACTCAAAACCTACCAAAACACAATCTCCAGGACGAGGCCCAGGAATCTGCATTTTATCCAGCAGGCTGTATAATGCTGTTGCCACCTGGGATTGAGAACGACACAGTTACTCCAGTGCCTGGGCCAGCTGCCCTCCGATCCTTATTCTGCCCTAGCTGCTTCTGGGACCTTAAGCAGGTTCAAGGCTTCCCCTAAATTTACTTCATTATTGATCCACTGAGTTCTGTAACATCTGCCCTGTCTTCCCAGGAGATGGTTTGTTCATTCTTCTCCAGTGTTCATTGAGAAACTGTTCCATCAAGAAAGCAAAAAAAAAAAAAAAGAAAAGAAAAGAAAAGAAAAAACCTTTCATTTTCTGTATTGTATCCAGTTCCTTAAGAGCAGCTATGGAAAAGAACAGAGTTGAGAAGGACTATGAAGCTCTATACTGACTGATTAAGGATGCCTACTACAGGCATTGAAAAGAGGGTGGTGGTACGTCACGTCTTAAGCTAGAACTTTCTTAGATGAGATGTCATACCCTGGGCGTAGCTTTCCAGACCACCTAAACTAGCCCAGTGCACCTCGCTCCCTTCACTAACACATCTCTGTGTAATTTCCATCCGAGCCGTCATTATAACCTGGATCTCTTTTGTCTGTTTAATCACACACTTGTTTTTCCCTCTGGTCTTTTTCACCGGACCGACGATAAGCCCCATGAAGGCAAAACGATCTCTCCTTGGTTCGCCACGTCTTCTTCGCCCTCGGCACAAAGTATGTACACACTGAGCAAGCGCTGAATGCGTGGATGAAAATATCAGGGACACCCTCCCAGAACTCGGCGTGTGGCACCACACAAAGGACAGAAGACCACTCAGCAAAGGGCAACATTCAGATAAGGCGATAAGACCTGCTCAGAAAGAGGAATAAAACGTCACCTAAAGGAAGGAAGTGAAGTGTAATGTGTCTATGGGAGGCGGTATCCTTTCACTGAGAACGTTGCGAATATACAATGGCGTGACTATGTCAGCTTGCTCTGAATGGGTGAAAATGCTCTATGAATAGCAGGGACAGTAAGTCAACATTAGGGAGGGTCAACAGGAGGTCGTATCAGTGAAGGTACAGACATGGATGAACCAGAGAACAAATGAAACACAAGTTTCAGGCCATCTGTCCCAGAGAAGCCAAGACTTAGGTTCACACAAAAAACTATACACAAACATTCTTAATAGCTCTATGCATAGTAGCCAAAACCTGGAAACAATCCCAATGTCCTTGACTGGGCAAATAGTTAACAGACTGGTCCATCCGTACCATTGAACGCTTTCAGCAATAAGACGAAATGAACCACTGATGCAGACCACAGTTGCACGAATCTCCAGAGAATGATGCTGTGTGAAAGGACTAATCCAAAAGGAGTGTAAGAATCTTGAAAGGACAAAATTACAGAAATGGGGAACGGTTTAGTGATGGTCAGGGACTGGGAGGAGGAAGGATGAGTTAGTTGGGAGGGAGATGGGTGGGATCATAAAAAATGGAATCGTTCTTTACCTCCGCTGATCTGGTGGATATGCTCACCTCTACACGCATGATAAAACTGCACAGAACTGAATACATGGACACACGTGCAAGTGAGTCCAAATAAAACCAGGGCAATCACCGTGAACGCTGTGGATGGCATCAATGTCAGGAGCCTGGTTGTGATATTCTCCTAGAATTTGGCAAAGTGTTGCCATTTGGAAAAGCATACGGCGGCGGGGGATCTCTGTATAATTTCATATGAAACCGATTATCTGAAAATCGAATGTTAATTTAGAATAAGCAAATTTCATGTCTTCAGTTTGGTTGAAAGTCTGAAAGTCGGAAGAGGATCCCAAGTGCATTTCGGCACAGCAGATTCCTCACCATTTCTGTCCTCTTCCCCCTCCCCCACAGGGGTACCAAATTGTTCACCGCCTGCCTCCTGTAGACCCGTGGCATCTCACATAAACTGGGCAATCTGTTACAGACTGTAGCTAGCTCCAGCAAAGCTTTCTGCAAGATACTACTGCAACTCTGAGTGTCCAATGTGGACAAGAAGCCAGTTTGCTAGCTTCCAGGCTGGCCACATCTGAGTACATTTGCATATTCACATGGCAGCCTTTGAAATCACATGTGAAAGAGATTGTTCCTATGGCAACCTGTGCTTCCAAGGGGACAAGATCCACATTCTTGATTCTAAGTGCTGGCTCCCGACCCAGCTTCCTGGCTAGAGTGTAAGCACCCTGTGGACAGGGTGATGGTGACATGTTCCTCTTCTTACCCCTGGACTACAGTGCCTGCCATACAGATGTCCCCATGGTAGCCATTTGTGATTCCTGCCTGTCCAGCTTCCAGTTGTCATTTTTCTGACTAAAGCACCTTGTTTTTCCTTTGGGAACCACCCATTCCCAATTACAGTCTTAGGGGAGTTTAAATTAAAGCATCATGGTTCCTATTGTGGCTAAGGAGAGGCAGGAGACCCAAGCCAGGACAGTTAGAGTTGGTGTACAATAAGCCTTAGATTTTCATGAAAAATATTTTAAAGGACAAGCTCTTTTATTCTGCCCTCTAGTTATTGTTCTGATAGAGTATCAGCAGGAAGCTATAGGGAGCCTTTCACTGTCTTTCGTCAGAAGATTTTATCTGCAGAAGAAAGCAGATCTGAGAAATGGTGAGACCACAGCTCCTGATGCATCATATAAGCACCTGGATTCAGCCATACCTGAAGCTATTATATACTTAGAATTTCAACTATGTGGATTACTCTAATGCCTTTTGTGCTTATGTCACTTTGATTTGGCTTTCTGTTATTTACAATCAAAGTTCCTAATCCATCCAAATATTTAGTAGGTATTACACAAATGAATGCATGAACAAATGCAGTGATGTAAATATTTATTATATCCTGTGGCAGGCTCTATTTTAAGTCCCAAAGAGAGGAGCAGAGGAGCAGCAGACTGCTTTTGTTGAAAGCCAAGTCTGTGGCCTGACAACCTAGTATTTGGGTCAATCCATCAATTATGGTGTCTACTTAGACTTATCCCTTTTCCTCCCACATTCTCTCTTTTCTTCTACCCCCACGCCCATTGTAATGATGACTGACACCAGTCCTAAGGCATGGCCCATGGACCCACTAACACCAATGCCTGCATTCACTTCTGAAGGGAAGTGACTTGGTTGTGTCTGATTATCAGATGAAAACTTTGTCACAGCAGGGACTTAGGCTAGACATTAGGGGGATATTGTGGTACCAGATGGTGTTTCTGGAGAAGGTTGTCCTATTTTTGCAGTTTTAGGATTTGACAGTAAATCTGCCTGGCAGCCTCGGATGTGATTTGGCCTCAAATTTGTCTCTGTTAATCCTCAATGCTTTGTGTATCTGTCAAGGTCCAACCAGGAAAACAGAACCCGCTCTCAGTATGTGAACACAGGGAAAGTAATGCAAGGAACTGATTACAAAGATGAAGGAAGGGGCTGAGAAGCAAGCGACAGGGAACCGAGAGGCAACCCAGGGATTTACAGAAACAGGGGAACAGGACTATGAGGTTAGAGAGACAAAGGGAGCAGGTGATGTTACCTAGGTCCAGGGCTGGAGTCACCCAGTAGAGGCTGTGGCTGTGGCAGATCTCTGTTGTGGAAGCTGCTGCCAAGAAAGGCATGTGGTCCATGCAAGAGAAGCCACCAGAGACAATGAAGAGGTGAAAGACCCTACATTTCCCTTCCTCTCCCTTCTAGACTCACAGTAGCTGCCTCCTACTGATCACACTCTCTGCAGTACCTCCAGTGGCCACACACAAGCCAGCATCTCCCAGTGGCCATGCCCAATCCAGAACTTCCTGTTGGCCAACCAAGAGCCTTGAACCAAGGAGCCTCTGATGCAGCCTGTGGGGGTCAGCCCGTGATAGAGAGCAAAGCCGGAGTTGATGAGAAAAGACCAGAGAGCCACAAGACCCAGGACTCCACAACTCTGTCACCAGAATCTACTGTTTCTGGGTTTCCACGTGCAATAGTCCCTGTCTCACGTGGGAAGAAGTGGACCTTTGGGATCCAAAGATGTCATCGCCAACTCTCTATCAGAATTTGGAATCGAGGCGTTCCCTGAGGTTCTCTGGTGGTTCAGCAGGTCAAGGATCTGGCATTGTCACTCTAGGGCTTGGGTTGCTGCTGTGGCGTGGATTTGATCCCTGGCCAGTGGGCACAGCCAAAAGAGAGAGACAGAGAGATAGAGATAGAGATGAGAGAGGGAGAGAGAGAGAGAGAGAGAGAGAGAGAGAGAGAGAGAGAGAGAGAGAGAGAGAGAGAGAGAGGGAGGGAGGGAGAGGGAGAGAAACGAGGATTTCCCATTGTGGAGCAGTGGAAATGAAGCCAGCTGGTATCCCTGAGGACACAGGATCAACCCCTGGCCTCACTCATTGGGTTAAGGATCCTGTGTTGCTGTGAGCTGTGATGTAGGTCGCAGAAGAGGCTTGGATCTCGAGTTGCTGTGGCTGTGGTGCAGCTTGGCAGCTGTAGCTCTGATTAGACCCCTAGCTTGTGAGCTTCCATATGCCACAGATGTGGCCCTAAAAGCAAAAAAGAAAAAAAAATTGAGACGAATTTCCAGGACTCATATGCTGTTGGTGGTAATATATCATGGAACAACCACAACTATTTCACTGTTTCTGATAAATTAAGCATATGTATACCCTATGACATAGCAATTCTGCTCTTAGAGATTTACTCAAGAGCAGTGAAAATACTGTGCAAAAAGAATAATTCAAAAATCTTTATAGCATTACTTTCATAATAGCCAAAAATTGGATCTGATTCATAATAGCCCAAAATTGGAAATGATTTAAATGTACACTGCAGGAATATAAACACTATTATGGTATAGTCAGACAATAGAATACTACTCAGTAATAAAATGAGTACATAACTGCTACACGCAACCATGTGAATGGATCTCCAAACATTATAAAGGAGCCAGACACATACTATCTCATTTCATTTATGTGAATCCAAGAAGAGACAAAAATCTAATCCATGGTGATAGAAACCAGATAGTGGTTATGGGATTGGGGATGGAAATTGAGTTGGAAGGAACATGAGGGAATTTTCCGGTGTGATGAAAGTGTCCTATCTCTTACTTTGGGTATCAAACTTTATTTAGCTGAATACCTAAGACTGGTGCCTCTATGTCAAATTAGTTGTAAAAATGAAAAAACAACACAGAATCCACTTTCAAGGTAAAGGACAGATATGCTTTTTTATTTGATCTCTACTATCAAGAAGAACAGCATTATTATGTCCTGGCAGATTTCTCAGTCCACGTTTCCATTTTGTGGGAAATAATCCAAGAGCAGGTCAAGGGCACTTGTTTTCTTGGTCTAGTTAAATGTGACAGGCAGCCTTAATGCCCTCACCATCCATATGAATCATGGACATCGGGTTGATGGGTGCTTTAGATTAAATTAAGTGACTATAAATATTTAATCACATGACCACTACTTTTAAATACATCACCTACAACTGCACATTCCTCTTGGAAACGGTGCTCTTCTGGCGTCATCCAGATACCCAGGAATGATCCCTGAGCAAAGATTCTAAGGCAAGAAATGTAAAACAACCCCGCAAATGTTGCTTCCCCAGCATTCATTTCCTGTTTCCCATCCCTCACTTCCAGTTTGCATTTAGAGGTCCATATGGTTTTAGGGAAGCTAACTCTCCCCACCCTCATCTCTGTTCCTGCCAGTTCTAGGCTGGTAACCCATGACCAAGACTAAGCCAATCATTGCATTCCATCCCCCACAGAGATTGGGTGAAGGTGGACAGGTGACCACAGAGATTGGATGAAGGTGGTCATGTGACCTAAACTGGTCCAATCATATTGATTCTCGTAATTATGCTTCCAAGGGCCTCTCTTCCCCAGCCAGATATAGACTGGAAACCGAAAGACTAGCACTGGTGCAGCCATTTCTCTTCCATGAGAAGAGAGCCATGATAGGGAGCCAGCAAAAAGGACAGACGAGAGAACAACAGAAAAACTAGAATGAACCCTGCTGGCAACGTGATAATATGGCTGAGGTCAGATCTCTTTCTTTCAACTTTTTGATTACATGAGCCAAGAAACTCTCCAGATTGTTTAGGCCAGTTTGAGCTGGCTTTTATATTACTTGGAGCCATCAGCATGATAACCAGAATGCTAGGCTCATTTGGGAAGCAGGCCAGCCTGTGAAAAAGGGTAGGACCAGGAATCTGAATCCCTGAGTTCTGGTGCTGACTGGGTCACGATGCAACTGCATAACCCAGGGAAATCATTTCACCTGGTGGGGTCTCAGTTTAGTCTTCTGAATAATGCACCAGTTAGAAAGTGGGCTCCCTATGTTCTTTTGCATTAGCAGCAAAAACAGTGATGATGGAGATGATGAATTTATTCCTTTTGCCATGTGCCTGCACCTTGCTAATTACTTTTGCTCTTTTATTTCTTTTGATTCATGTTATCACTTGGCATTCAATCAGGAAAGCAGAGCCCCTGTGAATATTATGGAAGAAGGGTTTTATTTTGAGAAGACCTTAAACAACCATGGGAGATGCTAATGCTCCAAAAGGGAGAATTGGAGGATCAGAGTAAAGTCAGCTACTAGTCCACCAACCACTCCTCCTGAAGCACTGGTGTAGGTGGAGAGTCGGAGCTTGCCTGGGAAATCAGAAGGGTAGGCGTATCCTGCTGTCGTGGTGGCTCAGCTAAGAAGAGCTTGGGAACTGCCGGGTTGGCAGGAGGCCTGGGGTCCCGGTTGGTGAGTTGGGCTGGCAGTCAAGAAGTAGAGCTGGAAGTGGAATGGAAGAAAGTGAATACAAGCTGGAGCCTCTAGTACCTACCTCCTCATTTCTCCTCACTACATCATGTATAATGTTATTCAGAGACTAACAATGACTGTTTCACTTCTGCCTCCCAAACCTCATGCTTTTTTTCCTTTTCTTTTCCTTTTTTTTTTTTTTTTGTCAACTGCAATCTAGACACTCAAGGAAGGGGATTCTGGGAAATGTAGTTCCATTATTGCCAGGTCAATAAAGATTCTGAAGAAAGCAGGATAAACATCCCCCACCCTTACCCCCATCCAGTTTAAGGCAGCTAAACAACTTGCCTAAGTCATCCATCTGACTGATACTGTAACTGGGACTAAGATGCAGGGTTTCTTACTTCTACTTAATCCTTTTTCCGTTGTACTTAATTTCTTGTTCCCAGGTTTAGCTTTGTTCCAAACATAAAATGGAGTTGATTTTATACATTGCATTTTTTTTCACTTGTTATTATCTTCCTTGACAATCGCTGTCATCCATGACCCTGTCTCTGGCTTCCTCTTCACTATCCTGAGCTTCTTAGTTGCTTAGTCTCATGGCCTCAAGGCCACAAAATAGCTGCTGCGGGGCCAGGCAACACATGGGACAAGACTGCATCCAGCTAGAGGAGGGACAGTGGTCTTCTCTTGAGTCTTTTCATTGGTTGGGAGTCACCTTTCCAAAAGCCGCCTTCCCTAGGAACTGGGTCACATGCTTATGCTCTACATACAAAGGAGGCTGGAAAAACAAGTTTCCAGATTTCAGTCTCTATCTTGAAAGGCATCTTGACCAGCAGGAAAAAGAGCAGAGGGAACACTTTTGAGTAAGCATTCACCTGTGTGTGATGTACCCCCTGTTGTTCCTTCTTTCCAACCTTACCCTTCAGTCACCAAAACTAAATGGTTTTATCTACCTATGATTTATGGAACAAGTGGCAAGATCTACTTTTCTACATAGGAATCTCTGGAATTGCCCACATTAGCATCACTATGCAAAGGCTCTGAAAGCAAATGGGCCCGAGGTGCAAAGCCCTTTAAGAAAGGAGTATTAACACTACACTAAACATATAGATTAGTGTTTCTTACCATTTTTGCCATCCCCTCCAAATAGCCTTTTAAGATTTTTTTTTCCTGACCAGCCTGCCATGAAATTTAAAAACCATAAATATGTGTCTGTATTCCTCATGTATATCCATGTATAGAGAGAGTGGGAAAGACGTTTTTTCACATGCAAGATTCAGTTTTCTCCTCCTTGGATGCAATGTGGAGCCCATTGGGAAGGTAAAAATCTCGATCCCATTTTGAGCTCTTTCAAACAGGTATTCCTCTTTTCCAAAGATGCAGATGTATTTGTCTAGTCATACTCTTCAGATGTGTCAACCCAGCTCTGAGAAGAGGATGAATATTTTGCCTCCATTTCTGACTTGCCATCTCTATTTTCGCCAAGACTCATGCATTCAGCTTTGTTTGCAAGTCTTCACACATAGAGCTTGTCATGAAATATAATTACAAGTTCAAGAAAGGGGCCTGGGTGGAGTTCCCCTTGTGGCTCAGCGATAATGAACCCAAATAGTATCCATGAGGACCTGCGTTTGACCCCTGGCCTCGCTCAGTGGGTTAAGGATCTGGCATTGCCGTGAGCGGTGGTGTAGGTCGCAGGTGCGGCTTGGATTCTGTGTTGCTGTGACTGTGGTGTAGACCAGCCTCTGTAGCTCCGATTCAACACCTAGCCTGGGAATTTCCATATGCCTTTGGTAAAGCCCTAAAAAAAACAAAAGAAAGGGGGGGGTAAATCATTAAGACCTGGAAAGAGTATGTTTATTCATTGGGACTGTCTATTAGCAAGCAATAGAAAGAATTACTTTTTTTTGTGCTGGGGAATGGGGGCGGGGGGTGGTCCCTGATGGGATATTGTATTGGTTTACAAAGTATCCCAGACTGGGTGGCTTAATCAACAGAAATTTACCGTCTGATAGTTCAGGACACTTGGAAGTCTGAGATCATGTCAAGGGTTAGTTTCTTCTGAGACCTCTCCCCTGGGCTGGCGGTGGCTGCCTTCTTCTGTCTGTGTCCTCGCATGGCCCTTCCTGTCTGCATGAGCAGCCCTGATGTCTCAGCCTCTTCGTTCAAGGTCACAGTCATGTTGGGTTAGGGTCCACTCTAATGACTTCGTCAACATTTATGACTTCTTCAAGGACCTGTCTCTAAGTACAGTCACATTCTGGGGTGACTCGGGATTAGGACTTGAATTTCGGGGGAAACTAATTCGGCTTATACCAGGTACAGGCCATCTCATGGACTCCATCAATAGGACTGTGGCTTGAGCAGAGCAGATGCTGGGGCTGCCCCAACTGGTATTTGAGACTTTCACTTCCAGAGCAGGAATCTCAAACTATAATGCTTCCAAGCCCCGGGGTGTAGGATAAAAGAAGGCAGCAGTGCTAAGTGGTATGGCTGGGACTGGGGGAACTGGAGAGCAGATGCCCTGTCTCAAGGGGGCGCTACTCAGTTCTCGCTGCTTGCATGCCTTCTAGGAACAGACGCCCGCTATAGCCAGATTAACCAAATTTTTTTAAGAGAAATCAAAAATCTGGGCTTTTTTTCTTTTGGTAATGTTTCCAATTTTCAAAAGGCTGTGCAGGCCAAATAAAATGCCTGCCAGCTGGATCTGTCCTGTTTGTGACTCCTTCTTTCGAGCTTTTTTGGGATGTGACTCAGCTGCCTTCTGCAGGGCTTGGTTTTAAGCGGACTGCATCTGATTGGCTGAGCTGGAGCCAGATGATCCCAGGAAGGACACCTCAGCAAATAGATGGTTCCGGGTGGGCAGAGAAGCAGAGAGGGTGGCCCCTAAATAGGAGGGTCTCAAAGAAAACTGCAAACCTCCCTGCAGGGAAGGGCTGCAAGTAGAGCTGTGTATGGCTTTTCATGGTCAAGGGGGAACTGTATCGTCAGGAAAGCAACTTTCCACAGCTTCCAGATCAGATACGTTTGGACAAACTTCCAAGGAGAGTTGTGAAGCTCTGCGAGCCTACTGTGGGGAGACTGAATCAAAAGAGATGGGTCATTTCTGGTCCCCAGGGCATCCATGTCAACCATCATCTTTGTCTTCATCCCCTCTTCCTAGCCCCCAGATGCCATCCGCTGCCCCTCTCCTAGACAGCAAGGGCTCCTTCTTATCTCACCAGCTTGCAGATCAAAGTTTGATTTGGGCACTGGGGATGAGTCCCACCTGCCTCCCCTTGTCATCCTGTTGAACCATCAAAAGCCTCATCAAACCCTTTGATGTTGCTGCTTTTGTGTTTAGCTGATGTATTTATTTGAGAAAAAGAATCTCCTGTGATAAGCTGACACCAGTGGGAAAACTGACGTTGTCAACTTATTAAGGAAGAGGAGGTGTGGAGGGTGATGATAAATTTTGTGCAAAATTAGTTATTAAGAAACAGGTTGGCAGCGCACTTCATCTCCTTTCACAGGCCTCCCTCTCTCCCCCATCTATTGACTCGTGGCTATTTGAAGGTTACATGTGCAAACAGAGCCAGAGATATCAGTAGGGGGCACAGCTGTTTGGGGGAAACAAATTAAATCACATCCACTGAACTCTTTAGCTGTTGAAATCCATTCTAAAGATATCCTAAGACCAGTGAGTGTTCTCTCTTTCTTAGTCAATCAAACCCAGCTCGGGCTCCAGAATTCTGTCCAGAGCTCAGAGGGCGGCAGCTGCGGAGGGGAAATTATAGCATCAGAAACTTCTCAGCTGCTGAATTCTGGGTGGATCTGCTTCCAATGACTTTTTTCTATCTTTTCCTATTTTTATAATCAGTTGCTATAAAGCTTTAGAGTCAACACAGTTGACAGGGTGTTTTCCAACCTTTCATTCATTAGAGTAGGCTGGTGGGGTACCTGCCATGTGCCAGGACCCACAGTGATGGCAAGAGGAAGAGGAAGAAAAATAGGTCAAGAAATAAATGAGTAAGATGATGGATGATCAAGTGTGGATGTCAGAGGTGGAGCCTGAATGATTAGAAAGGGCTGCGTCTGGGAAGATATGAAGACATACGTTCCAGAATCTTGGTTTTCAACCAGAGGCCATGCTGTCCCCAGGGGATATTTTTGGTTGTCACAAGAGACCAGGAGGGATTTCTACTGGCATCTAGTAGCTAGAGGTCAGAGATACTGCTAAACACCCTACAAGACACAGGACAGCCCTCTCACAGCAAATATCCTGTTCCAGATTTCAGTAGTGCCAGGTTGAGAAACTCTGATCCATACAGAGAGAATAGCTTCACACAGAGGGAAACAGCAAGAAAATTGCAAGTAACAAAAGGAAAAGGAAGGGCTTAAGCACATTAATTAGCTCTTGCTGCAGTAACCCTCCGAGCCACCACAAAACGCAGCAGTTTACAACAGCAGGCACTAATTTTTGTTGCCTCAGCTCTGGCGTCTTCTGGGATGACTCTGCTTCTGGCTGCTGCGCATTCAGGTATGACTCCAGAGTATGGGTTAGACTCAGATGTGCTGCTGCTTCTCCCACTCTCCTGGGACAAGCAACAATCCAGGCACGTTCCTCTCCTGGCAGATCCCAGAGGCATAAGAGGCTGTGCCAGACTGCACACAGAATTTCAGGGCTCTGTCCACCTCGTAACTACTTACATGCCGCTGTCCAAAGCTCACATCTAAGCCCTAGTTCAGGGATGGGTGAGTTCACTCTACCACCTAAATCCATGGCTGGACTGTTACGGAAGGGTGAGACTAGAGTACACGGCTCCTCCCCATCTCCCCGGGCACGGCGGGGTCGGGGAATGGCCGTGGAAAGATAGGCTAGGGCAAGATCGGAGAGGCATGGACTGTGGGTCTTATTCTAAATGCCCTGGGAAACTCTTGGATGGGTTTAGTCTAAGAAGTTACACGTAATCAAATTACACTGAGTGATGCGAAACGGCTCTTTTGTGAAGAATGGGTTGTAGGAAGCAAGAGGAAGGCAGGAAGCCCAGGGCGGTCACCACTGCAGTCAGCCAGGGAAGAAGGGAGTACGTCCTGGTTTAGGATGATGGCAAATGGGAGAATCCTAAGCATGCACGTTCAGGATGTGGTTCAGAATTAGAATTATCTGGGCTTATCGGTGCACCTGGGATCCAAGAAAAGGCAAAAAAAAAAAAGAAAACTCAGGGATAACTCTTCAGAGTTTTGTCTTGAGCCACTACACTAGATGGGAGGTGATACCATACAGGGAGATGGAAAACTAGGGAAAGAACAGGTGTGGGCAAAAGTCAGTTTTATCTCATTTAATTTAATTGTCTCAACACCAGGGACTTTCATTATCTCCTTTTCCTAGAAGAGGAAACGGGGACTCAAAAAAGTAGAGTAACTTGTCCCAGACCACAACACTGGTTAGTGGCAGACCCAGAATTTGAATATATAGGCAGACCTCCGGGATATTGTGGGTTTGGTTCCAGACCACTGCAATGAAGCAAATATCACAATAAAGCAAGTCACATGAATTTTTTTGGTTTCCCAGCACATGTAAAAGTTATGTTTATACTATACTGTAGTCTGTTAAGTGTGTAATACTTTTATGTCCTAAAAAGAATATACAGATCTTCATTTAAAATTTTTATTGCTAAAAAATGCTGACCATCACCTGGGTTTCCATGAGTTGTAATCTTTTTGCAATTCAGCACATCACCATAAAAAATATGATAATAATGGAAAGTTTGAAATACTGTGGGAAATAACAAAATGTGACACAGAGCACAAAATGACCGAACGCTGTTGGAAAAATGCTGCCAAAAGACTCGCTCCATGTAGAGTTGACACAGAACTTCAATTAGTTTAAAAAAAAAGAGAGAGTAGTACTATCTGCAAAATGCAATAAAATGAAGTATGCTAATAGTTAGCCTACACCCAGGCTACACGCTGCACAAGGTTGTTTCACTATTTCTCTGTCCCTGTAGGAGACTCCGCGGTCTGAGTTTGCTGAAAACCTTGCCTGCTTTTGAATATATATATATATTTTTTCAGACCTTACATTGTAGAATTAGTCATTTATGTGTTAGCACAGTAGGAAGCAGACACTAGATTGAAAACTGGGCAGCCTGGACTCATGTCCCAGCTTACCTGCTATCAGGCTTTTGTATAAAGAATGCAGCTTAGAAGAATGACGACCGAATGCCTTTCCATTTCCATGTGTGGTCAAACCCTGCCTCCTTGCAACCCCTCAGCTCCCTGTTCCCCCTTCACCTCGTGCCAGCCACTGGGCCCCTCACCGTTCCTGGGCGGGGTCAAGTTCCTTCTTATCTATGGCCTTTATGCTGCTTTCTTTATTCTGTTCCTCAATCGCTGCTCTTTCAGCATTTCTTTTATATCCTCTGTAGCTCTTAGCACTGCAATTTTTTTTTCTCAGATGGTTCCTCTTCTCTTCTTCTGCCGGAAGAATGGGGGACTTCTTCTCATACTTTCATTGTGAGAACCAGGTGGGGCTCCCAGAGGTAAAATTCACAAAAGTGTGGGGAACCCATTAGAATTTCTAACTCTCTGAGTTCCCGTTGTGGTTCAGTGGTTACAAACCCAACTAGTAACCATGAGGACGCATGTTCCATCCCTGGTCTCACCGGGTGGGTTAAGGATTCAGTGTTGCCATGTGCTCTGGTGCAGGTGGAAGACACGGCTCAGGTCTGGCATTGCTGTGGCTGTGGCGTAAGCCAGCAGCTGCAGCTCCGATTTGACCCCTAGCCTGAACTTCCATATGCTGCAGGTGCGGCCCTAAAACGATGAAAAAAAAAAAAAAAAGAATTGGCAACTCTATCTAGTCCACGCTGAGTCTCCAGCAATTCATCAATTACAGTATAAGGTATTCCTCCTTGTATTAGCTCCTGTCCTGGTCTTTCTGCTGTCACCCGTCTGTCTCCCCAGTTTTCCAGGTAGCACTTTGCCCTGTGATCTCAAGTCTCCAGTGGATCTTCTAGTTTCTTACTTTTGTTTTGTTTAGCCTTTTTCTTATTGTGAGGATGAAAGTGACAAGCTCCAAGCTCTTTCTAGGTTGCATCAAAAACCAACAGATTTTTTAAAATTATTTTTTGTCTGCCTCTTGTACTTGGTAGAGACTTGCTCCATTGTTTCACTGTGTTTCCTTGAGATTCTGGAGCCTTGCATATAAAGGGATTCAATAATCTGGGCTCATAGATGAATGTAAGAACCTGGGCTCATCACTTCATGTTAAGTTTTCTTAGCTAGGAACTGAATTACATCATCTCCCAAAGATCCCTTCTAGTACATAAATGCTGTGATAATGAAACATGGGGATTTTCTTGCAAGATGTGACCTGAAGGGTAATTAGCCAAGACATAAAAACTATTTAATATAAATGAAATGGTCCAATTTGTTATCCAGTCTCCTTCTGGAATTTAACAAATGAAGGAGGATCTCAACCACCAAATGAGGGGGTACCCCCAGCTCCTAGGGACTAAAAAGGAAAGAAATGATCAGAAACTCTTTAATATTTCCAAGAGCCACTGGAAATGATGTGTTTTCCTTTTATTAAGAACATGAACTCAATAATGCCATGTATTAATTTTTTAAATGTGAGAATGAATTAATTACTAGTGACTGCATGCTGTTTTGTTTGGACGACCTGGTATTTCAAAACAGGTAACATAGAGTTATTAAGAGGAAGAAAATTATCAAGGGCAGGGGACCAGTCTGGGAAACTCAGAAGACGAGATTTCAGTTTCCTTCACCCTTGTACACCCTGTGATCCTCCTCACCAAGTTAGAACCTATGTCATGTTTCTCTGAATCATGTTTGTCCCAGTTTGGGGACCTATGTGCCATAGTCTCCTGGGGATTTGATCTGTTAGGGATCATTTCAGCGTTGACCCAGGAGCAGCATCCTGATTATTCAGAAGGAATCAATCCCTCCTCCTCCCCGAGACCATGGAGGATCAAGCGGAATGAGCTCCAACTTCTTGACTCCACAGGGAGGAGGTGGTCAGACCTGGCCATTATTTCAACCCAGGGATGGAAATGTGGCCAGTCCTGCACAAAGAGAGTCAGACTCAGGATGTGAAATGGAAGAGCTTGGAAGAAAGGTCTTTCTTCATTGGATCAGACACTGGCAGGGTGCAAGCCTACAGTTGTTGGTCACCGTCTTGCCACCATGTAGCCAGGGTATCACAGACTGGGGTCCCTAAGAGGAAGACTCCTAGCCAGAGGTTTTGTGCAAATGGTTTATTTCAGAGGTGATCTTGGAAGGCATGGTTGGGAAAGTAGGTGATCTTGGAAGGCATGGTTGGGAAAGTAGGTGATCTTGGAAGGCATGGTTGGGAAAGTAGGTGATCTTGGAAGGCATGGTTGGGAAAGTAGAGATGAGAAAGCAAAGGGAGGCAAAGCAGAGAGCATTAGTGAGCAGGTCATCACTGTGAGCGGCTGGGGCTTAGCCCTATTGGAAACATCTGGAGAAAATTATATACCATGTCCGAGAGTCGTCCCACCCAAAGAATCCACTGTTTTTGCATCTACTAGAGTTCCCACTGTGGCTCAGTTGGTTAAGAATCTGACTAGTATCCATGAGGACATGGGTTCCCTCCCTGGCTTCGCTCAGTGGGTCAGGGATACGGTGTTGCTGTGAGCTGTGGTGTAGGTTACAGGTGCAGCTCAAATCTGGCATTGCTGTGGCTGTGGTTGTGGTGTAGGCTGGCAGCTGCAGTTCCAGTTGGACCCCTAGCCTGAGAATTTCCATGTGCCACGGGTGTGGCCCCCCAAATAAAAAGTACCAGCATTGTTTTTGAATCTACCAACTTTATCCTTCACTGGCTGATCGCTGTTCCCAGGGCTGTTGACTCCCTGGCCCTTTTGCCTGTCTGCCACAGTCTGAACATGTCCTTGTGGCTGGAGAATGCCCCCAGGCTGAGCATCACAGGACCAGTAACTGGGACCATTGGTGTGTACACCCGAATGCTAAGGGCAGAAGTGTTGTGCACAGGGCACCTGCAGGATCTGCTGCAAAGTCCTTTCCTGAGAATGCAGCCAGCCCAAATCAGGCAGAGCAGAAGTGGAGAGAAATCCATTCCTGACCCCCCATGTCTGGCCTCTGCATCCAGCCATGTCTCAGCCAGCCCTGTCCTTGCACTTGCCTTTATGAGGACCAGTATCTCTCCTCCTTCTTGAAGATTATTTGTGAGTGCTTTCTGTCCCTCGTCCTGAAGAGATCCTGATGGATGTAGAGCTTTTTTTTTGGTCCCATCTTATAAGTACTTGAAAAAGTATCCCGCTGTATCTCCCTTAGAGGGTAGAACCTGTAATGAATTTACTCTGAGTCTTTCATAACACCTGTCACAAAGTTTGTATAGTTTTTAAGAAGTACTTGTTTTTTTTTAATGTTTTTTGTTTGTTCAATTATAGTTGGTTTACAGTGTTCTGTCAATAAGAAATGAACTAATGAGTACTGAAAAGAACTCAGAAGTAGCAGTTCCCGTAACGGTTCAGCAGTAACAAACCCGACTAGCATCCGTAAGGACATAGGTTCAATCCCTGGCCTTGCTTAGTGGTTTAAGGATCTGGCATTGCCACAGGCTGTGGTATAGGTTGAAGACATGGCTTGGATCCCCTGTTGCTGTGGCTGTGGCCTAGGCCGGCAGCTGCAGCTCCGATTTGACCCCTAGACTGGGAACTTCCACATGCCTCTAGCATGGCCCTAAAACAAACAAACAAAAAATCTAAAGTAGATGAGTAGGAGTTCCCATCGTGGCTCAGCGGAAACGAATCTGACTAGCATGCATGAGGATGCAAGTCTGAACCCTGGCCTCGCTCAGTGGGTTAAGGATCCGGTGTTGGCCTTGAGCTGTGGTGTAGGTCCCAGATGTGGCTGGGATCTGATGTTGCTGTGGCTCTGGTATAGGCTATCGGCTCCAGCCTTGATTCGACCCCCTGGCCTGGGAATCTGCATGTGCCAGGTGCAGCCCTAAAAAGCACCCTCTCCCCCGCCAAAAAAAAGGTAGACGAGTAGAAGTTCATCCTTAGGCACATGGCAGCGGGCAGGCAACATAGGGAGAAGGCAGCTGGAGCTGATTCATCCTGACAGTGGCACCACTGAGGGAGAAGGGGGGACAGTAGCTCCCATCGGGACTCCCACATGACATTGTGGAGTTAAAGTATTAGTCCCTGTTACACAGAAAGCTTGGGCTTCTCTCATTCTTCCACAGCTCCATTTTTCCAGCCTTACCTTCAATGATGAGTGCTCTCTCTTAGCTTCTGATCAATTCTTTGTGTATCCTTTATTTGATCTGATTCTGTGTCTCAGCCACCCCAGAACACTATCCAGAGCAGAAAAATACAGAGCAAGCCCCTCCCATCCCGGCACAAGCCAGACTCTTCTCGCCTCAGATTCTGTCCTCAGGGGCTGTTTGGCGAGAGATTGTGTCATCAAGCCAGCCTGCCTGTAAGATGCTGACTTTAACAGATTAGAGCTGTTCCCGGCACGTCCCACGCTTCCGCTAATAAATGGCTCCGTATCTGTCATGAATGAGTTTTTCAAGTGTTCCATTACGGGGCTGTGTACCTACTCATGAAGTACATTTCCAGGCGATTTTGTCTGAATTACATGGTTAATTGCCTCATATTTCCAGCTCATGTTACAGGCCCTCCGAGTTAGGATGCAAGAGAGAAGTGCCATGTATCACCTCCTACGCAGGGGACAGATTCACTGAGAGCAAGGCATATATTGAAGGCACGTGCTCATTTGTTTCCAGCTCCCCGACATAACGAAGTTCAAAAGAGCCCAAGGATTGAGGGGTCGAAAAGTCAGCCAGTTATCCAGAGAGATGGTTTAGCTTCCACGTTTCACACCAGTTCATTCACTCATTTGTTCATCAAAACGAGCACATGTGCAAGAATCTGTGCTAGGGACGGCGAGGGGTGAATAGACCTCATGTTCCACTCTGAGCGGGGCTGTGATATGCACAGCCATGAAGAAATAAGAAGAAAAGCAAGGGATCCAATACTAAAGTTACCATACAAAGCAAGATAAGCTAAATCTCTTCCGGAAGTTGAGGCAGCACAGCCTGTGGGAGTTCATTAGAAGATCAGGTCAGTCATTTAAGGTGCGATTCATGGTCACGGTGGTTCCTAAAGGCAGAGTTAGAATGGACCTTAAAGGGGGGGGGCATTTGTTGGGTGAAACGGTGACGTCATTCTTGGAGGATGCGCTTTCCTGGCACAAAGAAAGCTAGGGGGATGTGCGCTGCCAGCTTCACTGTGAGTGGAACTCTGCAGTTGAGACGCCTTGTTGACTCTGTCCCTGGATGTTTAGAAATTAAAGAGCAGAGGAGTTCCGGTTGTGGCTCAGCAGGTTAGGAACCCAACTAGCATCCCACCGGCTCACTGTACGGAGAGCGGCATCGAGGTTAATCTCTCTTTTGTCTGGCAATAGCCTTGGCACCTATGACAATGGTCCAGAGTAGAAACGCGAACTTCCCCGCCCAGGCTGTATGACCTTTCCCATTCTCTGCTCAGGCAAGCCAAGGGTTAACCCCAGTGGCGGAGGCTGAAGAGGAAGCAGGGGCTCACCCATAGCTGCATTTGGAGGAGAGCTGAATCACAGGCCCGTTCGTAAAGGCGTGGGCGGGAGGACACAACAGCTGTGGTGCGGCGTGGCGGTGGGGCATGCGTGAGCCGGTAACCGAAGGGTTGTCATCACCTCTAGCCCTGGAAAAAGTGTGACCACAGGGGACAGATTTCAGAACCCGGAGGCAGCAGGGACCTCCTCGCACGGGGCCGCTGGGGCGCACACCTCCCAGATCTCATTCAGCAAGGGCCCAGCTACCCAGCCACTCGCCGGGCAGTCTTGCCAAGGTCACGCCCTTTCCTGGGCGCATCCATGACTGATAGACATGGAGTTCAAGGGCCTGATCTTCTTGGCCCGATGCTGGGCGATTCTGAAGGGCCATTCTAGCTCCAAATCTCCCAGTGATGTCAGTCATCGGGTCCTCACCCGTGGGGACTGCACTTGGTCCTGGGCGCTGAGGCAGCTCTTGAGCCGGCCGGATCTCACGAAGTCTTGCTGGAGCAGTTCAGTTCCATCGCTTCTTTCTTTGACTCTCCTCTCTGAATCCGGGGATTCAAAGATGGTCCCAGCACTCAGTTATGGGTGGTGGCTGTTCCACCTCCTTTTTCCTCCCAGTTCTAGTTTATTCTGTAAATATGTATGAAGTGTCCAGGGTGGGCCAGATCAGGCACCAGGATTCAAGGGGGTGCAAAAACAGGCATCGTGTCACCCCTTCTAGAACCCACAGCATAATGGAAGAGACACACCCTATTTCAATATTCATGCAAATAATGCAAATTGCAGCTGTGATGAGTACTGTGGTGGAGAGTTATCTGGTGCTCCCAAATGATGCAATTGTGAATTATGTCCTATCAGAGATGAGGAAGCCCCTCCTTCTCTTACCCCCAGGAAAGCAGTTCATGTGTAAGGAGAGACCCAAAGGATGTTTAGAAATTAAGTAGCAGAGGAGTTCCCATCATGGCTCAGCAGGTTACAAACCCAACTAGTATCCGTGAGGTTGCGGGTTTGATCCCTGGCCTTGTTCAGTAGGTTAAGGATCCAGCATTGCCATGAGCTGTGCTGTAGGTCACAGATGCAGCTCGGATCCTGTGTTGCTGTGACTGTGGCGTATGCCAGCAGCTGTAGCTCCAACTCAACCCCTAGCTGGGAACCTCCATATGCCACAGGTGCAGGCCTAAAAAAATATATTAGATCGCAGAGACAGATTTCCAGGCAGAGAGCTGCATGCACAAAGGCCTTGTGTGGGAAGGGTACAAGGGACAGAAAGGAGGTCAGGGAAACAGGTGGTCCAATGGCCTGGGACAGTGTGTAAGGGGCAACATAGAGGAGTCACAAGAGGGTGAAATGAAGCTAGAGATACCAGCTATCTCATAAAGGAGAAAAGAAGAACTAGAAACCAGGTTTGGTAAAGGTAACCCCCACCACATTCATTCAGCTTTCTAAAGACTCATCAATTGCATGGTCTGACGTATCATGGTCAAACGCTATGTCCTTGACCAAGCTGGAGTTAGGCCCCTCTTGTTGTCTAGGCTTTGTCTCTTGGCCCTGTGTTTGGGCTGCCGAGTCCAGTTTGAGCAAGAAACCTAGTAAGTCGGTTTAGAGAGGTAAACCCTGGATATCTGACCACCCTGGCCTGCCTTCAGCAAGAGTCCTATTAAGTCTCCTCTTAGTAATATTCCATCCACGGACAGCTCCACTTCTCCCTTATTGCAATAGTCTTGACACCTGTGGCAACAGTCCCGAATAAAGTCTTCTTTGCCTTTTTTTATTTTTATTTTATTGCTTTTTAGGGCCGCACTTGCGGCATGTGGAATTTCCCAGGCTAGGGGACCACCACAGCTCACGGCAATGCCAGATCCTTAATCCACTGATCAAGTCCAGGGATCGAATCCACAACCTCATGGCTATTAGTCAGATTTGTTTCTACTGCGCCACAATGGGAACTCCATTCTTTGCCCCTTAACAAAAGATAAAATATTTTTTGGCACCATGCAGTCCTGCAGTGCATTTATATTTCATCAGATCCGTGTCAAATTACCTTGTCATAAGTTTCACTTGTTTGGAACACTGAATTTCATACACTGAAGCATTCTTTGTTTTTGGCATCCATTTGTCCTGTTGAGTGAATATCTACTCACAACTTGAAAAACATCACAGCCAGTCCATTCGGTACTTAGCAACCTGGAAATAAAGTTTGAGAAGTGAAAGAGATAGATCATTCAAAGGTGATTGGATCTTTCTATGAGGAGACCAAAGCCCAAGCCCTGGAGAATGCCACGGTTAAGTTCAGCCTAGGATACTCAAGGTTAAGAGAAGGAAGCTTTTAGGAAGCGCAGACTGTGTCTGGATGTCAAATCTCTGAGGAGGTCAAAGACAACGATGGCTATATGAATATGAATCAGTGGGTTTTGTTGCAAATAACAGAAACTCAAGTACAACTGGCTTAAGCAAAATAGTTCACCTACTTAATAGAAAATAACAATGGCATCTCTTCAGGTTTGTGGACACAGGGTCTCAGCATATGTCCTGAGGATTAGACCTCCCAGCACCTAATGGCTCTATTTCCCTTTGTACAAAGTCAGAGTTTTGCTAAGATGGAAAAGTAGGGAATGGTTGTTGTACCAGAAGGCAACAGGCTACTAAGACTAGGACCACCCCCCTCCCCATTTTGACGTACCCTCTCTTGGTATCATGGCACCTAGAACTCTAGACTTTCATCCTCCCAACCCGAAGTCAAGCAGAACACAGAGCCTCTTTCAGAGACGCTACTGTTTAGAGAAAAGCCAGGTGTTGCACCATATCGGATGACTTTAGTCATTCCAATTATGAACCAATCACAGTGGACAAGGGCAAAAATATGATGCTCCAATTGCTAGCCTGAGAAACAGGTGTACCCTAAAGACAAAGGTGATGTTGAACTCAGTGTGGATTAAGGTCATAAGAGGGCTGATTTCCCGAGGGAAATAGGGATTCTGTCACCAGAGTTTGAGGACTTGGATGTCGGAGGGAGGGAAAATAAAGACATATCTTCTGTAAAGGTGGAGCAGCCGGATATTTAAATGAGCCTTCCTCGCCAAACCCAGGATAAACCGTACTTAAATATATAGGTGACGCAGCTGGATGATTGGGTCGGCTGTGACCCTCTGTCAGCTGTCTCGTCATTATGGAATCACAGCTTCTGTTATCCCAGTCATTCAGTTCATTCTGAGTTCTAGAAATAATGTCAGCTGGTCCACAGTTGCAGAGCTTTGGGGAGGTAAAGAATCCCTCACCACCCCAGCCCTCCCCATGCACACATAGTGCTATTCTTGGAAGAACGATCGTGAGGACTAAAAATGCATCATTTTGGCAAAGGAGGGTGGATTAGCACAGTAGAAATGACTTTCAGGATAATGGCACCTCCTCCCTAAAGTGGCTTTGAGGGGGATGGAATATTCCGAGCTCCACGTCTCACAAGAGATACAAATACTCGCTGAACACTAGGGCCGTGTGATTGACTCATGAACAAGGCGACCGCCTACTGCATGTTTTACAGACTTTGTTCCAGAGGAGAGAGGAGAGAGGAGAGAGAGAATGTAGGAGGAAGCTGCAGAACATTGGAAAGGCCAGAAGAAATACCTGCTCTCTTTCTAAAACTGGATTCGCTCATTTCTGTTGATAGATAACCTGGGAAGGGGTGACGGCATTTACTAGTCTCAGGAGCTTGTTGCCTCTCCAGCAGCCACTCCCCACCATGGCCTGTTAGCAGCACCCCGATTTTGTACAGGTACGAGGCAGCCATAGCTTCAGGGAGACCAGGTCCTCCTCAGTCTTGTCCTGGGGTCACAGTGCAGAAGGAGCTGTTGGTGGCCCATATCCAGCGAGGACTCCCTTACTCCAACCTTTTCCATGGTAACAGAAGTCCCAGTTTTTAGCTGAGACCATAGAGCTGCAGAGTGAAGACCTTTCTCAGGTTCTGTTACAGCTAAGGAAGACCATGTGACTGAGGTTTTTCCCAGTGGGTTTAAGCAGCTATGGGATGTACAATGGCCTTCATAGAAAGAGATTTTGTCCTTCCACTCCCTTTTCCTCCCTCCATGCTGGAATGAGGATTAGAGGTCTGGAGCTGGTGCAGCCATATTGGGCTGTGAAGCAACTCAAGTGTAACCATGTACAAGAAGCATAGGGAGAGCCTGGGGCCCTGAAGCTGGAGGTGCCAGAGAGTTCTGGGCAGAGTAGCTGGATGTCCAGATGTGAAAGTCAACTTCTGCATAAGGTAGCTACAGTCTTATGAAATTTTTCATTACTTTCAGCCAAGTATAATTCTTACTTAGAGGCATGCTAATTCAGTATCCCTCTGAAAAGACTGATTCAGCATTGCGCATGTAAATTTATTCTGAACAAGGAGGTAGGAGGGGACACCTGAGGGGACACCTGAAGGGTCTCTAGGAATTTCTTTCTCACACTCAAAGAGTGAGACAGAACAGAGCTCCTCTCTTTTTCTGCCTTGTTTTTTGGTTGCATATAATGCTGAAACTGTGAGATCATGGGATCCTGAGAGGACCCGGCCCAAGGCTGAGCAGAGGCTGGCAGAGCAGCCAGTGGGGGGGGGAAAAAAAATCTGTGTCCTGATGACGTTATCCAGCCATTTGATGACTTCCGTGCCCAGGGGAGCCGTCTTGCAATCAGACTTCCTGTTACAAGAGATTATATCTTTTCTTTCTTAAAAAAAAAAAAAAAAATAGAAAAAACTTTCCCTTGTGTTTTCTTTCTCTCAAAGCGGAAAACATTCTAACAGCTACATAAGTCCATTTCCTTCTTTGTAAATCCAGGCCAGTGAGTCAGTGAGTCAGATAATAACGGCCACACTGGTAGTAATGGCTGACACTGACTGAGCGCCTAGTGAGCGGGGCCTGGGTAAGTCCTGTGCACGTCCTTCGGCTTTTCCCCTCCTCATGAAGTCCGCCTCGCTCTTCCTCTGCCGGATGAGAAAACTAGAGGCTGGGAGAGGCGAGTAGCTTGCCCCGGTCCTCTCGGTCATGAAGTACAGGATTAGGATGAGAGGCAGGGAGGCAGAAGGGGACAGGGCTAAGTCGTGGGCTCCTCAGGGTTCAGCACACCTAAGTGACTGCCACCTCTGGCGTTTCAGGGCTTGAGACAAGAAAGGCGGGGGGTCAGACTTTAATGTTTTTTATGGCCTCTTTCAGGTCTGGCCGTTGGCTGGTAGGGGGTGGTCAGGGCCCCTCCCCTCCTGGTCCACTTGCTCCTCAGATCTTTTGGGGGTGGGGACAGGGGTGGTGCCTTTTAACTTTTAAAAAACTTCAAATCTGTTATTTGAAATCTATAGGAATAATGCCAATACCGTATATATATCCTTTGCCCAAAGTTCTCACTGATGAATATCTTGCCACATTTGCTTGGTTGGTGGTGGGGCGGGGGGGCAGGGGGGGCGTGGGAAGGGACAGCGGGGGGGAGGGGAGGAGAAGGGGTTGGAAGAAGGGCAGGAGAGAGAGAAAACTGGGGAGGGGAAGAGATGGGAGAAAGGAGGAGAGAGAGAATATTCCTTTATCTTGAAATATTTTAGTGTTTATTTCCTGAGAACTGTCTCCTCATAAAAAGATGATTCGGGAGTTCCTGTCATGGTGCAGTGGAAACGAGTCTGACTAGAAACCATGAGGTTGAGGGTTCGATCCCTGGCCTCGCTCAGTGGGTTTAGGATCTGGTGTTGCCGTGAGCTGTGGTGTAGGTCGCAGACACAACTTGGATCCCGCGTTGCTGTGGTTGTGGCGAAGGCCGGCGGCTACAGCTCCGATTCAACCCCTAGCCTGGGAACCTCCATATGCCGCGGGTGCAGCCCTAGAAAGCAAAAAATAATAATAATAATTCAATTTCCAAAAACAAAGATGATTCAGTTTCCAAAATCGGAAATTTAACAGTACTTAACAGTGAGTTAAGTGAGTTAAACGTCACCGTCCCCTCCAAGCCCCTCCCCTTTCACCGCTCGTGGCACTGTTGTCTTTTCCCCTCTGGTCTCAAATCAAATCCAGGGTCCCACACTGCTTTTAGTTGTCATGACTTCTGTCCCCTTCAGTTGGGAACAGTTCCTCAGTGTTCCCTTAATGTCCACGGCCCTGACTTTTCTCAGGAGAGCGGGCCACTAACATGATGCTGTAAGAAGTCCCTCGGTCAGGCTTTGTTGGATGCTCGCTTATGATTAGATTCAGGTTATGCACTGGTGGCATGACCGTCCCAGAAGGGATGTATTTTTTCTCGGCACATTCTATCAGAAGGCACGCAGGGAGTTCCCTTCGTGGCTCAGTGGTTAACGAATCCGACTAAGAACCATGAGGTTGCGGGTTCGATCCCTGGCCTTGCTCAGTGGGTTAAGGATCCGGCGTTGCCATGAGCTGTGGTGAAGGTCGCAGACGTGGCTCGGATCCCGCGTTGCTGTGGCTGTGGTGTAGGCCGGCGGCTACAGCTCCTGTTAGACCCCTAGCCTGGGAACCTCCATATGCCACGGGTGCAGCTCTACATAAAGGCAAAAAGAAAAAAAAAAAAAAAAAGAAGGCACGCAATGTCATTTTACCCCATCTGGTGACATCGTTTGCTAAGCTTTGATTAAGTGAGAGTCTGCCAGCTTTCTCCATCTTAAAGTGACCGTCTTCCTCTTCATAAGTCATGCATGTTCTGTGGAAAGAGGCTTGGAGACCGCGTTCATGCCGTCATTGGAGACTCAGGCGAATAGCTCTTCCTCAACAAAGTTGGACCAGGTCGGTTCAGCAGCCAGGATGATGGCTGAGTCATCAAACATCAGTTACTTTGATGCTGGCCAAATGCTGGCTTCCCTGACGCTTGAGTGCCAAGAGAAGATGACTCACCACGAAGGAGAGCTCCTCTTCGGAGCAGGCCACATTCCCAGGTGGGGACGCTCAGCCCGCTTAGAGGGTCTAGAGCACCTGGCCATGAGCCCCTCGTTCAAGGGGGCCCAGACCCCCTTCACTTCTCTGGGCATCTCTGTAGGGGGCTGCTTTTCCAGCTGCCAGAAGGGCTTGGGATCACCTCCTCACAGGTAGAATGAGGTCTCTGCTGTGGGTATAGGTGGGGAATACAGCAGAGCTGTGGGGCTCCAGGTTCTAGGACTCTTACATTAGGGACTGTGCTTCTTAACCCACCGCCCCAGGCTCTTAACCACACCCAGGACGTCCTTCCCTAGTAAGACCTACCGCACCTGTGACTCCAAGGCCATTTCCCTCTCCTCTTGGCTTCTGTTCACCCTCTTCTCTAGGCAGGGGAATATTTTGAGACAGAAACTGGTGCTTTTGCTCTCTAGTATTTCCTTCTCCCACTTTGGACAGCTGGTCCACCTGCCCTTTTTGGGGGGGTGGGGCTCAGAGAAAAGTTTTGCAGAGGATAAGGCAGGTAATTCTGAGGGTTTTGTGTTTTAAAAGCCATTACATGTCTTAAAATTTAGAATAATATAAAGCAAAAGAGAGAGGTTGTCTTGGTTTTTGGGTAGCCCCCTGCCCCTTATAAAGTTCTGCCACCTGGATGTGGGAGAACCAGAGGAGAAGAAAATGGGGCTCGGTTGGTGGGCATTTCTGACCCCACCAGAGAGCAGTGAGCCTCACAGGGTTTGGGGGATTTGAAGAGAAGGTTGTAATCTTACTGTGGGGAGAATCCAGGGACATGACCAGGGCCCAAAGGGCATCACGGACCTGAGTAACTTGGGGAAGGAGCTGGCAGTCCTGGGAAGACACAGAGCCTCCCTCCATCAGAGACCAGATGGGCTGGGACACGTCAGCAGAAACCAGGGCAGAGCTGGAGAGAGAACGGCACCTCCTCTGCACACACAACCTCATCCTGGGACACTTAGGGGCAGTTCTGCATCAAGGAGGAGCTGGCTCTGAAGTGACAGAAATCAAGTCTCTATCACTATGTGGAACTCTGCATTGTTAATCCAGAACGGAGAAAGTTATGTTTCTTATGACCTGGTTGTGCAGTCTGAGCCTCATACTCACTCTGTAGGTCTTCTCCTTCTCCTTTCCTGTTTCTGTCCCCGTCTTTTTTTCAAGCTCACCTCCTAGATTAGTTTGGTTGAAGTTAGTGGCATATAACTACAAAACTCAAAATATCAGTAGCTAAAACAAGAAAAAATCAGTTTCTCTCTGATGCACAGAAATCTGAAGGTGCCAGCAGCGTTGTCATCAGGAACTCCAGTTCCTTCTATCTTTCTGCTCCATCACACTCAGCCCTGGCCTCCATCCTCTAAGGCAATTCATTACCCAAGGTGGCTGCTGGAGCTCCAGCTGTCACAACCAAATTCTAGGAAAAAGCAGGGGAGGGACAAACAGATGAGTCAGCATCCTTTAAGGGAACTTCCTGAAAATCCGGCTCAAAAATTCCGCTCTTTCACTCATTGACCAGAATGAGGGTCACACCCAACTGTAAGGGAAGTTGGGTAATGTGGCAGTTCAGCTGTGCTAAAAATTGGGGGTTTTACTAAGCAGGAAGGGGAAATGGACATTGAATGTTACCCATCACTTTCTCATGAGCCACATCTTTTCCTTCCTTACATTCTCATTCCCTCTCTCCCTCACCCTCATTTTCTCATTCCCCCCAATTCCTCCTCTCTCCCCCCTCCCTCTCCCTCTTTCCCTTTCTCTCTCTCCCTCCCCTTTGTGCCTCTCTGAGTCTCATCTTTTCCTCTCTTGCTCTGAGTTCCAACCCCAGTGCACAGCATCTGAAAGAGCTGCCAGGCTCTGAGCCCTGGTGTACATATACAACTCTGCACAGAGGGGCATTGTTTGCATCACGTTGGTTGGAGTTGGCAGAACTTGCTGGTGCCGTCACGCTTGCCTTGCCCATATGTTTTCAGTTTCATGTGGTTGCAATGAATATGCCTCCTTCCTGACACCGATTAAAATTTCAGCCCATCTCCCCTTGCCTGTTGTGTGTGGCCCTGTGTGTGTGGACACATGCCCAGGAAGTGCTTCCACAGCCTTGAGGAAAGTGACCAGATAGCCCCGTGAGCTAGAGCTGACCTTGACTTGGATAGAGAAAGCTTGCAGTGTGGGTGCCCTGGAAAATGTTGGAGAGTCTCTCCTTCACTTAGGAAAGGGAGGGGAGAGGAAGGAACTGACATTTATTGACTGCCAGGTACTGAGTCTTGTGATTCTCAGATGTGATCTCATGTGTTTTTCTCTTATGCCAAAATGATGTAGTAGGTGGTACTTCCCTTAGTTCGGGTTCCACTTAAAGCTGACCTGAGACCAGCACTTGGGAGCAGGTATTTATTTGAGCAGAGATGCCAAGAAGGACAGGTGAGGAAGTGGTGTCCTGGTAAATGTAAACCAACTCTCCAACATCAACAACCACCACCTGATTTATAGCACTGGGTAATCTCCATGGTATAAATATGCCCATTTCAGGTCATTATCATGACATCACAAAACACAGAGTTGGGAGGAGATGTACCCTTGGTTCTCACAAACAGGTAAAGGCTGACTCCTGCAAATCAGGAGTGAGTTAAGAAAGGGACAAAGCCAGTGAGGTCTTCCTTGAGGAGCAGGTCCCTGCCATGGGCCAGGGGAACTCAACTGCATGGATAAGCTCTGGGAAATGATGTGCAACACAACTCAGAATCTGCCCTTACAGACTCTGGGACACTCTTTGGACTCCCTCCACTAATGGTGTGGTCGGGCATTAATCCTCCTCCACCTCCAGGCAGACTTCCATTCCCTCAATCAAGCTCTCATGGAGCCTACAATGGTCTTCAGGCAGAGAAGAGAGAGCACAGGTACTTGAGGTGGGAAGACATTGGGGCAGCGACAGCAATAGCATCTGCAACAGAAAGAGCCAGAACTCTTTTTCTGTAAAGACCAAATAGTAAAAATTTTACTGTCTGGCTTTGCATGCCACATACGCGTCTGTTGCATTTCCCCCTCCTCCTAACAGTTCCCCTCCCCAGTCCTTCCTCTTGTCCTCCTCTTCTTCCTTCTCCTCCTTCTGCTTCTATTTCTACTTCTCCTTCTTAATTTGCTTGTTTGATAACATCTTTAAACTGTGAAAAACATCCTTAGCCTATAAAGCTGAACAAAATTTGGGTGAAGACCATAAATTGTTAACCCCTGTCCTCCAAGGCAATAGTAACAGGACCCAGGAGCTTGTCAGAAATGCAGATTCTCAGTCCGGTGCTAAATCACAATCTGTATCCTAACAGGATGCACACAGTAAAGTCTGAGAAGCACTGTGCTACTCGACTACTATTTCCATAATCCAGATGAGGAAACCTAACCCTCACAGAGGTTGAGTCACTTAATAAAGATCACAGAGCCAGGACTCAAATCCAGGTCTGACTGATCCTAAGGTCATTTTCTATACAGACTAAATGTACTTGTAAACAAACCATAAACTAAAAAATTTAAGTTGCCATATTTAAAGTAAGCGGCCAGGGGTTCCCGTTGTGGCTCAGTGATAATGACCCCAGCTAGTATCCGTGTGGACTTGGGCTTGATCCCTGGGGCCTCACTCAGTGGATTAAAAATCCAGCATTGTTGTGAGCTGTGGTGTGGGTCAAAGATGTGGCTCAGATCTGGTGTTGCTATGACTGTGATACAGACCAGCAGCTGCAGCTCCAATTTGACCCCTAGCCTGGGAACTTCCATATGTCATGGGTGTGGACCTAAAAAGACAAAAAGAAAAAGAAAGAGAAGAAGAAATAAGTAAGCTGGCTAATTCAAAAGAATATCTAAGCAATTTAGCCCTGAATCATTGAGAGAGGTTTGGAGTTGGGATATGAGTCTTTTTAACAGTAAATTTTCAAGAAAGAAGCAAGAAAGAGCATTGCTAGGTATGTGATGACCATCTTCCTAATATAGGATCTCAGTTATCCCAGGAGTGTACTGAGTCCCTCAATAGATTGGAACTTCTTTGAGAGCAGGAAGAGAGTATTCTGGGAGGTCATCAGATTGCCAAGAGGACCAACAAATTGATTCCACAATGAAACAGAGACAGGAGGTGTACAGACTCCCTTCATGGGTTCATCTCACTTACATTCTTTGCCAGGATAGAGGTCAGTTTAAGAGGTTCAACCTTGGGACTCATTCTTTACAAGGCACCGGTCTGACTGGGATCCTGACCTATCATATAGAACAGTGTCCAGGCCACTGAGGGTGAGCTGTGGTGTAGAATTAAGAGCATAAGCCAGGTCTTTAGGTTGACTTCCAGGCAGTCTGATCTGTTCCTCCCATCTAGGGGTTCTTTTATACGTGTGTTGGATTTTATGGATTTATTGTTTTTAACTGTCTCTGTATCTTTCCATCTCTAGTCTCTTCTGTCTCTTCTGAAGAATGCTTAAAGTGTTTTTTTAATAATGATTTTTATTTTTTGCTTTAAAGCTGATTTACAGTGTTCTGTCAATTTTCTGCTGCATGGCAAGATGACCCCGTCACACATACATGTATACATTCTTTTTTTCTCACATTATCATGCTCCATCACAAGTGACCAGACATAGTTCCCAGTGCTATACAGCAGTATCGCTTAAAGGGAGGTTTTTAAGCATGTTTATTTGGTCTTAGTTTTCTGTAACATCCCAGGAAAGACTGGTTCTATTGTGTGTTCATGCGTGTGTGCTTTCATGTGTGTATGTAAGAGCTTTATTGAAATATATTTGACATATAAACCTTATTGTCTTAATGTGATACCCGTAATTTTCATCTCTACTCAGTCTTTATCAGATATTGAATTATGTTGTTTCTTCATGACTCTCTGCCCTCAGTTCATAGATAAGATGGGCCCTTCAGTCATGTTCCAAATACTCCTATAAAATTACCTAGTTTTCACAAGTTTATCTTCCTCAAATAAGACATTTGGTTATTTTTTCAGATTGATCCTCTTTCCACTGCCACAAATATTAAATTTCCTTTTGTTTGTTTGTTTGTTTGTTTTCTTATTCTTATAGAGAACAGTCTCTCTTTGTGAATTACTGGGAGTCAGGATGGGTTCTTCTAGAGATTGTATTCATCCGTGTCTGAGTCACTGATATGCAGATGAAGGGGAAAGAGAATGTGAGAGGGTGGTGTTAGCAGGTTGGGCTCTGATGCTAACCGCCTGGGTTCAAGTCCCAACTCTGCCACTCTACCTGTGAGACTTTGAGTAATTCACTAACAGCTCTAAACCTCGGTTTCTTCTTCTATTAAATGGCTATAATAACAGTACTGGCCTCCTGGGTATATTAAGATCAAGTGAGCCTAGACATATGGTGCTCATATGAATGACTAGGACATGGTAGGCTCTGAGAAATTGTTACCATGACGATGATAGGGATAGTGGTGGAGGTGATGGTGGTGATGGTGATGACACCAGCAGTGGTGATCATGATCATAATTTTTCATGCAGATTCTTTGCCTTTTTAAATTTTTTGTTTTATTGACATAGCATTGATTTACAGCATTGTGATAATTTCTGCATTACAACAGAGTGATTCAGTTATACATGTATCTTTGCCTTTGCAAGTCCATTGTTTCTTTGCTCTTGGAGCAAGTCAGTTTTTTTTTCATTTGTTTGTTTCGGTTTTTAGGGCTGCACCCACGACATATGGAGGTTCGCCACAGCAACACAGGATATGAGCCACATCTGCAACATACACCACAGCTCATGGCAATGCCAGATCCTTAACCCACCAAGCAAGTCCAGGGATCAAAACTGCATCCTCGTGGATACTCATCAGATTGGTTAACCGCTGAGCCATGATGGGAACTCCAACAAGCCAGCTTTTGAATCTCCTCTTGTATCATCGCATTTTACCGAAGTTCTTCAAGGTTTCTGGCCCCTAGATACAGGCCCCTTCTCTGCTATAATAGTATGGTAAATTTATTATTTTCTTCAGGGCAAAATCTGCCCATGTACCCAAGAAAGATGTCTTTTTCTTAGGAGTTCCTTAGAAAATAGAGCCTGTGGAGTTCCCATCATGGCTCAGTGGTTAACGAATCCGACTAAGAACCATGAAGTTGCAGGT
>PVHT021183699.1:54654070-54771372 GCA_004024745.2 Catagonus wagneri | reverse complement strand
TCATGCGGATCATAAGCAGGGCGGTGACGTGGAATCCTAGGACCTCAGAGCAGACCATCAGGGGAACAGCGTACAAGGAGGTGGGTCTGTTTCTCTAACTGGTCACTGTCAGCTCCATGGGGCGTTGACACATTGCATTTCTGTGTTGTGTGATCCCGTCCAAGTTAGACACTGAGGAAGTCAAATTGCACACCCCAAAGTGTGCTGCTTCTCCCGGGCCTGGAAGTAGTGGGAGTGGCCGGGACCTGCATGGGTCAGGTCAGTCCTGGATCCTAGAGTAGGTGTGATGAAGACACACAAAAGCTTTGCTTTTACTCCAGGCAGGGGCAAGGGGAGCTGGGGCTGCTGTGGGGATTAAAGTAAGGGGGCCTGGCCTGTGGATGCGGCCCTTCACTGATAGACTAAGAAAAGGAAATTTTAATTTTTTCCAGCACAGCATATGCCCAACCATCCAAGAAATATCTGTTTTCATTGGGAGATGTTTTAGCTCAGGTTGCCTGAAGAATGAAGCTTAGAAGCAGGGAGCTGAGTACATATGGGGAGGCCCATAAACTGGGTCCCACGCAGTTTGACTATCCAAGGATGTTAGGAAACAACATATGTTCATTAAACTGCTTGTTAAAAGGCTGGATTCAGGGCTCTTGTCTGTTGAGTGGGGAGTATGAGCTAAAGGCCAGAATGGAGCTGTCCAAGGTGGTGGGGGTGTCGGGGGAGATGGGGTAGCCATCTCCTTAAGAGAAACCCATGAGGAAGACAGAGGGGCTTTTCCAGGCGTTTGGTGAAATTCCTTCTGTTCCATGCTACAAAGTTCTTCCCCACTTTCCCTGAGATCATCAGCAACATCTATGTCATCTCCTAACAGGTTGCAAAATAAATTTATTTGGGGCAGAGGCATGTGTCAGAGTGCTGAGTCCAGGCTCCAAGCTGGGAATTGCATGGAGGTGTCTGCTTTACCTGGGTTTTCCAAGCCGCCCACTTTTCCCCTGAATAGGTCTGATTCTTGATTTCAAACAACAGAAATGTAACTGTGGCTCAGTGAAAAAGGAATCTGGAAGGATACGGGGGACTGGAGAGTTGGACGTAAGAAAATGGGCAGAAACCGAGGCAATGCCTGTAGGTCAGTCAGCAGGAAGGTGCACATGGATTTTGACAGGAAGCATCCGTCTGGGTCCCACCGCTCCACTGTCAGGGGTGGGCCAAGCATGCTGCGCCTCGGCTGCACTCCCTGCTGAGTTGGAGTCCAGCTGGCTCAGACACGTGCACGTCCTCCTTGCCGAGCGAGGCCAGTGAAGAAACGGACTTCCATCTACGCTCTGGGGGTGGCGGGGTGTTGGAGCTTCTGCCGATCCAGGCCATCAGATCCCAGAGGTTGGTCCTTTAATGATCTTGTTCTCTCTCTCCTGTAATTCCACATGCAGAGACAGGAGAACAGGTCATTAAAGGAGCAACCTCTGGGATCCAGTGGCCTGGCGTTGAGGTCAAGCGCTGCCTTTTTCTTGCTCCACATACTTAGGAAAGTGACTTCTCAGTTTCCTTCCCTGTGAAATGAGGCAAAGTTAATCCTTAGTTTAAAGCATCCTTAAGAAGATGAACTGGTTAGAGCTCTCACTTACGGGGTCAGAAGTTGTTTAGAAGCTTGCATTAGTTTCCCATGGCTGCCGTAACCGATGACCACAAAAGAGGTGGCCTAAAACAACAGAAAGGTACTAGCTCACTGTCTGGCAGCCAGACATTTGAGATCAAGGTGCCAGCAGGGCTGCGGCCCCGGGGTGGGTGTTCCGTGTCTCGCCTCTCCTAGTTCCTGGTCGACCCTGACATTCCTTGGGCTTTGCCCACCTCTCCCCTGTCTCTGCTTCCATTTTCACGTGCCCTCCTCCTCTGTCTCCTTCTCTTCTCTCTGTTCAAAGACGCTGTCGTTCAATGTAAGGCTTACCCAGGAAATCCAGGACAATCTCATTTTGAGCTCTGAATTTAATTACATCGGCAGAGCCCCTTTCTCTAAAGGAAGTCCCATTCATAGGTCCTGGGTGGACATTTTTCTAGGGAGGGCCACCATTCAACCCACTACACAACCCTTTTTGCTCCCCCCACCCTCAAATTGAAAAAGGTACTGAGTGCTGTATAATCAGGCCAGGAGATCCTTTATATATTTATGTGTTGATCATGCTAGGGGAAGCTGGGAATTAGGGAAGGGGTGCCTCGTATAACCTGAGTGGGGCACACGAACTTGTGCCATCAACACAGTTCATTATTCTTATTGTTATCATTCTTAAAGTATAGTTGATAGCCTGCCTTCACTTGGCACCATCAGGGCCTGTGACATAAACACAGAACACACACTGTGACATAAAAATTATTTTGAGCAAAAGGCACTTGAATCCCAGAATTTTCTTACTGCCTAAAAGCAGAGTTTCCCCACATACACAAAGGTTGTCATAAATCCCTTCCTAGGAGCCACCAGAGAAGGTTCACTCTTATCATCAGAGATGGAAGTTTCTGCACCAAATGGAAAAGACATTGTCTCGAAACAGTGTTCTCCTAAGGGCCCATTTACCTTTCTGAAAAGTCACTTGTTTTCCAGTAAGTGCCCTGCTCTGCCTCCTCTTTCCCTCTGAAGACTAAGCCTCAAATTCTAACCATGCCTTTGAGTCACATTCTTCTGCCAACAGTCTGTCCCTGATTAAACCTGTCTTTTCTATTGCTAATCCACCTTTTGTCAGTTTAATTTGTAAGCCCCTGAGAACTAAACCTAACAGGGCGGGATAAAACTTTTCTTCCTCCCTGACACTTTCATACACAGTTCACCCCAGTTCTACCTTCAGGAAATAGTCTTGTTTTTTTTTCTCTTTCTCTTCGTGTATGTCTGTGTGTGTGTTCTCTTTAAGAATATTATAAGTTCTTCTAGAATAAGGAACCGTTTCTCCTAGGGGAGCTGTCTTACAAATACACACACACACACACACACACACACACACACACACACACACCCTTCCCTGAAACAGATTCTGAGACAAGGATTTAAGTACAAGGTGTGTCTTTGGGACACGATCCCACTAGGGGGATGGGGAAATGAGACAGGGAAGAAAGTATTCTCGGTGATGGTCAGGTGAGAATGCTGAACTCTAACCACTTGATGCAGGTCCCCAGAACTTTGTCCCTTTGGAGGAATTTGGCAAAGGGACTGAGGGTGGTGGGGCAATTAAGTGTTCATTTAAAGAGAGATGAGAGGAGTTCCCTTCGTGGCTCAGTGGTTAACGAATCTGACCAAGAACCATGAGGTTCCGGGTTCGATCCCTGGCCTTGCTCAGTGGGTTAAGGATCCGGCGTTGCCGTGAGCTGTGCTGTAGGTCGCAGACGCTGCTCGGATCCCGCGTTGCTGTGGCTGTGGCGAAGGCCGGTGGCTACAGCTCCTGTTAGACCCCTAGCCTGGGAACCTCCATATGCCGCGGGTGCAGCTGTAGATAAAAAAGGCAAAAAGACAAAAAAATAAAATAAAGAGAGACGAGAGAGAGGACAGGGGTGGTGACAATACAGGCACAGACAGCGAGAGGTGATAAGTGAAAGGGAGAGAGAAAGACAGAGGCACAAGACGAAAAAGAGGGGAAGAGAGCAAGAGAGCAAGATGGGCTTTGGAGCTCCTTTAAATCATTCCTATGGGGCGGTCCTTCAGGCTTCCTCTGGCCAATCGTCTTGCTTCATCTGGCTTTGGCCTGACTCGGCCCCGCCTCAGGGTGTATCTTAGCACAGGTGTCTCTGGGGGGTCGACAGGATGTCCTGTGATCTGGTGCCCCTCCTGTCTCTGATCCTGAGGAGACTTTCTGTGAGTGTGTAGTTCTGATACCGGAAAGATGATACTGGAATCCGGGCTCTTGTTCACGGGGTGGTCGAAGAATGAACTCCACAAACAGGCAGGCGGCAAGCAAGCAGAGTTTTTATTAAAGGAGAGCAAAAAGCTCCCAGGACTGCTGGGAGGGGGGAGAAGAGTCCCCTTCCCTATTTTCCTATATGGATTTTTATTTCTTAAGGATTGGGGAGGGGTGCCAACATGGGGTCCAGAAAGATGTGGTTTTCTCCCAGTGGCCTTGTTCAATTACCTCTATCAGTTCTTGTCCAATAGGGCCTTAGGGGTGGGAATGTCCCCATAAGTCTGATGACTTCTTTGTCCTTCTCTTCCCTTGGACTAGGTCACCGTTTCCCTCATTCCTTTTCTATCAGTTGAGGAGTGGGTTAGAGATTATGGTCTGTTTAGGGGAAGGCACACTCCCTGTAATAAACAAGGCCTATGGGGAATTACTGTCTGGAGCCCTTAAACCACAAAAGTTAATGAAAGCTCATATCAGAGAATGCATCAAAGCCCATTCTCCTACACTGACTACCTGAATTAATATTCTGCCTCAGTTCCCGAGGTCTCCTCGACCTCAAGAACGAAACAGACGGTCTCCGTTTTTTGATCCAAGCAGGACGCAGCTTTTATCTCAGAGTATCTGTCCACAGGGAGCAGATTACAGTTGCTCAGCCTGGGACCCGTCTATCACCTGATTCAAATGGAAGCCATCGCCTGTTTTGCTGAGCGTCCTCTCCCTGTGGCCAGCTGGGTCTCAGTCCTGCTGGGACTTGGAGAAAGCTGTGTAGAAAGTACCTCAGAGTTCAGCCACCCAAGGGACAAGGAGCTGGGTGTTTATCCTCCAACTCTAAGTCATCATTAGCTGAGGGCTGCTCTTTGGAGTATCACCTCCCTGGCATTTATGGCCCAACTTATGTGCTGAGAGAGTAGTCGGTCGGGCATAGTCATAGGTGCTCCCAGAAGCTGCCCCAGGCATGTGTGAACCATGAGAACCAACAGGACGGAGTTTAGTTGCCTGGTGACTCAGCGGGTTAAGCATCTGGGGCATTGTCACTGCTGCGGCACAGGTTTGATCCTTGGCCTGGGAACTTTTGCAAGTGGGGAGGGGCAGCCATTAAAAAACGAAAAAGAAAACGGCAGGATATGGGTGGGTTCCATTCCCATGACTGTGGGCTTTGCAGTTGGAAAGTCCTGGATCCAAATCCTGATTCAGCTAACTGAGAATCTGACAAGTTCCTTATCTCTCTGAACCTCATTTTCCTCCTTATAAATGGAGGGTAATTACTGCCTCACAAGGTTTTGATTCAAAATAAAACCCTCAGGCGAAATGTTTTCACAGATGCCCAACACAGGTGAAACACAGCGCTGGTGTTCCAGATATTATCCAGAAAGGACTTTGAGATCCCAGAGAACCCTGGCACAAGACAGAAAGTGGTGGGGTTCCCCTTGTGGCTCAGCAGGTTAAGGACCCAGCATTCTCTCGGTAAGAATGCAGATTCGATCCCTGGCCTCGCTCAGGGAGTTAAGGATCTGGGATTGCCCCAAGCTGCAGTACAGGTCACAGATGTGGCTTGGATCTGGTGTTACTGGTGTTGCCGTGGCTGTGGCATAGGCTGGTAGCTATAGCTCTGCTTTGACCCCTGGCCCGAGGAACTTCCATATACGGCAGGTGCAGCTGTGAAAAGGAAAAAAAAAAAAAAAGACGGGAGGTGGTACACACATGTTGAGACTTTATGATTTAAATGTCTCCTGGAGCATAACTACATATGTGGGCATCAGATTGGGGATGAAAAGAAAAACTCCATTCTTCTTCGTGCTGAATACTTCTGACATCAAATGTGTGGGTTCTTTTTTTTTTTCACATTGGCCAATTCTCCAACATAATCTGGGTGTCCTTTCAATTTGATTCTGACACTATCTCCTTGGAGTTAGCATTAAATCCCACAGATGAAGGGCTCCGTCCTGCAGGACTCTTTCACCTCAGATGCCAATAGCCAGTAAATCCCCACAGTACCCATGTTTCCACCCGACTGGGCTTCAAATCAGGAGCCCTGCGATCCTTCCTCATGTTCAGTAAGTTGCTATAAGACGTAGAGGGGGAGAGCTTCTGTTGTGACCCAACGGGATAGGAGGCCTCTTGGGAGCTGCCGAGACACGGGTTCGATCCCCAAGGCCCGGCACAGTGGGTTAGGGATCTGACTGCCACAGCTGTGTGTTAGGTCACTACTGTGGCTCCTATCTGATCCTTGGCCCAGGAGCTCCATATGCCACAGAGCAGGCAGAAATGACAAAAGAAAAAAAAAAAAAGAGGTAGATGGGGCAATGACTGGAGGGTGCCAAGTACAGGAGCTTCATTCCTTGTGGAGCTGGGGGCTACGCCACCCTCAAGACACATGGAATGTTCACCAACCTGCAAGCTCTCAACATTCGGACCTGAGGAATTTTTATAGAGGCTTCACCTCAAAGGCACGACCGATTATTTACTCCACCTCCAACCCCTTTCCCGTCCTCAGAGGATGAGGGGTGGAGCTGAAAATTGCAAGCCCTTAAGTGTGGCTTTCATTTTCTGGTGACCAGCTCCATCCTAGACACTATCCAAGAATCCATTAAGAGTTGCTCTGAAGCGGAAAGGCGTGGAAAGAGGGCTGAAGCAGGAGCTGTTGTTTAATGTACACACACCAGTGTATGTAAAATAGGTAAACAACAAGGACCTACTCTATAGCCCAGGGAACTCTACTCAGTATTTTGTAATAACCTGTACAGGAAAAGAATCTGAGAAAGAATACATATGTGCACATATGCATTCAGTTTTATATATGTATACATAACTGAATCACTATACCCGAAACTAATATAACATTATAAAATCGAACATACTCCGATCAAACACAAAAGAGTTGCCTCATTGAAACAAAAGAGGCATCCAGGAAATTCCAAAGGATTAAGGGGCTCTGTGTCAGGAACTGGAGTCAAAGACCAAATATTAGAACAAAAGATGCTCCTAGCATTTTTATCTCCTAGGAAATTATGACGGTTTGAGGAGCTCTGGCCAGGAGCCAGGGATGAAGACCAAAATATTTATGTCTTCTTATATCACGGCATCAGGGGATACGTGCGTCACCTCTTCCCTTTCTAGGTCCTGGGCCACAGCCAGCTGAGCCCTTAGGGGTTGGTCTTTAGCTATTTGGAGGGATTAGGAAAGCAAGGAGAATGAAAGAGAGGGGGACCACGGAGCAGAGCCTCCGCTGTGGCCATCGAGAAAGTCCAGCCATGTAGACCAGTGGTTACCGTGGAGGCAGAGCCTGCATCACCTTGTGGCCATTCCTGGTGTGTCTGGCTGGCTCCAAGTCAGACTGTTCGGGAGAAGGACTCTCTGTTCCCGACCTTCTATATATTAAGAGCCCGAGGAGTTCCCGTTGTGGCTCAGTGGTTAACGAATCCGACTAAGAACCATGAAGTTGTGGGTTTGATCCCTGGCCTTGCTCAGTGGGTTAAGGATCCGGCGTTGCCGTGAGCTGTGCTGTAGGTTGCAGACGCGGCTCAGATCCCGCGTTGCTGTGGCTGTGGTGTAGGCCGGTGGCTACCGCTCCTGTTAGACCCCTAGCCTGGGAACCTCCATATGCCGCGGGTGCGGCCCTAGATAAGGCAAAAAAATAATAAAAAAAAAAGAATAAATATGAAGAGCCCAAGGGAGCGGGGCTGCATGTGAAAGTCTCCTTAAGCAGAGCTAGCCTCAAGCAGGATCCGCCTATTAAGCCTCAAAACCCTGCTTCACCTCAGGTTTCCTCTGAGCAAGAAGGTCTTCAAAGATATGATTGTTTGAACTCCCGTCTCTTGTGGGAGTCCCGATGCTAGCTGTCTTAGCTCAGATTCTCTAGAAAACAGAGCCTAAGGCAAATAATTATATGCTAATATTTTATGGGGAAGTGCAATCCCGGGGACGCTGGAGGGAGGGGAAAGGGCAATGAGGCTGGGAATGAATGACGGCAAATAGGAAAAGTATGAACCAATGGCTGCCCTCTGGCCACCGCCTTCAGGGAGACCGTCAGGCCATCTAAGGTCAGGGTGCTCGTCCAGAGGATGGGAAAAGAATTTATCGTTGAGTCTCCTACTCATTACAGGGCTGCTCCATAGTGTGTCAACCCTCCTATGCACGCCGCCAGGGGTGTTGCCCATAGTGGGGTGCGGGGGCATCTGGCATCTCAGCAGCAGCCAGGGGTGCCCCAGGACGGGAGGGGGAGGAGAGCCGTGTGGCCATGAGTGAGGGCTGTCAAGTCCTGCTCTCATGGGTGGTGACAAACTCTAGCGGGCTCTTCTGAGGACTTTTTTTCAAGCAGGTCTTATCCTTGGGCGTGTCCTCCAAAGGCCAAGTTTAGCAAGAATCCTGCTAAATGCCCTCCCCCACCCCTCTGGTTAACATCTGCTCATTCTAGCCTGCCTTCAGCAAGAATCCCTTTAGGTCAGTTAAACAAAGAATGTCCCTGCCCTCTTAGTAAGTTTCCATGCCCTGACCTCCTTCACCCTGTTCCTTGGCTGTAAATTCCCACTTTTTCTGGTTGTATTCAGAGTGGAGCCCAACCTCTCTCTCCTACTGCAAAGCCCCATTGGAGTAGCCAACTCTGAATAGTTCTTTCTTTCTTTCTTTCTTTCTATCTTTCTTTCTTTCTTTAAGTATAGTTAACTTAAAGTTCTGTGCCAATGTCTTACCACCTTTAACGTGCCTCAGAATAATTTTTATCTAACAATGGTCAGACCACAAAGAGATGGTTGGCCCTTGTGTGTTCAAAATCCATACAAGGTGCCTGGTATACAGACAGGCCACTTCTGTAAGGAAGAATGGATTCTTTGTAAGCATTAAAAATGAGTATTTGTAGAGAATTTACTCAGCTCTAGACACTCTTCTAAGCTCTTGACACTGTTCATTATTTGGTACCATTTTCAAAGCCATTTCCCAGAAAAGGAAATGCAGACACCAAGAGTGCTAATCAGTTATGTCAAGATCACTCAGCTAGAAACTTGTAGCACCTGACTCTGAACCCAGAGACCAGGACCACAGGCTACTTTCTTACCTGTTTCGCTTTGACAACACAAAACACCCTTACAATATACAAGGGTGGACGCTGGCTCCATCCTGCATCAGTTGTGCGACATAGGGTGATGAAGGCCAATTTTATCTTATTATTATCATTATTATCAAATAACTTTTAAGTGTTTTCTTCTTACCTGAAATAGTGACTGCTGAGTGAATATACATTTGGGGTGAGGTGGGGGGGCCACAAAGGATCTTAATTAGCTTCTTTCCAGTTTTCTTTTGGATCACCTCTACTTCCCCGAAGCATGCAACACACGTAGACACAGAGTGTTAAAGAGATGAGTGACTGATCACATGGTGACCCCGTCTACTTTCTGTGAAATCCAGATTGAGTGAGCCGACACACCACAGGGACAGAAGAGAGCTGTTTGGATAACTGCTGATCATTCACGGAGATCAAATAAACCTCTGCAGGAGAACCCATCCTTATACCAGATTATTATAATGCTTAAACCAGATCTCTGACTTTAAAAAATGTCTTATAAATTTGCTTTGAACGTGTGTATTAGGTTTAATATCATCTTACTTCTCTGCCTTATGAATCATGCCAGTTTTTCTCCAGAGTTTGAAAGAAACGCCATCCATTAACAGAAAGGAAAGTCATTAAATGATTCATCCTGTCACACCACAGGGAGACGCTCTAGCCCACATTTGTTTTATGTGCTCATTGGAGACCCTAATCCCACAGCGGACCCTTGGCCCTCTTGAAACCCTCCTGGGCTGCTTTCCACACCGTTTCTTATCAGCATATACCTCACTCTCTCCTGACTGGCTTTGCATAACCACACATCAATAGTTCATTGATTCCCCTGGGTAGAAAAAGGAAGGGCTCCCCAAAAGTAAATTGTTCAACGAAATGAAGCTTATTCTTGCAAGCAACACATTTAAACCATATTTGAAAGAAATGTGTTCAAGAGAGATGTGTTCCAGTCAGAAATAATCCGGTAGTAAGTGACAAAAACCTACACAGACTCCTTGAAGCCAAGTGGACATTTCGTAGAACAAGTACAGAGAGGTCTCCTGGAATCTAAGGGTAAAAAACGACCAAGGTTTCCTAAGGCACAGGCAAACCATCACTCGGTCTGCACAACTCATATTCTCAGGGACCACGCAGCCACTGACCTCTGTTTCTTACAACTCAGCATTCTGATTACTCACAGAAGAGGTGGGACACTGGATTTGGGCACCAGCTCAGGCTCTAACCAGCATTGTAAAGTTAAGAATTTGCCAGTGGTTCTTAAGCAAGGAGGGGCATAGCTCCCCTCCACCTCAAAGGAGTGCTAGGAAATAGATTAGGGCATTGCTGATTGTCACAATGACTTGGAGGGGGGACATAGCTGGCATTTAGTGAGCAGGCATCAGGGGCCCTGAAGTGCACACAAGAATCCCGCAGTGAAGGACTGGTCTCACTCCATGCCACTGCTTCCCTCAAGTCACCAAATTCCCAGGGTGCTTTTAACTGAGAAACATGGAATCCCTGTGGATCTTGATTTCACTTTCTCAGAGCAAGCTCTGTGACCTAACCGTGACTGTGAGATGTCTTCTGGTAATGATTCATGCAGTTCAACAGACATTTTGATCATACCCATTCTGAGCACATGAAAGGGTAGAGGCGTGTGACCAGAGTTGGCCAATGAGCTGTAAGCCAGAAAGCATGTCACTTCTGGGATGAACAATTAGATGTCAGTGAGCCATCCGCAAAGGTGCTCATTTCCCTTTGTTATGGCAGCACATGGTATAACAGATGGTGGCTTCTCCATGAGCCTGGGTCCTAGAATAAAGATAGTCACGATTCAGAGTAGAATCTCCTGCCTACTGATGATGGATATGAGTATGAGTCAAAAATAAGCCTTCATTATTTTAAGTCACTGAGATTTGGGGGATTGTTTGTTACTGCAGCAAACCCAACCAGCCCTGACTAATACAAGCTCTCGGAATTGCTATGTCCCAGAAACCTTCTTAAGCCCTTCACAAATATTAACTTGTGTAATTTTTAAAACAACCTTGTGAAGTAGTTCAATCTTATTAATTCTCATTTTATAAACGATGAAAGGGAGTCACAGAAAAGTCGATCAGCTTGCCCAGGTGACAGGAAGGGACAGTGCTGCAATTCCAACCCAGGCAATCTGGCTCTAGAATTCATATCACAAGGACATTGCTAGACTGCCTCTCATATCTGAGGTTGACCTGACACTGAATGAACTTAAAATAATGTGCTTCACTCATCTACTTTCTACTTTCAGTGTTTTTAAAATTATGATTCTGTATTCCTGTTACCACCTCTTTTTTTTTTTTTTTTGCCATTACCTGCCTCTAGCAATAACCTCTCCTTTTTTTCACTTCTAATATGCTGTTTCTAATCCATTATGGACTAGGAAACCAGATAATTAAGTTTGTTATGCATGTTCTAATTGTGACTAATTGAGTCTGGCCACCTTGATAGTCAGTATTGCTCTGTTCCACCCCACTCCCCTTGCTCACTCTCTTGTATTTGTGTGATTGGTGTGTCTTGTATCTGTCTCCCACTCTAGGCAGCATGCTCTTTTGAGAGAAGGTAATGAGCTTAATTCACTGTTGTATCTCTCTGTCCCCTTCCCCCAACACGTAGCACAATGCTTTGCATATGTTAGGTGACTAATAAATATCTGCTAAGACTATTAAGTAATTATGTTCTGAGTAATGGCCTAAGAGCTTGCCTATAAGTTAATTAGATGGGCTTTGCTACTAGCCTTTGGGACATCTGTTTTAGCTGTCTAGAGGCCTCTGGGACTTCCTCAGTATGTCTTGGATACTTAAGAATATGGGACAAAGAGATCAATGAATTCCTTCATTTAGTCCCTCGGTAGACAGTTATTGAGTTCCTACCATAACATTAAAATACTAGGAGCTTAGGCTTCCCGAATATTTATCACGCAAAAGATAATGTTTAACACACTTGATAAGCATTCATTCATTTTTAGACTCACATCAACCCAACAAGGTAGGTACATTTATCATTATCTCATTTGATGGCTGAAGAAATTAAGTCACTGAAAGCAACTTTCCCAAAGCCTCATGGCTGGTGAGCAGTGCAGTTAGATTGACTAGGTACTGAGGATATAGGTGGACAAAAAAAGAGAAGGTTCCTGCCCTCATGAGGTTGACATTCTAATGGGAAGTTAGATAAGAAAAAAACAAGTATAAATCCACAAAATAATAGCAGGTTTTGATAACTGTTTCAAAATGAATAAACAGACTGCTCAAATCAAAAATAAAGTAACAGCGGGAGCTCCCATTGAGGCTCAGTGGGTTAAGAGCCCGACATATTGTCCATGAGGATGTGGGTTCAATCCCCAGCCTCGTTCAGTGGGTTAAGGATCTGGCATTGCCATAAGCTGCAGCATAGGTTACAGAAGCGGCTTAGATCCTGAGTTGCTGTGGCTGTGGTGTTGACTTGCAGCTGCTGCTCCATTTCGACCCCTAGCCTGGGAACCTCCATATGCCACAGGTGTGAAAAGGAAAAAATAAATCAAGCAGGAGCAAAGCACTGAGATTCAGAAGGGTATCTGTGATGGAGTGTATAATTTGTCTATTACTGCATAAAAATTGCCCCCAAATTCAGGTTTAAAATCACAAGCATTTATGATCCTGTAGTTTCTTTGAATCAGAAATTCGAGAGTAGCTTAGTCAGTAGCTCTGGCTCAGTTTCTCAAGAGGTTTTAGTTAAGATATTGGTGGGGGCTGCAGTCCTCTGAAGACCTGGCCAGGGATGACAGAACAGCTTCGGAGATAGTGTGGTGTATACGACGGAACTCAACCAGACAAGCAGAGCCAGCAGGAAAGAGATCTATCAGGGTGTTATGTCAGGCTCCCCACATGTCTGAAGCCAGGGCTTGAAATCCAAAGAGTAGTAGTTAAGATGGATGATCACAAGCAGGCTGAAACCCTACAAGCACAAGCGAGAGCCCTCCAAGAACGGACTGGAACTTGTCTTCATCCTTGATGATGAGGGCATCCAATAGAATCTGGGGCCCTTTGAGACACATCTAAACACACACACCTTCCTAGCCCCTGCTTCACGTCAGCAAGGTGAGTCAGCCGACCAACCACAAAGCATAAGTGATACAAAATTGCTGCTGCTCGCATTCTACCCTCCAAGTCTCAGGGAATATCCCTTGCGGCCCACCCTACCTGGAAATACACAAGGGGGATTCCATACTTCAACCTAGTCAAGTTGTCACATTGCAAAGCCATCCCACCATCCCATTCACACCTGTGGCTGTTGGAAGACTACCATGGCAATTGCCAGGTGGCCTCAGTCCTTCACCTCATGGGCCTCTCTCATTAGGGAAGCTTGAGCATCCTCATGTCATGGCAGCTGGTTGCCCCCACCAGCCAAAGTCATCCCAGGGATCACCCTGAGTGACCCGGGGAGAGAATAAGGAGAAAGCTGTAGGGTCTTTGATGGTCTAGTCTTAAAAGTCACGTACCATCACATCTGCTGTACTCGGTTTATTACAGGTGGGTCACAGAACACATTCAGAAGGAGGGTCACTAGGTTCTACCTTTTTAAGATAGGAGTATCAATGAATTGGTGACATATTTTAAAAGGCAGCAACTCAGAGAGCCAGAGATGAATGTTGCAGGCAGAGGTAACAGCAAAATGCCCTGAGAAGCTTGACGTGTGCAGGACCCTTTCTCAAGGACAGTGTGGCCAGAGCTTCACGGGCAAGCCCTGGGGAAGAGTAGGTCTCCAGAAGAGCTGTACAGCCTGATTTGCATTTTTGAAGTGTGGCTGGGTGTCTCCTGTGCAGAGTGGATTGGAGGGGGCTAGAGTAGAGGAAAGGATCTTGCATAAGGCAGCTATCATGCCAAGTGAAATAAGGCAGACACACACAGAAAAACAAATACTGTGTGATTCCACTTACATGAGATACTTTGAGTAGTCAAACTCATAGAGATCAAAGTAGAATGGTGGTTTCTAGGGACTGGGAAAAAGGAAAATGAGGCATTACTGTTTAATGAGTACAGAGTCTTGGTTTGTGGCAAGATGAAAAAATTCTAAAGATTCAAGGTGTTGGTAGTGATGTCACAGCTGGGTGATGGTCACTCTGGCCTGGTAATGGGGACCTGGGAGTGGCACCAAACTATAGCTCTACAGGGACACCCACAAACTCATTGAAGCCTCGATCATCCCTTACATGACCCATTATGTAACATCTTCTTCCACAGGAAAAAGGCACAATTTTTGGAATAGAAATATGTTAAACTTTTCTTTTAAAACAATTAAATTTTTGATACTGTTTAGGCACCCAAATAATAATACTTTCCCTATAAGAGCATCAACATTGGGTCAGATAATTGTTCCTAGGACTTTTCAGATATTAACAGATAAAACTTCAAAACTGTAATTGGTTGGCATCACTATTATCCCCATTTGAGGAGGAAACTGAGGTCCAAAGAGGCTAAATAATTTGTCCAGGTTCACATGACTGCTAAGTGGTAGAGGTGAAGTTTAAAGTTCAGCATCTAGGTCCATATTCGATGCTCTTAGCCGCACTACCATACTACTTCTCAGCAACAGAACCAGTAAGAGCAAAGCAGAACAAACAAACAACTACTGATCTTCAACTCCACCATCACTGAGATTTATAATCAAGTCTACACATAGTTCCAAGAAGCTAAGGACCAAACAGAGCTATGACCACATTGCCAAGAAACGGCAGGTACTTGGACATGATCCCTGAAGAAGCACTTCCTCTAGAAGCGAGACTGTGGATAAGCCAAATTCAAGGCTGTGCAGAACAAGCCAGAGGTATCCTGGAAGAGCCCATCTCATTGAGGCTCCAAATTCCAGCATTAACAACTTCAGTTGTAACACACCTCCAGCAGAGAAGCCATGGAGAGAAGTGGGCCTTTTGCAAGCAGACTCTCTCTCCTGCTAGTTAGACTAGGTAAGTCAACTGATTTCCCCAGTGAGATATGGTTTCTGTTGGGCTTGAGCTTTCAATTATCCAACTGAAGGAAAATTCCATTAGGGGCCTTTTTTCCAAATCGTGATTTTCTTGATCCTTCCCAGCTCCTGAACACTTCTTCTTCCCTAGCGACTTGGAAACAGAGGTTCTGAGCTTTTGGCTTAGTGGACTCTGCGTGTGTGTGTGTGTTTTATTGGAAGGAGGGGCAGGCAGGGGTGGGATAGCACTCAAATCATCATGAACCACCAGAGCAAATGCCCTTGATCTGTTAGGTTTCCTTCAAACCATCAAACCACGTCACTCAACAATCCAGCAGCCTTCAGCTGATGGATTTGCAGAAGTGCTCAAGGATAATTGGCACTTTAATGGGAAAATGCCATGTTCCCCAGTGTCAGAATAGCAATAAGATACCCCAAGGGCCATTAACATAGCTCTTGGGTAATTAAGGTTGCTTACCCATCAGTCTTGGCTTCAGAACTTCTCCCATGCTTGTAGCAGGGTTTCTGGGGGCGCCCTGGTCTCAGAAACTGGTACACGGAAACTCTAATGATCAAATGACTCTTCCTCTTCCAACACGTGCATGCACAAAGGCACTGAGGGGCAGCTGTATCCTGTCTGTCACTGTCTTTCTTCTTTCTTATCTTTGGCCATGGTTGGGTCCGGATAAGAACTTTGAGAGGCACAGGTGGAGGAAGGGATGTTCTTCTATATGTAAGTCTTCTGGTGTCAACTTTCTAAGGCCACATTTCAAAAGGGTATCTTGAACCAAGGCCAGCCACTACACAGTGAGAGTTTCCAGGTACCTGTGACAGTGTGCCTGGTACCACTTGGCTTGCTGAGTAGGACCAGGCAACATTTTAACCTTCACTCCCTTTCTTGGCTGGGCACTTGGTGCCGGCTCACTTGTAGGTGCTGGTCCTGGCTCATGTCTAATGATCATTTGCTGTGCACCCAAATATTACCTCACCCCATCTTTATGTCACTTGTTACCCACACAGATGAGGAGGCCGAGGTTGAGAGAGGCAAAGGGGCTTGTCCAAGTCCACACAGGATATAAGAAATTAAAGTCAAGGAGTTCCCGTCGTGGCTTAGCAGTAATGAACCCAACCAGTATCCATGAGGATGCGGGATTGATCCCTGGCCTTGCTCAGTGGGTTAAGGATCCAGGGTGGCCGTGCAGCTGTGGCTCAGACCTGGCATTGCTGTGGTTGTGGTGTAGGCCAGCAGCTGCAGCTCCAGTTTGACCCCATAGCCTAGGAATTTCCATATGCCACAGGTGTGGCCCTAAAAAAGAAATTAAGGTCAAGCTATCTGACTTCAGAGCTCAAGGTTCTAATTACTATGTTTTCTCTCATTCACTTTGCAAAAAAAAAAAAGAAAAAAACTTGGAGTCCACACATATATGCACCTGTTATGGAAGTAAATCCTCCTAGGAATGAATTCTTAATTCTCATTTTGTCAAGCTCTTTCTTGGGAATGTGGAATAGGGCTCAGGAGAAAATGTAAGGACCCACTGAGGGCTTTGACATGAGGCCCTTGTAGTAGCCCATTCACGCCACTGTAACAAGACACTATGGACTGGGAGGCTTAAATAGCACACATTCCTTTCTCACAGTTCAGAGGCTGGCAAGTCCACTATTGGAGTGCCTGCAGATTTGCTTCCTCCTTTATAGGTCCCCATCTTCTCACTGTGACCTCACATGGCAGGAGGCAAGAGGGACTCCCTTTTATTATTTTGGTTTTGTTTTTGCTTACTTTTTTTTTTTTTTTCTGGCCATCCCTTGGCACATGGAGTTGCCAGGCCAGGAATGACATCCAAGCCACAGTTGTGACCTACACCACAGCTGCGGCAATGCCAGATCCTTAACCCACTGTGCCAGGCGGGGATGGAAACTTTGTCCCGGTGCTCCCAAGATCCCACTGTGCCACAGGGAGAACTCCTAGGGTCTCTTTTATAAAGGCGCCAGTCCCACTTGTGAGGACTAAATATCCCCCCAAAGGCCTCACCTCCCAGTACCATCACCTCCGGGGGCAGGATTTCAAGCTAGGAATTTGGAGGGAGGGGCACAAGCTTTGAGCCCCTAAGAGCTGGTATGGAGAGTGGTGCTTGCTCTGCCCCAGCAGGGATGGTCTTTAGTAGGAGAGATGTAAGGGTCATCCTTATGGCAGGAAAGAGCTGACTCCCTGAAACAGGGTCATGTGTGGGCTGTTTAGTGAAGGGACCCCTTCAAAACTAAGGGCAGGGTTTAAGTAAGCCAGGAAGAGATGGGTGAAAATTCCATGTCCGGCCAAAGTCAGAGCCGTTACCTCCTGTGGATATGAAGGGAAACGGGGCCAGTGGCTTCAAGTTCCCAGAGACGGTGGCTCATGGAGGTGGCTGCCTGATGGGAGCTCTGGGCTTTGGTAAGGGGACACAGCCAAGCCTCAGTGAACTGCGTGGGGAGGCAGGGGTACGAATGCCCAAACATTCTCCTCCCATCTTCCGCTTTCCCACAAGTACCTGCCACTGGCCAAACCCAACCAAAATCCAAAGGGCACAGAAGCCCCATTCACAGGGTGTACTTCTCGGGGAAGCCTACCCAGGCACGCAGCAGGTAGGCCAGGATGGAGATGGGTCTGGGGCAGGTACCAAAAGAACAGAGTGATGAAACAGGGCCACGTGTAACAGGATACCTGGTGGGACTTGTTTCCTAAGAGCTAGGTGTTGGGGAAAATACTGACTCCCCTATGATTGTGTTTTTGACCAGGCTTTTTTATTTATTGTTATTCTAAATGAAGAGAATCTTGGCTTCCTTCTGCCCCTTCATTTGTGCATTAGAAGAGGAAGAATTAATGGAGCTGCAAGCTTGGGACAGACTGGGCATGGTAGCCCAGCCCCTTTCTTGTCTGTGCCCCTTGGGGACCTCCCTGCTACACAAAGTACATGTTCAGGTCTGTTCTCAGCTGCGCGGGTGTTTTAGCAATAAATCCCTGCCTCTGAGGAGAAGGGCCTATGATTTTCCAGGGTTGCCCAAGACTGGCTAAGTAAATATATTTAATTCTGAGATGCAGTATTAGCATGTCCTTTGGCTAGATCTAAATACATCATCTGCTCTAGGTTTTTTGTTTTGTTTTGTTTTGTTTTGTTTTGTTTGCTGATGTTTTCTGTTTGTGCTTGGCAGGCATGGGGGGGGCAGTGGGTTTTGTTTTTTGTTTTTTCATTTTGCCACCCTGTGGCATGTAGAAACTCCCGGGCCAGGGATACAGTCCAAGCCACAGCTGTGACCTACGCCCCAGCTGCAGCAGATCCTTTACCCACAGCGCCGGGCCAGGGATCAAACCCAGGCAGCTGCAGAGTCAACACTGGATCCTTAACCTGCTGCACACAGTGGAACTCCTGCTCCAGTTTTATAAGAAACACAACCGGTATTTTGATCTCCACCTGCCCTACACTTTTGTCATTGCTCAGTTTCCAGCCTTAAGTGGGAAAGAAAAAAAAACTCTATTTATTTAATGTCAAGATTAATGACTGGGACCCACAGTTGAAGGCAAAGAAGTAGCAAAGAGTCACCGCACTCCCTCATCCATAGAGCTCATTAAGAGGCAGATGACTGGTTACCACCAGGCAGCCCCCCAGCCTCTACCCCTGCCGCCATCAACCTGAGCTCTTTGGAGTCGTCTCTTCCTGGTGGGAGCCTAGGGATAGTTTACTGCATCCCACATCCCTCCCTATGGAGGACAGAGGGGTGGGGCTTCATCTCCAAAGCCAGTGAAAGGAGTTCCAGAGGGATCACCTCAGAACTGGAAGAAGGAGAGTCAAACAGAGAGATGGGAAGTAAAAGGAAACCACAGAGCAGCAAGCGATATGGCTTGATTTGGGCCATCTTGCCACTAAGCCACCCAAGAAATTCCTCCAGCACCAAGGACAGGAGGTGGGCATTCTGGCTTACCTGTTGCTGTGTAATCAGCCTCCCCAAAGTTTAACAGCCTAAATAAAACCACAGTCATTTTACTCTCTGTCATGATTTTGTGGGTCTGGAATTCAGGCAGGGCTCTGCTGAGAATTCCTCTGTCCCTCGTGGCGTCACCTGAGGTCCTTGGTTGTGTGCAGCTGGTGGACAGGCAGTTCCATTGACTCGGGATGGCCGGAAGCCTGGGAGGCTGGGCTCGGGGAGAGCTGTGAATCAGAGCACCTGCACATGGCCTTGCCAGCCAGCCGTTTCCCAGAGAACCTTCCAAGAGATGCTGGTGGCAGCTGCAAGGGTTCTTATGACTCAGCCTGAGAAGTCCCAGACTGTCCCTTCTGTTCTATCAGCCCGGGTTCAAAGGGAGAGGAAAGAGATTCCTTCTCTGCCAGAAGTCGTAGCAAAGACCCCGCGGCCATCTGTGCGTGCCTTGAGGCATCTGGCAGATGTCTCGCCAGAAGGTAAGTCTCAGGTCAGGGAAATGCAGGCGGGAGGCCCCTCTCCAAGGGCTTCCTGTACAATTTAGTTATCTTCCCGTGGTGGCTGCCAGCCCAGCAGAAGGCGCTGCCAGCCCAGCAGAAGGCATTGCCAGAGAAGCTGAGAGAGAGCCTCAAATAGGAAGAACGGCTTCAGTTTAGAAGCATCTAGCCCTTCTTCCCCAGCCCGCCTCTCAATCCCTAACACGTAAGAGCAGGAAGACTGAGAGACGGAGGGGGAAGATCTGAAGGAAGGACCACTCCCCCTTCTCTCCAAGACCCCCGAGGTCCAAGCCAGGTATGCTCTGGGGACCAGGAGATGAGAGTTCACTTGGGTAGGAAACTGAAACTTGAAATGAGCCTAGACTGCACTTTTAAAATCTGAAAATGAATATGAAGTAATGACATTTGTTTCACTGAGAGAGATGAGACAGTAGACCTGCAGGCAGCAAGTGGAGAAAATGCAACGGCAGTTTGTAGCCTTACAGAATCCAGACTATTGAATAAACTGGTAACATCCACCTCATAACACATGGTGTCAGGCAGCTCTCAAGAGACACCTTGAAGAGTTGAAGATGCTCTTTTCTGTAGAAACTACGGGCTTTAGAGCTTACCCAGGTGATCCACCGCAGGGACCTGCCGTCTTTGCTCTGAGATGGAGCGGGGACACTGGGCAAGTGGGAGCTGAGAAAAACAAGGGCAGTGGGCGGGGCGAGGGAGAGAAGCTGACAGGAGACCAGAGGAGGGAGTCCTGGGCACGAGAGGCAGGGTTCTGGGGGAAGAGAAGAAGATACCCTATTTTAACATCATTCTCTGGACTTTGTGTATATTTCAGTCAGCCGTGAACAGGAACGTTGTCTTTCCGGGTCAGGGGTTGGCGGCATGCCCAGGAGGGCTTATGGGTAAGATGAAACAGGTGCTGAGGTTCTGCTTCCGTGAGGCTTGGGGCGAGCATCATTCTCTTAAGAACAGAGATAAACACAGAGGCGTGAACCTTAAAAGTGGCAATCGCTGCGTCAGCCGGGGTGCAACAGATGGTGCTCTTGGTGTGGGTGATTGAGGAGTGTTTAGTAAAGTAACTGTTTACAAAGGCGTGGGCGGGTGTAGGGAGGCGACAGTGGATATGCAGCCATGGAGGACCCAGCACACAGAGCTAGGACCGCTGAAGGCCTGAAGGGACAAGGGACGTGGAAGTGGCAATGGCTGCTTGGAAAGAGCTTGATTCTTGAGGAAGGCTGCCTACCCGAGACACCTCAAGAGAGGGGAAGAGCGGTTGAACTGGTAGAAGCCCAACCAGAAACTGGAGGACAAGAAAGTCAGCCTCCTGGGGCACAGATGAGGGGGAGACCGGTAGAAAGTGAATGAGGGCAGGGAGTGGAAGATACGCAGCGTAGTGACCGGAAAGTCTAATTCCAACAATAGTGACCAAACAGACACTCATTTAATTCCAGACTTCGTGCTGAGCCTTTTAAAGGTCCTTGCTGATTTAATGCCCAAAACATTTTCGGTACAGTTTCTGCGAGTTCGTCCCAAAGGGCAGATGATGAAACCAAGTCTCAGAGAGACTGAGTAAATTGTCCAGAGTCACACAGGCAGGAAGTGGTAGCGCTGGATCCGAAGTGGATATTTGGGCTCCAAATCCTGTGCCTTTGACTCTGGGCTGTGCTGCTTGTCCTACCTAGGGAAACAGGGCCTCCTGGGCATAGCAGGGAATCCCAGGACATCGCAAAGAACCAGGACTCTTAGAGATCTAACATTATCTTCCAAGAGGAGAAGAAGTTGGGAGCAATTGCCTCTTCCACTGTCTCGGGACTCCCAAAGGGAGAGACCGCTCAGTCAGTTGAAAGACTGGGATGAGCGGGCGTACATACAGGTGGGAAAAAAATTTTTTAAGTGAAATCATGATTCTCATACACCTAAAATGAGCACAGGTCCAAGATTTTATTTAGCTCATTAAGCAATCGGGGAAAAACACCAGTTATTTCAATCACTTCAAAGAAGAATGAAAAAAAGCAGACTCGTGTATAGGTAGGCAGAAATGGCGGAATGGGGAGTTCCCGCCATGGCTCAGCGGTAATGAACCCGACTAGTATCCATGAGGTTGTGGGTTTGATCCCTGGCCTCGCTCAGTGGGTTAAGGATTCTGCGTTACCGTGAGCTGTGGTGTAGGTCACAGATTTGGCTCAGATCTGGCATTGTTATGGCTGTGGCATAGGCTGGCAGCTATATTTCCTATTCTACCCCTGGCCTGGGAACTTTTGTCTTTACCCTAAAGAGACAAAAAAAATGAAAAGGAAAGGAAATAAAAAGGGAGTGGCAGAACGGGCTTGCTATTGATGCCACACTGTCCTCTTCCAAAGATAGGCAGGGATCAATTGCATCTCCCCTGCACAAAATTTACTTGCATTGTCATATGTTTCCTATGTCAATGAAAAAAGTTAATCAGTCAATCTGAAAAAGAAATGGAAAATTTTATTCGAGCCAAATAGAGAATTAGAACTCTAGGAAGAGCCTCTGAGAAAGCTCCAAGAACTGTCCTACCCATTAGAGGTCAAAGCACATTTATATAAGTTTTTGAGACAGGGTTGTACATTAAATGACACATTATTGACAGTTTCTACCATCTAACAAGTAGCAGGTCATGGATCATCGCAGGCTTTTCCAAGGTCAAGAAGGAAGGTCATCTTTCAAGGAGTTGTCTTGTGGCTCTTGTTGGCTAGGAGAATGTGGCTCTTTGTGGTTGAGCAAGTGTTTCTGCCAATGGGGAAGTCTGGTCGATGCATAATGCAAATACACAGGGCACAGTGAGGAGAGAGAGGAGGCCAAAGTGCAGAGAAAATTAAATTAAAACTTTCCTTGTTTTGCCGTAAGATGTGAATTTTACTTCATCCCTACAATGCACGGGGTGTGGAAGTAGCTCACAAGGACAATGAAAAATCAGATAACCCAGAAAAATCAGATAACCCACCAGGAAGAGTGCACCTTCTATCCTGTTAAAGGGAGAGAGAATGATCTTCCATACCTGCATAAAAGGCCTTCCCAGCCATTCTGGACAATTATGATTGCAGCCGTCTGTGAGTCTGTAGACCTGTCTGTGTTGTTCTCCAAAGCTGAAGCAAGAAGCCAGTGGAGGGGAACTTCACTCCCCACTCCTCCTTGGAGGCTCCCAAACTTTCCTTCTCCTTGTTTTAGACCTCCTTCATCTAGGGAAAATCCCCCCATCCCTCTGGTCTCACTGAGACACTTCTCTCTTGTCATTTGATAAATAACCCATGATGGTGAATTCATGAGCATCTGAGAAACCACTTCCTCTTTCCTCCTGGGCAGTTTAATCTTCTGAGGAGAGTGAAATTTCTTTGCATTCCATCCTTCAGGGCAGCAAAGAAAAAGAAAAGAAACCACCAAAAGATTATATTTCTCTATTAAATTAAAATTCAATTAAGCAAAATTAATTAAACATAGAATCCCATTATTAAAACTTTAACCGTATTCAGATCTTGAGTCGAATTGTCACCTTCCAAGTGAGGGTTTCCCTGATCACTCTCAAAGGCAGCTTCACTGCTCCCACCGTCTGGTGCTCCCCTCTCAGCTTTATTTTCTGTCATCTTCTAACTTATGACTTACTTTTTGTTGAAGGGAATCAGAATATAGCACCCCCAGATGCCACTCTGGCATCGGTATTATTTTGATCTGAAGGCAAATGAGAGTTCCCATCATGGCTCAGCAGGTTAAGAACCCAGCATAGTGTCTATGGGGATGTGGGTCTGATCCCTGGCCTCACTCAGTGGGTTAAGAACCCAGCGTTGCCGCAAGCTGCAGCGTAGGTTGCAGATGGAGCTCAGATCTGGTATTGCTGTGGCTATGTTTTAAGCCTGTAGCTGTAGCTCTGATTCGATCCCTAGCCTGGGAACTTCCATATGCTGCAGTTGCAGCTGTAAAAAGAAAAAAAAATGAAGGCAAAGGAGAAACTACAGACCCAGAAAAAGTTCTCTGGCCTCTCCCACCTTCCTAAAAGCAGAACATGCCTTTCCCTTTTTGTAAAGCAGATCTCCATTTCTGAAGTTTCCCCCCACTCCCACCCCTTGATCCTGCACCAGGAAGGGAAGAACTCATCTCCAGAGACGGCACTGAAAGGCGTCTGCCTCAAGTGTCTTATCTACCATTCATTTCTTCCACACGTTTCCTTATCACCTTCCCTCACATACTCACCTCCACCAAGCCCAAATCCTCTTTTTCCTTTGTCTAGTCACTTTTGCAAAATGTATTACCCTTTTTAAAGTGGTATACAAGCCCCTAGACCTAACTGCCTCTTTGGATTTTTCACTTCTTTTCTGTGAAGTCTCCAAACGCATGAAAATATTAACAAACATGTCCTTTTTCTAGAATGTCACTTCCTTGAATGAGATTATTTTTGTCTCTTTTGTTTAATACCTTATCCCCAGAACCTAGAGCAATGCGTTATATATACTAAGATGCTTGGGAAAGATTTGCGGGAGGAAGGAAGAGAGGAGGAAGAGAGGAAGGAAAAGAAAGAAAAGAAGGAAGGAAGGAAGGAGGGGAGGAAGAGAGGAAGGGAGAAAAAATAGTCTGAACAGTCTTATCTTCCAAACCAGTTCATTGGCCTGAGTTGCAGGTTTCACACCACCTGCTACTTAACCTACAAGGAGGTGCCTTTCCACAATTATCTCCCTTCTTCCTCTGCTTTACTGAATCTTTAATTTAGAAAGCTTCATGGAGCAGGAAATGGCAGCTAAGAGTTCCAGAACTCCTTCTGTACAAGTCAAAATGCACAGGGCTCAGACTGTCCAAGCTGGATCCTAGCCCTCTCAGACACTCTCAAGGAAGATCCAAGTTTCATGAGACCTGAGGCTTATCAAGTGGTGGGGAAGGTAGTGGAGGTAGGATCCTTTAAGAAAAAAATTGGAAAGCTAGGGATGAAAGTTTATATAGAATGTGAAAAGGAGCTTTGGAGTCACCGTCCCCTTCTGAGATTTTATTAGGCAGTTGCCCAGGAATGCCTCTGCAGAAGTGTTTACGTACGAGTGCTTGCTGGTTATAACCTGTCCTCCACTCCACTCCTGGAGCAACAGCAAGGGCATCGCCTGGGAGCCTGATCAAAGTGCAGAATTGCAAGCCTCCACTTGAACCCAGTGAATCAGAATCTGCCTTTTTATAAGTTCCTAGGAGACTGATCCATATGCACATGAAAAGTGGGCTGACACTGATTTAGAGCCCTGTGGAGCTCCATCAGCTGTCAGGACCTCACAAGGGCCTGTCAACCCGAGGAGGCCCCAAGGTGGCATTTCTTTAGCTTCTGGCTAAGTCCTCCTCTGCTCCCTGGACTCTGTGGTCTGGCTTGCTGCTGGTTAATGCTGCAGTGGCACCTGGGGAACCAAGAATTGGGAGTTTTGACTGAGGCACTGACAATATCAAGGGACTGCTGTGTATCACAGCACAGTCAAAAAGGGAGTTGTGGTTCTCAAATAGAGCATTAATGGCCATGCGTAGAACTTCTGACATCTTTAGGAAAATGGACGGATGGGGTGGCAGATGCCATCTGGTCCTGCCTGTAGCATGCAGGCTGGCATGGCCCATCCCTATCTGAAGACTTGCTCTGCAGCTGGGGCTGCTGGCAAGGCAGGCTTCAATACCAGAGAAGGAGCACCCAACATCTCCCCCACCCAGCCGCCCTCAGCCCGAGTGTGAAGATAGGTGGCCGACTCCCTCGCCTCTTCCACGGGGGGGACTGTGAAGTGCATGTTCGGCACCTGGGTCCAGATTCCCCAATGGGATCACACTCCCATTGCCCACTGTAATTTACTTTACAGCACACCTTATACTGGAGCCCTTTCCTCCCCTGATTCTCCCGCCGTGCCTCTAGGAGTGTTTCCTGCAGTTCCTTTCCAGATCGGCTACTTGTGCTCAATCCTTGTCTCCGTGTCTGCTCCCAGGGAAACCCAACAGAGCACAAGGGAAGAGAGGAGTTGCCGTGAAGATCCCGGGCTGATTTTCTCTTCCCTTGTGAACCACGAAAGCTCTGTAAAACCACGTCATGATCTGCGCACGTGGGTCAGAAAATGAATTTTCCAGATTCATAGTGGGGTGAAAAGAAAGAAGAGTTTATTGAGATAAGAGATTCTGCTAGTGCAGTGGGGCAACTGCTGATAATCAGGGAGAGCTGTCCCTGAGTGTGTGGTCCTGTCTGTTTTTATAGCCCAGGGTGAGAGGAAAGGTCTTGTGATTCACCTGCTGACCTGCTCATTGGTTGGGGAAAGAGGGATCTTAACAATACACTTGTTTCCCGCATTGCTGTGGCTGTGGCATAGGCCGGCAGCTACAGCTCCTGTTAGACCCCTAGCCTGGGAACCTCCATATGCTGCGGGTGTGGCCCTAGATAAGACAAAAAGACAAAAAACAAAACAAAAAAAGCCAATACACTTGTTAGCTGGTTGGGAGCATATAAAACCCCTATAGGGGCAGGGTGTACCTTTCCTAGTAGAGGAGTAGGAAAGAGTAGGGCAGGTTGCCCAAGGTATGGAGCGAGCATTACATTGAGATGGGGGGTGTGATGTTGCTAAGGGTCTGGTAATTCTTGTCTTGGCCAGAGGCTTTGAGTTCTATCTCCTTAAAGAGGCCATGAAGTCCCACAAACAAGACCACTTCCTGGAAAAAAATTCAGTTCCACATAGACTAGAAAATGTGGATGAAACTGGAATGCGGGATTCCTGCCCCTTGAACAGGCAGACCTAAACGTGATGATGGGTTAACTCAGGGGTCCTAACCTGGGCATTTTGCACTAGATCATTTTTTGCCTGGCATGCGTGGTGGGTGGCATTCTGCCCATCATCGGATAATTGTAGTGAGCAGAATTCCTGGCTTCTGCTCTCTAGATGCAAGTAACAGCACCATCACCACCACCAACCCAGTTGTGAGGATCAAATAGGTCTCCAGACACTGCTAAGCTCCCTGTGAGAGGAGACAAAAATCACCTGGTTGAGAACCACTGGGTTAACCAACCTTTTTCTCCTGAGCACCAGCAAGCAAAAGTCAGGCTTACGATTTTCCATCTGAAGTTGTACTTCAAGTGCTTTTGCTCACTTGTGCCACTTCTGCCCTCTGTCCTGCCTCACCCCCAGCCCTCATTATGCAACCGATTCGTCATCTGTCATCACTGCCTTTTAGAGGATGGATTTCCAGATTGCCTGCTGATGGCTAACTGGGATTGCCGTTTTCTGTTACAAGCCCAGCAAATCAGACCTCCTGGTCTCAGGATTCCAGAGTGCCCCCAAGTGGTAAGAAGCTGCCATTCCCTCTGGCTCCCCTCCAAATTCCAGGCCACTCTGGAAAGAACTGCGTGAGGGCGGGGTAGGGTGGGCCAGGGCTTCCTCCTTGCTTGTTTCTTCCCTGAGAAGAAAAAACTTGCTTACACTTTGGTTTTGAAAATTCAGCAGCGTCTTCTCTGGGCTGCTGCAACTTGGGGCTGGTTTGGGAGTGCCTCCGGGAAAGGTTTATCCTGGGGGTGATTTGTGTGTGTTCCCGGGTGTGTGTGTGTTTTCAAAATCTGGCCAGAAAGGAGGAAAGCAGAGTAAGTGAGCACTGAGAGAAGGGCTGCCTAAGTCAGCCAGGGTGCTGGCAAAGGACACCCAGGCCCCCCGGACAAGCTGTGGGACCAGCTGCGTTGCAGGACCCAGGCTGTGACTGCTCAGCTCATTGCTGTCCTCAGTCACTGGTCTTCTTGAAATGCAACCAGATGCCACGGACTCTGTGTTCTCTCTCCAGTCACCGGCTTTAGCGTACGGCAGCTGCCAGAGAGAAAGCAGATCCAGTTCTGGAGTTTTGCAGGCCTCTCCAGGAAATAAGCTTTAAGGGATAACGAATGGGACATACCCCTTTGGAGAGCACATACCATCCATCCAGTGTGTAGAGAGCAGACAAGCACACACGGAGCAAACATTCAAAGACCGGGAGATGTGCAGGCTGGAAAGAGGAAGGACTTGGGCACAGCGTGGCATCCCAGCCTGCCTGGCACTTCCTGCAGGGCTAGGTGGGGACCGCTCTGCTCCAGGTAATGTATTTTAAAATCCACCATAGCGTGGAGGACTCAGAGGTTTTTTGTTTCTTTGTTTTGTTTTTAATAGTTTTTTTTTTCCCTGCATAAAATCCCCTCAGTGCTTACTCTCCAGGGACACTGAGCCCTTCCCATCAGCACGTTCCTGTAATGGCACAAGTTCCACTGCCTGGACAGGCTGAAGCTCAGGGCAAACCTTAAGGCGCCTGTGTCATTCATCGCGAGCCCCAGTGCACACACAGGTCCCGCCCCGAGAGGTGTGCTGTCACCGCTTGTTGAATGAACATATAAGTCAGGAAGGAGTAGGACTTTAAAATACGAGGACGAAAAGAGGGAATGCAAGGTAAGGACATAGCACAAGGGAAAAGAGAAGGGTGTCACCTGTTTGGAAACTGTGGGAACGCTCGGTTTCACTAGAGAAAAGGGCTCAGGTAATGAAAGAATGGGAAAGAACGTCGGAAGCTTGCCAAGGGATTCGAGGGTCAGAGAAAAATCGATCTCCATTTCTTAAGTCACTAAAATTTTCTCTAGCAGTTGTCCCAAAGTCTTACTTTCTTTTCCCTCACAATTTTGTTTTCTTTTTTTTTTTTTAGGGCCACCCCTGCGGCATGTGGAAGTTCCCAAGCGAGGGGTCACATTGGAACTACAGCTGCTGGCCTATGCCACTGCCACAGTCACAGCCACAGCAACACAGGATCCAGGCTGCTTCTATGACCTACACCACAGCTCTTGGCAACACTGGATCCTTAACCCACTGAACAAGGCCGGGAATCAAACCTGCGTCCTCATGGATAATAGATTTCTTACTGCTGAGCCACAATGGGAACTCCCTCCTCACAGATATTTTGCAGTGCCCCTTTATCACCCTGAAGTGAAACTGACTTTTTTTTTTGTCTTTTTAGGGCCACACTCGAGGCACATGGAGGTTCCCAGGCTAGGGGTCAAATCGGAGCTACAGCTGCCAGCCTACACCACAGCAACAGCAACGCAAGATCCGAGCCACATCTGCGACCTACACCACAGCTCATGGTAACACCGGGTCCTTAACACGCTGAGTGAGGCCAGGGATCGAACTCACATCCTCATGGATACTAGTCAGGTTCTCTAACCAGTGAGACATGACAAGAACTCCAAAACTGAGTTTTTAAAATCACTCACAGAATTTGCAAAAAAATAAGTGTAATGACCTAACTGTAATATAGAGGGGAAATAAAAGTAATGCTGTGTATAATAGCATACCTTTCAATACTTCAGTGTTCAGGCATGGATTCACTTGGAAACATAGTAAAGTAGTCAAATGAATGCAACTTCTGGAAAAGTTTGGATGTAAAGCAATAATCAGCTGAATATTCAAATTCATCAGGAATTACTGTGGATGCAGCTTCTGCACACATCGACTATTGCAGCTGTCTGCTTGGCGATTCGAACACCTTGAGGGGACTAGCTATTGGTGTTGTTACTTCAAGTGGAGAACAACTTCTTGATAAATCAAAACAAGTACCACTATCCCATGGTTCACACAGTAGTTGCATTTCTAGAAAACTTAATAGATGTTCAAACCATGCAAAAAAATATCGTGCTGATATGTAGGTAGAGTTAAGTTATTAGCTCATATATGTTAGTTGTTTCCTGCAACATGACATTATCCCCAATACTTAGTGGCTGAAAAAGAATAATAATCATTCATTATCTTTCACAGTTTCAGAGAGTTAGAAATTCAGGCAGGGTGTATCAGGTTCAGATTTTCTCTACTCCATGACGTCTGGGGCCTTGGCCGGCAAACTTGAAGGCTGAAGTCTAGGATCATCTGGAGGCTTGGCTGGGGCTGCAAGGTTCACTTCTTAGATGGCTCATCACAGGACTGGAAGGTTGGTGCTGGCTGTTGGCAGGTGGCCTCAGTTCCTCCCTGTGCAAATTTTCACACACACAGCTGCTTGATTGTCCTCACAACATGGCATTTGCCTTCCCCCCAAGTGAGTGATCTGAGTAACAGAGGAAAAGACAGAAGCTATGCCTTTTATAATCCATCCTCAGAGGTCACGTAACTTACTTCTTGCCACTGTCTTTTCAATTGAAGAGAGTCGCTAAGTCTGGTCCATGATCAGAGGAAGGGGAAAGATTGGAAGGAAGGCATGGCAATGAATTTGCAGATATGTATTAAAACCACTATAGCTGAAGAGTTCCCCTTGTGGCTTGGTGATAATGAATCCAACTAGTACCCATGAGGACACAGGTTCGATCCCTGGTTAAGGATCTGGGGTTGCTGTGGCTATGGCATGGGCCAGCGGCTGTAGCTCCAATACAACCCCTAGCCTGGGAACTTCCATATGCCGTGGGTGCAGCCCTAAACAAAGCAAAAAAGTAAAAAAAAAAAAAGCACTACAGCTCAGATCGCTCAAAGCTGGTCCTTTACCTACATGAAGTCCCCTCCAAAATTGTGTGAAATGTGGAATAAAAATGATTTATGTGCGATGAGTCCACATATTCTAGGATGTCTGACACCTTGTCACCCCACCTCAACTATACCAAATGCCAGTCACACTTGCCAGCTCTGTGACAACCAAACACATCCTCTGCGTGTTCATAACTGCCTCACCCTGAAAATCAGTGTACTGGGTAATGAAGAGAGACAGGAAATGAGGGGCAAGGAAGCAGCGCAATCAGACCCTGGCTTTATGATGGTTCTAACAGAATGTGCAGGAAAATCACCCGCCCCCGCCTGCTGCTTTTAAAATATGACAGTCACACGGCCTCTCCACCAGCCTTGCTCCTCTACTGCCCTCCCCCACATCAGGCTCCTCTCGGCTCCCCATACTCACGCTAAGCTCCCTTGTGCCCCAGGGCCTTTGCATCTACTGTTTCTCTTCTCTAGAATTTTTTTCTCTTCTTCTCCCCACCCTTCTGCATTTCATTCTTAGCATTTCTTCAATTCCGTCTTGCTTTTTCCCTCTAAAGATTGCCGATTGCCCTGGAGGCAGAGTTTGCTCAGCTGGAACACGTCTTGTAGTTCTTAGTTATGGATCTGTGTGGTTACGTGCTCCGGCTCTTCCTCCCCTGTACCAGTGCACACTCACGAATAGTAGGGGAAAGAGGCAGGGAGGAGGGAAGCAAATGAAACTTTCCCATCAGCACAGAGCTGGGCAGCCTCAGGTAACGTGGAAGAGTCTACAGTTCCTTTTGGGCTCCCTGAATGAACAGCCCTGCATATCACCCGTGAAAGGAAAGAGCAGGAAGAACCCAGTCCCTGCTGAAATATTGGTAAAGATATATATCTGACTGTGCCCGTGAACACATAAAGTGGCATATCATCTCCCCGGTTTGCAATGAAAAACCACAGATGCTAATGGTGGCGTTGCTAGGTGGTTCTGCCGAGCATGATTTTCTGTTTCAATTACCATGGTGCTGGTGATTTAGCAGCCAGACCGTCTGAGAGATGCTCCTAAGAGGTTAGGTAGCAACTGCAGGCAGGAAAGAGATGGCCTGAGTTTCTCTACTTCTGTCTCTTTTTTCTGTTTGTCTGTCGGTCTGGCCGTCTCTCTCTGCCTCTCACAGTATCAGCAGGCGGGTTAGCCTTTGCTTCCACTCAGACAGGCCTTCTCATTTAGGTGGTAGCCAGACCATCGCTCTGAATCATTGGCTGGGCATCCGTGGGCATCCGTGTCCCCACGATCTAGGTATACTGGGCCCTCGCCACTACTCTAGAGGGATTTCATCATCACCAACTTACAGACAGCCTCTCTCGCAGGGCAGGTCCCTGGCACAGGGGTATGTCTCTTGCTGGCTTCCCTCTGCCCTGATCTCGCTTCTGCCTCCTAGCAGTCCTTGTGGCCGCTGCTGTTACTGTGACCCCCGTTTTATGGCTGAGTTCACTGAGCCTCAGAGGGTTTTTAAAGAAATTGCTTAAGGTCAAGTTGTTATAACACAGCAGGTTGATTGTCCTGCCTGAGTTCGGTCACATTGTCCTGCACTCTCGGTTCCTGCCCTACCAGCCACCGGGTCCCCCAGTTCATCTTTGTGTTGCAGTCATTACTCACTGGCTCTGCCTCGAGTGCCCCTGCAGGCTCTGGGGGTCTGCCCGGGGGTAAGGTGACATTCTTCCACTCCCTGGAGAGGCCCTCAGGTAAGAATGCAGGTGCAATCTCCAAGTCACTGCTTGTAGCCTTAAGACTCCTGGAAAAGGCTGCTTCTGGCAGCTGGTGGACTGGAGAATTTCTATGGCCTCCCAAGGTAGAACCCTTTTATAGATCTGCCCAGGAGAGGAGACCTCACGATGCCGGTTGCTTCCCTCCGCAGAGACCGCTACTGTCAAAGTGCTTTCATTTACATGATTTCTTTATGTAGCGAATGTTCTGAGTCCGTTCCTCAGCTTCACGGGGCGTGGGTGGCAGTGGTGGTGGCAGCAGGGGTGGCATATACTGAGGCTGCCTGAACCCTGGCCCTTGAAATCCACAGCCCAGCTGTGCCCCCGGACACCGGCTCCTCCAGCCCTTTCATTCACAATATAAGCTCCTAATGCCTGTATTCAATTCTTTTCTGCTTGAAATGCCTGGAGTGGTTTTGCTTTCCTGAAACCTGACTGATAAACCGGATTTTTAATCAGAGACGCTGGCCCTGCTACTTTTCCTTCTCTTTCTGAGTCTTCTTCTGTGCCCTTCCCAGCAGCATATACCATAGGTCTTTCAGGTTTTTTGCAGCTTAATTTGAGTTTCTTTCCCTTGCAACCCAAGACTCATGATCATAAATCACGTCACATATCTCGTTTAATCCTCCCAATGAGTTTCATTCTTTTACGTTTCATCGAGATATAGGTAATTTACAAGGTTGTAATAATTTCTGCTGTACGACAAGGTGATTTGGTCATACATATACACATATCCATTCTCTCTCGGATTATTTTCCCCACAGATTATTACAGAATACTGGGTAGACTTCTCTGTGTTTTATAGCAGATGCCTGTTGGCAAATCATTCCATATACCTCAGTGTGCATATGCCAATTCCACACCCCAATCCCTCCTTCCCACCCCGCTACCTGTCCCCTGTGGTGACCATAAGTTTTTAAAAGTCTGTGAGTCTGTTTCTGTTCTGCAAGTAAGTTCATTTGTAACCCTTTTTTTTAGATTCCATGTATAGGTGATATCATGTTGATATTTGTCTTTCACTGTCTGACTAACTTCACTTAGTGTGGTAGTTTCTACATCCATCCATGTTGCTGCAAATGGTATTTTTCTTTCTTTTTTACGGCTGAGTAATATTCCATTGTGTATATGTGCCACGTCTTCTTTAACCATTCCTCTGTTAATGGACACTTAGGTTGTTTCCATGTACTGGCTATTGTAAATAGTGCTGCAATGAACATTGGGGTGCATGTATCTTTTCCAGTTATCGTTTTCCCTGGATAGATGCCCAGGGATGGGGTTGCTGGATCATATGGTAGTTCTACCAACAAGTTTTAAAGTAGGTACTATTAGTATCATTTTGTAAATAAGGAAACGGAGGCTCAGAGAGGTTAAGTCTGGGGCCCTGTTACATCTTCTGGTACCTCTTGTGAATTAAAAAAATCAAGCCTCATCTTGGAGGATGTTTCAAAATGACACTTAGTCCACAGATGAATTATTCAAGGGCATTCCTTCCTCTAGGCTGTTGGAGCTGCAGAGCAGAGAGCTCAGCTTGGTGAGCAGGATATGGGTTGATTTCAGCCCTCACACACCTTCCATGTCAAGCATAAATCACAGGGCAAGACCTACTCAAATGTGCATTTCAGCCCTAATTAAGTGTCTCACCTCAGTTCTAGGTAGCAGGGCTGGGTTCCAGACCCAGTTCTGGCCCTCGTTTTTTAACAACCAGACTCTGTGGCTGGATAGTGATCGAAGTTGTCACTAGCATTTGTGGGGGTTTGTGCTCGATATTTCATGTCTATATGCATATATTTACGAATATCTCTTCTTGTGTCTGCCTAGTATTATACCTGCAGTTAGTAGCTGTGCAATGTTTATGTTATAAATGAATGAATGTTTTAGTTCCTTGAATAGGTTGTAAACACATGACAGGTAGGGACTATGGTTTATACTACTTTGACCTGCCAAATTCCTGGCACTATAGGCATTTTATATATTAGTTACTCAGTAAAGATCTCTTGTCAACGATGAGAATGATTCTATACTGTAAGTGCGAGATGAATTTGTGCTGTTACGTCATGGGGTTCTCCTGAGAAAATTCCGTGGAAGATGTGGATTCCGGCTGAGCCTTGAAGGATAAGACTTACAAAGAAAAATGGGAAGAATATGCCAAGTTGAAGGAATGGCCTCGATGAAAGTAAGAAAGAAGGCTGAGATGGTGGGTTTAATAGTAACAGTAAGATCAGCCCGAGTAAGAGAGAGGATGTGTGTCAGGGGAGTGGTTAGAAATAAGACTGGCTGAAATTAATCCCAATCCCACATCCAGCTCCACCATATGCAATTAACCCAGACCTCTGTTTACAGGAGGAATTTGAAGCAAAGGCCACAAAAACCAATACATCACAGTTCCCCAGGGACTCCAACCACAACCGATGACGTGAACAGCCATCAGAGTTCTTCAACTCTAAGAACTTGGAGAGACCAATATCTATAAAAGACGTCCTGTAATTAATACCATCAACCGCCAGCCATCTAATATTTCAGGCTCTGTGGCAGAGTGTAGCGAGATGGGCAGGGGAAAGTAAGGAGGGACTGTGTGATGCCTGATTGTTTGTGTGACCTTTTTTACCAACTATAACCAGCCTCTGGCCGCATACTGTACCTCTGATACTAACAGCCTTGTCCTTTGTCATGTAAATTTGTCATGATATAAATATGGCTGTTGAGACTGGGGACATTGGTTAGGACCCTAACTGTCAAAATAAAAGGCATTCGGAGATCAGCTTAAATCTTGAAGAGAGCTAATTGCCTACGAAACCAAAGAGCTCATCTGCCCAGGGACTGATTTCTGCGGTTTGGTGCCCAAAACCGCATGCCTCGGTGTCACCCAGGATTGACCTCGGTGTGTCTGTCTGGGAAACAAGGAGAAGCGAACACTTATTCTAAATGAGGTGAGCATCTAAATGAGGTGAGGCTCGTAAGATAGATCCTATCATACAAGGGACCGCTCGGGAGGGTCTGTAAGTAGCTTTCCTTTACTCACCTTCCCTTTATTAGCATTGCAGCCTGGCCCTCTCCCAGCTAAGATCCCAGAAATGGTAAGATTGGGGATCAGGTAGAGGCTAGAAACGAGCTGCAGAAACAGGAGTCGGACCTGTGCGTCTGTGTTCTGGAGATGTTCGGTGGTGCTTCTGCCCGTCTTCATACCGTTTGCCTCCGGTCTGTACCCTCCCCCTTTTCCTGCTCTGTTCTGTATCTCGGGGAGACTGTTTCCCGGCCTCCCGTTTCAGCAATTTCCAGCTAGAAGTTGTTTGGAGACCTTGGTGGGATGCTGGAGAGGGGAAGGAAGGAAAAGCCGGGCTATTTGTCACTACCCTCTGCTCCGTGACACCTGTCGCCTCTCGCCCTGCTGCTTCCATGGCTGCAGCTCCCACCAGCAGACCTGCCGTGATTCCAGTTTCTGTGAGGTGACCCCAGTGCCTGGGTCCCCTCTGTCCCTTTCCTCCTGCTGTCCCTCCAGCCTCCGAGGGCTTCCTGTACTGGCCCAGCCCCGGGGCTGCCTCACTAAGCCCTGACTGCCTTCTTGTCCTCTTTCACCTCCTGTGGATCAAGTCCTCAGACTAAGCTCCCTCTGTTTTGTATTATCTAGACTGGAACCCTGACTGGGACAGCCCCAGTGGGAAGGTTTTATGTAGTGTCTCTGTTAAATCGAAGTACATTTAATTTACAATGTTGTTAGTTTCAAGTGCACACACAACGAAGTGATTCAGTTATATATGGACATACATTCTTTTTCAGATTCTTTACCATTACAAGTTATTACAAGGTATTGAGTATGTTCCCTGTGCTATATAGTATGTTCCCTGTGCTAAACAGTAGGCCTTGGACCCCAAAGCTTGAGTGGTGCTGGGGACAGGAAGGACAAGCACTTTGCACTGTGTGTGTGTTTATATGTGTGTATGCATGTGATTATTTTTTCTGTTAAAAGTTTTACTGAAGTATAGTTGATTTACAATGCTGTGATAATTTCTGCTGTACAACGCAGTGATTCAGTTACACACATACACACATCCACTCTCTTTCAGATTCTTTTCCCATATAGATTATCGCAGAATATTGGGTAGAGTTCTCTGTGCTAGACAGCAGGTGTCCGTTGGCCAGTTGTGTGATTATTTAATTACTACAACTACATTTAAAAAAAAAAAACAAGATATAACAACCTCTCAAACTAGTTCGGTTATTCAGAAAGTAACAGGAAAACCAACTCATACTAATTTAGGCAGAAAATACGAGTTTATTAGGATACAGGGGGATGTCTGAGAACTCAGAGGTGAAAAGGCACATGAGTCTCAAGAATGAACCAGCACTGACCTACACTTAAAAGTCTGGACTGTCTTTCCAGCTCTCATTTCGGCTTTCTCCTTTCCTTGGCTCTCGCCTCTCTGTGAAAGACGCCCCTTCACCACCACCAGGAGTGCACACAAAAGAATGACTCTCTTCCACCGGTTCTTCACTTCAAAAGTCCCCGAGGAAGTGATTTTAATGCACCCAGTGGGAGTCAAGTGCCTGCTGCAAGCCAATCACTGCGAGAGGTGGGAGGGGGCCTCAGGATACCACCTGTTAGAGAAGGGCGCTGAACAAGGGGATGCGGCTGCTTAGGGGAGATGGTTGTGAACGGGGCAGACCCTCAGAGGGCCCCCCACCCTGCCTCCAACCCCGCGCCTCACAGCTCATACGCCCCCGCCCCCGGGAGGGGCACCTGCTTCCTAAGCTTCCGTGGTCTGGGGATCTGGCACAGAGGATGGCACTGAGAGCGAGCCATGAAAAATTCATTAAATGCTTGCCTCACTGTGAGGGAAGCGATGCCAAACCTCATTCCTGCTCATCATTAATTCAGACCCAGGCTGGACTCTTTGGCTCAGAGCTTTCAGCTTAAAACAAATGAGCTTGGATGTACAGTCAGCCCATGGTTATCTGTAGGTGATCTATGAGGAGGCCGGCTTCTCCCTGGCCCACCCTCCTTTCAAAGTTATTGCCAGTTTAACAGAGTCTCCTAACCCCTAATGACCCCTTGGAGGACAGCTGGGGCTCCAGGTTTGTAGTTAGCACCTTTCTCTGCTTAATTACAGGGTTAGGGATATCTCCACACCCTCTGTTTATTCTGCCTGCTGAGATGCTTGCCAAAAGCCAAGAGCCACCTGCCTGGCTCCAGGGAATGTTAAAGATGAGACTTTTCATCAAGCAGAGAATAAGCTTCTACATCCAGGGACAAGTGGCTGGGAGGAGGCAAGCGCAGCAGGTGCCAGGTGGGAAAATTGGCTCTTGGTTTCCTGCCTCTGCAGAGTTAGGTCTTTACCCAGGAGCTTTCCTTTGTTCTCAGAATAAAAATAATAGCTCACATTATTGAGTTCTTACTACGTGCCAATCACTTGGTGACCAGCCTCTAAAAGAGCCCCTGATGTTCTTGCTTCCTGGTACCCATCTCCTTGGGTCATCCCTTCACAGGATGAACCAGAGCCGACCCATGTGATCACCAGAATAGTACAAAAGGGACAACACGTGACTGCTGAGGGCAGGTCATAAAAGACATCAAAGCTTCTGCCTTGACCTTTTGGGTAGCTTGCTCTGGGGGAAGCCAGATGCCATGTTGTGAGGATGTTCAAGCCGCCCTGAGGAAAGGCCCGTGTGCAGAGGAACTGGAACTTTCTACCAACTTGCCAGCCAGCAGTGTGAGCCTCCTTTGAAATGGAGGCTTCGGCCCTAGTCAAGCTTTCAAAAGATACTGGCTCTCAGAGGAAGTCTTCTGAGGCACAAGACATCATAAAGTAGAGAAAAGCTGTCCCAACTGTGTTCCATCTGCATTCTCCACTCAAACTCTAGGATACAACAAATGATAATTGCAGTTGGGGGTGGTTTGTTACAAATAGACCACCGACATACTCTATTCGTGTGCTTCAGTATTTTTTAATCATCACAGGAGCCTGTTATCTAGATGTCAATCATTTCATAAGTGAGGAAACTGAGGCATAGAAAGTTTTCTCACTGGCTCCATCCACATAGCTAAATACCACTTGGTTGCTGTCCCATCCATACGCCCTCGGCACCCATCCTTCCAGTCCTTGCCATGTCCTTCTGTGAGTACCTGCAACTCTCCATCTGAAAGTTTTCTCTCCACCTCCACATGGGAGAGGTCAGAACTGCCAGGAATTAACGCTTCCAGGAGCATCGCTCAGGATTAACCCCCAGCTTCCTTACCTTCTAGGTAGGGTCACTCAGCCAAGTTACAAAGTCTCCCAAAGTCTTCTGATGGGATAGAGCCTCAGTTGCCAATGGCGGGGATTTGACTGATAAAACACTTTTTACCTGCCATCTCCGCTTCCCTGGGTCACTCCGCACTTCCCAATGGTTCTCTTTGTCACCTCCCCAAATTAACTACTTGCATTCAGATCCTTGCCTCAGGGTCATATTTTGGAGGGACCCAACCTAAGAGTGGCAGTGCTGGCTCCCATGCCAGCTCTCTGAGTGTCACACAAACCAAACTCCTCAGCATCAGAGATGCTAGTTTTAAAAGGCAAATAGACCCAACACCTCATAAGACTTTGGAATTATCTGCCATTTGGGATGGGCCACATTTGTGATCTTTCCATTCTGGAAAATCATTGAGAATTTAACCACTAAATATGAGGCAGGGGGATCTTATTCAAGGCTGGTTTGTGTTTCCCTCCCTAGTATCCAAGAGTCAGGCTTATACTTGAACTCTGGCTTCATGTTTTCAAGGCCAAAGAGATGGAGTCAGTCCAGAGAGTAGAGCTGATCCCTCTGGGTTTCAGCCAGGGATTCCTCCTGACTTAGAGGGTTGTGAGCCGAAGCAGCCCAAAGCCCTGGAGGGCAGCGATGAGCAGTTGCCACATCAGTCAGCTGGAACAGAACTGCCTGGGCTCATTTTTCTCCTTCTCATTTGCTCTTTTGAAAGCATCACTGCTTTTGGCAGCCTCAGCAGGGTTGACCAGAAAGCCAGTGGCTCTGCAAAAAAAAAATCCACCTGGTTCTGCAGAAAGTTCCAAGCTTTGCATCTTCCTCTTGCCACAGCCCTCAGTGTCCTCCTGCCCACCTGCTTCCCCCAGCTGAGCTCAGGCCTCATCTCCCTAATACAGCAACAGTCTCTCTTCTCAGACACACTTCTTCACCTGCTCATCTCCCTGATGGTGAGGTGCAGAGGACAGAGACTTTCTGTTGGATACCTCCACTTATAGAGCCTCCCCAGGAATGCCCTCCCCCCCCCCTTTTTTTTTTTAACAAATAGAAGTCAGTGGAAAGGAAAGTTACAGTGAAAGAGGCATCTATCTAATGGAGCTGTCATCACCTGTACTGTCTTCCACAGGTCCCTAGTGCCTGGAGAGATGGTAGTAAGTGCCTTATAGTCAAATAAGTTTGGGAAACACTGCACATAGAACCTCTTCGTGAAGATTAATAATGTACATGAGCACAGTCAAGGCTCAGATATGTCCTGTAGTCAAGAATTTTAACCCAATATTTTCCAAAAATGTATTACTGCACATTACTCCTACTTTTTAAAAGAGCACACATATTAACATTTGATCAAGCACTCCTGTTCCATCAAATAGCTTAGTAATCGTTATCCTAAATCTTACAATGATGTCCTGCAAGAGGACTTTGCTGATCCCCATTTATGCTGGGCATCTTATGTTTGTGAGATAATAAAGGAGACAAGGCCATTTTCTCCAAGTACCTGCCAACCTTTCCAGATTGCTGCCAAGATTAAATGAATATATGAGTGTTAGGTGGAGTATAAGGCATCACATTTGTCTGCTCCTATTACTGCTCGTAAACTCTCAGCTGTAGCATTGTTTATAAGGGTTGCTAATCCGGGAGCTTCTAAAGCTATACCGGGTTCAGTACCAGAAAGTAGACACTGCAGGATGTGCCAGATGTGTATTAGGGAGTGGTCTTGGTATCAACACCTGAAGAAAAGAGAAAGAAACAGCATTGGGCAGAGGGAGAAGATGGGCTAAGATGCATCCCAGAGATGGTTTAAGCCAACCCCAAGAGGCATGTTGGAGCTGGACTGGCCATTCATAGTGGATCTTAGTTGGGGTGAGCAAGGGGAGGAATTTAGATGCCCACATTAATCAGGCACTAGATACAGCCTCCTCTGGAAAGTGATGTGGAAATTCCTACATTGGGCTACCAGCGGTTGGGGGAATAAATTCTTAGTTCTTGAATGGGGATCTGGGTGGCCCGTCATCATGTCCACTCAGTAACATTCCCTGAGGTCCAAAGAGATTAGTGTTCCATGCCTGACCCCTTTTAGAATATCAATTGGCAATCCCATCACTGACCCTGTATTGATTTGGGGAGTTGATTAATGTCTTGCCTTTTGGAACTGACCTTTCAATACTGAACAGGAAAATTTGCAGCAAGACTCCAAATCAAAACCTTGCCTACATGTGTGGACATTAGGGAATGCTGGATGCCCCTGTCCATGGGGCCATTTCCCCTCTCTCAGCTGGCTGAGGGCTTCTTGGGGCTTTTCTTCCCTCCAAATGGGTTTCTCTCCCCTTCTCTGTAGGCAGTTGTACTGGGTATTCTCCAAATTTGTCCACTCTCTTCTGGGTCTCAGGAGGGGCTGACCCCCATGGATTGTACCCATGGACTGCTTTGCCTTTTAGCTTCTATTTGGTTCAGCCCAGAGGAGACACCAGTTGGAGAATGGTGAGTGGGGAGTAAAGAAAGTTTGGGGTGCTCCCTCTTCTCAGCTCCCTCTGTTCCTAGCCAAGGGGGGGTGGTGCTCCCCTCAGCCTTCTCTCTTAGAGCTACAGCTCTTGTCAATTTCAGCAACTCCTTTCCGCTTCTGCCTTCAGGCCTGGGTCTGGGTGCAGGGAGGCAGCCTGCCTCTCCTGTTCACGGGGATGTGCTTCATTGTCCCTTCCCAGCTTGTCTTAGATTTCTCTTTGTAAATTGCACCTTCATAAAAGTCACCCTGGTCATTGCTCTTGAGTTTTTTTCTGCCAGAACTCTGACTCCCTGAACAATCCCACTGGTTTTTCTTATCCCTCCCTACCGTTGTCCGGAGATAAAATGTCTTCAACCAGGCTCTCATAAGACTCCTGAATACCAGGAACCAGAGAGGATCCGTAGGTCCCGTTTCTTGGGGATGGACATTGAGGTCCCTGAACCTCTCACTTCAGACTTTTCTCTGCATTCTTTCTGTTTTGTCTTGAATCATCAGGACAGCATTTCTCCACCATTTGAAAAGGCATGATAGCCATTAATAATCCTCAAAACGCTGCTTTACCTGCTCCTCCTCCCTGCCTCTCCCACTATGTCATTCTCAACAAATGTCTGTGGAAACAAAGCATAAACACCCCTGAGCTTACATCCATCACTTCCAAAATGAGGGTAAAAACCTTCCTAAAATGCTTCTACAGTAGATGTCATGATGACCACAGTTTTACAAGGGTGGAAATGAAGGCCCAGGCTGAGGAATTTGCTCAAGGCCACAGAGCTAGGAAAGAGTAAGACCAGAACAGTCTGGGATTCTTGATAAGAGTACCACAGTCTACTACCCTTCCAGAGTAATGCATAGAAACCAGTGCACCCTTGAACAATAGGGAATTTATAGGGCCAAAAACAGTTTTTTTTTTCCTTTTGAATTATTTTCTGAAAACCCAAAACAGACGTTGGCCCTTAAGTTCCTCTAGAGCCTGGGTAGAAACAGTCCCCTTCTCACTCGCTTCACAGCTCAGAAGTCCATTATCTTGTGGACCCTACCTCCCTGCAGCTTTGATTTAAGTGGTGAGTCACTGGGCTCTTGAGTGGTGACAGCACAATGTGGCTTGTAATTTGAGCTCCCCCTCTTGTAAAGGGGCACATTTCTAAACCTGTAAAATGGGGAAAAAATGTTTACTTCACATGGTGACAGGGTCTCATGCAAAAAAAAAAAAAAAGCCTAATGCAGTGCCAAGGAGCTGCTCAATACATATTGAATCCCATCTTCCCGCAGTTCCCAGGAAGTCCCCACCACTTCCCCGGGGTCCACAGAGCATCCCTGTCCTGGATAGGGTACCAGGAGGGAGGTAGGGTCCCGCTGTTGCTGTACAGCCTGGCTTTGCCCGGTGTGTTACAAATCAGCCAAGGTGTGGAAGGCAGGTCTGTCAGGCTCTGGTGTTGCCAGAGGCACATTCAGGCAGGTGAGGACACTGTGATCAGAGCTTCAGGAACCCCAGGGTATGGCTCAACAGCACCCTGTCAAAACCTGACAGCTGCCATCTGATGCGAATTACCCTGAGAGCCACCGAGAGCGAAAGCCTCACGGGAACTCATTCTGCAAGGGAGTCAGAAAGGGGAATGAGAAGCGGGAGAAATGCTCAGCCTTGAAGGGGATTTAACACAACGGTTGCCGATCCTTGCCTAGTTCACATGGCACTGTCAGGCTCCGTGGGTGGAGGCAGAGTGGTTTAGAAATTGTTTACTTACAAATGATGAGAACCTGCTCATCGTGGCTGATGGGGTGAAATGTGAGCAGGTCTGAAGCCATCAGACTTAGAACAAAGGGGCAAGAAGGCACCTTTCAGAAACAAAACTCTAGGGAGTCTTAAGTTTTGCCGTGAAAGTAACTGCCAACTCTCTCAAACTCTGTTTCTTGGTTCAAATAGAAATATGTGAACGGCAAGAAACCAGCCCATGGTCACTCTTGGTCTAGTCGGGTGGGCTTGCCCAGGTCCTCTGTGGCCCCAGTTCTTCCTTCTCCTGAGACTGAAGGAAGCCAGGTTTCAGAGAAGCGAGAAGGCGAAGTGGCCAGAATCCCAGGACTTGTCTCTAACAATAAGCGAGTTCTTCAGCCTTTCCCATTTGTGCCTGGTTCCTTTTCTGTTTCAAGAGTGTCAAGTCCTGCACCATTTGCAAGTTTTCTAGAACTGCCTAGGCAAAGGTCAGTCCTGCCCTAAGGCTTTTGGACATTCTGCGTGCTCTGCCTAGATGCTCCTTCAAACACCCACTGCATTTTTTTTTTTTTGGCTGCACTCGTGACACACGGAAAAATTTCCAGGGCCAGGGGTTGAATCCGAGCCACAGCTGCAACCTATGACACAGCTATGGCAACACCAGATCCTTAACCCACTGCACCACAGTGGAAACTGCTGAACCCCCCTTTTTGGTCAGATTTCCCCCCTTCATCTTCAGATCTCATATGTCACACCCTCGATCAGATCTTTGAGACCCTCCACTAGCTCACTCACATATCAGTGTCTCCCTCTGTTGACATTTTATGCTTTTCCTGCACTGAGTTAATCACAAGGGGGGTGGCCAGTTCATTTGTGCACTTATTTGATGTCTGTCCCCTTGACTAAACCTAAGGTCTGCAAAGGCAAGTTTTGTGTCTTTTTATTCACTTTATCGCTGTAGTCCATCAGAATACCCAGAACAGATAGGAGCTTGCCATGTTTTCTGGTTGTCATTTTGTTGAATTCAAATATCCTCCAAATTATCTTTTGTATCTTCATCTTTGCCCTAAGGACACAGACTCAGAGACCGCAAGTGACAAGCCCTGAAGCTAAACAGCCAGGAAGCTGAAGGACCAGGCAGGGCATCTGTTAGACAAGGAAGCCTGCACCCTTTTACTCCCCGCTGCTGGTTTTTGACTGGACCAGCAACACCTCATTTCAAAAACTGAATCCCCATGAGTGTCCACACATGTATGTGGCATTTTTGCTTTGGATTCCAAGGTCCCTAGGAGTAGAAGTTCTCAGTTTTAACCTGCTGGTCTACAGACTGGTTCCAGGCACCCCAAACCCAGGGAGCATGTGAAAAACCCAAAGGGCGGCCTCTTTCACAAGAATTTTGCTCAGGAGGGTCAGGCAAGGCTTCAGTACCAGTTATTTTGACAAGCATCCCCAGGTATTTCTGATGTACAGCCCGGATGCAAAACCTGTGCCTCAGGGGATGCGGTACCTGCTTGATTTTTTCCGTTTTGATGGTGATCACCCAGAGGAGGTTGGTGGAAGGGTAGCTGAAGCTTGCAATGAGAAAAAGCTAAGTCAGCCTTTTTATTCAAAGGGAAACATGTCCTGCTTCAGGACAGCAGCAGGAGGGTGTCTGCATTGTTTGAATTGCAGGAGGGGAGGACGCGTTCTTTCCTGCTTGTTTGGTTCCTTGGAACAGGTGGACCTCCCAAGGAGGCTTACAGCCTCCAGAATCAGCCTGTAAATAAGTCATACGGCACAGCCAGGTCTAGGGCCTCATAAATATTGACCAGCTGTGATTACACCGTCCACTCCGAGTCACAGTATCTAGTGCGAAAGCTCCTTTATTAGGGTATTAAATAACCACGAGGCCGTGCCTGTTCTGTACAACCACTTTCCTCGTGAAGTACAAGGTTCTGGCCAGGTGGCATCCAACCAGGCAGGTAAGAGAGAACCATCAATTCCATTAGACACATTTTTCATTGAGCGCTTGCTAAGTGCCAGGCATTAAGCTAGGTGTTGGGGTATGGCGAAAACGAGATTTTTCAGTTAGTCAGGAAATATGTTGAAAATAAATCTGTCTCTCTACCAGAAATGAAGTCAGAGGAGGGTTTGGGAGAGAAGGAGTCGAAGCACTGCCAGGATAAGCCTTCACTGGAAGATGCTGGGCATATTGGTTTTCCAGGTGTAGATGTGAGCGAAGACTACTTAAATGGGAACAAGAAGAGTTTACTCAAGCGAGGGGGTCAGCCTTCCTCACTTGCACTTGACAGAGACTTAAAGACAGAGGAGGAGAGCTTTCTAGTAAAAAAAGAGAAGGCTTCAGGTCTTGATTGGAGACTGGTGGCATGAGGAAGCTATACATGGGTTAACTAGAAGCAGCGCAGCCTGTGTGACTGGGTAGAGTACATATGTTTCTTTCTCTGGTTTGTTTTTCTAATTCGGAAGCTGGGTTAGAGATTGGGGAAGCCCCCAGTTATTAATCAGGTCCTGGCCATTTGGGGCCGATTATTACAGGAATTATTTTCTGGCTTCTTGGACAAGTGGCTGTGGATAATAGTCAAGCCTTCTGGACTAGCCACTGTGGATGGTGGGTTGGGTTCCTGGACTGGTTGCTACAGGTTGTAGGTCAGAGTTCTATTTGCATGTATGATCTGGGCTTTGCCCTTTGCTATATTCAACCTCTCAAAGGGCTGCCATAACCAGGTACTGTGAAGTTGGGTGGCTTAAAAGAAGAGAAATAAGTTCTCTCGTAGTTCTGGAGGCCAGGATCCAAAAATCCAGGTGTCAGCAAGACCCTCCCAACTAGCTTCTGGTTGTTCCCAGAGATATTTGCCACTCATTGGCTTGCAGCTGTGTGAGTCCCTATGACTTCTGTCCCCATGGTTCTATAGTCACCTTGCCTCTGTGCATCTCTGTCTTCCTTCATATGGCATTCTTCTCTGTGTGTGTCTGTCTTTGTTCTCCTCCTCTTCTTAAAGAGACCCACTTCATACTGGATTAAGAACCCATCCTAAACTTACGGGACTTCATCCTCACTTGATTAGATCTACAAAGACCATATTTCCATATAAGGCCCATTTACTGGTACCAGGGGGTTAGGGCTTTCACATATATTTTGGGAGAAGCAATTCAACCCCTAACATAGGGGATATAGGAAGCAACACAGGGTTGTAAATGCTGTGATGGAAGATGAGGGAAGACTTCAGGAATGCCATGAAGAAGGGATTGACCTGGATTTAAAGGTGTCTTAAAGGCTTCCCGGAGAAGATGACATCAAAGTTGAGACCCCATGGGTGAACAGACATAAGTTAAGCAACATGAGTTCCAGGTAGAGGAACAGCCTGTATATACACAGACCATGAGTCAAGAAAGAGCAGGGTACCCTTAAGAAATTACAGGTAGTTCAGCCTGGCCTGATCATGAAGGATGAGAGAATAGTGGCAAGAGAGGGGCTTGATGACAGAGAAATGGGACTGTGCAAAGTGAGACTTTGTTGAAAACTAGGGAAACAAGAGGGATGCACCAAAGAATCTTTATTTGTAGGAATCTTTTTCTTTAGCTCAAGTACCTAAGATTCAACATTTATATGTATAGCACGTACTGCTAAGCTCTGTGATCTAAAAGGAAGGACCCGGGTGGCAGGCTTCCAAAATTGATATAAAACAAGAGAATATTTATTGGATTAGTTATTAAGTACCTGCTATTCGTTGGCCATATATCAAGAAGCAGAAATCCACATTTCACCTGCCCTGTAGGCTATTATAATCTAACATGGGAGAAAGACATTAAATAATTTATAAAATAAATCCTTTAGTTACAAATTTAGATAAGAATATATCTGTAAGGTTATATGTTCAGAAATTTTCCAGTTAGGAGTTCCCGTCATGGCTCAGCAGTTAGCAAACCTGACTAGCCTCCATGAGTTCACGAGTTTGATCCCTGGCCTCATTCAGTGGGTTAAGGACACAGTGTAGCCATGAGCTGTGGTGTAGGTAGAAAACACGGCTCGGTTCCCACATTGCTGTGGCTCTGGTGTAGGCTGGGGCCTACAGCTCAGACTGGACCCCTAGCCTGGGAAACTCCATATGTTGCAGGTGCAGCCCTAAAAAAAAAAAAGACAAAAAAAAATTTTCCAATCAAAAAAATGCACAGTGGCTTAAACATATTAGCTGTTATTTTTCTCTCTCATAAATACAATCCAGAGATAGCTGGTAGGTCCCCTACAGTCATCTGGAACTGAATCCCTTTCTCTCCTTCTGGTATACAATCCTCAGCAAAGCATCACGTGGTCCAAGATGGCTGCAAGAGCTCCAGCCATCATGTTCATGTCCAAGGAAGGATGAAGAACAAACGGGCATATCCCTTTAAAGAACTTTCCTGGAAGAATCAAATAATAAGTTCTGTTTACATATCTTCCATCTGAACCCAATCACATGGGCACATCTAGCTACATGAAAAGCTAGGAAATACGGACTTGTAGTTGGAAATGTAGACATTCATTGTCATCCCAAAATAAAATTACAGTTCTGGAGCCAAGGAAAAAGGGCAGAATGGATACTGGGTGGGCAGCCAGCTGCCTCTACTACATGAACTGTGGAGCGAAGACAAATCATTCTATGAGAAAGTGGTGCTGATGCTGAGAAAAGCAGGATTAGACGGAGTTAAAATGTGGATGAAATGTGGGGTTCCCCACAAGCCAAACAAAGGCTATTGTATTTGGACCACAGATGAGAGGATCAAGTTCTGGGAGATGGAAAAGGAGAGTTTGGCAGAGACCTAATGATGTAGGGCCTTGCTAAGATTTGAACCTTTATCCTAGGATCAGATGGAGCTTCTAAAGGGTTTTGAGCAGGAAGTGGAGTGGCCTGATCAAATACATGTGTTTCAAGAATGCACAACCCAGAAAGTCCTGGAACCTGAACTTTGGTAATTCATTGACATCCAGACTTGAACCTGACCCAAACTTCCTGAGTTTCAAAAAACCTTAGCTCATCTGTTATGTGATGATTAATGGTCTGTTTAGCCCACTAGTGTAAATATTCATGTTTTTCTATGCAGAAATATTAATGGCTTAAGCAGGCATATGTACGGTATAGTATTTCTAACATCAAACAAATTTCTAAATTCTACCATATATCTTGCCCAAGAGTTTTAGGTAAGCGATTGTAGTTCCTATATATAAGCAGAAAAGTCTGAATACTGCAGGAAAATATGCTTTAACTAGAGGACTGCATTTAGAGGTTACTTAACTGGATAAAAGGATCATCTACTGGCTACAGCAGACACTAAACTTATGGAACCCATATTTCATTGAGTAATAGAAGCTATAAAATAAATAGGCTCAAAGAGAGTTTGCCTACCTTCATGGATGATAAATCAATAGGGAGTTAATGAGGAAGGCTTGGGGCTACCCAGGACACATCTGTTAATTACATGAAGTTAATGTCATAGTGAACAGCTAGTATCTACTTCCACAAGGCCAGTGGCATTATTGTTATTAATAATAATAATTTATATGTACAAATGCTTTAGAGTGTATCAAATGTTTTTGGAAATGGTTTTTCCTTTCATTTTTTTTAATAGGATGTAGAAAATTTATTATTTTTTATATTGCATTTTTTAAAATATTCTTTTCCATTATGGTTTATTACAGGATACTGAATATAGTTGCCCATGCTCTATAGTAGGACCTTATTGTTTATCTATTCTCTATATAATAGTTTGCATCTGCTAACCTCAAATTCCTACTGTATCCCTCCTCTATCCCCAACCTTGGCAACCACAAGTCTGTTCCCCATGTCTGTGAGTCTATTTCTGTTTTGTAGATAAGTTCATTTGTGTTAATTTTAGATTCCACATCTAAGTGATATTATATATTTATCTTTCTGTCTGACTTCACTTAGTATAATGATCTTCTAGTTCCATCCATGTTGCCACAGATGCCATTATTTCATTCTTTTTCATGGCTAAGTAGTATTCCATTGTGTATATCTACCACATCTTCTTTATTTTTTTCATCTATCAGTGGACATTTTCTCCTTTCACTACTGTAACCATGATGGATGGATATATTGGCATTTCCCAATCTGTAGCTAAAGACCCCAAGCTCGGAGGAGGTAGGTGACTCATTCAAGGTCATTCAGGCAAAATGTACTTACAGGGCCCAGGCCAGGCCTTGTGATTCTGAGATTTGTGGCCTTCATTTTAAAAAGCAATAACATTCTTAGCAGAAGGGTAACAAACTTAAAAAAAAAAAAAAAGCCTGACTTCCACCAAAGTGCAGCATAGTAGATTTCATCTCAGAAGCCCACTAACTTAGTGGTTATAGCTGAAAGACACAGTCCATTGCAGATTTTGAGGCTGATTCTAGATTTCCTGAGGACTGTGGATTAGGTAAGAGGGTAAAAACCTGCAGATCTTTTAAAACGCAGATCTCTGGGACTCTGACTTGGTAGATCTAGAGCCATGCTTGGGAATCTAAACTGTTTTAACTTAACAATGAAAATGTCCAAATAGACTGAAAAGGAAGCAGGACAATGACCTTTCCCTCCCCGTGCCCCACCCCTAGCTTCAACAGCCTTCCACATTTTGTTGTATTTGTTTCCTCTCATGCAAGATCTCCATTCACCACTCCAGGCCTCAGAAAGGGAGGGACCCATAGCTTTGTTCATGGGGTTCCCTTGCCCTCTGGCTCCCAACAGCTTCCATCAGAGACTGGAACGTCAGAGGAGAGCGAGGTTGGCTATGCATTTTCCTGGCTCCCATCTGGCAGGTTGGCCATGGCTCCATTCTCCTCTCCAATTACAGGCTCAGGAAAGCCAGCCTTCTCTGACACCACACCTCTGTCCACAGGTCCGTAACCATTCCTGTCCCTTGCCTCTTCAGGCCAGGATGTTTTCCTATCATTTCTTGCTCCATCCCTTAGTGATTTTTCTAGACCTTGCCCACATCTTTATAAATAGTAAATACTCCCCAGTGACTTTCACTGCACAGGCCACTGTTTCCTGTGGAGACTCTGCCAGATACATAACAGCCCCTCTTTTTATTGACTCCTGAACATTCTAAAGCAAAACTGATATGTCTTTCAAACCCCACTGTCTCACTCAGCAAAGCAGAAACTCCAGAATGCTGTCTACTAGTGGGCATCTGTATATTTTAAATGCCCCATTGGTGTCTCTGATCAGTTAGGTGTGGAAATCACTGGCGTAGCTCACTTTTGAGGGGTCTGTCCAACTCAAATAATCTGCCTCTCAAAGATGCAAAGACCAGCCTTGTTTATAGATTTGAGTCAGTCTCCACCTGGTGGCAGGAGAGCTCGCCTGGTCTGTAGGCTGATAAATTAGAACCTGGCCCAGTCCTTGAGGTGAAGTTGCCATAGAAACTGTCTTAGACCATTGAGGATGCGGTTTGTACACCCAGATGTGGCTTTGCCAGTAGGCTGGGAGGAAGATGCGGTGGACACCGATCTAAACTCTCTACCCAAGTATGTATCTTTAGTTCGGGGATGGGATGGCCACCCAAAGGACCAAAAAAAAAAAAAAGCAAGTGATTCTTCTCCCCAAGTATAGGAGCATGCACTTTGCCAGTTCTCTTGAAAGAAACCTCTCCTATTACTTATACTGGGGAGTCATTTCCCTTTCTTGAGTCTTACCTTAGACCCAACGTGTAATTACACATTTTAGCCTTGAACATTTGATTAGCTTTTTCAGGTGTAAGAACAAAAACAGCCAATAACCACTCCTTGGGTTTCTCCCAGAAAGAGGTAAGTTGTGGAAGCTGGCCAGGTGGAAAGGCACAGGGACGGGCAAGATCAGAGGTCCAGACTCAGCTCTGCACCTAAGTGGCTGGTCTGTGAGCAGGTTCCTGCCTGCCTCTGGGATGGAGGTTCACCTCTGCCCTTATTCCTGGGATCCTAGTCTCAGTGAATTTTACGGAACCGTTTCATCCTCATGGCACTAAATTACAATTCTGAGTGAAGCACTTGGCCAGGAAAAGTCCATTCAAATTTGGAGTTGCAGAAGTTGGCTGGGCATCAAAGAGCCTTGGTTTTTTGGGTTTTTTTTTCCTTAAAGACTGTTACCTAGGGGCATCTAACTGGGTATTCAGTGGCTTGATTCCAGACAATGATTTCTACATTGGCTTCCACATGAAAGCACGTTCCAGCACCAAGGCAGGGGATGTATATTACTCTTGTTTTCAAAGCAAATCCTTCAGTGACCAGGCTGCTAAAACCTCACTGACCTGCAGAGGCTTTACTGGCCGCATAGCTGCCCCACCACACGCTGACTACCAAAGAGCAACCTGCGATGTATGTAGATAGAGATTTTTGCAAGGACATCACAGAGGACTCCAGTGTGGAGAGCATTTTGGTGGGAAGAGAAAAGATCACCTATCAGCTAAAATGTCGCCTGGCCATTTCTTTCTCCCATCTTCTTACTTCTTCATCAGCAGCTTTGCCCTTTTCCGTCTCTTCTGCCTGGGCAGCCACGGGTTGCCTGGAGCTGTTCAACAGCAGCAGACTCGGGGAGAGGGGAGGGCTCTGCGCCAATCCCTGCAGCTCAGCGGGCAGGGAGGGGGGATCCGTACTTCAAACCTGTGTACCCAGGACTCTTTTCCTTTCAGAGGATGTGCTGAAGGACAGGAAGCCACAATTATTTCAGGAGTCCCCCTCCTGCAGGGGCAGGCACTGAGCTGGCTGCCAGCTCCGGGCTGATAGGGGGAGCTTACACCATAGGGATTCCAGATGTCATAACTTGAGATCTCATCAGGAGGCCTGGCGGAGTCTAAGGGATTTGCTTTAAAAAAAAAAAAAAAAAAAATGGCCAAGGCATATGGAAGTTCCCGGGCCCGGGATTGAATCCCAGCCCCAGCTGCAAGCAACATGGGATCCCTTAACCCACTCTGGCTGGGGATTGAACCCATGCCTCCACAGCCGCCTGAGCCTCTGCAGTTGAATTCTTAACCCACTGCGCCCCAGTGGGAACTCCCAGAATCAGGAATCTACATTTTTAATAAGCCCCTCTCCCCTGTGACCAGACGTTGCAGGAGACCAGCTCCGGGCGTTCCATCCTCTCCTGATGATCTGCCTTGAGTTGAGAAATGAGGCATGGGTCTGTGACTAGAAGCCTCTGAATTTGCTGGGCAAGTCACAGTGATTTACAAGGAGGAAGTTGGTTTTATCCCCTTAGATGGTATCATCGAGGTATCAGACATCTGGATCAACTAGGGAAAGTGATTGCTTTACTTTAAGGCAACAGAAGGCCCCCATTAAAATGCAGGCATCCGCTGATTGATTCGTGTTGCTTGCAGCCCCAAGGATGTAGTCAGAAGCCGAGAGAGACAAACACTTCATGGTTAGGGCTGCTGGCTCTGCTCAGAGTTTGAGTCTTGGCTCCCAACTTAACTAGCTGTGAAACCCTCAGGCGAGTTATTTAACTTGGGTCGTTCATCTCTAAACTGGGGGTAATGATATCAACCTCACAGGAATGGCGTAAGGATTTTTTTTCTTTTTTTTTTTTTGAAAAAATGGTGCACATAAAGCAATTAGCTCTATACGCATTCCAGGCAAGCCCCCTGGGATGGCTCCCTGAATCCGTATCTCATTCTGTTCCTACTACCTTATTCCTCAGCGCTTCTTTATTGCTTTCATATTAAAATTCTACAGGGCGCTACATGCTTTTGCCTCTCCTCACCTCTTTACCTCTCCAGATAAACCTCTGAAATTTAATATTCTGGTATGTTTTCCAACGTCCTTGGCTCTCTCCCACTGTTTTCCTTTTTCCGTCTCTCTGCCTGCTGTCCTCACGCTGCCCTACCCCAGCCGTTTTCTCTTCTGGGCTGTTGGACCCAGTCCTATGCATCCCCAAAAACCACCCAGGGGTTGCCTTCCCTGACCTTGACCTCCACCTTGACCTCCCGGGCTGGGGCACGGCCCTCTGAAGTGGCCCTGGAATTCCTCTCTCCTCGGCTCTGCCTCACGAGGTAACTGCTCCTCAATCCTGGCTCCACCAGCAGTGGCTCACATTTTCCTGCTCCAGCCTTGGTGGAATCTGCAAATGCAGCGTCGGACGGGTCCACTGTATGAAGTCATTTCATCCTCACCGGAGTCCTATGAGGTCGGTGCTTCTTTCTCCTTTTCAAATTTAAGGAAATGAAAGCCCAGAAAGATTAGCTAAGTGTTCAGAGTAACATAACTAATAAAAGGAAGTTGCCATTTGACTGCATAATCCTGGAGCTTTTTCTTTTCTCTTTTTCCATTTTTGTGGTGGTGGTGGCGGTAGAGGCATGGGGGTGGGGGTGGGGGTGCTATTTGGAACCATTGGTCCAGACAGTATCCTTTGGCAAAAGGATTTAGATTGAGGAAAGGAGAAGTTCTGGACCACGCCTTGGGAACTGCCCAATTTAGACAGGAAAATATAGATGGAAAGGGGCCAGCAAGGGGAACTTGAGGAGGGATGGTCAGTGCAGGAGGAGAAAATCCCAGGCAGTGTGATGTTGTGAGGAAAAGGATGTATGTTCAAGAAGAGAGAGTGGCCAGTTGTGTTTGAAGCTTCTGGACCGCCCAGTAGAATGAAGCCTGAGGGGTGACTGGGCGGCAAGAAGGACATTATGTTCTTGATAAGAGCAGTTTCAGAGAAGGAGATGGGAAAAAATCCAGTTGGGGGGAATAGAAGGTGAGGAAGTAGTGTGAAGGAGGTGACTCCCTTCCAATGAAAGCCCCGGGGCAGGTCTATGAGGGCCCCATGACACCTGGCATTCCCTCCAGCCATCTCTACACAGCAACGTAATTTTTTTCCCCATAGAGGCTGTAGAGTATCTTCTCTGGCCCACAGAGAGGTTGTGTCTCATTGGCTCAATAACCATGATACAACTCAAAAAACAACAACAAAAAAATACCAAGGAGGTGAAAGCAGGAAGTGAAGTAAAAAAAAATAATAATAATAACAAAATGACAAGAAGACGACTGGCACACAGCAAAGATCGATGAAGCCAAGAGCGTCTGGGTAAATGTATCTACCGGAGAATTCAAGTCTTCAAGAAATCAATCAGCAGCTCTTGAAAAACTGTATCTCCTGTAAGTGTCAATGGAGCCTTTACGGTGTCACAGCGCACATGCTGATGGCTGAGCACAAAATAGATGGTTCATTAATACCCATTGATGGGTTTATTGATTGGTGTGTCCAATGTAATTAGCCCCAAAGACCCTCAATCAATACAGCACAGTGAGGTGATGGGGCCAGTGTATCCTGAAAGGGAATGCAGGGCTAGTCTCCGTCCTGACGGCCACTGGATCCTATATGGTCTGGATGCACCCCTGAACTCCTCAGAGGCTCAGTTTCTTTGCCTGGAACATAGGACTATTGTAGTTCAGTGTTTCCCAAAGCGATTTCCAGTTAATGTTGTTTTCCCTTTTTTTTTTTTAAACCAAAATGTTTAGGAGTTCCCATCTTGGCACAGCGGAAACAAATGCATCTAGTAACCACGAGGTTGTGGGTTCGATCCCTGGTCTCATTCAGTGGGTAGATGATCCGGCATTGCCGTGAGCTATGGTGTAGTTTGCAGACTCGGCTTGGCCCGTGTTGCTGGGGCTGTGGTGTAGGCCAGCAGCTGTAGCTATGATTCAACCCCTAGCCTGGGAACCTCCATAGGCCTCAGGTGCTGCCCTTAGAAAAAAAATAACATAAAATGTTTAGTGGTTGATTTGGGCCATACTGATTTTAAACAGCTTAAGCAAGACTTCTCAGATCCTGTGGTATCTGGGCATTGTGAGTCACTAAGAAGCAAGACAGAGTATACATTGAATTCTTCATTTGATCTTCACTACTAAGCATGGAGCTTATGCCAGGAACTGTGCTGGGTGCTGCAGATTTAACAGTGAACCAAAGACCTAAGTCCCTCTGCCAAAGTGTTTGCATTCTAGTGAGGGAGCATGAATAGATTAAATCAATCAGTACCGATAGGTAATATGGTAGATGTGCTAAATCCTGTACCAGACAAACAAAAAAGCAAAAACCCACAAAAGACTAACAACAGTGTAGGAGATGGAAAGCAGTACTGTCTTACAGAAAGAGAAATAAAACTTTCTTCCTTGAGAAGGGGATGTTTTGAGCAGAGACCTGATGGAAATAAGGGAAATATAGCTGATGTCGGAAGTACAGTAATAGGGACCAGCCTAAGGTCAAGTCCAGCCTTGACGTAGGAGTCTTCCCTCTTCATAGCTACATAGCCTCTGAGTTTTGATAAACTCTGGTTATCAGATGACAAGGGCCAACTCTTGGAGAGGTGTATTGTCTTCCAAACTCATGTCATCAGGAATGTAACCCCTTCCTACTCCCCCTACTTCTTCATCTGTGTGATTCTCAAGGTTAGCATCTCACTGGAATAGGTAACTTGGAAGTACAACAAGGATGATCGGACATGGGGTGACCTGATGTCATATTCTAAACTGACCCAGAGGAAAAAAAATGAAAAGTATAAATTATATAATCCTTTTAGAAAACTACATTTTTACTGCTTTTTTTAAAGACCAGATCATGACTTATTTAGGAATGAGTTCTCAAAGTCAGACGATCAGGAGTTCCCATCATGGCTCAGTGGTTAACGAATCCAACTAGGAACCATGAGGTTGCAGGTTTGCTCCCTGGCATCGCTCAGTGGGTTAAGGATCCGGCGTTGCCATGAGCTGTGGTGTAGGTTGCAGACGCGGCTCGGATCCCGCGTTGCTGTGGCTGCGGCGAAGTCCGGCAGCTAAGCTCCTGTTAGACCCCTAGCCTGGGAACCTCCACATGCCGCGGGTGCGGCCCCAGATAAGGCAAAAAGACAAAAAAAAAAAAAAAGACCACAGGCTAGCATCACCTGACGCTCTATGCAATGTTGGGCAGTTGGTTTTTCTGTGCCTCAGCTTCCTCACCTGAACAATAGGAATTAGAATGCTTCCCACCGCTATGACCAATACAAATAACATCAAAAAAGGGCTTAGGGTAGTGCCAGCCACATAGTAGGTTCTCAGAAATTGTTACCTGCTCTGATAATGTTTAATAACTGAAGAACCCCCTTTATACCTGGGAAAGGATAACCCAAAGTTAACATTAAATGCCAGCATCCCCTGTGTGCTATCAAAGGGCTGGGTGGCGTGCTTCTCGCCCGTATTGTGTTTTCCACATACCGTGGGTGCTCTTCCGTCTGCCTCCAGAGCATCGTTCCTCTGCTCTCGCAGGGACTGGCAGTCACATTCCTTGCCATGTTCCACACCAGTTACTTGTCAGGGTGGGGCTGGTCATCCAATCAGAGTGAAGCTCAAGACTAAGCTGGATAGCTAGGAGAGAGGAATCCATCTCGTTCTCCACGGTGTGGTGGAAAAGCCACACAGCCCAGGAAATGTAGACTGTCATCTCTGCTGTGAAGACAGCCAGCCTGGGCATGAGGCCAACACCTGGGGAAAGGCAGAGCCAATATAATTCCTGAGAAATGAAGCCTAGCTCTGTCTCCCTACCTCCTCTAGATCAGCTCAGTCCTGAAATCCCCACCCCGACCTCCACCACTGTGGACTTTTCAAGTCCAGGAGCCAATACATTGCTTTGTTTTATTCTATTTCATTTATCTATCTATCTATCTATTTATTTATTTATTTATTTATTTATTTATTTATTTATTGTCTTTTGCCTTTTTAGAGCTGCACCTGCAGCACATGGAGGTTCCCAGGCTAGGGGTCTAACAGGAGCTGTAGCCGCCGGCCTTCGCCGCAGCCACAGCAACACGGGATCTGAGCCACGTCTGCAAACTACACCACAGCTCACGGCAACACTGGATACTTAATCCACTGAGTGAGGCCAAGGATCGAACCTGCAACCTCCTGGTTCCTAGTCAGATTAGTTTCCACGACAGGAACTCCTATTGCTTTATTTTGAAGCCCTGGTGAATTGGATTTTCATTGACTTTACAGTCCAAAGCATCTTAATCGATACCCATAACTTATCGGATCTCCTTGACAGCCCTATTATAAATGATGATTTTATTTCCATTTTACAAATGGAGAAACAGAGAGGAGGGCTGACCTGCCGTTGACTATTTAGGAACAAAACTTTAGTATAGATTTGGTATTCAAAGATGTGGGTTCCTGTCTTATGTCCATTAGGTACTGGCTGTTTCATCATCTATAAAGTAAAAGTTGTTCTATTTTTTTTTTATCTTTTTTTCCCAAGTTTGACATGGGGAGCCAAGTCAAATAAGATGCCTTAGGAGGAAACTCTTTGCAACTGTAAAGTACTGTTTGCTATTCCTAAGCCTGGAGCCCCCAGCTCCAACCTAGAAGTTCAAGGTCTTTGCAGTGTGCAGGTTGCTAGCTTAAGGGGCCAGGGCTCCGGCTTCTTCTTTGATGCAGGCAAATATTCTGGTTTCTTTATAATACTGATAATTTACTTAACAGATTCTTCCTTCACAGCTTGCAAAGATCTAAAGTCAAGCCTAGCCCCTGACCCCACATGTTATAAATGGGAACTCAGATGTATGGCAAGTATAGGCTTTATTTATCAGTGGGTCAGCTCATAACATTCACACAGGCAGGCACACCCTCAGATCCCCCAGCAGTCTTGGGCCCACAGGCTTGTACCATTTTCCATGGTTCATTGATAGATTTTCCACGTCCTCTTAGCATCCCAAATGTATATTTTGTATCTTCTGCCTCCAGGGATTAAAAAGATAAACACACTTCATTGTGCAATTTTTCTCTTGTTAGGAATAACTCTGAGGTAAAATCGTTGTAGTTATTTAGGGGAAAGAAAGTGGAAAAACTGTTTATAATTCAGTTCGGGGGGTGAAAATATGTTCTTCCGCTGAATATGTTGGAATGATTTGCCTAAATGATTGAGAGTTGATTTCCCAAATATATTAATCATGAACAAGAAGAATGGTGTTCATCTTTGGACTGTTTATAAGATTAGAATAAAGTGCTTGTCAAATCAGGCCCTACTTTGATATACAAGAGAAAAAAACGAAATAGATTTATTCTTGTTATTTGGGGAATATGTGCTTTATTGTATACACTTTGCTTCTGACTCCAGAGAAAATAATTTATCTGCAAGTCTTCTCCTTTCATTTGCCTTGAATATAAAGATTAACTGATGATTTAACCATCTTGTTCAGACTCTGTTTATGAAGGATAGCTGTTCTCACTCCAGTAACTCCCGGTATTTAAGTTGTAGCAGCATAATTCATAAAGATATGATAGGAAGACCTTCAGTCATAAAAGTTGAGAGGTTATCTCATATTAACAACTCGAAAGGAATGTGAGCAGGAATTTCTTTCATATTCATTTACACGGAACGGGAAAGTGACAACAGCCAAGAAGTGAAAAAAAGTGAATTTTAGCAATCACATTGACTTAATTTGAGCTCGTCCGATGCCAAGGCAGTAAATGTATGTTTAGAGTGACAGATTGTGGCTCGCTGTGGCCACCCTCCAGGGAAAACCAAGCAGTGGGTGTGACAGTGAGTAGTTAGCTTGTTTTCTTCCCCTTTGATCCAAGGTCCTTAAAACACGTTCAAGGTTGGTAGCTATGTCCTTGCAGTCGAAGGCAACCTGTTTATGTTGTGTTCATCAATGTCAACTGTTGGGTTCCATGGAGGAAGAAATAGAATCCAGGTTCAAGGACAACAATCGTTTAGAAATGCCTTCATCTCTGAAAGAAAACCAAAGCATCCCTCAGTTGTGTTTATGAAACATTTAAGTAATTTTTCTCTACTGCTGAAAAAAACACACCCCACAGCTGGAACCACTTACAACAGAGGCTTGATTGGTTTTTCTGTTTTTTTGAAAATTGAATGATTAATTCAGGCAAACAACCCAAGATTTAATTTAATTTTAAAGTGTAAAAGATGGACAGCCATGCTGGCCGAACTCCTAGCCTGGCGGACTTTGGGATCCTGGCAGTTATTTAAGACGGTATCGTGGCTCCAGCAAGTCCCCACTGGGAGGCAGACCAATTTGAAACAAAAAAGTTTATTAGTTTTGCAGATTTGGCTATTGTTTTCTTTTGCTTTTTATTTTTTTATTTTTATTTTTTGTCTTTTTAGGGCTGCCTCCAAGAATATAGATATTCCTAGGCTAAGGGCTGAATCACAGCTGCAGTCGCTGGCCTACACCACAGCCACAACAACACAGGATCCGAGTTGAGTCTGTGACCTACACCACAGCTCCCAGCAATGCCTCTGGATGCTTAACCCACTGAGCGAGGCCAGGGATGGAATCCACATCCTCATGGACACTAGTTGGCTTCATTATAGCTGAGCCACAATGGGAACTCCTGTTGTTGGGGTTCTTTTTACATTTTGCTGAGATATGGTTGACTTACAATGTTGTATTAGCTTCAGGTTTATGGCAAAGTGAATCAGTTATACATAGACATACATCTATTTTTTTTCCCATATAAATTATTAAAGAATGTTGAGTAGACCTCCCCGTGCTATAAGTGGGTCCTTGTTAGTTATCTATTTTGTATATAGTAGCATGTATGAGTTAATCCCATCCTCCCAATTGATCCCTTCTCCCCAGTTTTTTCCCCTTCGGTAACTCTAAGTTTGATTTTGAAATCTGTTTCTGTTTCATAAATAAGATCCTTCATATCATTTTTTATTAGATTCCACGTGTAAATGATATCATATGATATTGGTCTTTCTCTATCTGATTTCACTTAATATGACAATCTCTAGGTCCATCATGTTGCTGCAAGTGGCTTTATATTGTTCTTCTTTTTGGCTGAGTAATATTCCATTGCATATATGTCCCATATCTTCTTTATCCACTCTTCCGTAGATGGACATTTAGGTTGTTCCCACGTCTCAGCTATTGTGAATGGTGCTGTGATGAACGTTAGAGTGCATGTATCTTTTTGAGTTATATTTTTTACAGATATATTCTGAGGAGTGGGATTGGTAGATCATATGGTAGTTTTGGCACCACTGGTATGACTCTCTTTGTATGCATGTTTTCCTTGCCTTAAAATAGAGGACTTGAAGGGATAGTCTCAATCCTATTCCTCTACCCAAAGGCTCTATGAATGTGTAATTGCCTTTCACTCTTACCCCAAGACAGGTGAAGTGATCAAAAATTGCCGGTAACCACAGACAGGAATTCTTTTTTTTTTTTTTTTTGGCTTTTTGCCTTTATCTAGAGCCGCACCCGCAGCATATGGAAGTTCCCAGGCTACGGGTCTAACAGGAGCTGTAGCCGCCGGCCTTCGCCACAGCCACAGCAACGCAGGATCCGAGCCGCAACTGCAACCTACACCACAGCTCACGGCAACGCCGGATCCTTAACCCACTGAGCAAGCCCAGGGATTGAACCCACAACCTCACGGTTCTTAGTTGGATTTGTTAACCACTGAGCCACGAAGGGAACTCCCAGACAGGAATTCTTTTGACATGAGTTATACCTCCTCCCGCAGTTTAGCCAAGTATATATGCACAGCCAGCTTGGTCAATGCTTTTCCTGACTACAGATAAAGAGGCAAAGCTGGACTTTGCATGAGCTCTGGAAGGCTGAGCCAACTGGAACCACCCTAAAGGACAAGCTAAGGATGACCTAGGTGGTGAAGTCAAACATGCACTATCCTTCAGCTCCTTATAGAGGAAGCCACAATCCTAAGCTGAAGAATGTTCTGAAAGACATTTTTACTTGAATATGAAGTCTAACCAAACAGTGAGGCCGAGAGCAGAATTAGCAAGGAAAAGATAATGGCCTTGACCCTTGAACAGCATGGGTTTGAACTGCACAGATCCACTTATACATACATACTTTTCAGTAGTAAGTTGTGCAGTAATACATGGTAGGTTGAATCTGCAGATGAGGAACCATGGTTATGGAGGGTTGACTGTAAGATATACTTGGGTTTTCAACTGTGCATGGGTCAGTGCCCCTAACTCTCTTGTTCAAGGTTCAACCATACTATTATGGCTGCTCTGAGACATTCTTTCAGAGGAAAGAACTAAATTGCGTAGTATCCAGGAGATTCTAGAATCTTCAACACTTTTCATATTTCTTAACAGGTCTGGTTGCTTAAAATGGCACCGAGGTTTCACCTTTTGGCTTTGGTCTTTTTCTCTCCCTCCCTCCTTCCCCAGCTCCTTTCTAACTTCCCTCCTTAGTTCTTTTTTTCCTTTCTTCTTCTTCTTCCTCCTCCTCCTCCTCCTCTTCTTCTTCTTCTTCTTCTTCTTCTTCTTTTGTAAAGTAAATCAGCTCTGATATTGACATCTGTCTATAGTGTTCTCATAGGAATATGTCCAAAATAAATACATGTTGCTTAATGAATATAGTTTTAAAAACTGAGACCTTGGCAATACTGGACTTGTGGTAATGCTCTCCCGTTCTCTGAGTTTCCACATTATCTCCTTGTCCAGGCACATCACACCCAAATGTCCAGCTCCAAATCGAAGAAGCTTTCCATGAACTTCCCACCTTCATTTTGTCACACCATAACTGTGACCCCCACCTCTGAATATCCATGCTACTTACAGACAATTCCTAGTACATGACCTGTTTGCAGTTTTTTAACTCCCAAACTTTGATTTAGTTCACAAGTAATATGGGATAACATCCTTGCTGAATAGTAACAAAACAGTGCAGAAGCAAACAAAGCAAAATAGCCAAAGACTCCTTCACTCCCATAAGAAATTAGTTCAGAACTCCAGATGTATCTTCCCATGCTTTCTTCTAGGTATTTACACCCAAATTCATACATATCTTTAAAGATATGTTTAGATGGATTGTGTTATGTATAGTTTTGTGAGATCATGTTCTTATATATTTTAACAGCCTTCTTGAAATACAATTCATGTACCATCTTCTTTTTAAAAACTCTCATAAGGCTATTCCACATTCCTGTCAACACTTGTTATTATCTACCTTTTTGATTAGAGTCGTTTTAATGGGTGTGAAGTGGTATCTCATTGCGGTTTTGATTTGAATTTTCCTAATGGTCAGTGATATTGAGCATTCTTTCATATGCTTATTGGCCATTTATATATTTTCTTTGGCTCTTTCATCCACTTTTATTTTATCTTTTGTCTTTTTAGGGCCATGCCCATGGCATATGGATGTTCCCAGACTAGGAGTCAAATTGGAACTGTAGCTGCACCTACACCTCAGCCATAGCAATGCCAGATCCGAGCCATGTCTGCGACCTGCACCACAGCTCACGGCAATGCCAGATCCTTAACTCACTGAGCAAGGCTAGGGTTCAAAACCACATCCTCATGGATACCAGTCAGGTTTATTAACCACTGAGCCATGATGGGAACTCCCTTTTGTCTATTTTTAAATTGAGTTATTTATCTTTTTGTTATTGAAGTGTAAGAATTCCTTACGTATTTAAAGAGAAGTCCCTTGTCAGCAAATACAGTCATCAGCATCAGTTTTGTGAATTACCTTTTTATATACTTTTTTTTTAGTCACTTACGCTTTTGGTGTCATATCTAAGGAGGCTTTTCCTAACACAAGGTCATGAAGGTTTCCTCCAAAGTTTTGTCCTAGGAGTTTTGTAGCTTTGGCTCTTACATTTAGGTCTTTAATCTGTTCTTGGCTAATTTGTGTGTGTGTGTGGAATGAAAAGGTGCAACTCCATTATTTCTCATGTGATTATCTAGTTGTCTCAGTACTATTAGTGACTGAGGCTATTCTTTTCTCCTGTAGTTATCTTGCCTCCTTTGTCAAAAATTAATTGACTGTAAATATAAGGGCTTATTTCTGGACTCTATTCTATTCCCTTGGCCTATGTCTTTTATGTCAGTACCAAACTCTTCTGATGACTAACTTTGTAATAAGTTTTTAAATTGGTAAGTGTGCATCCTCCAACTTTACTCTTCTTTCTGAAAAGAAACTTTACTATTTCTTTTTTTCTTCTGAGTACCTTTCATTTCTCATATGAATGTTATAATCAGCTTGCCATTTTCTGCAAAAAAAGACAGATGGGATTTTGATAGGGATCTACATATTTTTAATCACTTGCTTTACATACACCTTGATAATTTTTTTAACGTATGTATGTGCTCTTTGACCATCACCCAGATTGAGATATGGAATGTTTGTAGTGCTGTAGAAGACTCTCTAATGCCCTTTTGTAATCCCTACTTTTCTATTGAAGTAGCCACTATTATGACCTCTCTCACCATTGGTCAATTTTTTTTTCAGACTTCCAAGAAATGAAATCATTTAGTATGTACTCTGTAGTGAGTGACTTCTTAAAAATTGTCTGGGAGATTTCCATGTTGTTATTTGTGTCCTTAGGCTTTTTCTTTCTTTCTTTTTTATTCTTATTGCTAAGTAGTATTCTATTGCATTTCATTGCTTATTCATTCCCCAGTTAGAGGATAATTGGTTTGCTTCCATTGGGGAACTTAAAAATAAAGCTGCTGTGAACATTCTGAAGCATGTCATTGAATGGGCATAGGCACTCACCTTTGATAGGCATATATCTAGAATAGAAATTGCTAGGGCATAGGGTACATATTTGTTGTGCCTTGGAAGACACTGTAAACACATTTTCAAAGTGACCGCACCAGTTTACATTTCCACTGGCATTACATGAAAGTACCAGTCTCTTACAACTTCACCAGCACTTGCTATAATTGTTGGCATTCTGAACCATGGGTGGTATTATCTCACTGTGATTACAGTTTGCAATTCCCTGATGACCAAGGATGTTTAGCATCTTTTAATAATCTTTGGCCATTTGTGTAAACACTTTTGGGAAGTGCCCATTAAAATATTTTGCTAAGTGTTTTTAATTGGGTTGTCTGTCTTTTTGGTTTGTAAGAGCTCTTACTATATCCTTGATATGAGTCCTTTGTCAGGTATACATATTGTAGATATTTTCTCATAATCTGTGGTTTGCCTGTTCACTCTCTTAATGCTGTCTTTTAAATACAGTCTTCAAAGGTGTGATATAATTCACATACCGTAAAATTCACCTGTTTATACAATTCAGTGGTTTTCACTATATTCACAAAATTTTGCAACCATCACCACTGTTTAATTCCAGATTATTTTCATCACACCCCAGGATGAAATCTCATATCTATTACCTCCTTCTTTTCCCCTCCCCTCAAGCCCTAGCAACCACTGATCTATTTTGTTTCAATAGATTTGACTATTGTGGGCATTTCATGCAAATGGAATAATGGAATATGTAGTCTTTTGTGACCGACTTTTGTTTAGCATCATGTTTTCAAGGTTCATCCATGTTGTAGCATATATCAGGATTTCATGCAGTTTTTTTTTTTAATGGCCACATCTGCAGCATGTAGAAATTCCCTCATTCATTTTTTATTGCTGAATAATATTCCATTGTATGGATATACCATACTTGTTTATCCAGTCATCAATCGATCAACTTGATGAATAGTGGTTCTTAATTTTAATGAGGTTCAATTTATCAATCTTTGTTTTTAAATGGATGGTGCTTCATTGTGACCTATTTAAGAAATTTTTGTCCATTTCTGTGATATACTATGTAAATACCTTCATTGTCCTGGAAATCTCCCCACATTGGGATATGGAGATTTACTCCATTCTTTCTACTGACTCTTTTGTAGCCAGTTTTCTGTCATTGGATGTTGGGTAAGTTTTCAGTGTGTGGCTATTAAAAATGATGCAGCAATAAAAATTCTCACCTGCTGACTTTGTGCATGTGTGCAAGGATGTCTTTAGTTAATTTCCTAGAAATGAAACTGCTGGATCAGAAGCTGGCACTTTTACATTTTTGATAGAGCCTTCCAAAGTGCCTTCCAAAAAAGTCTTTACTCAGTGTATGTGCTCATCAAGAAATGGAAAATTGCCCATTTTGTCACATCTATACCATCACTTGTTGTTGATCTTTAAATATGTTTGCCATTCATATAAGCGTATTTATATTTTCTTTAGGACAGTCTTGCTACAACAGTCCCTGGTGAAAAGGGATTCCTTTTACATTTATCCTTGAAGTAAGTGTCCTTTAAGTTTTGAGATTACTCTGTGGCAGTGTCAGCAAGGAAAATGTTTTATTCTACCCTCTTAGGTCCAATGCCCGGGGCCCTGTGAATTAAAGTAAGAAAGGATGGATTCATAGGAGAAAAGACACAGAATTTTTACTAATATTTATGTGCACAGGAGTTCACAGAAAAATGAAACTCAAAGTGATTAGAGTCTGGGGGCTCATATACCATTTTAACAAAGAAAAGAGGTTCAAATTTCAAAGGGTAATAAATGAGAGGCCAGTGACTGCAAAATATATGGGAGAACTAATGGAAGATGAGAGTTACAGTGGCAAGGTCTGTTTATGCTAACTCTCTCAGTGTCGACTTGTAGTCTCTGGTGTCAATTTGTTCTTCCTTTTTTGGTACTGGAAAAGATTTCACAAGGGAAATCTCTGCCCTGTTTTTAGGCAGATAAAGGGAATACAGAGAAAACTTCCTGCATCTGTCACCTCTCAGTTGCCTCCAGCTCAAAATAATCTTTTCTGCCAACATGGCATATTTTGGCATGGCATATTCTGGATTCCTTTAGCAGGAAAATGAATATGTATGGTTTAACTGTTAGTTTAAGAGATGCGAATAATCCAGAGTTAGACTTTATTTAAATCTTTCAGCTTGAAATAAATGTGTACATTGCTTGGCTTTTCCATGCTGAGGGCAGGATTTCCAGAGTCCTTTCTCTGCCCAGCTTGGGTTGGGGCCTCAGTGTCCATCTGTTTGAGTAAAGCATCTGCAGGTGTTCAACGCAAGGGAGGAGACTGTCTGCACTAGGGCTGAGCTCACACCTCTTCCAGCTGTTAAGTGGTGGACATGGTCTGGCTCACAAGGCAACCATTCACATGGTTTTCATTTAGCAAGTTTAAAAGAGACAAAGAGATGCACTGGATCTCCTCCTGGCTGTCCCCTCTTCCTACACAGCTTAGAGGAAAAGTTTTTAACTGCAGTGGACTCATTCCTTCGGAAACCCTAAGTCCCCTCTGATTTCAGAATGTTGTTCCTGTCTCCCCCCCCCCCCTTCTCCAACAGCCCGGGTCTCCTGTCCTGGGTTTGGGGTTTAATCTGCTCTTCTGCCATTGATCTTTGACAGAAAGGCAGTGTTGGGACATGAAGTAACATATTCATTAATCTGATGGCTCTGGACTGAACACGAAGCCAAGAAGACCAATCGGTGACTTCATGAATCAAGGTTCAAGTGACACTTAGCTTGTAAAGGAAGCTGTTTGTTAGTTAAAGATTTATGAGTTAATGGCTGGCTTCAGTCCTTCAAACCATAGGCTGAGTCTGAATGTTTTCATTCTAAAGTTAGATCATGAAAATCAACAGTTAACTCACATGTGGCTGTAATTCTCCGAGCACCTCAGTTGAAATAAATGATGAGCCTTGGCAGTCCGTAATGGAAACAAGATGCTCATTCCTTTGCTTGCTAATTACTCTCTCCCCCGTCCCCTCTTCCTCTTGTCCACAAACATGTCATTAGCACAGCATGCACGCTCAGCTCAGGGAGGCGCTCACCCCCAGAGAAGGTCACAGACCCGCGGAGGGACAGGCAGGGTCCCTGCCCCCCTACACCCCGCTGTGCATGCAGGGTGCACGCGCAGGTGTGGAAAGGTGATGTCAACAGCAATGTTTAATTTATCTTTCTGTGTTTGGCTGAGATTGTACAGTTGTATTTCTGTGAGTCAATGTTTCTGTCCCAAATCACTCTTAGGATCCCATTAGGACTCTGGGTTATTAAGAACCGAGACTAGTTCTAGTAAATATTACCCCTTCTAACTTAGGGGAACACAATTCAAAAGGCAGAAAATATAGTCATGCTCCAGGGAAGCAGAACTATAGAATGCATCTAAAGCTTTCAAAATTAAGTTAGGTCTTTCTCTCGCTCCTTTCTTCCTTCCATGCTTCACACTCTCATTGTCTGTCTGTCTGTCTGTCTCTCTCTCTCTCTCACACACACACACACATTTTATCAGTCTGAGCCTCTCCTCTGTGTTCTCCCTTTCTTCAGCTTTCATGGCCATTACGGGTTTCATTCCTTCACTTACACTTACTACTAAAATTCCTAAAATAGTCCAATTGCCCCACCTGCCTCTTCAGCTGCCTTGAGCACACTTCCCACCCGCATTCTTGGGACAGCTATGGAAGGCAAGGATTGGCATCTTTTCAACGTGTCCCCCATCCCACACCCTCCACCCTAGGTTGTGCTGCCTACACTCTCCTCTGGCCCCATAAAGCCATTGTTGCACCTTGGATGCTAAGTGTTTGCTAGCCATCTGTCCCCCTTGCCAGTCCTGAACTCATTACCTTCCCACATGGCCTAGTTCACTAGTCCCTAGAACATCCAGGGGGCTCAAGACATGTTTGCACAGGAAGGTGAATCCGAATAGCCCCTTACCTTAGGAATACTATGAATTTCTGTGTGTCTTAGTTCAGGAAGCTGTAATAAAATGTCAGAATCTGGGTGACTTAAACAGCAAACATTTATTTCTCACAGTTCTAGGGAGTTGGAAGTTCAAGATCAAGGTGCAGGTTGCTAAAGTTCCTGATGAAATCTCTCTTCATGATTTGCAGATGGCCACGTTCTCGCTGTGCTCTCACAAGCCCAAGAGAACGTGCTTCTTTTCCTCTTTTTATGAGACACTTATCCCATCCAGGGGTTCCCACCCTCATGACGTCATAACTCAGTCACCTCCCAAAGGGCTCACCTCTGAACACCATCACATTAGGGAGCAGGGTGTCAGCCTATGAATGAGGAGACGTGTTCGGCCCATAACGATGGGCTCCAATGCAGTGTCTGTCCATTTCCTTAAAATACAGCAGAAACCAATGCTGTCAAATACGATTTCCCAGGCTCTGGCCACACTCCTCCCAAGGCTGAGTGAATAGAACAGCACGGTACGGGGCCCCTCTGACAACCTCATTTCCCATGTGTGCCTCCTGCACCAGCCCAGAGGGTCACCTCTGCACCGAATCAGAGGTGTCCAGACGCCTCCACCTGGATGCTCACCACGTTGTTCTGAGGATCGCTGTCTGCCTGCTCCCCACATGGAGACACTTCATTCCTGGCCTCTGGCCCCGCCATTGGTTTGCTGTCAGCTTCGCCATTGATTTTAAATTTTATTGTTGGCTTTTAGAGCACTCGAGGACCCAAGGCTTTCCTTCACCATCGATTGGCTTGTTCCAGTCAAGGGACTGAGCATGACCATCTTTATCCCCTGGCCGGTGACCAGCCCCTCTGTCTTGCACTTGGAGATACACTTGGCTTGCTCTGGGTCAAGTCTGTGAAACTGGGCGCACTTCCCCAGACATCTGTGGTGCAGAGACACTTTGTTCCCCAGCCAAGTAGAAAGCTCTGTCTGTTCGCCGGGACTGAGGGACAAGCACCCCCTTGTACTGAGTGCACACCCTTTGTCAGCTACCATGCTAACCCTTTGACATGCCACATCTCACTTCATTTCCAAGAAGTCCCTGGGACGTAGGTAATTTGTCACCAGTTTACAAACAGGGAAATGGAGCCTCAGAGCAGTCCAGCAACCTAGGGACAGTAGAAGTGTATTAATAACCCCTTCTGCAATGTTTGTCACACTTGCAGCCCAGGACATAGGGTGACTGTGCCTGAGTAATTCACAGTTCAGGCTATGGGCGGCTGGCCCCACAAGCTCAAGTTCAACACCCAAACTGGCCTGTGGTACCATCAAAGGGACAAGTTAGCCATCACACACTGGGATATCTCAGCAGCATTAGATCACGATAAAAGTTTCTAATCATGGGGTTCCCATTGTGGCTCAGCGGGTTAAGTTCCTGATGTTGTCTTTGTGAGGATGCTGGTTCTATCCCTGGCCTTGCCCAGTGGGTTAAGGATCCAGGGTTGCTGCAAGCTGCAGCGTAGGTAACAGACGCAGCTTGGATCCAGTGTTGCCAAGGCTGTGGCGTAGACCGCAGCGGCAGCTCTGATTCAGCCCCTAGCCTGGGAACTTCCATATGCCTATGCCAAAGGTGCCCATAAAAAAAAGGTTTCTAATTGTGATCTCTCTTCTGTACTTATTTTATCACCAACATGTACCCAAGGATTTTTAGACCGGCTACCGCCAGTGCTCCATGCACGCGTGGCCCTGTTGCAATGGACCTGAATCATCTGTTCCTGAGATATGTCTCTGTAGTAATTCTTCCTGCAGCCAAATGTGGGAAGGGAAGTGTCAGTCTTGCTGTATGGAATGCTGACTTTTCCAGCCCTTTTCCTATCTCTATTTCCTTGGCCCCATCACAGCCCTTGAAGGAATGAGCTTTGTCTGCCTGCTCATTGCCCTTCTTTACCCGCAGAGGAGATAGCCAGTCTGAAACTCCGAGCCACAAGTTCTAGGTCAGCTTGGTGGTTTCTACTTTTAAAGCTTCAGGGAAGGGACAGAACTTTCGACAATCTCTGCCATCTGATCTGCTCCTCCTCCTCTCCCTTCTGCTCTCTCTTTCTCCATTGTGTAGTGGCCTGTATTTTCTTTCCTCCATGAAACACGCGTCTGTCAATTCCAGGGCAGGTCTGGGAGCCGGCGCACGGGAGCTCAATAAATCCTGTGACCAGGCACCTGGGCAGGTGGCACGTGCCAGCAGCCTAGAGCTGAAAACACAGCCAGCTCCTCTGGGGAGTGGGTTCTTCTCACGGCCTCGCCAGCATGCACAGCTGGCTGGGAGCGCCACTCGTAGACCGCTGTGTGAGTGCTAACAGAATAGGAAGGGAGGAAACCTTTTGAAGGCTCACATTTTTTACAGCGCAATAATCACAAGGAGCTTGTCATTCCCCCGGGGCGGGAGGCATGTGTTTAATTTATACACCCTGGCCGGCAGGTTTTGAGAGTGTGTGTTGGCTCTCCGCGTGCCTTCCGGAGATCAGAGGACCAGACGGTGCCACCCCAGCGGGCACGGTCAAGTGGGCCCAGGGCCGCTCATGTGCAGCACACAGAGATCCTCAGTAGCTTCTCACCACCAACACTCCCCTTTTCCTAGCAAGTAGTTTAGCCTCCTACGCCTGAGTTCCTTACGTGTCAAAGGAAGATGATGAAAGTAACTGCTTGGCAGGACTCGGTAAGGATTCAAGGAGGTAAGCCACATGAAAGAGCCCAGAGCCTCCCACCTAGTAAGGACAGAATAAACGTGAGCGATTTTTTTTTTTGTTGGCATCATCATTGTCTGTCGTTTATCGATGAGGTCTCAAAAAATTCATCAAACTGCCTCAAGTCACAGGAGCAGTAAGAAATCAAGCCTGGATTAGAGCCCAAGCCTAGACTCTTAGCCACTGTGCTTTATACTATGTAAAGTATAGACTGTGCTGTAGAAAAGGTCTTTCTTTTTTTTAAATATAGTTGATTTCCAATGTTATGCCAATTTCTGCTGTACATCGAAGTGACCCGGTCATACATACATATATATACCTTCCCTTTCTTATGTTAATAGAAAAGTTGATGATAAATCTATGAATCCCTCAATGACCAGGATCATGTATTTTCTTTTTTTTTTAATTGAAGTGGACCTGATTTACAAGATTGTGTCAGTTTCAGGTATACAACATAGCGATTTAGTATTTTTGCACATTATATTCCCTTACAGGCAATTCTAAGAGAATTAATATAATTCCCTGTACTATACAGCTTATCTTTGTTGCTTATCTATTCTGTCTCTCGTAGTTTGTATCTGTCAATCCCATACTGCTAATTTGTCCCTTCCCCCTTTCCCTCTATTTCTGTTTTGCATATATATTCCTTTGTGGTTTTTTTTTAGATTTCACATATAAGTGATATCTTAAGTAGTTGTCTTTGACTTAACTTCACTTAGTATGATAATCTCTAGGTCTATCTGTGTTGTTGCAAATGGCACTATTTCATCTTTTTATGGCTACTATTCCATTGTATATATGTACCACATCTTCTTTATCCATTCATCTGTCCGTGGACACTTAGGTTGCTTCCAAGTCTTGGCTTTTGTAAATAATGTTGCTATAAATATTGAGTTGCATGTGTCTTTTACTATTAAAGTTTCTATCTTTTCCAGATATATAATGAGAGGTGGAATTGCTGGATCATACAGTGGTTCTATTTTTAGAGGTGCTTCCATACTGTTTTCCATAGTGGCTGCACAGAATTTGTCATTTTCATCTTTGCACCCCCATTGTCTATCACATAGTAGGAACTCATAAATACTGATTCAATGGATGACTGAATCAGGAAGAACACAGGTTCTGGAGGAATAAATTGGGTTGATTAAGTCAGGAAAGGATGTGGAAAGGTAGGGGGCCATAGAGTCTATTACTTCGTGATGTAGTTACTAGCACCAGTGTGTGACTGACTCAGAAAATACCCATATGGTTACCCTAATGCTAAACCAACCTAATTTGAATCTAAGGATTTCTGTGCTTCCTAGGCTAGGAATTATCTGGTCCTAAACCCGCCTCAGCCATATACAAAGCTCAGGCTGAGGCCAAACACGAAGTAGAGATCGGGGCCAAAATTCAGATGTGTCATTTCAAAACATGAATTCAGAATCTCCTCATATTCTAAACCCACTAGTTTTAAGATTTTTTTGAAGGCCATCCAGGATACCTTAAGATGCACATCAAGATTTTTTCTTTTTTTCTTCTGAAGACAATTGTCCTATGTGTCATTTTAGTTAATAATTATAGAACATTTGGAAAACATACCAGAGTATGAAACAGTTGATCCATCCAAATCCCCAAATTCTAAAATAACTGCTAAACCTCTTTGGCTGTACTTCTTTCTGTAAAACAATGGCTTTTTAGCTAGAGATCATTGAGCAGTTGCCATTTTTTGGTTCCTACAGATCTGGTGAAGCCTTCAAGATTTCTTTTGGAAGAAAATAAATTTTAGACTTCTATAAAAGATACATTGGGAAGGGGAAATAAATTAGGAGTTGGGGATTAAAATATACACTCTCCTGACACTGCCATTGTGGCTCGGTGGGGTTAAGAACCTGACATAGTGTTCATGAGGATGCAGGTTTGAGCCTTGGCCTTGCCCACTGGGTTGAGGATCTGGCATTGCTGCAAACTGCAGCATAGGTTGCAGATGTGTCTTGGATCTGGCATTGCTGCACCTGTGGCATAAGCCAGCAGCTGCAGCTCCAATTCAACCCTCAGCCTGGGAAATTCCATATGCCACAGGAGTAGCCCTGAAAAGAAAAAAGGAAAAAGATATACATACTCCTATATATAAAATAAACAATAAGGACCTACTGTATAACATAGGGAACTGTACTCAATATCTTGTAATAACCTATAATGGAAAAGAATCGTAAAAAGAATATATATATGTGTGTGTGTGTATGTATATATAACTGAATCATTTGTACACTTAAAACTAACACAACATTATAAATAAACTATACTCCATTTTAAAAAAATCTAAAAAAAAATAGATGTGATGGAGTAATGGGAAAGACCCTCACTGGAAGTCAGGTGACCTTGCCATCATCTCCAGGTCTGACCTCCACTGTGACATTCACCTTGCAGGTTTCAGTTATTCTTGCTTCTCCCACCTTATATCCGTCTTTCCTTCTTAACAACCTGCCCTATAGACTTTAGTTTTCTGTACCAGACACAGAAACAGCAGCCTTACGTAGACTGTTGAGCCAGCTCTTTTCATTGCCAAAGGCCAAATTCTTATAATAAATCCTTGATAATATCTATCTTCTGAAGGTTCAGAGCAAACCCTGATTGATGGAGCAAGAATGATGGCTACCATATGCATAGTCTCATGAATACAAACTTACCACTCAAAGAGTCTTTTATGACTCAGATGATCCTCATGTAAGTCTCATGATTATTGCCTGCCCTCCTTTCTCCAGAAACATAGATTCCCTAGGGGCAGGGTTGTTGAGAAACCCCAAAGCACGTGGTTGTATTGGTGTCCTAGGGTGGCCATAAAAAAATACCACAAACTGGGTGGCATAGAACAGTGGAAATCGATTCTCTCACAGTTCTGGAGGCTGAAAGTCTAAAATCAAGGTGTTGGAGGATCCTTCCTTACCTCGTCTAGCTTCTGGTAATCTCGGGTGTGAGATTAACTGTGGCATAAGGTATAACTGTGGCAGCATAACTCCAGTCTCTACGTGTCATCAAATGGCAGTCTCTCTGCATTTCTGTATCTTCACAGGACCATTTTCCTTCCCTCTGTGTCTCTTCTTTAAGGACACCAGTCGTATTGGATTATGAACCCACTCCTCTTTGGTGTGACCTCTACTTAACTAATCCTACCTGCAATGACCCTGCATCTGACTAAGTTCTCATTTTGAGATGCTAGGAGTTAGGACTTTAATATATCTTTTTGGGAGGACACAGTTTAGCTCATAGAAGTAGTAGTGATTGTTAATTTTATGTGTCAACTTGACTTGGCCACAGTGCTCAGATATTTGGTCAAATGTTATTTGGGATGTTTCTGTGGAAGTATTTCTCAGATAAGATTAACATTTAAATTGGCAGAGTTTACGGAGTTCTCATCGTGGCGCTGCGGTTAACGAATCCGACTAAGAACAGGAGGTTGTGCATTTGATCCCTGGCCTTGCCCAGTGGGTTAATGATCTGGCATTGCTGTGAGCTGTGGTGTAGGTTGCAGACTTAGCTCGGATCTGGCATTGCTGTGTCTGTGGCGTAGGCCTGCAGCTGTAGCTCCAATTTGACCCCGAGCCTGGGAACCTCCATATGCCATGGGTGCAGTTTTAAAAAAAGCAATAAATATAAGTCAGCAGACTTTGAGTAAAAGACTGTTTTCCATGATGTGGGTGGGCCTCATCTAATCAGTTGAAGAACTTACTAGAGCAAAGACTGACCTCCCGCAAGCAAGAAGGAATTCTCCCAACAGACTACTTTTGGACTTGAATCACAACTCTTCACTGTGTCTCTAGCCTGCTATTCTACCCTGCACATTTCGGAGTTGTCCAGCTACAGTCATGTGTGTCACTTCCTTAAAATCATTCTGTCTGTCTCTCTCTATATATATACACACATGCATCCTTTTGGTTCTATTTCTCTGGAGAATCCTGACAAATAAGATAGTCAAGAACATGAATTCTGGAGTCATATGGATGGGGATTAAGTCTCTCTGTGTTACACAGTTAATGTGCCTGTGTAACCTTATAACTTCTCTGAGCCTCTGTTTCCTCATCTTTAGATTGGAAATAGTCTTAGAAGCTACTTCACAGAATGTTGAGGGGATTAAACGGAATTAATGTTCTAAAACACTGAGAATAATTCCTGGTCCATAATTGAGCACCGTTTTCTGCCTGGTCAGGGTTCTATCTCCAATATCTAAAACTGGAGGTGCACACAACAGGAGATGAATAAATATCTGTTGACTGACCCCACTCCACCTAATGCTGTTCATTAAGTTTCAGGCCAAAGACGTTGAGCTCTAAAAGCCTTGGACATCTCCAATTCCTCAGTCTTACCACAAAAACAGTTCCCAGCACAAGCAGGTGATTGTACAGTGATATCTAATTTGAGGCACACTTAATAGGGCTCCTTGGACAACCCAAGTTCTGCTCAAAAGTCCCACCTAGGTTTGTGCCATATTCTCTCTTTCTCCCCTCTTTACTTTCCCCTGTCCCCTGCAATAGTAAACACAATATCCAAAATGACAACCACATGACATTGGTGGGTTTAGACAGATCCTTGCATCTAGAAACTAAAGGGAAACAGGGTAGACCTCCTTTCCCCACAATAAGATTAACTGTGGCTTGTAAACTCTCTCAGAAAGTTCCCCACTGGCCAGAAACTGTGTGACTCTAATTCCACCCCATGCATATTCAACAGTGAAAATTAAACCAATAAACGATCACCAAAGCTGCTTAATGCCAACTTGAAGGTGAAAGGTTAACTCTCCTAGCTGTGTTTCTACAGAACTTTACCTCCATAGTGTTTCAGAGCTAATGAGAGCTTAGGAAAAAAAAAATCAATGGAATAAGGAAGTAGGCAAACTAAGGAAGCCCCAATCTGATAACTTATCTCCGTGGGACGCTTGGTTAGAAAGCCACATATGAGTTTCTAATTAAAGTAATATTAGGAAAATACTTCCATAAATCGCAGAACCAGGCTTAATTTTCTTGTTTGAAAACTGCCAGGGAAGAGAGTGGATTGCAAATATATGAAATATGACAAAATGAGACTTAATGAATTCTAAGTTTATTCACTGAAGTATTTAACTATCCAAGCCATCAAGTGGGGATAATAAATTTGAGTGTGTCATAAGACTGGCCCACTTTAATTCACATTTATAAAATGAGCTATAAATACAGGGCCTGATTCAGTGCTTAATTTTTAGAGATACATTAACTCATAATTCCTGTGCCTCTATGATGCCAAGCACTGGAAAGAAATAAAAGAGCTTTCAGTTGATCAGAAGGGAGCTCACAGTCCTGATGTTTGGACCACAGGGCAGCGGACTGGGCTTTGGTGATTCAGCATCTCTTATCAGGATACTTACATCCTCCTTTGTCACAAAAATCAACTTAAAACCTGAGTTAAGGAGTTCTGGTCATGGCGCAGCAGAAACAAATCCAACTAGTATCTATGAGGGTGCGAGTTTGATCCCTGGCCTCGCTCAGTGGCTTAAAGATCCGGCATTGCCATGAGCTGTGGTGTAGGTCACAGACGCAGTTCACATCTGGCATTGCTGTGGCTGTGGTGTAGGCTGGAAGCTGTAGCTCCAATTAGACCTCTAGCCTGGGAAACTCCATATGCCGCAGATGTGGCCCTTAAAAAGCAAAAACAAAAAAAAACAACAAAAAAAAAGCACACCAGAGTTAATCACCTGGGAGGGAAGAGATGGCCAGTTCGCTGGGGTGATTAAGGACAGTTTTATAGAAATGACACCATTTTCAAAGGTAAGAGCAGGGCTGAAGGAAATCAACAAAGGATGGTGGAGTACCTGGGATCTTTTTTCCACTCCAAGGTCCACAGAGCACTACTGGAGGCACCTTGAGACGGGGTCTCTCAACAACCCGCCCTTAGGGAATCTACATGCTTGGGGGTAGGAGGTCAATAAACGCAGAAACATACAATATATTTTCAGATACTCAAAAGGGCAACAATGAAAAATAAGGTAGAAAAGGGGGTGAAGACAAATGGTGGAAAGGTGAGGCGAGACCTCCTGAGTGAGATGGACAGCCAGAGGAGTCCTGACATGTAATCTGAGACCCAAGTCGGAAGGAAGCAGCCAGGGGAGGGCAGGGGATTTCCTGTGCTGAAAACTGGAAGGGGGAACAGCTCGGCACGTTGGGGAGTCGGAGAGAAGCTCCAGGAAGCTGGAATGTGATGAATGAGAGGTGAAGAGGGGCATCGAGATGAAGCCTGGTAGACCCTGTGAAGTGTTGGGTTATATTCTAGCTCCGATGAAGCCTAGCTGGCGAGATTTAAGCAAGGGAGGGGGCGATCTGAGGGACATTTGAAGTGACACTCTGGCTGCTGTAAAGGGGATGCGTGAAAGTAGCAGTGACAAAACTGGTTACAAAGCCACTGTACCTACCTGCTAAGAAAGGAAGGTGGCTGGCACCAGAGCGGGAGGACCAGAGAAAAGAGCAGCGATGAGGCTGAGATCCATTCCAACTACCTGGGACGCTCTTCCTGCAGTTAGTGGACAAGTCACCACTCAAGGTAACTCGAGAAAGTCACCGCCCAAGAATAAAAACATTCTTTCGGCATAGTGTCCTCAAGGTTCTTATGTTGCGTTTCCTACTTTTGAAATTAGAAGAAGAAAAATTTTTTAAGTGTAAAACATTCACTGAAGGGAAGAACTGGCGGGGGGGGGGCAGCTGGCTTTAATACACATAGAAGAAAATACATAAGGGCTTTGTTGGATAATAGGCTTAACATGTAGTTGGCGATGGCCTTCCCCAAAAGTAATGGATTTCTTTGGTTGCATAATTAGAACAAATGACAGCAATATCTGGAATGAGGAGAATGATTCTTGGAGCTCATTGAGGAAATGACTATATTTTATCCATGTGTTTGCCCATTCATAGGTGTACATGGCCTGGTACCTAAAAAGTTTAGAAGGTATGAAGTTAGGATATAACAAGAAACACATTTTTCCCCTGGTTCTCAACACGGAATTCCTAATCCCTTGGAATTTTCTGGTGATAGGAACATCTTTTTTTCTAGAGATGGGGCTGGTCACCAGGAGGACTGTCGGGATTAGAAGCTTAGTACTTTCAGCCCATACTCAGTCTTTCAGGAAACAAAAAGAGGCTGGAGACTGAGTTAATAATCTGTCATGACTACATGATGAAGCCTCCATAAAAATCCCTGAACCTGGGGGTGTTCCATGGGCTTCTAGGCTGGTACATGCTGAGCAGGTATGCACCCCAGCTCCATGGATACGGACCCTCCTGCAGTGGAAAGCTGCCAGCCTCACCCAATGCAACTCTTTATCTGGCTGTTCATTTCTATCCCTGAAAGTTAATTGTATAAGCATTTCCCTGGGTTCTCAGAGGCATCAGAGCAAATTTCTGAACCTGAGGGAGTGTCATGAGCATCTCTGATTTGTGGCCAAGTTGGAAAGCAGCGTGGGTGGCCTGAGGACCCACTACCTGAATTGGTGTTTGAAGTTGGAGGCAGTCTTGTGAGATAGAACTCTTAATCTTTGGAGTTTGTGCTGACTCCGGGTAGTCAGCGTCAGCACTGAATTGAAAAAAAAAAAAAAAACACCCCGTTGGTGACTACAGAGAATTGGACAGTTGTGTGGTATAGAAAACCTGCATATTGGGTGTCAGAGTACTGTGATTAGAGAAAACAATTTTCCGTTAGGAGAGGAGGAGGAAAATAATTTTTTCCTCAAACCTAATTTTTTAAAAGTCTGTTCTTAATAATGAGTGGAACCTCTCTATGGGTGACACGCTAAGAGATCTTCTACAACCCGGACAGTAAGATGATGAGGGTGTTACCTGAGAGTTGATCACAAAAATCAGAGAGAATTTTTGAGAAGAGGACATGATCCAAACAACCCAATAAGAAAAGAAGACTCTACCTCTTATGACATTCATAACTGCTGTGTCCTCTGTGGGAGATAAGGGTTCATCAGGCTGGTTCAGAGTCTGGGTAAAGCTGCCCTCCAACTCTTCCATGTTCTTCAAGACAGCATCCTGAATCTTCATTTGATATCTCAGGTGATCTGTCTCTGAGAAAGATGTGTCCTAGGTGAGAGGTACACAGATTCCGGTTGCTGAAAAAAAAAATATGTCCCTTTTTGTAAATTAATTTTAACTGGTTTATGAATCAATCTCTTGAGGAACGGGTGAGGAAGTCAGATCCCCCTCTTCCAAAGCTGACCATTTATATGCACATTGGCCAGATGGAGACTTGTGACCTGCAAAAACAGGAATGACATCTTCAAGTGTAGGGGCCTCACCGCCTCAGAGAGATACTCTCTGGGCATCCCTTTGGCTTCCCACTGTGTGTCAGCTCCGACAAAGAGCAGACATTGATCATGTTTGTACAGGAGCGTGTTTGCCAGTTCCTAGCAAATTCTTTATGTATCAAAACTAAAAATGCTGTGTCCTGGTCATTCTCTATCATCCAAGAGCTTTTAGCTTGTTCTTAGTGGTCATGCCGAAGTGACGGTCATCACTGGAATTCTATTACAACTCCTGAACCAGAGTAATGTGGGAGCTGAACTAGCTACCTATTTTGGTCAGGTCACTTTCTTTTGAAAAAACAGAAACACAATTTAAACCACTGGATCCAGAAGCTCAAATGATAGAATCAGGGCTTTTCTTCTCTCCCCATCTCTTTAATGGTTCTCATCATGCGGCCAGTAAAGTAAATTTGTTCTGTCTACTTAACTAAGTTGGAACTGCATTTCCCAGAATTCACTTCTCTACATAGTTCCGGGTTAGTGTGAACTGCATAGACTTTGTGTTTGAGATTTGGAAGTGGAACTAGAGCAGCATTCATTTTGCTTTTTACGCTTGGAAGGCCAGTGCAGGTCAGGAGATGCTGCCATGGCTTGCTCATGCTGTCACTTACCTGCGCGGTCACCTTGTGGGGTTGGGCTCGCAGTAGATCCAACGTCTGCTGAATCTTCTTTCCCTTCCCGGGCCAAGTGCTTGTTTAGCTCCATGAAGGATGCCTGCTTTTCCTCCAGCTTCCTTCCATCATCAAAGTGGGTGGCTTGGAGGTGGGGGGTGAAACCAACATGAGTACTAGTCTCTTCACATGAATTCCTGCCCATCCTCGCAGAATTCAGTTTCTCCTTCCTTCCTCTGTTTCTTTTCTGTCGTTCCTTCTCAACAGCCTGCCCTGCAGACTTTAGCCTCCTGCACTAGACACAGAAAGCGACTAAATCACAATGATATGTATCTTCTCCAGGTTCCGCTTTGCCAAGCAAATTCTGATACAGCAGGAAAGGCAGCCGCCATATGTATGCAGTCTTCACCCGTATAAATTTAGCCCTGAGCAAATCTATTATGATGTCACCAACCGGAAAAAAAAAAAGGTTTCAGGAAGGACTCAGAATAGAGGCGTTGACTCATGTAGCCGTTCCTGCACTTACACCGTGTCGGGGCAGGATGCGCGGTTCAGCAAAGGCTGGGACGTGTCCTCACCTTTGTGTCTGGAGAGGAAAAGAGGCGGGAGGCCTCACTCAGCATCTATAAAAGGTTATCACTGGTGGAAAAAGAATTGCTGCCCAAAAGGAGGAGGAAAGAGTGGTGGGCAGGCAAAAGCAAACGTCTACAGCAGCCATCCTGCCTTCTTGTTTGGGGAGGTGCTGCATTTCCTTGAGGAAGAAGACAGGAGATACAATCAGTTTACAAGCAGTATGAGCCCAGGCGCTGAGCTTAGCACTTCTTATACAGAATCTCCTTTTCATCCCAGATTAACTCTGTGAGGAAACCAAAGCTCAGAGAGGTACAGTAACCTGCCCAAGTTCTCCCAGCTAGGGAGTAAAGCATCTGGAACTTGAACTCGAGTCTATCTGCCTAGCTCTTAGCTTTTACTGCATTCTGCCTATAAACCCAGAAGTTGTATTGAGTTGTTTAACGGTAAACATAGTCTTGTTCTGTTATATTTGCCTAACCTTGGTGATTTTGTCCCCAGTGGGTCAGCCAGCTGAAAAAAAAAAAAAAATCTGCTCCTTTCCCCTTGGCTGCAGAAATAAACAGTGCTGCCCACCCACGGGACATAGCCAGTTTGCTGCCATGTAATTTGCATTAGTACTTGGCAATAAGCTCGCAGGTTAGAAACGTTTAGGTGGGCAGGCAGAGGAGAGAGTCTTCATTTTAACAACCCAGAAAGGCTGGGACATTTTTAGAATGCTGGCGAAGAAAGTTGCTGCTCTGTGAATGCAGTTGTAGCATCACTGTATTATTAAGTGTTTAGGATCCAAGACTTTTTTGTGACAACGGAAAAACTTTCATACTGTTAGTTCATTAGCAGATTTTGAGAGGAAGCGGAGAAGAACAAAGGTTTAGGGAGTTCTCTTGTGGCACAGCGGGTTAAGGATCCAGCACTGTCACTGCGGGGGCTTGGGTCATTGCTGTGGCGTGGGTTGGAGCCCTGGCCCGGGAATTTTCACATACCTGGGGTGCAGACCAACAATCAAAGGACAGAGTTTTAAGTTCCAATTCTACTCCACAGGATAAGCTCCGCGTATCCTGTGGAGTAGAATATGAATTCAGAGGGACCGTGGGAAGTCCGCGTGTTGGAGGTGAAGCAGAGGGTGGTTTCTGCCGCTCTGCATCACTGAAGGTTTCAGAGAGGTCTCCTTTCTAGGAAACATAAGATCCTATCCCTTTGCATAACAGAGGGGCAGAGGTGCTTATTACCCACAGTTCTTCTCTGCATAACCAAGAATATTAGCTGGAGCACCTAAAAGGTGTTCAGGATTATTGCACGCACGAAATAGATGTCTGTCTACATGTCCCAGCTGGAACTTGTGACTCTAAACCTGTGGAAGGGGAGGTCCGGACGGAAGATGCTAAGTTAGGGGGCTTTTCTTTCTGTACTCAGAGGTCTCCTCTGCACATTTAGCAGGAGAAGCCAGGCAGGCCCAGGCTGGGGCCGAGCTGCCGCTCTTTGAGCTGTAAAATGATGCCACGTTCTTAGAGGTATCTGGTAATCCAAAACAAATTCTGCGTGACTGTGGTGTTTTCCTGTCTTGGATCATAACCTTCTCTGCGAATATAAACTCTGAGATGGAGTTCCAGCCCTCCATTAGTGGTTCATGCTTTCACTGGGGTTTTGGGGCCCCTCAAATCCTTTCAAAGTGTTTACTGGAGGGAAATTGTCGTCCAGAGAATGCAGCTCTTTGGGTTTAGGCTAATCCAGTCTGTAGTACACTTGGGAAAAAAAGAGAAGGAGAGCTTAAGAAATCCCATGTTATAGAACATTCTTTTACACATGAAGGCAGAACAGAATTGCTGCTGCTCGCTCCTGCGTACCCACCCAGGTCTCATTCCAGAATGTGATGGTCTAGGCTGACGTTGCCCCAGGAGCAGATTTGGGATGAGGATCCGGATGCAAGGGGTTGATTTGGGAGGTGATTTCAGGAAGCGCTAACGGGCAAGCCAAGGGGTCAGCCAGGGAAAGGAAGAAAGCCAGTTAAGGGTATGTTATGAGGAAGCACGTGGGTTCGCAGAGCTGAAGCCCCTGGGGTATGGGTGCCACTGGAGAGCAGCCTCCATCACGCATTGGTTGAGTGCTGCTCCCAGTATCTTTTTTTTTTTTTTTTTTTTGGCACTTCTGACCTGCCCTAGGCATCAAGACCTTGGGGCCAGAGAAATCCCTCAGGCAAAAAAAAATGCAAATGGTGGCCGTGGGTTCTCTGCGTGGATCAGGTGAGGGGAACAATGGGTGGCCACAGCAGTGATCGCTGCTGGGTCTACCATCACGGGGGCGGGAAGTCTCCATCGTGCTCACCCACCTCATCCACGGCCATCTCACTGGTCCCCACACCTCTCTTCGCAGTGGATGGAGGCTGACTCTGCACGAACCCTACAGAGACCCTCTGAGAAGATCTCTCTCTGAGAGACTCGCTGAGGACAGACAATTAATTATTCACCAACAGCTTAGTTCTGCTGACAACGGTCTCCTTGGCAACCTAAGGCCCAGTGTAACAGAAACTAAATACATTTAAAAAATACATATGGGTATGAGAAATAAAGGCTCTTTCTTACCTTTTCCATAAAAATGCCTTGTAGTTACATGTTTTTTGAGCAGCAATTAACAGATTTTCCAGCACCGAATCAAGAAGTCCTTACCAAATCGGTCCTTGTAGCTCTTCGATCTGTCTCTGTGATGTGTTTCTAGGAGACAGGCACAGATGCTTCCTTCCAACCGAGGTGCCTGCTTCTTTTTATAGCAAATGACGCACTGCCACATAATGGCCCCCAAAGAGCAGTGCACCACCAGCAACAAGCCTTGACTGGCTCCGGCAACAATACTCACGTGCTGTGTGACCTTGGGCATGTCACTTACCCTCTCTGGGCTTCAGCGGCCTCATCTTTGCGAGCCATCAACTGACAGCACACTCTTACAGTGTCTGTCTCAACTAAAACAAACTCTGCATGAGTGTGGTGTTTTGGTGCCTTGGGTCAGACCTTTGTCTGGGAATCTAAACTCTGAGTTACAGTTCATACACTCTGTAGCTGGTTCACTCTTACCAGCATTTCAGAGCCCTGCAAGTCCTTTCCTGGTTACTGAGGGGGGGGGCAATAGTTATTCTTCTTCCCTCCCTTAAGTGCTCAATGTAAACAGCTAAGAAATAAAACTGCTACCCACACTTCCTTCTGCTGCAGGGTGGTGTAAAGAGCAAGGTGCCAAGCCCAGCAATTTGATCTCATCAGCTGTGTGGTTCAGACAAGTCAACTAACCTCACGGAAACTCTGTTTCCTCATCTGAAAGATGGGGCACAATAATGGTACTGATCTTAGAGTTACTGGACACGTTAAAGGAGATAATCTTTGTAAAGCTATTCAGAAAAATACTGCTTTCAGAAGAAAGAAGAGGATTTTAGTTTCTCAGGATTTTCTCCTTCTTGTCTCAGCTCTCAGGAGTTGGTCTGCTAGGATGCAGGGAATTTTTTTTTTAATCTCCTCTAGTGATTCTCCAGTCTCTACAGTGCAATTTGAGGATATTATTATAGTTATTTTTGTGTTTCTAATTATTGGAAGAAGATGGGCTCACTATAAAAAGATAAAGTAAAAAAAAAAAAAAAACCTAAAACAAAAAGATAGAGAAATGAGGTGGAGGGCACAGCCCTAAGACAGCAGTGGTTCATAGGCCTATTTTTCTGTTCATCGTTTTTCGGAAGGATGGAGATAGGTGGTTAAGGCCACAGAGTGTACGGACTTCTGTGGCCTGTCTCTCACCTTTCACATTGTCATATAAGCATTTCACTCTGCCATTAAAACTTCTTGGTATATTATTGGATATTTAAAACATTGCAATATCTTTCCAATTAAAAGTAACACAGGGGACTCAGTCACCAGTCTCCCAGCATGCCGTCTTTTTTTTTTTTCTGTTCCCTTCAAGCCCTGCATGGCAGCCACATCATCAAGAAACCGTCCCCAAACCCAGCATGGTTGTAGAAGCCAATCCCTTCCATCTGATCTCTGCTGCCTCCTCCCCGCTCGCTGTTCGTTCGGTTTGTTCTGCTCTGGAGAAGCTCTCCTGCTCCTGTAGTGGACGTTTGTAGCTTTTGCTTCTTTCCTGTCCAGCAAGAACTGAAGATGCTCTTTCGAAATTTGGCACAATTGCCTGGGCCACAGATGGGCGCTGGAGTCAGGCCCCGCCCATCCCAGTGCCCTATCCCACCAGCAATGGCGATTGGTCCAAGGAGTAGTCACAGAAACTTGGAGGGCCAATCAGAGTCCTCCTCTGAGATAAACGACGGATGCTGTGAGGTGAAGATGACAAAGGGCAGCTGGGTCAGCCTGAGCTGCTGTTCCGCCTTCGCACTGCACCGAGGAGACCTTGGCCAACAGCAGCCTAAGAGTGCCGAAAACAGAGGCAGCCAGTAAGAGAGCCAAAGGCCCGGGGACGCGGGGCACTAGCTCTACCCTGCATCCTGCTTTAGATTCAGGCCCCAACAGCTGGGTCCTTCCCTGATGCCTGAGCCAGTGCCTTCGCTCTTTGCTTACGAAAGTTTCAATTAGGGTTAGGTTCGGTTCCTTACTCCTGACTGCTACCCACTTCCAGCCCCCCAGCGCTATGACGGCTTCCAGGAGAGTTCAGACTTGGGTGTCCTCTGGATTTGGCGACAAGCAGCCAATTCCTCTTTCTGTACTTCCCGGGGGTGGGTGGGGGGAAGGAACCTATATAAATGAATCAGGAACCACAGAATTCCCCTGCACTAAGCCAAACATCTCCCTCTCAACGCTGGCTAATGGTGACAGAGTCCTTCAGCCATAGTGAAGATCCATGCCCCATACAGTAGATGAGATGGGCCCAGAAAACGTGAGCTTGACGTCTGAGGACTCAGTGAAATACCAGAGAAAAAAAGAAAAGGCAATCAGAAGTGGAGAGAGCTAGGGTTTTTTTTGGTTTTTGGTTTTTGGGGTTTTTTTTTATACGTATCCTCATTTTTAAAATGTGAGTTTCTCAACCCTTTGCTTTTAGACTGTTGTTAACCTTTGTCGTCATTGGGTAAAAAGGAAATAAAAGGGCTATTTTGGGAGGGATGATGCATAGGCAAATTCTCTGAAACTGTTTTCTCATCCTCTCTATTCAAAGTGAGGCATGTGACTCTGAAAGGTTACTGGGGTGTGAGAAATTGGCTTGGCGAGGGCGGGGCTGACGTTAAAAAAAGTGCTTCACGTGTGTGAAAAAGTGGTGTAAATCGCTTTTGTTTTTGTTTTGCCAAGTGGATTCAGGGAGCAAAGGCTGGTTCAAACAGAAATCCCCTTAGCTGGACCTATCTTATGTCTGAGAGGCGTAGGGAATGTTCTAGATATATTCTATATCAAAATCCATGGAGGAATTGAAATGAATACGATTTAGCTTTCCTGTTGTACCGTGTCGTGCCCCCCACCCCCACCCCCGACTCAGTGGACTTGGGGGTGATTCTAAAGCGGGTTGTCCCCGTCTGCGCACAGGCTACGTAGTGTGACTTAAAGGCCTCCAGAGGGCGCCCTTCTCGTATGATACCAGCTACCTTCCAGTGTTGAAAAGTTCCAAGCTGATTCTTCTCTACTGCCTCCACATGCCTAACCTGTAAAGATCTCTCAGGAACTGTCTCCTTTAAAATGCAGATGTTTTAAGGAAGGAAAAGCATGTTTTGATTAGTCATGAAATCCTTAGAGTCAGGATGCCTAAACCACGTTGAGTCCTGCCCATGAGGTTTTTCATTCACCTTGCATTGTCCCCAAATGGCAGGATGTGAAACGAATGCCCAGTGAGGTGAAATGACTTGCCTTAAGTCTCGGAGCTTAGGAAGTGGCCTGGCTGCGATTGCTGTTTGTTTGTTTCTGTTTGGTTCATTAAAGTAGGGTTGATTTACATTGTGCCAATTTCTGTGGTACAGCACAGTGACCCAGTCATACATATTTACACATCCCTTTTCTTATATTATTTTCCATCATGTTCTATCCCAAAAGACTGGATATAGTTCCCTGTGTGATACAGTAGGACCTCATTGTTCATCCATTCTCAGTGTAATAGTTTACATTTACTAACCCCAAACTCCCTGTCCTTCTCTTTCCCTCCCCCCACCCCCTTATCAACTACAAGTCTGTTCTCTGTGTCTGTGAGTCAGTTTCTGTTGTGTAGATAGGTTCATTTGTGCCATATTCTAGGTTCCACACCAGCTGTGATTTGAGTATAGGAACACCAGATTCCAAAGCTCTTTTCTTTGCAGATTGACAGCTAGTCCCTGCAGAAAGAGGGACAGAACTGGCCAGTGTTGCTGTGTGGGAGGATGAAGTGGTAGGTTCCAAGTCAAGGGTGCTGCCCAGGATGGGCAGGCCTTGGGAAGGGAGGCAGCCAGAACTGGGTGTGTGTTGAGCCTCACTGAGCAAGGGGCAGATGGAGAGCCAGGCACCCTGCTTTCACTTCTTGGCCCTGGGCCATGGTCACCACTGTGGGTTGGCCAAGACCACATGCCTGGCTGTTGTATCCAGGGGCATCAGAGCACTGGTACCAGTGGGTGCCTAGTGATAGCCTGCTGCTGTTGGCAAGAGAGTAGCAGCGTTTTACCATTTTATTGCCATTCTTCTCTTGGCACATGCTCAACTCCCTTTTTCTTTTCCTTTTAATCAAAGAGAGGTCCTATTCATGAAACTCCCTGCCTAAGGCACCCTGCTAGCTGGACCATTGCTCTTTTGGCTTCCAGGTTATTGGCATGAACTCAACATAGCGTATTTCTCGTTGAGTAGTTAGAAAGATCTGTCTCTCTTTTAAGATGGGCATGCCAGCGTCTTTTGGATCCCCAAAGGGTCTCTACCGGTGCAGTTAGGGAGCTGAAGCTCCAGGATCCTTTCCTTGGCTACATCTGCCATCTTTGCTCCTTGCTGCCTATTGAGCTGTCCAACTGGATGAGTGAGTCAGGACAGTCCCTTAGTTCTGTCAGAGAGAGATGTCCCTATCCAGAGCTTTCAATGACAGCACATAAAAGTTACTTGGGAGGCTTCTGGACAAATGAACACAAGGTGTCTGGGCCCCTCCCCTAAGGATTCCAGTGTGGTGTCCAGGTAGCCATAGCTTATGAAAGGCCCCCTGGTTTTGCTCATGGCAGTCAGAGTAGGGAATCTCTGTCCTAACTTATGTAACCTGGTCAGCAGTCATTTGGGCAGAATCCTGGCATAGGACCTAAAATGCTGGACTCAGACTCCCAATTTCATGTCCAGTAGTACTGCTCACTGGCCACTCTAGCTGGAGATTCCTCAGTAGGGGGGATAGATGTACACCAAAGCTTGCCATCAAAATTGCCCCCAAGTAATTTTCATTGCCTGTTTTTCTTTGTAGAGTACAGGTCCATAATTTAAAACCTACCAAATCATTTACTCACAAGAAGTGAGTCACTTTGTCAGAGTAGAATGTACTCAAGAGCAATCTCTTTTCAATGCCTGCATCTCACCTCATCCAAAATGGAAAGACTGGGAAGGACTCAAGACTCAAATATCCAAAATACGAATTTACCTACCATGCCTATAATCATCCCACACTGATACCCTGGAGTGAGATGCCTAAGGTGCTCTGAAGGATGCTGGACACTTAAGAAACTTAGGACACTTAGGACTTGCATTGTTTTCATGCTGTCCTGTATTCACACCCTCCTCTGGACCTGCCTCTCACCGATTTGGAGCCTGGCTGGATGACTTGCTTTGGCCAAGGAGACAATACTACTCTGACACAAGTAGCCCTTGTGCTTTGAGTCTTGCTCTCTCTGCTCTTTGGAATCTTGAAACCACCATGTGGAGAAACCCAACACAATCTAGGAGTATGAAAGTCCACATAGTGGCCTCTCCTCCCTCAGCCGAGGGTCCCTGGGCCAACCAGACTGCCATTCACCTGTCGCATGGGTCATTCATCCCAGAGACCATCCACCCCCAGCCCAGTCACCTGCTAACCTCTGAATTCAGCCAGAGTAGCACAGATCGGAAGAGCTATCCCACTGACCAAAAAAACTGAGAGAAATTACAAATGCTTGTTGTGTTACACTGCTGAGTTCTGGGATGGTTTGTTATGCAGCTGAAGCTAACTGATACACTAGGCAAAGTCATGAGTTGAGGTTGGTCACTTCTTTGATACTTCAGCTCAGTGTGGTTTCCTGGTGAACTAGTTTAGGCTGATAGGATACAAGCAGAAGTGTCATGCATCCATTCTGGATACTACCCCTGAAAGAACTGTATGGGCCCTCCCCTTGCCCTCTCCCCTTTCTCTTGTTTGGTGGGATAGTAAGAACTGAGTAATTTTCTTGGAGCATAATGGAAGCCATGTCTTAGAAGACACAGATGCCTTGGCAGCCAGCCTGCACTGCTTCCCTCTAGACTGGTGGTGAGAGAGAAATAAATATCTACTCCCTTTTAAAGCAGTGTTTTTGGTGTATGTGTGTGGGGGGTGGGGGGGAGTCTTTTTGCTACAGTACCTTAGCTTACCCTAACTCATCTGCCCTCTTGCTAGCTATGTGATTTTGAGGCAATTTGCTAATACTTCTGTACTTCATACACCTCAAGGAATAGGACTAACTATACATCCGTCATAGAGTTTTTGCAAAGATGAAATAAGGAAGTGCACTCACAAAGCACTTAGTACTGCCTTTCAATGAGTGGCACCTCTTGTGACTTCTCCACCACTGGCTTTGTTCTCCACATATCTGTAGACACCTGGCTAAACCAGCTTTTCAGTTTTACTTCTGAAGAGTGGCCAGAAAATTGATAACATCCCTAGATGAGATTTTCTTTTACTAATTTCATTATTCTATTGGGTATCCTTTGGCATGCATGGACTATATAATTCTAGCTCTGGAAAAATCTACAAGTCCGGTTATATATTGCTGTATAACTGATCACCCCCCAAACATAGTGGTTTATTAACTCATATTTCTGGGGGTCACCTGAGCTCTTGCTCAGGGCCTCTGGCTCAGCTGCAGTCACAGGGTAGCTGGGCTCTTTCCTAAGGCTTCCCCACTCTCATGTTGGGTCATGGATGCTGGGCAAAACTGTTGATCAAATCACCTACTTGTGACCTCTCCGTGTGGCCTGGGCTTCCTCACAGCATGGAGACTGGATTCTAAAATCAAGTACCTAGAGGAGTTCCTGATGTGGTTCAGTGGGTTAAGGACCTGATGTTGTCTCTGTGAGGATGTGGGTTTAATCCCTGGCCTCGCTCAGTGGGTTAAGGATCTGGTATTTTTGCAAGTTGTAACATAGGTCACAAATGGGCTCAGATCCAGTGTTGCTGTTGCTGTGGCATGGGCATGGGCAACAGCTGCAGCTCCCATTTAACCCCTAGCCTGGGTACTTCCGTATGCCACAGGTGTGGCTGTAAAAAAATAAGAATAAAATAAATTAAAATGAAATAAAATAAAATCAAGTACCCAAAGAGCCAGGCAGACTCTCTCTTGCCTCTAGTGAGTTGGCCTTAGAAGTAACATTAGCATCACATTTGTCATAGTCAGAGGGCTTCCAGAATCAAAGGAGGAAGCATAGATACCACCTCTCAAAAGAGGTGTCAGAGAGTTTGCAAAACACTTAGTCACTCAGAGACTAGATCCTGGAGAGCAGCCACGAGGGTGTAGATCCAAGCTTCCCCCATTTCTGGCTGGATGATTTGGGGTAAGTACTTGCATGCTTTTCAATGAACTCTTCTTAAAATGCAGGGTAATCATAGTATCAGCTTGATAATGTTATGTTGTGAGGCTTGTGTACAGCATATAAGCCTGATGCATGGTGTGATGTATAGCGTGAGTTCAGTGAATGCTAGCTGCCAGGGTGACGTCGTCTTGGTAACCAGAAACTGGCATTTTTTCATGAACTTCTGGCTCTTCCCCAACCAAACGAGTAAAGCACTCCCCTCTTTCGATCAGAGTTAAAGTAAGTGCCCTTCCCTGGCTGGCATCCTGAGAGTCTAGGAATTGTGGCTGCTTATTGTCTGAGTCGTCGAAATTGAAATGATAAAACAAATTGTACAAACTCTGGAAACTTCAGGGCCATTCCCATTCTCCACGGGCACTTCTTTTCTATCCATTCCTTTGATCTTTTCTTCTTTCCTCAACCCAGTTTTTCCCAGTGGCTCTGAACTGTGACATGGAGTGTGATGATGAAACTGGCCATGAACCAGAAAGACAACTCACTCATCAGTGTTTCACCAGGGGAAGGGAAGCAAGTGGAAGGCTTTTCAAGTGATTCTGGAGGCGTCATGAACACTCAGGCTCGGTGGCAGTGCACAGCACCTGAAAGCTGCCTGCCTTTCCCAACCACAACTCACATCTTTTCTTAATTTTTAATTCGACTACCAATCCATGCATGTATTCTCCCAGTAAATCTGAAACTGTCCAGATAAAGCTAATAGCTCTTTGACCAATCCTTGTAAAAAACACCAGTTGGGAGTTCCCATCATGGTAGGGTGAGTTCAGAATCCAAATTTATGGGAGTTCCTCTTGTGGCTCAGAAGGTTAAGAACCCAACTAGTATCCATGAGGATGTGGGTTCAATCCCTGTCCTCGCTCAGTGAGTTAAGGATCCAGTGTTGCCGTGACCTGTGGTGTAGGTTGCAGATGCAGGTCATATCTGGCACTCCTGTGGCTGTGGCATAAGCAGGCAGCTGCAGCACAAATTCTACCCCTATAGCCTGGGAACTTCCATATGCCATGGGTACAGCCCTAAAAAGGGGAGGGGGGGGGAAGAAAAGTATCTGACGGCAGGGCTCAGATTGCTGGAGCAGTGACAGTTTGATCCCCAGCCCTCCACAGTGGATTAAAGGATCCGGAATTGCTGCAGCTGTGGCATAGGTCACAGCTGTGGTTCAGATTCAATCTCTGGCCTGGGAACTTTCATGTATCTGTTTATTTTATTTTATTTTATTTTATTTAGCTTTATTTTTTAAGTAGTTAATGAATTTTATTACATTTATAGTTGTACAAAAATCATCACAACCAAATTTTATAGCATTTCCTTTCCAAACCCTCAGTGCATCCCCCCCCCACCCACCAACTTGTCTCATTTGGCAACCATAAGTTTCCAAAGTTCATTATGCCCTTTTTTTAGATTCCACATGTAAGTGGTAGCATTTTATGTTGCTGTCTCATTGTCTGACTGACTTCACTTAGCATGATAATTTCTAGGTCCATCCATGTTGCTATAGATGGTATTATTTCTTTCCTTTTAATGGCTGAGTAATATTCCATTGTGTATATGTACCACATCTTCCCTATCTACTCCTCTGTCTATGGGCATTTAGGTTGTTTCCATGACTTGGCTATTGTATAGAGGGCTTCAATGAACATTGGGGTACATGTGTCTTTTCGAGTCATGGTTTTCTCTGGATAGATGCCCAGGAGTGGGATTGCTGGATCAAATGGTAATTCTATTTGTAGTTTTCTAAGGAATTCCGTACTGTTTTCCACATGGTTGCACCAGTTTGCATTCCCACCAACAGTGTAATAGGGGTCCTTTTTCTCCACACCCTCTCCAGCGCTTATTGTTTGTAGACTTTTTGATGATGGCCGTTCTGGCTGGTGTTAGGTGATACCTCATAGTGGTTTTGATTTACATTTCTCTAATAACAAGTGATGTTGAAAATCTTTTAATGTGTTTTTTTGGCCATCTGTATGTCTTTGGAGAATTGTCTGTTTAGATCTTCTGCCCATTTTTGGATGGGGTTGTTTGTTTTTTTGGTATTGAGCTGTAGGAGGTGTTTGTAAATTTTGGAGATTAATCCCTTGTCTGTCGATTCATTTACAAATATTTTCTCCCATTCTGTGGGTTTTCTTTTTGTATTGTGTAGGTTTGTTTCATTTTGTTTAGGGTTTTGTATTTGCTGTGCAGAAACTTTTAAGTTTAATGAAGTCCCATTTGTTTATTTGTGTTTTTATTGTCCTTACTCTAAGAGATGGATCTGAGAAGATGTTGCTGTCATTTATGTCAGAGAGTGTTTGGCCTATGTTTTCCACTAAGAGTTTTATAGTATTTGGTCTTATATCTAGGTCTTTGATCCCTTTTGAAATTATTTTTGTGTTATGGTGTTAGGAAGTGCTCTAATTTGATTTTTTCTGGGAACTTTTATATGGTGCAGTTGTGGCCAAAAAAAAAAAAAAGATCCATACCAGCCCAGCCATCATTTCATCTGCATCTTTTATATGCTTTTCTGTGTTTTTATACACATATATCTGGAGACACTGAAACTATGTAAATGACTAGTCTATTATTTATCTGTTGCTCTACAACAAATTACCCCAAACTTAGTTCAAATAAGAAATATTATTATCTCTGTAAGAAATTGGTTTAGCACAGAAAGAGGGGAGAAAGAAACGAGCAGGGGATACATGCAAAAGGCTGCGATCATGATTTATGGAGAATTTGGCTCCCGGGCGAGGTTCCGTGACTCTCCGGCATGGAGTCAGGGAAGTCGCGCCTGGGTTGGGAGCGCGGGGGTTTTTAAGCCTTGTTGGTTCTGGGTCTGGATCCGGGTAGTGCCTTTGCCAAAGGGACCACCGTGTCCCTAGGTGATTAGTCGGGGGTAGGCGTTTGGGGACTTTCCGGGTAGGTGTGGCTTCGATCATCAGTTGGCGCGGGTGGGGCTGGTGGCCTATCTTCCCGCGCAGGCTTGTCCGTTCCTCATGGGGTCTGTTTGAAATGAGGGGTCGCTTTGCCATTTGGGGGGCCGCTACCCGTCCCCGCCGGCCTAACGATCTCCTAATTTCTCAGTCAGGAATATGGGGAGGGGCTTAGGTGGGTATTTCTGGCTGCGGGTGTCTCATCCAGTGGCAGTCAAGCTGGGCTCCTCTGAATCCCAGACATGGAAAGAGATAGACATCCACGCCTGCTCATGTGGTTGTTGACAAGTGCCCTTCCTTTGCCACCCGCCTCCTCACAGAGTTGCCTTATGACACAGGACCTGGATTCCCCCATGTGAGAAATCCAAGAGAGAATGAGAGGGAGCACCCAAAGTGGAAGCCACAGTCTTTTTTTTTTTTATGGGTGTTTGCTTTTTATAAATTTATTTTATTGATGTATAGTTGATTTACAATGTGTTAATTTCTGATATATATATATATATATATACATATATATACACACACACACTATACATATACATATAATGGAATACTACTCAACCATAAAAAAGAACAAAATAATGCCATTTGTAGCAACATGGATGGAACTAGAGACTCTCATACTAAGTGAAGTTAAGTCAGAAAGAAAAAGACTAATACCGTATGATATCACTTATATCTGGAATCTAATATACGTAACAAATGAACCCTTCCACAGAAAAGAAAATCATGGACATGGAAAACTTGTGGTTGCCGGGGAGGTGGGTAGGGAGTGGGATGGACTGGGGATCTGGGGTTAATAGATGCAAACTATTGCCTTTGGAATGGATAAGCAATGAGATCATACTGTATAGCACTGGGAACTATATCTAGTCACTTATGATGGAACGTGGTGGAGAATAATGTGAGAAAAAGAATGTATATATGCATGTGTGACTGAGTCACTTTGCTGTACAGTAGAAAATTGACAGAACACTGTAAACCAACTATAATGGAAAAAATAAAAGTCATTTAAAGAGAAATTTTCTGCTGTATAGCAAAGCGATTCAGATCTAGATCTAGATTCTTTTTCATATTCTTTTCCGTTATGGTTTATCACAGGATTTTGAGTATAGTTCCTTATGCTCTAAAGTAGGACCTTGTTGTTTATCCAGTTTTCTGTGTAACAGATCAGATCTGCTAACCGCTAAATCCCAGTCCATCCCTACTCCACCCCCTCCCCCTTGGCAACCACAAGTCTGTTCTCTATGTCTGTGAGTTTGTTTCTATCTCACAGATAAGTTTATTTGTGTCGTATTTTAGATTCCACATGTAAGTGATATCATACAGTATTTGTCTTTCTCCTTCTGGCTTACTTCACTTGCTATGAGAGTCTCTAATGGCATCCATGTTGCTGCAAATGGTATTATTTCGTTCTTTTTCACAGCTGAGTAATAGTCCCTTGTGTGTGTATACTACACCTTCTTCATCCATTCATCTGTTGATGGACATTTAGGTTGTTACATGTCTGGAAGCCACAGTCTTTTATAACCTAATCTCAGTAGTGACATCCCATCACTTCCCCCGTATTCTGTTCATTAAGCAAGTCTGTAAATCCAACATGGGGAAGTTCTCTTTGAGGGGAGGAAATTGTCCTGGAGTGGAGATCCAGATGGGGATCAATGGAGGACATTCTCGAGGCTGCCTACCACTGTATGTTTCCAAAAATGTATTATACTTTATCTGACTTTTTACAACTCACTTTTTTTTTTTAAATCAATAATATGTCTATCTATGTTGGTATGTATGTCTCAACTCTATTTAAAGGTAGCATCATGTTCATTGTATAGACCACTGTTTTTTAACCCTGACTTTATGTATTTATTTTTTAACAATACTGACGCATAGATTATAGATTCCACATCTAGCAAAAAGGATTCTGTTGGTTCTGGGTTGAGAGTCACCGTAAATCATCTTTAAAGCTTCCCAAGTGTTTTCAGAGTCCAGTCAAGGTCAAGAATTACTGGTATAAATATACTACAGTGTATTTATCCATTTTTTTAACTCATATTGATGGCCATTAAGGCTGTTTTCTCTTGTTCTGCTCTTACAGGCAATGCTGCTAAGGAATATCTTGGTTACATGCTTACGTGCGCGCATGTAAAAAGTGGAATTTTTTTCAAGAAGCAGCATATGTATTTTGCCTGGGGATATAGCCAAATGGCCCTGAAAGTTCCACTCCCACCGAAGTGTTCCTAGTTCCCCAAACCTCATCACATTTAATATCATCAGACCTTTGAATTTCGGTAATCTAGTGGTTGACAATGGTCCTCATCATTTATACTTTACTACACCTTTACAGCCATGTGGTTGCACTCATGGTCTTTGTAAGAATCTCGTGTGAAGAATTGATTTTTGCTTTTTTGCAAAGATATAAGAAGGTCTGGAATTACCCTTGACTTCTGATCCTCCCCTTAAATTCTCTGATATTTATATACTGGAAATCTGCTCTTTTCCTTTGTGCTTCCATCCTTCTTTCCCCTTGCTTTCTTTCTTTAATTGCAAGGCTTCATCTGGATACACAGACTCATTTGCATAACCTCAGCAGAATTGAAAGAGTTTAGATTCATGCAGTGTTCTGGGGTGGTAGAATTCTCCTAAACAGAATTTCAGACATTGCAGTGTATCAGATACAGCCTAGATCTCCTTCTTAACTTCTTTTTGTAGCCATCACTCTTTAGGTCTAGTGACTATGTCATTGCTCCCATCAGAGATAGGAAGGGCCAGTTTTCTTCCCCTAGAAAACAGTGTGGATCAAATTGTTCATCTCACATTTATTGAGTGCCTGCTGTGAGCCAAGTGCTGTTCTAGGCAGATCCCTATCCTCAGGGAGCTCATATTCTCAGAGGAAGAGACATTCAGTCAACAATAAATTGAATGTGCAGGTTAATTATACACCATGTTAGAAGGTGACAATTTAAATGGGAAAAGGCAAAGTAAATCAAAGTTAAGAGAGTTTGGGAGCATGAGAGCTGGAAAGCGGGGCAAGATAGAGCACTCAGGAGAGTGATCAGGGGAGTTCTCACTGAGAAGGCGTATTTGGGTTGAATCGTGTCCCCTCCTTGTCCCAATAGAATATGTTGAAGTCCTAAGACTGTGACATTATTTGGAGAGAGGGTCTTTACAGAGCTCATCCAGTTGAAATGTAGTCATTAGCATAAGCGTTAATCCAGTATGACTGGTGTCCTTAAAAAGGGGGGGGAATTTGGGCACAGAGACATCCCACAGAGGGAGGATGAGGTGAAGAGAGACACAGCGAGAAGATGACCGTCTACAAGCCAGGTTCTGCCTGAGCCTCCCAGACCCCGAGAGACAGGTCTGGAAAAGAGCTCTGGAGCATCTTCAGAGAGAGCCTGGCCCTGACAACACCTCAGTTTCGGACCTGGCCAATTTCTATTGCGCTAAGTCACCCATTTGGCGGTACTTTGTTATGGCCACACTAAAAAACTGATACAGAAGGTGAGAACTGAGCTAAGCCTCGAGGGCATGAGGCATGCGGACCCACCTGCTGCCAGAATTGACCCGAGGCAAGATTCAAACAGAGACCCACGTCCCGTATGTCCAAATACTTAAAAGTTAAAAATCAAGTTAATCATCTGTTAACTAAGCAAGGGTTTATCTTCCCACCTCGATATTTACTTTCCTCATGACCGAAAGGCCTGCCAGATGGCTCAGACCTCTACACTTGAACGTGGTTGCACAAGCAGGGCAGGCGCAGGCCCATAGCTCCCTCCCCTCTCTTTCTTCTCAAGACTCACCACACACGGGTGCCTTTGTGGCCCAGAGGCTCACACAGGGGATGGATAGATCTGGGGAAGACGAGTGCACAGGCCTGGACGTGGACTTGGAGTCATTCATCGGGGATCCCAGAGCCCAAGCCACGCGGATTATGATCTGCAGTGGTTCCTGTCTCCAAGCGGCCACCACCCCTCCACAACGGAATGGCCACCACTCCTCCGTGGCCAGGAGGCTGGTTAGAGCAGGCAGGGCACCATAAAGCTGAGCTCACACATGTAGTGCAGAACCCAGTGCCAGGAGGCATGGAAGAACCGGAGAGGAACCACTAAGAAATTTGCATAGCAGTTTGACTTGCTCCAACATCCTAGTGTTTCTGGGCACGGAAATTTGAATTTCGTAGTTCATATTTTTGCAAATCACAAACACTCTTTTTTAGGTTTTGTTCTCCAGCGATTTAAAAAAAAAAAAGTGAAAACCGTTCTTACCTCGGGGTTCATAGAGAAACAGAGACCAGCTGGGTTTGGCCTGGAGGCCAAGTTCACCCACCTCTGGTCCAGGAGATGGAGGGGAGGGCTGCTGGGACAATGTCCTGGAATCAGAGAGAGGAGAAGGAACCCACTGGGGCAGGGACTCTTCACCTCTGATAGCAGGAAAAGGAAATGGAAACAAATAGGACTTTGGTGACTGAAATATTTTGGTTTGAATCTTCTTTTGAACTTTTAAAGCTGTTTGCTTTCAGAAAAACACATACAATTCTCCAAGCTGAAACCGTGAGAGTAAAAGAGGTGATAATGTTTACCCTATAGACTGTGAGACTGACAAAATACACATCCTAGTATGTTCTTTTTTCTTCTCGCTCTGAGCTTCTATGATTAAATGATCACATTAAATGATTAAATATTTTTTATTGCTTCTAAATTTTTGCAAGAGAAACGTCTCTTTTACAACATTGGATTTTCCTGTTTCTTTGGACCTTACTCTCCCCTCACCCCATGCACAGACACACGTAATTCTAACGACGCTCTTTCAGGGAAAATGCACGTATAGTTGTTCCCTGAACAAATCCAGGCCATTTACCCTGAAAACCAAGGTTGACCTCCAACCCCAAGCTGAGAAATCTTGATTTACAAGTTGACCAGGGTTCTGAGAATCATGTTTTTATTTCAACATTGCCCTTGAGTTTTTTGAATGGAAAGCGCTACATGCATGCAAAATGATTATTGTAATTACACACACTGTTATCCTGATTCCAAACAGTCCACCGTGGAGTTCTATTCAGAAGACTAGAGAAAAGGGTGGAGAAACTTCAAGGAAGAAAGGGGGGGGGTTGCTCAACTCCAGGCCTTTCGAAGCCATTCTACTCAGGATCCACCCCCATTTCTAGTTTTCTCTGCAACCCAGCTAATCTGTCTTCCAGTGAAAAAGAGAATAGATAATGGTCCGTGGTAGTCCATCAATTCTTTGATTATATACCCTTTGGAGGGCTATTCCATGAACAGAAACTTCTCTTAGTAACAGATCTTTTCTATAATCAAGAAAGTTCGGTTTCTGTTGCCTAGCAATACCGATATCTAGCACCCAAAATGTAATTCTCGCACATCTCCTGCACAGCACTTATAAAACAAGCAGAATAAATACCTAGACGTAAGTCAGGAGAGAAAATATTAGGTGTTTCCTCAAACAGACATTGAAAGTGAAGAAAAAGTCATATTCTAAAAAGTTTTAATTTTCCTGCAAGTATTTACATTAGCGGGCAAGACACTTTGTCAATTCTAATCCTTTCATAAAATGTGAGTTGGAATATTTCTTAATGGAATGTCACCACAGGAGGCCAGCTCAGGTCTTGGCTGGAAGACTTTCCTGGAATATTTTATTTCCCTTGGAATTTACAGTACTGTCTGGTTGAATCTCATTTGACATTCTAACAATTGGAGCATTGTATTAGGCACAGTGAAGCAGAAAATTCACCCTGTTTTTCTCCCAATTCCTCCTTCCACTGCCCTTGTGAAAATTTCCCACTTCTTACCTCACTGAAGCAAAGCATTCAGCAGAAGACCAGTGTCACAGCTAATTCAGTCAACAGTCCCCTCAAAGGCAGATTTTTTTAATACCTAGAATAAACCTTCCATTCATTCAACAAATAGTTTCATTCAGTGGTAGCTCTAGGGTTTAAAATCCATGTTGTTGACTTATCATAGTCTTCCTCAAATAACATTATGCCATTTACACACAGTGTAACAGCCTGACAATGCTATGCTTCTGCTCTGTCTGCCAACCTCTGTGCTATTGTCACACAATTTACTTACACATATAACATCCATGATATTTTGTTACTTTCGCTTTTATGGCCAGTTAGGTTCTAAAGAAGTTAAAATGATGGCAGAGGTTTTATTTAATGGTATTTATCATTTACAATATTCGTTTCTTTATGTAGATTTAGATTTTCATTTGTTATCATTTTTTTCTCTCCTAAAGTAATTTTATTAATATTTTTTGTGAAGTTCTGCTGGTGATTAATTTTGTTAGCATTGTTTGTCTGATAATGAGTTTGTTTCTTCAGTTTTGAAGAATTTTTTTTATTGGACATAGAACTCTAGGTAGATAGTTGTGGGGTTTTTTGTTTGTTTTTCAGTCAGTACCGTAAAAATTCCATTCCACTCTATTTTGGCTCACATTGGTTTATTTTTTCATTTTGGGTTTTTTTTTTTTGAGAAGTCAGCAATAATTTGTATGATTGTTTTTCTATATATAATGTTTTCTTTGCTTCTAAAATTTTAGTTTCATCGTTGTCTTACAGCAAATTTCTCATAACAAGCCTTAGCATATATTTATTTTTGTTTATCCCACCTGAGATTTGTTGAGCTTCTTGAATCTATGAGTTTATATATTTCATCTAATTTGGAAAATTTTTGGCTTAACGTTTCTTAAAATATTTTTTCTGCCCATCTGTCACTATCTTCTCCTTCAATAACCAGAAAATATCTGCTAGATTTGATATCATACTACAGGTCATTAAAGTTCTGTTCATTTATTTTTTCAGCTTTTTCTTTTATACTTCAGTTTGATTAGTTTCCTTTGAGTTCCCTGATATTTTCTCCTGTAGGATCTCATCTTATGTTAATGCCATCCAGTGAATTTTCAATTTCATAAATACTGTATTTTTTACTTTTTAGATTTCAGTTTAGTTCTTTTCTATAGTTTCCATTTCTCTTTTGAGACTCGCAGTCTATTCCCTCAGCAAGTTTATGTTTTCATCTATTATCCTTGGCTTCATTTATAATCATAATTTTTAAAACCTTATCTCCTAACTCCATCATCTCTATCTTTTCTAGACTGTTTCAATTATTGACTGACTTTTTTTTCTTCGCATTGTCATGTTTCTTCTTATGCCTAATAATATTTTATTGTGGCCGGGCATTGTGGATGATACATTGTTGAATGTCATAATTTTGTTGTCTTCCTTTAAATAATGTGTTTTATCTTGGAGTTCCTGTTGTGGCTCAGTGTGTTATGAACCCAACTAGTATCCATAAGAACAGAGGTTTGATCCCTGGCCTCCCTCAGTAGGTTAAGGATCTGGCATTGCCATGAGCTGTGGTGTAGGTCACAGACATGGCTCAGATCCTGCATTGCTGTGGCTGTGGTGTAGGCTGGCAGCTGAAGCTCTGATTCAACCCCTAGCCTGGAACTTCCATATGCCACAGGTGTGGCCCTAAATAAATAAATAAATATAATAATAATAATGTGTTTTATATGGAAGGCAGTTAATTTCTTCATGGATCAGCTTGATTCTTTGACTTTTGTTTTTAACATTTCTTAGGGAAAGTCTAGTATATTCCTAATTCTGAATGATAGTAAGTAACCCTTCCCCTAATGCATGGTCTTTCTGGTGTGTCAACTTATTGGCCAGAATTCTCAAAGTGGTCTCATCACTTACACTTAAAAAACTATTTCTAAGTTCTATTAAAGCTCCAGAATCTCAATTCAACTCATAGTTACACAGTATTTATTCTTTGCCTTCTCTCAAAGATGCTTGTCCAGCACACACACCACTTGGTATTCAACCAGAATCCAGGAGATCCTCGTGCAGATTTCTGAAACTCTTCTGTATTGCTTCTACCTCTGTACAACTCTGCCCCGTAAGTTCCATCTGTTTTATCAGCCCTAATTCCAATCAGCTTGGTGAAACTGACATTCTCTGCTTCAGTTTTCTGTCCCTGTACCATGATCTGGAAAGAATTTCAAGGCAAAAACATCCAGGAAGTGAAAGAGTTCACCTCATGCATTTGAAGGACAGGTTATAACATAACCAAGTCTCCAACCAGCTTATGCCATACACATTAGACATATCATTTTTTTCCCATTACTTAATGAATTTTATTACAATTATAGGTATACAAAAATCATCACAAGTCAGTTTTATAGTATTTCCATCCCAAATCCTCAGTGCATTCCCCCATCCCTCCAACTTGTCTCATTTGGAAACCATAAGTTGTCCAAAGTCTGAGTCAGTATCTGTTCTACAAAGAAGTTCATTGTGTCCTTTTTTTAGTTTCCACATGTAAGTGGTAGCATTTGTTGTTGGTGTCTCATTGACTGACTTCACTTAGCAAGATAATTTCTAGGTCCATCCATGTTGCTATAGATGGTATTATTTCTTTCCTTTTAATGGCTGAGTAATATTCCATTGTGTATATGTACCACATCTTCCCTATCTACTCCTCTGTCTATGGGCATTTAGGTTGTTTCCATGACTTGGCTATTGTATAGAGGGCTTCAATGAACATTGGAGTACATGTGTCTTTTCGAGTCATGGTTTTCTCTACATAGATGCCCAGGAGTGGGATTGCTGGATCAAATGGTAATTCTATTTGTAGTTTTCTAAGGAATTCCATACTGTTTTCCACAGTGGTTGCACCAATTTGCATTCCCACCAACAGTGTAATAGGGATCTTTTTACTCCACACCCTCTCCAGCACTTATTGTTTGTAGACTTTTTGATGATGGCCATTCTGGCTGGTGTAAGGTGGTACCTCATAGTGGTTTTGATTTACATTTCTCTAATAAAAAGTGATGCTGAACATCTTTTCATGTGTTTTTTGGCCATCTGTATGTCTTTGGAGAATTGTCTGTTTAGATCTTCTGCCCATTTTTGGATGGGGTTGTTTGTTTTTTTGGTATTGAGCTGTAGGAGGTGTTTGTAAATTTTGGAGATTAATCCCTTGTCTGTCAATTCATTTACAAATATGTTCTCCCATTCTGTGGGTTGTCTTTTCATTTGTTTAGGGTTTTGTCTTTGCTATGCAGAAACTTTTAAGTCCCATTTGTTTATTTTTGTTTTTATTGTCCTTACTCTAACAGGTGGATCTGAGATGTTGCTGTAGTTTATGTCAGAGAGTGTTTGGCCTGTGTTTTCCTCTAAGAGTTTTATAGTATCTGGTCTTATTTCTAGGTCTTTAATCCATTTTGAGTTTATTTTTGTGTATGGTGTTAGGAAGTGTTCTAATTTCATTTTTTTACATGTGGCTTAGACATATCATTTAAACACTTATTAACAAGCAGGCGTGAAAGAGTTTATACAAGATATTTTTGCAAACTGGATGAACCCTTGTTTCCTGCCCTTTAAACCTCACCTTTTGAGGAAGGATCACAAGAAGGAGCCTAGAAGCAACATCAGGAGATCAAGCCTCTGGTATCATCCAGTGTACGTGGTGTCAGGCACAGCAGCCTTCACACCCTGTTCGTGTAAGCACAGGACACTCTCACTCCAGACTCTGGTCTAGCCATATGTCTTGAATATCACCAGTTTACCTAATGAGAACCCATTTATTGCATCTAACATGTTAGTTTAAACCTCCTAATTTTACCAAATGAAAATACATTTTATATGTTCTTTTTATTAATTATCTAAGACTCTTCCTCTTAAGGATTGTCAGTGCTTCTGGAACCAGGCCTTCATGATTTAAAGCAAGCTGAGTGCCCCTGTTGTATAAATTCCTCATTTTGGCAGCAGTATTCCCTAGCAAGTAGCTTAAGCCAACACATACAGACTATCACACTGTCTGTGCTAAAGTGTTGAAACGTCCCCTAATCCTGTCCGTAACAAAGAGCTGGCATTGGAAAAAGTTAAAATCTGTACCCTCTAGAATCAGGGGCTTTCGGACTGAAGGGGAACAGAAGAATCTAGCAAATCTTCTCTCACACGGATAATCTGGCTTCCAAGGCTATTTGTCCTCTCCTAATCTGATTCTTCATGTTTGAAACCAACATTATCACAGACCTTCTCCGTCTGTCCTGAGCTGACTAGCATGGACGTCTCGGGGCTGTGTGCCCGGGGATTAAGGCTGTGGACCATGTGCTGTGGGTCAGAGCATGTTACAAGGCCCAACCAGATTCAAAAGGTGGTGAAGTAGATTTTATAGGAAGAGCTTCAGTGATTTTTCGGACATATTTCAGCTATCACGAGATGAGTGCTCTGAAGATAAGGAGCAGCGTTCTATGGAAGTGATATGGGATCAGCAAAATCTCACTTGAAGTCTCAGCTCTACCCTCCATAAAGGACATCCAAGGTGAGAGCTCAGGAATGAAAAGGCACTAACCGGAAGGAGGAGAACATTTAGACAGTAGGACCATCAGGTGCAAATACCTGTGGCAGGTGATGACATTTGCATAAAAGTGAAGAATGCAAGATAGCCTTCATTTGCAAGGGCACACGTCCGGAAATATCATGGAGTTGGGAAAGGATACTTCTTTGTCAATAAGTGCAGTGAAGAGATCCTTGAACTGAAACTTCAAGTAACCAGGAGTCCCTCCTCAAAGTCAGAAACTCAGTGGTTGAGTCCTCCAGCGTGAAAAAGGCAGGATGAAAGGGTTGTAGAATTACCTAGTGCTATGTTTCCAAAATACTTTCTGAATACTGTCCATGAAGCGGTCCTTTGATCCAAAATATTTGGAAAACTCTCAATTAAATGAGTTGGTTGTTGGGCTTCTTGGCAACTTTAATAAGCTAAGATATATTAGGACCCATGTGTGCTGATAAATGTTAAACATCAAGCTGTCCAAGAAAAAATATAGGCCTGATTTTGAGCTTTGGCCAGTTTCTGATGTATGAATACTTTTGCTATGACTAATTTGAAGCTACATCACTGAATGCATAGTTAGCTCACTCACAGAATTCCTGAAAATTTAATGATCAGTTCCCATGAGCGGGTACAAGCCAGCTCCAGTACACCACCTTTGGGAGTCTCAGAGGCAGAAAGAATAGAGCTTGACCCAAGACTTCATGGCTACAGAACCCTTTTCCTGAGACATCTAAAAGGATGAATACTTTGTAGATCCACGTTAGGAAATTGTGGTTTGTTTGTTCTATAAATGCGGAAACTGAGAAGCTAAATGACTTGCCCAAGAACTCAGACCTAAACGCAAATCAAACTCTTTGAGCTTCAATTTTGTAGCATAATGTTTACCCTTCCTTCTCCTTTCAAACCTGTCCTAGATCCCTAACTACCATTTTCTCATGATGAACCATGGCAGTTACTCTGTTAAACAGTTTCAAGCATCATCATAGCTAATACTACTCCCTGTAAGATGTGTAATTTTATTACCCTCATTTTATAGGTGAGGAGATCGGAGTGCACAGATGTTAGGTAACTCCATCAAATGAAGCGGAGATATGGTTTGCTACAAAGACACCCTGCTTGTATTTAGAGAGCTTGGTGCCATACTGCTTCATACCGTGGTCACGTGAATAGAGCAAGAATAAGCTCTTGATTTTCAATAAGAAAAGTATCAGTCCACATGTGCCCTCTTTTCTGCTCTGGTCCTTAAGCCAAAACACCTCCATGGGCCAGCTTTGGGTAGCTTGCACACCAGCAGCCCAGCCACTCCACCAGCAGTTACTGACGCGTGATATTCTGGACTCACTGTTTATGTTCCCCCAAAGGGATATGTTGACGCCCTTACCCCCAAGGTGATGGTATTTGGGGATGAGACTTGGGGAAGTAATGAGGTACAGATGATGCCGTGAGCCTGGGACTGTCAGGATGGGATTTGTGCCCTTATAAGAAACGAACACAAGAAAGCTCACCCGCTCTGTACATGCATAAAGAAGAAGTCATGTGAGCGCATGGCAAGATGGTGGCCGCGTACCAGTCAAGAGACGAGGACTCAGAATGAGAAGTCCCTTGCCGGAACCTTGATCTTGGATTTCACAGCCTCCAAAAGTGTGAGAAATAAATTTCCATTGCTTAAGCCACCCAGTCTATCTTATAGTGGCCTGAGCAGACAAGTGCGGGTGAGATGGGGAGTTGGAGGGCTTGAGCAGGGAGGAGGGAGACAATTAGTTGTATGGTTATAGGACTCCTGACCCCACCAGTTACCGTGACTCCACTTGGTAGGAGGAGTAGTAATAACTTCCTATTGAAACTCTTTCACATTCGTTGTACCATTTGACCCTTAAAAGACTCTGAGTGTTTCCTGTTTCCAAGAAGTCTCTGAAGCAAGCCCTGAATCATCTCTGTCCCCGCATCCTTCTCAATACACCAAACTGCTTTTTGCTAAACTGTAGGGTATAGAGTAGGTACAATTTCCTGAAAGCAAATGTGAATGGCAGTGGAGAGGCCTTCAAGATTTTAGGAAATGTGGCATGGGTACCTTCAAGTGCAAGTTTCACACGGGAGGAATAGGAGTTCCTGTTGTGGCACGGTGGAAACAAATCCAACTAGGAACCATGAGATATTAGCTTCAATCCCTGGCCTCGCTCAGTGGGTTAAGGATCCGGAGTTGCTGTGAGCTGTGGTGTAGGTTACAGATGTGGCTCGGATCCTGCATTGCTGTGGCTGTGGTGTAGGCCGGCAGCTATAGCTCCGAGTGGACCCCTAGCCTGGGAACCTCCATATGCCACGGGTGTGGCCCTAAAAGACCATATAATAAATAAATAAATAAATAAATAGGAATAACATTCAGTAACATGGCACAGTTACAAGAACTGAGAATTTAGGTCAGTCTAGCAGTTAATGCAGCTAACCCTTACATAGCACTTCCTGGGTGTTGGGCACTATTGAGAAGTTTTACTTGTCTTATTTAATCCTCCCAATAATAACTCGAGGACATAGATAATGCTTTATTATGCCATTTTACACCTTAGGAAATGAAAGTGTAGAGGACACACAGTTCTGACCCGAAGTGTCTGCAGATATTTGGGGGGTGGTGTGTGTGTAAAATGTACAGGAAAGGAGTGAGGGTTTCCAGATCACCATGTGTCAGATTCTATTTTCCAGTTTCCCTCAGGATCAGAACCACAATACCTCTTTGCTGTATGTTTGCACCAGCAGCCCAATTTCTCCTTGAAACTCCCTCTGCTCGTGACTCTTTCAACTTAAGACATTGAAAATTTTTGTTAAAATGCAAATATTACCCTGGAGGGGGGGAAACGCATTAAGCCGTGATTTTCCATTTCAACTTCTTTGAGAATTCTTTTTCTTGATTGGTTTTTGATTCATTGAATGGCCCACCCAGGGTACAGAAACTAAGGGATTTTTGTTACTGTTGTGGTTGTTCTTTGGGGGTGGGTGGGAGTGAGAAGGTCAAGGCGTAAAACTGTCCCGAGGAAGCATAACAGCACCTCAAAACATTGACGGAGCCTGAGCCCGTGCCAGGCACTGGAATGTTAACCGCTCAAGTTCACGAGCGCCGCCCTTTACAAGATAACGATCATTCTCTCCATTTTACAGATGAGAAAACTGAGACTGGAAGAGGTTAAGGGAACGTGCTTGGGAAATAAACTTGGAAATGCCGAGAAGGGACCAGCCCAGACACAGCATGACAACTCTGAGCACACTGGCCAGCTGGAAAAGGCCAGAAGAGCTCTGAACACTTAGTGTGTGTGTGCGAGTCTGAGGCAGGAGGGGTGGAAGTGAGTTACCGTGAGTGGAGGTCATTCAAAGAAGTGTAAGCAGAGAGAGACAGAAAGGGGACGAGCTCCAGCCACTCCTGCCTTCCTGCTCTGCCCACACTCTGTTCCTCGGGGACTGGCAGAGCCCACAGGTGTCCCCCTCCCTTCTGGTTGACTTTGGCCCTGCCCTAGAGGTGCCCCGGCTTCAGTGGAGTTCCCATGGCTCCCCGGGGTCAGTGTCCACCAAGAGGCCAGAGCCAGCCTCTGACCCCACTTCCCACAGCTCTACAGGCTTAGGCCCATCTCTCTTTTCCTAATGTCACCTTCGTCCTAAAGTCACCTGAGCAGACAGACAGGTGGAAGGTTGTTGCCATGCCAGTGAGGTGTGGGCAACCTCTTTAAACCCTGACAGGCTTGCATCCTGGCTCCCCACCAGCTCAAGGGCAAGACAAGAACCAGCGCTTAATCCCTTGCCTTCAAGCAAAGGAAGGATGTGAGGATCTGCCTCTTACAGCTCAGTGACTCTGAGCAGATTGCTCAGAGCCCTCGAATTCCCCGCATGCGAAATGGAATGATGATGACACTTGTCTGGGCAGGTGGCTCGAGGATGAAATGAGTTAATCCACATGAAGCGCTGAGCCCAGGGCCTGGCACAGAGTCACTCCCGACCCAGGTCCTCTGCTCGTGGTGGGGTGTTATTATCTGTAAGAGAGGAGGAATAGCTATCATAGTAATCTCAGGCTGCACTCCTTATTTAAGCACTTTGCTTTTCTACACACACACACACACACACACACACACACACATATATACCTCCTGGCAGTAGGTGTAACTCCACAGGCAAAGCCAGCCGTGGGAGCTCCGTTCTGCCCTGGGCTGTGCCCAGCTCACTGGGAAGGCCCTAGGCAAGTTAATCCTTCTTTCAGGGCTTTGGGTGGGACCTGAAAATTTATATGGAAATCCCTGAAGTGCACTGTCAGAGGTCACAACCTGGAGGGCTCAGGCCAAATCCAGGTGGCAGACACAGTCTTGGGGCAGCCCCGTGATTGGGACGCCGGCTGGTGTCACATCCAAGTCAAGAGAGCTGGCTTCTCCCAGCAGCCGGAGTGAGTGGGCCCCTCATCCGCTGGAGCCTAGGGGAGCCCGGGAAGGTGTGTATTACTGCCTTGGACTTTGCAGGCCTCTGAGCCAGTGACTTCTTGGGTCCAGCTCTAAAATTCAACAGCCACAACCTCTGGTTTGTCTGGTAGGGCCAGAAGGATTGTCTCTGTGCTGCAGGGGGTCAAGTGGCTGCTTTTGAAAGGACAAAGCAAGAGATGACATGATAAGATAAGAGGCTCTGTTTTCAGCCACACTCCTCAGAAAGAACAGCCTTGATCCAGAGGATAAGCATCTGAGCCTGGCAGCCAGCAGCCTGTGGGGCTGCTGCGGGATGTGTCTGCCGCTGCTGCCATCTGCTGGAGCACTGAGGCACTGCAGCCTGCCTGCCTATGAATAGCCTTCAGGACGTTTGCACAGGCATTTCCTCCAAGCCCTGAATTGTAGCTCTGGTCCTGATGGACACAGCGGGTTTCACCTCTGCAGTTGCTGGTATTCACTGAGCCAAACTCAAGACTAAACACGATGCATAGTACTTCCTTGAGTTGTTTCACTCAATCGGTTCACTAGAAGAAGCCCGCGTGGAATTTCATCTTTTCTTCCTGGCAGTATCCCCAGTGCCCAGGGCAGTGCCCGCCCAGAGTAGGAACTGGGCAAATATGGGTTGCATGAGAACGGCTGTAAAGATAGTTGTATCATCACTCCAGTGTTATGGATGAGGAAGGTATAGCCTGAAGACACCAAAGCTCAAGGCACTGTGGGTAAATGTGTGACAAGATTTTTGACAGAGTTTGTGCATCAATCCGGGTGATTAAAGGTGGCAAAGAAAGCAACACATAGGAATGAACATCTCCAGCAGCCAGGGTCCTTCGGAGCTCAAAAAACCCAGGATTATAAACCATTAAATAAATAAACTAAGTTAACAAAACATTGCCGTGGGGCCCCAGGAATGCGAGGCATGTGCAGGGCTCTGGCCAATTTAAGAGTCTCCTGACACATGATTTGTGCTTTTTAAAAAAATGTTTATTATTAAACTTTATTTTTGAGCAATGTTAGGTGTACAGAACAGTTGAGTGGAAAGTACAGAAAGTTCCCACACACTCTCTCACACCCACACCCCTCCCTTTGTTTCGCCTATTACTAATATCTTGCATTAGTCTGGTGTATTTTTTATAATGTATTATAAAAAGCATAATATTATAATTGTTGATTGATTATTGATAGATTATTGATTAATATTGATAGAGTATTATTAACTAAAGTCCATAGCTTCTTTTAGAATTCACTCTTGGTGTCGTACATTCTAAGAGTTTGGACAAATATGGAATGACCTGTATCCACCGTTACAGAATCATACAGAATAGTTTCACTGCCCTAAAAATCCTCAGTACTCCGCCTACCCATTCCTCCCCAACCTACCTTTGACTCCCTGAACCCCGGGCAGTCACTCACCTTTTTCTGTCTCTACAATATTGCCTTTTGCAGAATGTCATATACTTGGAATCGTGGAGTATATTGGCTTTTCCAAGATGACCTTCTGTCCTTAGCAGTATGCATTTCAGGCTCCTCTTTGTCTTTTCAAGGCTGATAGCTCTTTTCTTTTTATCATCAAATAATGTTCGATTGAATAGACGTACCACAGTTTGGTTAGCCATTCACTTCCCAAAGGGCATTTGTTTGCTTCCGAGTTTTGGCAATTGTGAAGAGAGACGCGCTCAACACTTACTTGTAGGCATGCTTTCATGTGAACATAGAGTTTTCAACTTATTGGGCAAATACCAAGGGAATGCAATTGCTAGATTGTATGGAAAATTTTGTAAGAAACTACCAAAGTTTGCCTTCCAGAGTGGCTGTTTCTCTTTTGCACTTTTGAGCATCACTCTTCGTAACAGTCTTGCGGACCTGGACCCCTTCTCCAGGTTGGCAAGGCCGAGGGAGGGCAGGCCTGTGAGTTCTCCCTTCCTGCATGCATCTGACTCGTTTGCTGAGTCAAACACCCTTCCCCAGCTGAAAGGATGAGAACGGACGATCTTTTCTTCCCATACAAAGATGCACCATTTTAGACAAGGTGTGATGCTGAGGCAACTCTGATCATCAGAAATCCCCACGTCACCCCGCTTTGGGCAGATGGAATGGCCCCACTGCCCTGGAAGGTCAGCCTGTGCCTTGTGGTTCAAAAGTCTTGGCTTGGGCTTGGGCATATGGGCTAGAGAAAATGCCTGCTTTTCGGATGGGTGGAGCTGTCAGGTCCTATGTCTGTGAAGCCCTCCTGAAACTGATGCCACCAGGATGGGAACACCCAGCTCCTGTTTACATTCCATTCCACCCTTTTAAAATGTTGACAAGTGGAGTTCCCATCGTGGCTCAGTGGTTAATGAATCCGACTAGGAACCATGAGGTTGCGGGTTCAATCCCTGGCCTCGCTCAGTGGGTTAAAGATCCAGTATTGCCGTGAGCTGTGGTGTAGGTTGCAGATGTGGCTCGGATCCCGCATTGCTGTGGCTGTGGCGAAGGCCGGCGGCTACAGCTCCAATTAGACCCCTAGCCTGGGAATCTCCACATGCTGCAGGTGCAGCCCTAAAAAAAAAAAAGAAAGAAAAGAAAGCAATAAATAAAATAAAATAAAATGTTGACTAGTGAGACAGCATCTAATTTACATCATCCCCAGACTTAGGGTAGTTGACGTGTTCTGGAGATGATGGAACTATATAGAAGCATGCTAGGAGTTTATTTCAATTTTCACTTTTTTTTTTCTCTTTTTAAAAGAGTCATGAAAAATTTGATAAGAGAGTTCCAGCTGTGGCTCAGCGAGTTAAGAACCCAGTTAGTACCCGTGAGGATGCAGGTTAGATCCTTGGCTTTGCTCAGTGGGTTAAGGATCTGGTGGTGCCCGCAGCTGCGGTATAGGTTACAGATGCGGATCGTATCTGGCGTTGCTGTGGCTGCAGCTCCAGCTTGACCCCTAGCCTGGGAACTTCCATATGCTGAGGGTGTAGCCCTAAAAAGGCGAAAGAAAGAAAGAAAGAAAGAAAGAAAGAAAGAAAGAAAGAAAGAAAGAAAGAAAGAAAGAAAGAAAGAAAGAAAGAAGGAAAAATTCCTTCTGCAGAGGCTTGTGTCGCTGCGTCATTAGTCAGAGCTGTGGCTCAGATTCAGTCCCTAACCCAGGAACTTCCATATGCCACAGGTATGCTGTTAAAAAATAAATAAAAATAAAAATTAGGGCTCTTCAAAACTGCTTTCACAGCAAACTTTTTAAAGTTAAGCTAACATCAAACTCCAGCTGGAGGAAAGAGACAGCCACCTTTCTGAGTTTTTGACATTATTTCCCAGAATCCAAAATGCCCTGTTTTGGTGCTTTTATTTACATCTCCTCTCCCTGCCACAAACAAGAAAACAAACAAACAAAAACCCTTCATGTTCTCTCAAAAACTTGAAGGTTTGTGTTTTAGGAAGCATGCTCTTTGGTGACTGTGTAGGAAAAATCACGTGACCGGCTTCGAGCTAGGAAGGGAAAAAAGTTTGACTCCTGCTAGTAGGAGGAGGGTTTATTTACGTCTCTCAATTTACAAGCCTAAGCATTGCAAATGTAAACGCTAGGAAGGAAAATTCTGTCCTAATTACTTAACTGAATCCAGAAGCATCTGCTTCGATTTCCTGGAACAAGTCCAGTTTGGTCTTTATCTGGCATTTTAGAGCCGGCTAAGGTACCTCGCGACTGGTATTTTTCTGGTCCCGCCAAGTATGTCTCAGAGGAGGTGCAGGAACAGGATGAGGTCCAGAGTAAACAGTGCTGACAGCATCCTCCAGATGATCCTTATAGAGACTTAAGTTTGCAAATCACTGACCAAAGCAAAACTTGCTTTCCTTTTGAAATTTCTCTCTCTCTCTCCCCTTTTCCATCTTTACCTACAAAATAGCACATTCTTAATCAGTGTCTTCTTCCAGTTATGTTTGGTTGTCTCATTGAAAACATTTTCACTCTTTTTCATAATTTCTTAAAATTTTATTTTTAAATGAATACGCCATGAAACTGTGTGTGTGTGTGTGTGCACGCGCGCATTTTGATGCATTTTAACAGTCTTATGGATTCCGGTAACCACAGCAAGCCTCGGCATTCAAAACAGTTCTAGAGTTCCCATTGTGGCTCAGCGGGTTAAGGGCTCCATGAATATCCATGAGGATGCAGGTTTTGTCCCTGGCCTCGCTCAGTGGGTTAAGGAACTGGCATTGCTGTGAGCTGTGGTGTAGATGGCAGATGCAGCTCCTATTCGACCCCTGGCCTGGGAACTCCCATAAACCAAAGGTGTGCCCCTAAAAGGAAAAAGGAAAAAAAAGCGTATAAAACAGGCCATCACCCCAGGAACTCCCTCATGTTGTTCTTTTGTACCCTCCCCCCTATTACTAATCTTTGACAACCACAGATCTATTATCCATCACCCAATTTGTCTTTCGTAGAAGGTTCATAGCAGTCCATGCCTGGACACATACAGTGTATCACCTTTGGTGACTGGCTCCTTTCACTCAGCATAACACCTTTGAGATTCATTCAAGTTATTGCCTGTATCCACAGTCCATGTCTTTTTATTGCCGAGCCCACCAGCAACGTGGGAGGATTCCAGTTGCTTTGCATCTTCTCCTGTACTTGGGAGGGTCAGCATTCTTGAATTTTAGGCATTCTGGTGGGAGTATATTAGTGTCTTATCACGGTTTGGGTCATTTTTTTGCTTTTTTTAAGGACTGCACCTTCAGTGTATGGAAGTTTCCAGGCCAGGGGTCAAATTGGAGCTGTAGCCACTGGCCTAAGCCACGGCCACAGCAATGACTGATCTGAGCAGTGTCTGCAAGCTACACCACAGCTCATGGCAACGCCTTTAACCCCTGAGTGAGGCCAGGGATTGAACCTCCGTCCTCATGGATACTAGTTGGGTTTTTCACCGCTGAGCCACAGCAGGAACTCCCTGTATCACGGTTTTAATTTGCATTTCCTTGTTGGCTAATGATGTTGAACATCTTGTGATATGCTTATTTGCCCTCCATATATTTTCTTTGATGAAGTGTGTTCAAGTGTTTTGTTCAATTGAAAATTTGGATTGTTGAGTTTTGAGAATTCTTTTTTTAAATTGAAATATAGTTGATTTACAATTTTGTGTTAATTTCAGATGTATGACAGACTGATTTGGTTATACATATGTGTGTATATACCTATATTCTTTTTTTGATTACTTCCCATCATAGTTTTTTACAATGAAAATTCTAAATATATTCTGGATACAACCTCCAGGGATGTGGGAGTTCCCAATGTGGTGCAACAGGTTAAGGATCCAGTGTTGTCTCTGTGAGGATCTGGGTTCAATCCCTGACCTCGCTCAGTGGGTTAAGGATCCAGCATTGCTGCAAGCAGCAGTGCAGGTCACAGATGCAGCTCAGATCTGGCGTTGCCATGGCTGTGGCATAGGCTACAGCTGCAGCTCCGATTTGAACTTTTATATGCCACCCATGTGACATAAAAAGAAAAACAAAAAACTAACCAGTTTTAAATATTGAATGAAATAATGAACTAAACATTGGCATACCCAAGATAAAGCCCACTTGGTTGTGACTTATTACCTTTGTATACATTGCTAGATTCACGTTGCTAAAATTCTGCTAAGAATTTTTGCATCTACATTTGCAAAGAATATCGATCTGTAGTTTTCTGATATTGTCTTTGATTTCAGTATTAAGAGAAATAAGTTGGTGACTATTCCCTCCTCTCCTATTTTCTAGAAAAATCTGTACACACTTGTCAATTATTTAATCATTAAGTGTTGGTAGAATTTTTTAGTGACAGTATCTGGAGCTGGAGATTTTGTGGGGAGGGGGATTTTAAAATGATCAACCTGTTTAATGGTTTATAATACAGTTCATGTTTCTACTTCCTCTTGGGTAAATTTTAGTAATCCATGGCTCCATAATGACATCCACTGTTTCATTCTTAATGTTGGTATTTGTATTTTCTGGGGTTTTTCCCTGTTAGCCTTTTTAGATATTTATAAGCTTTACTGATCTTTTAAGATATTTAGATTTTTTGTTTTATCGATTTTCTCTATTATCTTTCTATTTTCAACTTAATTGCTTTCTGTTTTCATCTTCATTATTATTACCTTTCTGAATAAAGTTTGGGTTTCTTTAGCACTTCATTTTTTTAGATCACCAAAGTGGATGTTTAGAGTATTGGTTTGAGATCTTTCTTTCTTAACATAAGCATTTTATGCTAAGAATTACCCTCAGCACACAGCTTTTGCTGAGTCCATAAATTTTGATATGTTACTTTCATTTTCACCTTGTTCACAGTATTTTCTAATTTGCCTTAAATCTTCTTCATTGACCCACAGATTACTTATAAATGCATTGTTTAATTTACAAGTGTTTGAAGATTTTCTTGTTATCTTTCTATTGATTTCTAATCTAATTCCACTATAGTCAGAAAACACACTTTATATAATTTAAATTTTTTCAAATTTGTGTTATTATGTGGGTATTGTTCTGTCATGATGTGTGCTTCATATGCACTTGAGAAGAATGTATATTTTACTGTTGCTGGTTAGAGTGTGGTATAAATGTTAATTAGATCAAGTTGTTTAGTGGTGGTGTTTAGTTCTTTTACATTCTTTCTGATTTCTTATTTGTGTATCAGTTCCTGAGAGAAGAGTGTTGAATTTTCCAAGCACAAGTTTGGATTTATCTGTTTTTACTTTTAGTTTTCTCAATTTTTGCTTCATATGTTTTTAAACTCTATCATTAGATGTATACACATTTATTGTTATTATTTCTTCCTCATATGTTAATCCTTTTACCATTATGTAATACCCCTTTTTATCCCTGGTAATTTTCCTTGTTTTGGTGTTTACTTTATCTGGCATTAATATAGCTATTCAAGCTTACCTTTCCTTGTTTTTACATTGTATACATTTTTCATCTTTTTACTTTCACCTATTTGTATCATTATATTTAAGGTGAGTTTCATATAAGCAGTATATAAGTGAGCCATTTTTTGGTCCATTCTGACAATCTAGGTTTTGAAAATTGGTGTTTGGATTGTGTACATTTTAATGCAGTTACTGGTATGTAAAAATTTAGTCAAACATTTTATTTTATTTCTGTTATTTCCTCTATTTTTCATTCCTGTTTCTCCTTTCCTGAATTTGGGGGAGGGTGTTATTTGAACATACATTTTAGTATTCCCGTCTTTATTTATCGGTTCTGTTTTTATACACTTTTTCAACTACCTCTCTGTTATTGATTTCTGGTTTAATTCCACTGTGGTCTGAGAGCTTACTTTATATATTCTGTTTTTATGACTAGATCTCTTTGTATAGTATTTTTAGCAGTTGCCGTAGGGATTATAATATACATAACTTTTTACTTTCCACTTTTAAATATTTTAACATTTCAGGTTAAGAATCAAAAACTTACCAGTAGATGTACCAAGTTTTTTGTATGTCAACACACAGTGAAAATTTCAGATAATGTTATATTTTTTTTTGCCTTCAAATATCAGTAGGAGAAGAGTAATCTATTCTATTTACTTAGGAAATTTGTCACTTCCATTTCTCTTTCCTCATTCTGGATGTTCCATGTTTCCTTCTGGTATCATTTCCCTCTGCCTAGGGAACATCCTTGGAAATGCTTTCAGACCAGATCTGTTGGTAATTCTCTTAGTTTTCATTCACCTGAGACTGTCCTTATTTCAGCTCATTCCTGAAGGATGTTTTCACTGGACTAGAATTCTGACTTGACATTGTTTTCTTCCTGCACTTGAAGTATTTGGTTATGTTGCTGAAACTCGGCCTCTGTCCACCAGTGCCAAATAAAAACATGGAGACAGAGTTTTGAGCAAAGGAGAAAAAAATAGCTTTACTGCTTTGCCAGGCAAAGGAGGCCACAGTGGGCTAATATCCTAAAGACTGTGCCCTCCCTTGGGAGAGATTAGGAAGTGGTTTTACAGTTTCGGAGTAGAAAATAGGGCCACATATAATGATCAGAGTAGATTCAAGCTTTCATCCTTCTTCAGTTAGTGTTTGGTGGCCCCAGGGTCAGTTCTGGTGGTCCTCCTCTCCTGTTTTCATTTGTTGGGGGTTTTGGTTCTACAAAAGAACTCAAAGATATTGTTTTGTACGTTCCTTAAAGAGGAACCAGGACCCTACCCCAAGGCTGCACTGTTGTTTCTCGACTGCCCCTCCCTTGTGTCTGCATCCCTTGCCTTCCCTGATTAGCAACTGTTTGAACCTGCCCTTCAGAACTCAGGAAATATTATGGAGGCTGAAGCTTATTCCCTAAAAACAAGAAATGGGGGCCATAGAATTCTTGTGGGCATGGATTTCTTTAGGTTTTCATTATTTGGGGTTTGCTAAGCCTTCTTGGCTCTGCAGGTTTACTCCTTTGTCAAATTTGGGAAGGTCTTGAATTTTTATTTCTTCAAATACGTTTTTCTGTGCTTTACTCTACCTCTTCTCAAACGCTCAGATAGGAATGTTAAACCTTCTGGAACTGTCTCCCAGCTCCCGAAGGATCTGTTTATTTTTAATCTTTCTTTTCTCTGTTGCTCAGATTGTGTTCTTCCTATTAATCTATCTTCAAGTTCACTGAATCTTTCCTCTTTCATCTCCATCCTGCTGATGAACCTATCCAGTGAGTTTTTTATTTTGGTTATTGTGTTTTTCAGTTCTAAAATGTTTGTTTGGTTCTTTATATCTTCTTTTCCTTTGCTGAGACCTTCTATTTTCCTATTTATGTTAAGAGTCTGCCAGATTTCTTGTTGGAGTGTTTCCTTAATAGCCGCTTTAAAGCTTTTGTCAGATAATTCCAATATCTGTGTTATCTGAGCATTAGCATCTTTTCCTGAGTAAGCTGAAGTTTCCCTGGTTCTTTACATGCTGAGTAATTTTGGTTTGACTCTTGGACATTTTAAATATTACATTATGTGACTCTGATAATTTGATAGGTGGCTGTGGACAATTTTTGTTTTAATGGTTAATCAACCCAGTGGGATTCAGTCCTGTTTCAAACCTGCTTTCTGTAGCTTTTGGTTTCAAGGTCAGTTCAGTTTTCAAATCCTTTGTGATGCTATTTAGACCCATTCCAGAGCTTTACCACCCAAGACCCTTTCAGGGATGTGGCATAGCCTATTCTGTAGCTCTCTTCTAAGGCCTATGTGTGAAGTTTAGGGTCACATCCAGGAATGAGTAGTTCAGAGGTGAGCCCAGTAATTCATGAGCAACTTTCTCCTTTTCCTTGAATGTCCCTGATACTTTTCAGCTCCCTCACTCTTCTTTTTGCTTACCTGAGCAGAAAACCGGGGTCTTATTTATATTACCGTGCCACACACAGCCCATAGCTGTGCTCACATCTGGAGCCACATTTTAGGACAGAGAGGGTTCAACGGCAGTGAGGGTTTGCCTTACCCTCGGGACACCTCTTCTTCCCTTCCACAGAGTTCTAAGTTCCGCCGTGCCTCCAGTGCTTCCTCTGACACTACCACCATAAGCTCCTCAAGACCCCTTGTGGGCTGAGGTACAGAAGAATGGATAATGAGAGGGAGATTGGATTAAGATGGCGGAATAGAAGGACTGGAGCTCAACTTCTCTCCCAAACATCAGCAAAAATACAACCAAATGCCAAGCAACCTTCAACCAAATGGACTGTAAACTTCCAAAAAAGATACTCTGCTCCAGAAGACACAGCAGAGACCACATCAAGAGGTAGGAGGGGCGATTACGCGACAGAAGCAACCCATACCTCCTGGGTGGGAAGCCCCACAGACTGGAAAGTAACTGCATCACAGAGACTCACTTACAGGACTGAGAGTTCTGAGCCTCACGTCAAATCCCTACACCTGGGGATCGGGCACAGGGAGAAAAAGCCCCCAGAGCATCTGGCATTGAAGGCCGGAGGGGCTTGTGTGCAGGAGCTCCACAGGACTGGGGGAAACAGAGACCCCACTCTTGAAAGGCACACACAGACTTTCACGTGCACTGGATCCCAGGGCAAAGCAGTCTCCAGAGGAATCTGGGTGGAACCTGACTGCAATTCCTGGACGAGCTCCTGGGAAAACAGGGGTAACTGTGCCTTGTTGTGGGGGAAGGGCATTGGAGGTGAAGCTCTCGGGGACATTCAGCAGCCTGCATTTCTCTGGAGGTGGCCATTTCTGGGAAAAATCTGATCCCTCCCATCAGCGCTGAGAAGCCCCAGGCCAAACAACAATTCAGGTGGGATCTCAGCCCCACCCATCAGTAAACAGGCTGCCTAAAGACCCCTCAGGCACACAGCCAGCCCCTAATCTCATCCAGAGACAAAGCCCCATCCATCAGAGGAAGAGGAATCAACCCCACCTACCAGTGAGCAGATATCACTCCCTCCCAACAGGAAGCCTACAGCAAGCCCCCTCCATACCAACTTTAGCCACAGGGGAGGCAAGCACACGAACTAAGAGAGGCTACAACTCTTTTGTCGACAGAAAGGTCACCACACCAAAAACCTACAAAAATGAAAAGACAGAAAACTATAACTCAGATAAGGGAGAAAGAGAAAAGCCCAGAAAAACAGCTCAGTGATGAGGAGATTATCAGCCTCCCAGAAAGGGACTTTAGACGGTTGATGCTGAAGATGATGCAAGGCATTGGAGATAGACTGGAGGCAAAGATTGATAATTTACAGGAAACACTGAGCAAAGAAATACAAGCTGTAAAAATTAAACAAGAAGAGATGTAAAATACAATCACTGAAATAAAAAATGCCTTAGAAGCAGCCAACAGTAGAATACAGGAGGCAGAAGAACGAATCAGAGAGGTGGAGGACAGATTAGTGGAAATCACTAATGCAGATGCGAAAAGAGATAAAAGATTGAAAGGAAATGAGCAGAGTCTCAGAGAACTCTGAGATAATGTTAAACGCACAAACATCCGTATTATAGGGGTGCCAGAGGGAGAAGAGAGAGAGAAGGGGACAGAAAAAATATTCGAGGAGATTATAGCCGAAAACTTTCCTAATATGGGAAAGGAACCACTCACTCAAATCCAGGAAGCGCAACGAGTACAATATAAAATAAACCCAAGGAGGAACACCCCCAGACACATATTAATCAAAATGACCAAAATTAAAGAAAAAAATATTGAAAGCAGCTAGGGAAAAGAAACAAATGACATACAAGGGAACCCCAATAAGCTTATCAGCAGATTTTTCAGCTGAAACCCTACAGGCCAGAAGGGAGTGGCATGATATACTAAATGTGATGAAAGGGAAAAACTTCCAACCAAGATCACTTTATCCAGCAAGGCTCTCATTCAGATTTGAAGGAGAAATCAAAACCTTTAC
>PVHT021183699.1:54354312-54641358 GCA_004024745.2 Catagonus wagneri | reverse complement strand
GAGCAGAGAATCTTTTTTGGAAGTTTACAGTCCATTTGGTTGAAGGTTGCTTGGCATTTGGTTGTATTTTTGCTGATGTTTGGGAGAGAAGTTGAGCTCCAGTCCTTCTATTCCGCCATCTTAATCCAATCTCCTCAGTACTTGTGTCTTAAAAGGTGAGAAGGAAGGAAGGGCCTTTATTCTCTTATTTATTACTGTGGAGCAAATTTCCTACAAAGTTATGGCATAAAATAGCAAGCATTTTATTATACTAATGATTCTGTGGGTCAGGAATTTGAAAGGAAGCACAGAGGGGTCAGCATTTCTCTACGCTGTAATGCCTGGAACCAAGCTAGGAAGAATGGAGGTGTCTCAGTGTCTGAAGTTTCACTCACTTGCTTATCTGATAGTCAATGCTGATGCTTGCAGAGACTTTGAGAAGCCAGCTAGTACATCCTCACCCTTTTCAAGTGGGTGATTGGGCTTCCTCACAGCATGGCGGCTGGGTTCCAAGAACAAGCGCTCCAAGGCAGCCAGGCAGAAGCTGTGTTGCCTTTTATGGCCAAGCCTTGCATGTCCCGTAGTGTCACCTTCACAGTGATCACAAGCCTGCCCCACTTCAACAGGAGGAGACTTGAACTCATCTCTCAATGCGGGGCATATTAGAGTCATATTGCAAGAAGAGCGGTGGGAAGGGAGAGATACTTATAACCAGTTTTAGAAAATAGCATTGACCACAGCCATGAAATGATAAAATCATTTTGTCTGTCTGGTATATAGTAACGTCTTTCCTGGGCTGCATTATTTTCTGATAGAATTTTCAGTGACTTAATGGACTGTCAGACTGACTGATAAAGATAGTGTAAGAGACATAATATTTAATGCGTTGGTCACACTTCATCTGTCTACACCGTCTCCTTCCCTGGCCCCCACTTTGAGAACCAATGCCACAGAGTCTGGGGCAGAGGCAGAGAGGGGTGTCAGAATTAGCAGTGCAGCAGAATTTCCCCTTTGGGCTCAGCAGGTTAAGAACCTGGCTAGTATCCATGAGGATGCAGGTTTGATCCCTGGCCTCACTCAGTAGGTTAAGGATTCACGTTGCCACAAGTTGCAGTATAGGTTGCAGAGTCAGCTTGGATCGCGCGTTGCTATGGCTGTGGTGAAGGCTGGCAGCTATATGTCCTATTTGAACCCTAGCCTGAGAACTTCCATGTGCCAAAGGTGCGGCCCTAAGAAAAAAAAAGAATTAACAGAGCAAATTCTCTTTAGACATCAAAGGCAAAGACTGAATATTCCTATCTTGATATTAAAGTTGGTTGTAAACATACATATACATGCTAATTTATTTTTTCATTGGATCTCATTCTTGGGTATATTAAAAAAAAAAACTTTGGATTCCTTTAGTGTGGGGAAAAATTACCCTCCAAAAGAGCGTTCTAATTTATGCTACTTTGGGGTAATTAGAGTAAAACTCTGGGCCAGTTGAGAAAGTCTCTTTGGTCCATTACTTTGATTTTGTCTTCAAGGCTGAAACTTAATACAAATGATCCCTAACTTACAATGGTTTGACTTAGGCTTTTCCAATTTGATGATGGCGTGACTTTGATTGTGTCTTCAAGGCTGAAACTTAATACAAATGATTCCTGACTTATGATCGTTTGATTTAGGCTTTTCCAGTTTGATGATGGTGTGAAAGTGATACGCATTCAGCAGACAGTGGACTTCAAATCCCAAACTGCAGTTTTTCCCTGGACCTCTCATCCGCAGGGAGATTCTCTCTGGTGAGGCTGGGCAGAGCCCAGGGCAGCAGCCCCCAGACAGCCATAGAACACAAGAGCAAACAACCAATTTACACGCTGTCTGTACCCAGACATCCGCTCTGTTTTTCACTTCTAATACAGTCTTCAATAAACTGAATGAGCTCAACGCTTTATTATACAAAAAGCATTGTGGTATTCCTATTGTGCCTCAGCGGGTTAAGAACCCAAATAGTATCCATGTGGATGCGGGTTCAATCCCTGGCCTTGCGCTGTGGGTTAAGGATCTGGCGTTGCCGTGAGCTGTGGTGTAGGTCGCAGGTGCGGCTCGGATCCCGCGTTGCTGTGGCTGTGGTGAAGGCTGGCAGCTACAGCTCCTGTTAGACCCCTAGCCTGGGAACCTCCATATGCCGTGGGTGCGGCCCTAAAAAGGAAAACAAAACAGAAAAAAGGCTTTGGGTTGGATGCTTTTGCCCAATTGTAGGCTTATGTAAGTGTTCTGAGCACATTTAAGGTAGGTTAGGCTAAGCTGTGATGTTCGGTAAATTAAGTGTATTAAATGCATTTTGACATGAGATATTTTCATCTTATGATGGGTTTATTGAGAGGTTCCCCCCCCCCCCGATCTTCTTTAGTCAAGGAAGATCTTGTATCTGCGTTTTGTAAAGCCACATTTTTAAAATTTCCACAATAGGTTTCTCATAAGCAGACTGTGCAGCACATGGAGACATTTTGCCACTTGCTGAATGAGGAGCTAGGAGGCAGTGTTGCACTGCAGTCTGATACTTGGGGGATTGAATTGCAAATGGGCCACTTGCTGCTCTGTGGTTTGGGGGCAGTTTAACTTCTCAAGAGTCTTTGTTTCTTAACCTGTAAAATGGGGATTATGAGACCTACTTTTTAGTACTGCAGCACAGATAAGACAAAGTGCTGGATACCTAAGAGACAATAAATTGACTATTAGGGAGATTATTATTACGCAGTTATTATTCAATTATAACAATTTGAATATTGAGGAAGTGAACATCATGCTCACTTACTTCTCTCTGGAATTAGAAGGCAGGTCAGTAACCACATAATCAGCCTTTAGATTGTTCTGTCCTTTCCTGCCTCTAAGGGCTGAACAAAAGCAAAAAAAAAGCTGAAGCCCTCTTGTTACATGTATATGCGCATGTGTGTGGATGCGTGTGCGTGTGTGTCAGCATCTTGGCTGCAAAGATTATTTCCTTTATCAGCCATTTCCTCCCCCATCACCTCAGTTCCCTCTCTGTTTCTGATTCATGAGACAGAAAGCTTCACAGACCTTTCCTGCTTATTTCTCAGCGGCATATAGTAATGCAAGAGAAAGCAAAGCCTTGGAGGGAAAGGCAGCTCGGGTTTAAAGCACTAACTTGGTGCCGTCTTCCAGCTCTCTGAGCAGCCAAACTCTCATTTCCTTGCAATCTGACTTGGAGCCAGGTCTGTGGTGTCATTCTGGGGCTGGCGATGGACAGAGCCAGCATCTGCCTTGCCTGGTAGTTAAAGCCCTGATCCTCTACCATCAGCTCCACAGTCATTGCAATAAGATATTCAGCGCCCCTGGAAATGGCAAGAGAATCACTATATCCCCTGAAAAGCCTCTTGCCTTTCTTTTCGTTTTCTTTATTTTTGGCCCATGCCCACGACATGTGGACGTTCCCAAGCCAGTGATCAAACCTGCCCCATTGCAGACACCCGAGCCACAACACTGACAATGCCAGGTCCTTAACCACTAGGCCACAGGGAGCTCCCTTTTCTTTTTTTTAAGTTAGAAAGCCACAATGAAAGCGCTGAAAATGTCAGCCCCACACTGCCCATTTTATTTGGCCCTTGTGTATGTGTGTATGGGGGGGTGTTTTTTTACTTTTGTTTTTTTGTCTTTTTAGGGCCACATCCAAGACATGTGGAAGTTCCCAGGCTAAGGGTTGAACCAGAGCTGCAGCTGCCAGCCTGCACCACAGCCACAGCAACACCAGACCTGAGCCATGTATGCAACCTACACTGCACCTCATGGCAACGCCAGATTGTTAATACACTGAGCGAGGCAAGGGATCGAACGTACATCCTATGGATACTAGTCAGGTTCTTAACCCACTGAGCCACAATGGGAACTCCTGTGTGGTGGCTTTTAATCTTAATTATTATATTGGTGACACTCCACCTTTCAGATTAAGTCCCTTTCCTCGTCCTGGTTTGCCATGAAAACTGTCTGAGTTGAAATGCATTTCATGACAGCTCTGCAAAGCCAGAGGTGGCTATATTTAGCTTTAATTAGGCATCATCGTAGGCCTATGATTATTGCCCCATATCATTTGGATTCTCCTCCCTGGAATGCTGAGCGCGGGTTTGGCCCAGTGTTCGTGCCATTTTCGCAGAATTCCCTGCCACATTTCTTACTATCTGGGTCATCGTTTTGTGCCTCAGATGGTTTTTGCAGATAGAACATTAATCCTTTCTTATAACACCGGGTTTATTGGGGAGATTCAGACCCTGCTCCACAGCTGGCAGGTGCTGGTAAGAAAACCCCAAACATAGAGCCAGGGCCACTCCACCTAGTTCCAACCCCTACCCAGGAACACCCCCCCCCCCAGTGGGGACTTGTCATTAGACACTCCAGACTTGGTATGCCTGTTACCTCTTACGAGAGAATTTCTACTTCAGTCACATGATGTGAAAAGTGGATTCTTGCGGACCTTGGCTGATTCCTCTTGCCTGGAGAGTGCAAGGTGTCCTGGTTAAGAGGTAGGCTCCGAAGCCAGGGTGTGTGGTTCAAATCTTAGCCTGACCACTGACCAGCCCTTTGATTGGGATAATTTATTTCTATGTGCCTGCGTTTCCTCGTCTATAAGGTGGAGATATGGCAGTACCGCTTGACAGCTTCACCTTGAGGACCGAGAGTTCTACTTATCTAAAGCACTTAGAGCAGTGCCTGGCACGGTCTGTGGCGTATACGTGCTTGTTATCGTTGCTGCTGCTGTCATTACAGGCCTCCAGAAGGACAGTATCTAAAGAGTTATGTGGAGTTCCCACTGTGGCTCAGAGGGTTAAAGACCCAACATATGTTTCGTGCAGATGCGAGTTCAACCTGGCCTCACTCAGTGGTTTAAGGATCTGGAGTTGCTACAAGTGGCAGCACAGCTAGCAGAGGTGGCTCGGGTCCTGCATGGTCATAGCTGTGGTGTAGGCCGGCAGCTGCAGCTCAGTTTGACCCCTAGACTGGGAACTTCCATATGCTATATGTGAGACCCTTAGAAAGATTAAAAAAAAAAAAAAAGTCTAAGAAACATGTCAAGGGCCACTCTGTTAGCACCTGGCAGATCTCTGACTCAAATCCTGACAGGCTGGCCCTGCCCCTGGAGGCTTCTGCTTTATGTTTTGCAGAGTATACGACACAGTCACACAAAGGACCTGCTTCTCGAAGGCACCCTCCTTGGCTGGCCAGTCTTCTCCTTCTGGACTGTGCTCTCCCACGGCCCTTCCCTGGGGACGAAGCTCCCTTCCTGATACTTCCTGGCGTGGCCGACTCCCGCTCCCACTGCGCAGAGCTAGCAGGGACTCGGTCCTATCCTGGTGCTGGCCTCGAACCCAGGCTCAGCCAGCATTTCCTCACTTAGATGAGTCAGGGATCATTTGCTCGGCAAAAACAAACTTGAGCTAACTTTAATATAGGAAAGCAATGACGAGGAGGTGGGAGAGCTCATGGGACCCAAGAGCAAGGATTCATTCAGGTTCTTGCTGGTTTACAAGTAGAAATTCTTCAGAAGAGATAGGGGCTGGAATTGGGAAGCTGGCAGGAAGCAAAGCGACTCTTGATCCTCTTTTTCTTTGGGTCCTTGGGGAACACTTGTCTCCTTCTCTGCTTCGCTCTCCTGCCTTTTACTGCAGAGAGAGGTTACGGACCCAATGTAGTCTCCACGAGGGTGTGGGTTGGAACCCTTGCCTTGCTCAGTGGGTTAAGGATCTGGAGATGCTGCAAGCTGCAGCACAGGTCACAGATGAAGCTCAGATCTGGCGTGGCTGTGGCTGTGGCATAGGCTAGCAGTTGCATCTCCAATTTGACCCCTAGCCTGGGAAATTTCATATACCACAAGTGCAGCCTTAAAAAGAAAAGAAAAAAAAAATGTGGAAACTGAGGCAAACTGAGACTGAGGTGGGTTAATCAACTTGCCTAGGATTTGAACCCAGGCTGGCACATCCTAGCTCCCACCATACTAACCATTATGACATGCAGCCTCCCTCTTCCACGAGTGACCTTATACGTCATTCAGATTTACTCTAAAATTAGGTTCAGTCCCCTTGCTGTGCACTCCTTGTTCTTTCCCCCTCATGGCTGTCAACACACTGAACTGTGGTCCCTGGTTTAACTGTCTGTGTTGCCCTCTAGACTATGGGCCCCTAAAAAGGTGTAGCGGGGAATCCAGGCTCTCCTCAGTGTCCACACCCTCAGTGACCATTTCCATAGGTAAGAAAAGAATGAATGTTGAAACGCAGGTATTGGTTTGAAGGCACCCTGCCTTTCCTTTAGAATTAACCTAAGAATTGAGTGAGAAGTGAGTGTTCTCACTTAAGGATCAAGATGTTGGTCTCCAAGTGTCCAAAGACTGTTTCAGGTACAGCTTGATCTAGCCATAGTCTGAGGGATTCTAAGACCAGTAGTTGGATAAGAAGAGACTGTGAGGCAAGGGGAATGTTGCCACACCTCCAAATCATTTCATCTATGTATGACCTGCTTACCCCACAACCAAGATTCTCTCTTGATTTCTCCAGCAGGCTGTGGGCTTTCAAAAGCAGGAAATCTATATTTCAGCCCCCGTCCTTGCCCTCAGTCTGGTTCCTCATACTCTTTGACCCCTCCTGGATGCTGCTTGGCTAGTCATTGATGGCATGTTTGCTCCCAAGCTTACCTTCGTTGCTCTTCTGGGCTGAAGTATGGTGGAGAAGGCTCGTTCTAAGTTTTGAGTGGCTGTCCGCTCCGTGCAAAGTTAGTGGAAATGCTAACTGTTCATTTCACAAATCCCTCATGCTTCCTTATTATTTCCGATAATGTTAGATGCTAGATAGCATGTATTGCTCTCCATTATTCACAATATATGAGTGTTGGCTTAAGTGTGTTCCTCTAGGTATTGTAGGCATATTCACTCATTTATGCATATGTTTATCATTCAGCAAATATTTACCTAAACATGTAAATGTATCAAGTAAAAGAAGATACATGGATGGTAGGTTCAGTAGGTTCTAGGCTATTGGTGAGGTAAGGGGATGGATACAATAAAACATGAACCCTGCTCTCAAAGGAGTAAAGGGTGAAGATACTATAGCTTCTATTTCTAGGGCATCTACCATGGACCAGGCATCTGCTAAATAGTCTCCAAATATTGTCACATTTATTCTTTGCCATAACCATAAAATGGAGATAACAGATGAGGCAATGGAGATCTGGATGTTAAAGCTACTTGCTCAAGATCACATAGCTTCTAGGAAGCAGAGTGGGAATAAATCTGCTGAAAGTGGTTAAAGAATTATATGCTGAGAGCTATAAAACATTGTTGATAAAGGAAATTGGAGATGGTTTAAAGAAATGGAAGGATAGACCATGCTTTTGGACTTGAAGAATTAACATTGTTAAAATGGCCATACTACACAAAACAATGCACAGATTTAATGCAATCCCTCTCAAATTATCTCTGACATTTTTCACAGAACTAGAACAAATAATCTTAAAAATTATGTGGAATCACAGAAGACCCAGAAGTGCCAAAGCAATCTTGTGGGGGGAAAAAAAGAGAGAGAACAAATCAGGAGGCATAACTCTCCCAGACTTTGGACAATACTAAAAAACTACATTAATCAAAACAGCAAGGTACTGGCATGAAAACAGACATTTGGATTAGTGGAACAGAATAGGGAACCCAGAAATAAACCCCACCTGCAGTCAATTAATCTTCAACAAAGGAAGAAAGAATATACACTGGAGAAAAGTCTCTTTAGTAAGTCGTCCCGGGAAAGCTGGACAGCAACATGTAAGTCAATGAACTTGGAACATTCCCTCAGGCAATATACAAAAATAGACTCAAAATGACTTAAAAACTTAAATATAAAACATGAGGAGTTCCCGTCGTGGCTCAGTGGTTAACGAATCCGACTAAGAACCATGAGGTTGCGGGTTCGATCCCTGGCCTTGCTCAGTGGGTTAAGGATCCGGCGTTGCCATGAGCTGTGGTGTAGGTTGCAGACGCGGCTCGGATCCCACGTTGCTGTGGCTGTTGTGAAGGCCGGCAGCTACAGCTCCTGTTAAACCCCGAGCCTGGGAACCTCCATGTGCCATGGGTGTGGCCCTAGATAAGGCAAAAAGACAAAAAAAAAGACACTATAAAACTTCTGGAAGAGAACATAGGCAAAACATTCTCTGACATAATCACACCAGTGTTTTCTTAGGTTGTTCTCCCAAGGCCATAAAAATAAAAGCAAAAATAAACAGACAGGACCTAATCACACTTACAAACTTTTACACAACAAAACAATGAAAAGGCAACCCGTGGACTGGGAGAAAATATTTTCAGACCATGTTACCAACAAGGGTTTAACTTCAAAATATAGAAACAATTCATACAATGCAATAACAACAACAACAACAAAAACTCAATCAAAAAATGGGCAGAAAATATCGATAAGATGTCTTCAAAGAAGAAATACAAATGGCAAATAGGCAGATGAAAAGATGCTCAACAACATTAATTATTAGAGAAATACAAATCAAATCTACAATGAAGTAACTCTTCACACCGGTCAGAATGGCCATCATCAAAAGGCTGTAAGTAACAGATGCTGGAGAGGTGTGAAGAAAAGGGAACCATCCTACACTGCTGGTGAGGATGTAAATTGGTACAGTCACTCTGGAAAACATTATGGTTGTTACTTAAAAAACTAAACATAGAGTTACCATATGACCCAGCAATTCCTCTTGTTCATATATCCAGAGAAAACTATGATTCAAAAAGATATATGCAGCTCAATTTTCATAGCAGCACTATATACAATAGCCAAAACATGAAAGCAACCTAAATGTCTATGGACAAATGAATGGATAAAGAAGATATGGTCCCAGGATGTGCACTGTCCAAATTTGTGTCTCATCAGAATGACAAATGGCAGTATCCAAGACATGGAAACAACCTAAATGCCCATCAGCATATGTGTGGATTAAGATTTGGTACATAAACACAAGGGAATACTACTCAGTCATAAAAAGAACAAAATACTGTCACAGCAATATGGATGGACCTAGAGATTATTACATAAAGTGAAGCAAGTCAGAAATAGACAAATACACCTATGTTGAATCTAAAATATGGTACAAATGAACTTATTTATGAAACAGAAACAGACTCGCAGACAAGGAAAACCAACTTATGGTTACCAAAGGGGAAAGAGGGTAGGGGAGGGATAAATTAGGAACTTGGGATTAGTAAATACAAATTACTATATATAAAATAGATGAACAAGGTACTCCCATATAATATGAGGAACTATATTTAATATCCTATAAGAAACCATAATGGAAAAGAATATGAATATGTACATATAACTTAATCACTGCTGTACACTGCAAAATAATACATTATAAGTCAACTATGTTTCAAGTTAAAAAAAAAAAAAAGCACTGGCAGCAGGATGGAGCTGATCTCTAATGGACTAAAGCCTGGTTCTTCCCTCTGAACTGTACTGCCTCCAAAATAAGGATGAGGTAGAAGATGTCAGTGACCTTGGGATTTCAGACAAGTGCCACGGGAGATGGAGGGGGGCCCACTTTCAACTATGGGACTGCTGGCCATTTCTGGAAAGTGGAAGCCTTATGGGTCTCCATGTAGATTTCTTTAACACCCTACCCTGGGTAGAAACTGAAAATTCATTGTAACCTAAGGTGCTCATAAACCACAACATGAAATCACCAGGTATTTGGAATCAACTTTTTTTCCCCCTATTTCGACAGCCCCATGGCATATGAAGTTCACAGGTCAGGGATTGGATCCAAGCTATAGTTGCAAACTAAGCCACAGTTGCAGCAACACCAGATTCTTAGCCCACTGTGCTGGGCCAGGGATTGAACCTGCTTCCCAGAGCTCTTAAGACGCCACCAATCCCTTTTCTCCACAGAGGGAACTCCTAGAATCAAATTTCTATTTTTACAAGTTGGCCTGTATGTGGCAGACACAGTCTTTAGGACTTTTCCATTTTGTCTTGACTGGCACCAAGCGTCTGTGTGGGTGTGGTCCACATGGACCTAGGAGCGGGCAGAGGCAGGGCTTAACCTTTTTTTTTTTTTAAGTTTGAAAATGTCACTTTCAAGATCTCAAAATGTTTGCTCTCTAGGGCAGAGATCATGTTGGCAGCCAAGTCACTTTTGTTCTCAAAGGTCCCCTCTGGTGGGCACTGCTGGTTGAGACTTGTGAGCCAAGACTGAAATCCGGGAAATCACCCCAAGTCAGACATTGCAGCCTGTCTATATCGTTAGGTCCTATCAAGGGAGAATGTGTCAGAACTGAGTGAGAGAATTTCTTTGTCCTAGAGCTGGAATGAAGCTCTCCTACATCTGAAAAAAAAAATTATCTGAGAGCTATTTACCTGTTTCTTGTAGCGGTGGTGAATATTGGCTAAGACAGGCTTCCTTGACATCAGGTTAGAAGAAAGACTGAACTGGGCTTGATAGAGAGCTCCCCACGGGGTGATGGCTTCACACACAGAACAAGCAGCCCCAGCTGGGGAACCAAAACAGGTTCATTGCCATGGTCCAATCCTGGCCTTTTGGGTGGGACCATAATATGCATTGGGTGAGCTGGTGAGGTGGTGGGCTTCCCTTTAAGTAAATGGATATTACCACCGTTGGTCAAACTTGGGACCTCACAGGTATTCTGGGAATGATACTAGGCTAGAGAAGACTTTTTTTTCCCATTCAGGGAGACCTTGATTCCTTGGTGGGCAGCTTCAGTTGATCCCTGACTTACGGAGGGTCTCCTGGGAAGCAGTGAAGACGAGTTCTTAGTCACTTAACTCATCCTTAGAATAAGTTCAGGACAATAGACTCTGGAAGTAACTACTCTTGGAGCATATGTGAGTAATTACCTGTGGACTGTTTCTATAATTCCAAGTTTCTAGTGAATTCTTCTTAAGGGGAAAAAGTAGAAGTTAGGAGTTTAAATGTTGGTGTCATCCAGGTTACCTACCTTCATTTACTAGCTGTGTGCTTGTCAGAGTGCTTAACCTCTCTAAGCCTGTGATTCCTTATTTGTACAGCAGATAACAAGCATACCAAACTTGTAGTATTATTTTGCACTGGCTGAAAATGTGTAGAAGTAAATTAGAATCTTACTGCCATTTTGGCGTCTCCATGACTAATTTTCCAGAAGCTGGCTGGCTATAAACTGAAGAGGATTATCATTATGCTTTCAAAGCAACATGGTTATACTTTGTTTTAAAAAGCCTGTCCCAGAGTTCCCATCGTGGTGCAGCAGAAACGAACCCAACTAGGAAACATGAGGTTGCGGGTTTGATCCCTGGCCTTGCTCAGTGGGTTAAGGATCTGGCATTGCTGTGAGTTGTGGTGTAAGTCCCAGACACGGCTCAGATCCGGCGTTGCTGTGACTGTGGCGCAGGCTGGCAGCTGTAGCTCTGATTAGACCCCTAGCATGGGAACCTCCAAATGCCACGGGTATGGCTCTAAAAAAGACAAAAGACCAAAAAAAATAAAAAATAAAATCCCTGTCCCCAGAGAAGTTCCAATCAGATGTTGATGAGATAGAGTGCTTTCATTGTTTTCTTCTTTTTCTTTCTTGAGCCAGGATGTAGAACAGCACTCCTGCCCGTTAATGAGGTGACTATGACAAAGGTGCTGTGAAGAAATGGGAGTGAAAATGAATCTATAATGATAACATCACTTCAGCTAAACATATTTATTATTAAGTGTATTTAAAAAGAAAAATGGGTAGTAATTTAATTCAATTTATAACACTTGAATGGACTCATTTTAATTAAATGGTAAAGAGAACATATATTGAAACATGCTGTTCATATTTGTCCAGGAGGGGAAGTTCCATTACTTTGGAAGGGAGAAAATACCGAACAGAATTTCCCCTCAACCCACAGGCATCATCCTGGCAATCTGGTCTTCCTTACCCACAGGTTCCATTGTTCAGCTACACTGTTCATTCTTTCCACTGGCAGTTTTCAAAAAAAATTAATGTGAAAAATTCTGCTAAGTGAAATTGGGCATTCGGTTATAAAATCTGGTGTGAGGTCATTACAGTGAGCTATCGGGGGAGCATCAGAACACGTTCTGACTTCCCGAGTCGTTAATGAGGCGTAGATCCTAAACACAGACATATCTCTTGACTAAGCACAAGGTTACAGGTGATTTTGTGGCTGCTTTCAATTAAGTGTCTATACTGTTAGCTATTTTTAAATCACCAACAGTGTGTAAGCCATTTGGAGCTTAGATTCTGGACTCAAGGTTGAAAAATCCAGCTCTACCACTTACTAGCTATGTCAGCTTACTTCAGCTCCTTGAAAGCTCGGCTTCTTAAGTCTTTAAAATGGGAATAAGAATACATATCTTATGGTTTGAAGTGAGGATTTAGTGACAACATGTCGTGTCCAGAATAATTCTCAAAGCTCTTTGTTATTGTTTTTGTTGTTGTCGTCGTTAATATTGCACTTGCAAAGGACAGAAACCTAACTTGAATTAGTTTTCAAAAATAATGACAGCACATGTTGGGGACCTACTGTGTGCCACTCACTGAAGAAAACACCTCATCTTCACTGTTTTATTTAATAAAAAGGACTTTTTTAAAATTACTTCAGTGAAAAACTTGGATTTAGTCAGGTTTCAGATAAGGCTGGACGCAGGAACTCCAGTTAGGTGCTCAGGACTCTCTCTGCCTTTCAGTTCTCTCCTCCCTGTTGCTGTCTGTCTCAGCCAGATTCCTCCATGAGAGATCCAGATAGCTTCTAGCAGTTCCAGGCTTTTGTTCATTCATGTTCTCTAGCCCAATCATTCCAGCATAAGTCCCAGATGGCATTTAGGTGGTGAGGGAGCCAAGCTCACGGCATGCAGAAATTCCCAGGCCATGATTTGAACCTGAGCCACAGCAGTGACGATGGTGGATCCTTAACTGTTAGGCCACCAGGGAACTCCCCTAGATGGCTTTTGATTGGGTAGAGTTAGGTCAGTGACCTTCCCTGACCGGAAATCACGATTAGGAAGATGAACCTTCGGATTCACCTGAACTTGGTCACTCACCCAACCCTTGTTTGAAACGAGGATTGAGTATTAGAGGTTGAGGAAAGCCCAGTTTGTCATCACTCTTACTTCGGTTTCTAAAAATCAAGGAGAACAGCAGGGCTAACAAAAATCAAAAGCCATGCACAACATCTTCAGCAAAACCAGAAGAGAGAGAAAACCCCAAGCCCAGAGGGAGCAGAACTGGTGTGAAATCAATAATGTGGCAATAGGAAGAGAGGGAGATTCTGCAATGTGTTATCAGCTGCAAATCTGCAGAATGGCCAAATGCAGAAGAAGGATGCATCTTGAGTAAGAACTGCCGTGAACAGATTTGAGAACAAAGATTTAAAGTTGGGGCCTGGAAAAGAGAAAAGGACTTGTGCCCACAAATCACATTTCTATAAATGGAATGGTGCAAGCAGTGTCATCCCAGAATCAACTGAGCCACCCAGAGTGTGCGCTTCAATCCATCCCCAGGAATCCTAAGAACAATGGCTGACTCTGGGTCTGGAGCAGGGAAGATTTAGAAGGTGAAATATTCCACGGGAAAACCGACCCTATGTCTTCAATAAGCCCATGTCATACACAGGGGATCATGACAGCTTAAAGAGAAATAAAAACTGGGAGTTTCCATCATGGCTCTGTGGAAACAAATCTGACTAATATCCATGAGGACGCAGGTTCGATCCCAGGCCTTGCTCATTAGGTTAAGGATCCGGTATTGCCGTGAGCTGTGGTATAGTTTGCAGAGAAGGCTCAGATCTGGCGTGGCTGTGCCTGTGGTATAGGCCGGCAGCACAACCCCAATCCAACCCCTCACCTGGGAGCTTCCATATGCTGCAGGAGCTGCCCTAAAATAGATAAATAAATAAGTAATAAAAAAATAAAGGAAAAGAAAAAAGAAAGGAAGAAACAAAATAAGGGCTATAGTAGCCAGATAGCTTTCTGGATAGGATTCCTGGATAGCACTGAATAGTTGTAAGAGCTGTTTCAGCTAGTGAGAAATTTGAATAGTATTTGACTATTCAGTGATATAAACCACATACTGAACTAGAAAGGTAGAGATCGTTAACCACAAAAGGAGACATTTTAGAACAGGTTATAGAATGTCATCTCACACTGGGAAAGAAAAGCACGTGTAAATATGTGTGTATATGCAAATATAAATATACATGCAGAGCTGTAAAGATCCGGAAGCATATGCACTAAGATGTAAGACCTGGGGGTTCTGGGTAACAGGAAGGTGAAGTTGTATTTGCCTGATTATCTGTGTTTTGCCATTTTTTTATAAATGTAAATGTTCTGCCTCTAAAATAACAAAGGGGTTGTTAAAAATGCAAATTGAAGACACTGCTAAATGCCTAGGAAGTGCCCAAGATAAGCAGCTATGGTACAATGTGTGTGTGTGTGTGTGTGTGTGTGTGTGTGTGTCCATCTTGCATGTGTGCACATGCGCACGCGGGCTTGTTTTCGGGAAATGCTTCATCGTGATAACATTGCAAATACTTCCTGCAGACGGGGGAAGAGGACGGGCCTCCCCAGCTGCTGAAAGCTAATCTGGAGGATCTGGTAAATGGATCACTTCCTCCTGACACCACAGAATCTTCAGCCATCAAGTCAGATTAGACAATCAGCCTGTCCCACTGGGTGGCGTGTTCTAGAGTGTTCTAGTATGAATCATTTATGTAGGCTTCTAGTTAGGTTGCTTAGTTTCCTTCAGAAATAATGGCCCCAGGGGTTGAATGTCGTGTAAGAGACACAGTGAATAAACTGGCGTAGGCCCTGCCAGGTGTCAAACAAATAGGAATATATCAGAGGAAAAATGCTCCATCTATAATTAATGGCAACATTTTTACCAGAAATTGATAATACAGTACTTTCTTTTAATACAGTTTCCCTTTAGTGATATGTACATATTTTAAAGCAGGTCTACTATGAACTATACATTAAACTCTTCTTACGGAAAATGTAATTGCTGAGTAGAAAAATATTATATTTATAAATGTCTCATGTCACCCTTTTGACAATTATTCACTCTCTGTGTTCGGTGTAGATGTTTCAAAAACATAGTGTTTGTCTCGGAAGGCATATTCAAGATTACAAGTCAAAAAGCCTGCTTATGACTGCCAAATTTTTATAGCTTTTTACGTAATTGTCAAATTGCCACTGTCACAATAAAAATCTAGATTGACACTAGTTTGTTTTGGAATTACAGGATTATCTTTTAAAATAAAACACACATTAACATTTCTGAGTTACAAGCCTTTTCGAGTAGCTCTTTCTAGTAGTCAACTGAATGATTAAATAGCAAGGCCAGAGCTTTTATTTTCCCCCAAATCCACGACTGAACGTTTGCGATGGAACAAATGGATACATTTCTCTTTGGGACCCATCAGGGAGAAAGAAGAACTTTTAAAACTCCAATAGTTTAGCAAACAGCACTATTCAAATGTTAAGTTCTATCAAATAAAATTAAGTGAAATCAAATTCTCTTTCCATTTGTGTACTTTGTGTCTTTGTTAAAATTGCTTATTCTGAGACACAATAGGTTGTCACACCTGTCCCCTAAATTTCCAAAGCATTAAGTCACTGCTTTGCTGTCTAACTTCTATTAGCATGGTAGGCATTTCCCATTAAATTTGGGAATAAATACAAGCTTTAACAGGTTCATAGCATCATCTTATTTTCTACAGTCTCCTACTGCCAGCACTGTTAGCAAGTTAGCAAGTCCATAAAAATGTTACTGTTTCATTATATCTAATTTGCAAATGATACATAATGTGATGTTTCGATTATAAAGAAGGATAATGATTTGGTAGCATTTACTCTTGATCTCTGTATTTGCACAGAGCCCTCTCCAGCTGCTTGTCCAGGGATCCATCTACAATATTTCTTGAGCACGGTTGCTTACAGAGTATCTCATTTAAATGAAAAGGGTAGAAGTCAGCACAGAAGAGGAAATCAAAACCTTCAGAACTGGCAAATGTAAGCCACATATATATATATATATATATATATATATATATATAGTGAATATATATATTCATTCTTTTATACCTATTAAGTGCTGGTAATATTCTAAGTGTCGTGCTAGGTGTTAGAGATACATGGTTGGGTAGTACTGGCACTCATGTAATTTGTAGCCTGCTGGGAGAAGCAGAAATTTAAATGCAATTAATCAATAAGTTAACTGCAATCTTGAGAAGTGTCATGAAGGAGAAAAACAGTCTATAAAAGTACATGACAGGGCAGAGGGTCCCCAGTGGCCTAGCAGTTAAGGATCCGGTGTTGTCACTGCTATGGCATGAATTTGATCCCTGGCTCAAGAACTTCTGCAAGCCACAGGTGCAGCTAACAATTATATAATAATAATAATAATAATAATAATAATAGTAGTAGTAATAGTGATAATAATAATAGAACTGAATCACGTAAATAACAGGGCACCTGACCTGTCAGGGCACAGGAAATGGAAGTTGGGTAAGAGGTAGTCAGTCCGAAAAGGTTTAACTAAATGCCATTCCACCGTGAGAGGAGGAGGAGTTACTAAGTGAAGGACAGTGAGGAGTATTACAGACAAGGGGGAGAACAGCACGTGCAAAAGCCCTGAGGTGCAGGGACATGACAAATTCAAGAACTGAAAAAAAGGCAAATATGACTGACTTGCAGAGAACAAAGGGAGAATGGCATGGAGTGGCCAGAAAGGGACAGGGCCCAGCCAGATGGTACAGATTTCACACAAGGCAAGTAGGTTTCGTTATTTAGAATTCAAGCTGGGTGCAAAGGAAAGACTGGGCCAAATGTTTTGGTTTGAATGCAATATTAAGCTGTGAACCAATTGAACGACAGCAAAGAGTAACGTCTGTCAGTGGCCTTGGAGCAGTAGTGGGGAGCCAGGATGGCACCAGGGTGGACCTGGAGACAGGGCTGCGGATCAGAAGAGTCGCACAACTCAGCCTAAGGGGCTTATGAGTTTGGGTGGGGAACGAAAAAGGGAAATGTATGGCTACAACTGAGTAGAGGGATGAGGACACATCGGCTTTGATGAGAGAATGGGTGAGAGGAGAGAAAGAGGAGCTGAAATAAGACTCAGGCTGATGGCATTGATTAACTGGATACTTGGAGGGAGATGATGGATAAATATTCCAGCTTTAGGGGTTCTGCTCTACACTGCTCCCCAGAGGTCCCCAGCGGGTGGGGGGTGGGGGGGGGGAGGCGGTGAGCCCAGCTGTCCGCCTTTCTCATCTGCTTGATAACGTACCATTATGGGCCTCCTTCCTTTCTCCATCTACTTCCTGGTTCCCCCACTTTCAGAAACCATCTCCTGGGTGATCAGCTTGACCTCATAGTGTTGTCTCAGAGAACTAAGACAGTAAAGACAGTATGGGTGCAGATAAAAAAGGTCTCTGGGGAGTTCCCGTGTGACTCAGTGGTAATGAATCCGACTAGTATCCTTGAGGCTGAGGGTTCAGTCCCTAGCCTCATTCAGTGGGTTAAGAATCCGGTGTTGCTTGTGAGCTGCAGCATGGGTGGCAGATACCTCCTGGATCTCGAGTTGCTGTGACTGTGGTGAGGGCCAGCAGCTGCAGCTCCGATTTGACCCCTAGCCCCTGGGAACTTCTGAAATGCTGCAGGTGCAGCCCTAAAAAGATTTAAAAGAAGAAGGGATCCCCTCTCTCTCCCCCCGCCCCCCCTCACAAACACACACACACACACACACACACACACACTTTACATTTCAAAGCTTCAACAAAGTTAAACTGCGTATAGCAGAGCCTCAAACACTGTTGGTGGCTGTGGGCAGAGAGCCTAACTGGTGGGAAGGATGTTATGAATAAGAGTGATAAGATCTGCTCGGCAGCCTTTAACATAGAAAGGTTTTAGAGAGGCTGCTTGGGAATGTAGAAGAGAGTCTGTACACTTGAGAATATAGTGGACAATTAGCACAAGTGATTTATAAAAAAACTTCTGGGTTTGTGTAATTTTTTTGGTCATTAATTTCTATAGTAATAAGTTACTTCAGTAAGAGGTCGTGTAATTTTCTTAACATAATAGGTTAAAGAAAAAACCTCTAATTGGTATATATTTTATAAAATTCTCTTGAAAATACTTCTAGATGTATTTTTTTGCAAACTTTTTTTTGGTAGAAATTAACTAAGTCAATAAGAAAAATGCTGCATATGATATTGCCTTATACTTCTCTAGTCCATTGTTATTCCAAATATTTCACAACCATTTTCATCACTTTCATCACTTACCGAATATTAGTTAGGAAATGGATCACTAGTCTCATTGTCTAGAGGAGGAACCGACCCAGAGAAGAAATGTGACTCCCCTGGTTACTGGTTACTAGTTACTTCCAGAATTAATGATGAATCTGAGACAACCACTCAGGGTGTTTGACTTCCTGCATTTCTCTAGTTTGAATTTAGTTGGAAATTAATATAATTTCTAGGTTTGTTTCATGGTTGGATATTTGATGACGGTGTAGGAAGGAAATGCTCCCAGAGCAATCATTTGGAAATGAAAGAGCGTGTTTACTAAGAAGTTATGTTCTTTTTCCTGAGGGGGAGGGGGGAACAATAGTGTTCAATGGCTTCATAATATCAATTTGTCTTTTCTTGTGGTTCAAGTGGCCCAGCAATAAGGAAGGTTGTCATAAGATGAATGAATTCCCACCACCGCCACCGCTATGGCCCGCCCATCCCCCACCCCCTGCCTCCAAACCAGTGGGAACAGGGGTTCAGCAAGGCACTCCGTTCTGAAGAAATTTGATCAAATGGAGTTCATTCTTCTTAATTTTAAACATCTTATTATATCTAAATTATTAAATCTAGACACAAGAGTATTTTCCAATTTTTTTTCTTTTTCTTCTTAAGCAGCTACTTCTTTGTTCCATTTAAAGATGCTCGGTAAGATTGATCTACAGGAGTTCCTGCTGTGGCTCAGCAGGTTAAGATCCCCACATAGTGTCCATGAGGATGTAGGTTTGATCCCTGGCCTCACTCAGTGGGTTAAGGATCTGGTATTGCTGCAAGCTGCCGCATAGATTGAAAATGTGGCTCGGATCCGGTGTTGCTGTGGCTGTGGTATATACTACAGCTGCAGCTCCCATTCAACCCGTAGCCCAGGAATTTCCATGAAGTTCCATGCCACAGATGGGGCCATAAAAAGAAGAGAGGGGAAAAAAAGATTGATCTTCAGGGAGCATATTCCTTGGCTAGGACTGTCATGTTCCAAGATGTGCCTGATACACAGTGAGGACAAACAAAATGAAGCATCAGAATTTGGAGCAGAGAAAGGTTTATTGCAAGGGCCAAATGAGAAAGGGTGGCTCGTGCTCTAAAGACCAGAACTCCCGGTGGTCTTTAGGGAAGTGTTTTTAAAGGCAACATTTGGGGTGAGGGCTGCAGGATGCATGATTTTCTTCTGATTGGCTGGTGGTGGGTGGTGTTCCAGGAATATCAGTAATCATCAGCCTCTGGTTTCAACCATTTTGAGGTCTATGTCAGCATGTATTCAAGTCCTTTCCCTGGGTGGGGGCCCAGATCCTGCAGAACAACTTATAATAGATATGCATCAGTTTGTCACCTACATCACCTAGGACTCTGCTTTATTGCCACACTATTGTTTCTTGATTGCTTTTTTTTTTTTTTTTTTTTTTTAGGGATGCACCTGCTGCATTTGTAGTTTCCCAAGCTAGGGGTCAAATCGGAGCTACAGCTGCCGGCCTATACCACAGCCACGCCAGATCTGAGCCTCGTCTGCAGCCTACACCACAGCTCATGGCAAAACCAGATCATTAACCCACTGAGCTAGACCAGGGATTGAACCTGCAACCTCATGGTTCCTAGTCAGATTCATTAACCACTGTACCACGACGGGAATCCTCTTGATTGCTTTTCATTTGCTTCTGTATTCCCTTACTTCCCTAATTAGTAACTGCTAAATTTGTTTTTTGGAACTCAAGCCTACTCTAGGAGACTCATTTGTCAGTTTTTTGTTTTTTGTTTTCGGCTGTGCCTGCAGCATGTGGAAGTTCCCAGGCCAGGAATCAAAACTGCGCCACAGCAGCAACCCAAGCTGCTGCAATGACAATGCCAGATCCTTAACACACTGCACCACAGCAGACCTCCCCGACCTAGGAGACTAAAGCCCTTTTTCTTCTACAGATGAGAAAGGCAGGACCCAGAGCGGCTTTTGTACCTGAGAGGGCCCCATAGGCTCCTTCTCAGTGTCACAGCGATAACAAAATATCTCGGACTAGATGGCTTCAAAAACAGAAATTTATTTCTCACAGTTCTGAAGGTAGGAAGTTCAGGATCAATTTGCCCACAGGATTGATTTCACTCTAAGGCCCCTCTCATTGCCTTGTAGACAGTTCACTCCTTTTGTGTCCTCATATGATCTTTTCTCTGGGCATGTGCCTCCCTGGTGTCTCTTTGCAAGTCCAAATTTCTAGGCAGGATGCCAGTCAGATTGGGTTAGGGGCCATCCTAAGTCTTCATTGGACTTTTGATTGAAACCAAAACACCTCTGACTTGAACCCAGCCTAAACCCAGATTGGGACTTGAACCCACTTTTTAATTAGAATCACTATCCTGGTATCTGGACTTACTGAGGTTCATGTTCTTTGTGTCTCAGCACAGAAGGAATTCAGCAAGAAACAAAGTGATAGGCAAGAAATAGATGTATTGATATAGAATGCCTAAAGACTAAAAAGAAAAGAAGAAAAAAAAAGGGAAGCTTGCAAGGGATAAAGTGGGCAGATTAGGTGGGCTGCATTTTTATAATCCAAGGAAAAGGGGGAGGGAGAAAAGACCACCTTCCTCCTTGTTCTTTGAGTAAATGTCAGTTTATATCATTAGCTCCTCCTTCGTTTTGGATAAGAGAGTATTTGACCCTATAAAGTCAGACTGGGACTGTCCTGGTGCTTATTCAAAGCAACAGAAGGGTGGTAACATATGCTAAAATATGTTAAATCATCTCAGATTTCCATATAATGATGGTCCCCTAATTTGGAATGTCATCTTTCCTTTAAATTCCTGTCCTTGGTCCTAAGGATCATTATCTCGCTAAATGTGAATGCAGGTCTCATTTTATCTTTCACTTAATGACCTGAGGCATATCTCATGCTTTTATTTATGGTTTTATAGTTAAGCAAGTCTGCTTCATTCCCTGACATTCTGATGGTTTTCTTGAGTGGTCATTAACTTAACAGTGGTCTTCCCAAATTCCCTCAGTTTTCCTATCTATGGTCCCCTACTGGGACTTGTACAACTCCTGTGTAACTATCTGACTCTATCAGTTTTAACACTGGCCACCTCTTTGAAGGTTCTAGCTCCAAAAATAGACACATGGATGAGGGTCCACTCATAAGGACCTCATTTAATTTTAATTACCTCTTTAAAGGCCCTGTGTCCCAATACAGATACATTCTGAGATCCTGGCCATTGACAAAGACTCCTTAATGGAATTCTCATCAGGTTCCTCTAAGCTCGCAAGTGTTTTGCCCTCGGTCCATTTAGTGTGGTTTTAGCAAGAGTCATGCTGCGTCAGTTTTTGCAAAATCTCCCACCCTTGACAGCTGATCATTTTCCTCATCCCCAACCCTTGCTATCTTATCACCTGTCCGGTCTTCAGCAAGCATCCTATTGAGTGAGCCTAGCAAGAATCCCCAGAGCCTCTTAGTTTTCTATCTGTTGTTCCCACCTCCAACACATTGTCTCTCAGTCTCCACTTGTCCTTGTTGGGTTTGTTGCACTGATAAAAAATTAATTGGTCCATCTAAGAAAGAATTTTATTTGAGCCAGATTTGAGGATTATAACCTGGGAAGAGCATCTCAGAAAGCTCTGAGAACTGTTCCACTGGTTAGAAATCAAGGCACAGTTATTTAAGTTTTTTGAGACAGAGGGCTGAAATACAAATGATATATTATTGACAGTTTACATAATCCAGATCTAAGTAGAATCCTACTGTGTCATGTGACCTCTTATAAAATCAAGAAGGAATGTTATCTTTAAGGACTGGTCTTGTTGATGCTGGGAGAATGTTGCTCTTTGTGGTTGAGCAGATGTTCCTGCCAACAGGGGAGGTTTGGTTGATGCATAATGTAGATAGCCCGGTGCATAGTGGTGGGCGGGGGGAGGGAGGAGGTCAAAGGGCAGAGCAAAATTTCTATGTTTAAATGTTTCTTGGAGTTCCCATTGTGGCTCAGCGGTAATGAACCCGACTAGTATCCATGAGGATATAGGTTCAATATCTGGCCCCTCTTAGTGGGTTAAGGATCTGGTATTGCCATGAGCTGTAGTGTAGGGCACAGATGCCACTCGGATCTGGCATTACTGTGGCTGTGGAGTAATCTGGCAGCTCTAGCTCTGATTCTACCCCTGGCCTAGGAACTTCCTTATGCCGCAGGCGTGGTCCTAAAAAATGATAAAATGAAATAAAAATAAATGTTTCTTGTCTTGCCATAAAATATGAATTTTATTGCACAGTTGTTGGGTTGATCTTGCTCCCCTACTGCAAAACCCCCATTGCGTAATGTTGGGCTCCTTGAACAAGTAGCAGAAATCATTTTTTTCTTGAAGGGGATTAAGACTTCAAAGTATCAGTTGAAGGGGGACACAATTCAGCCCACTAGAGGGAGGAGGAGAGTATGTATATTAGCAGATCTTTTAGAACCGAGAGGAGAATTTCCTTCTTCTCAAAGATAAAACTGACCTCTTTGGTCCTTGGATATTTTCTGGTCAGGACCCTTCTGAGACAAGGAGAGTCAAGAACTGACACTCCCGCTGTTGTACAGCACTCGGGAGGACAGCCCTTAGCCCAGCTAGTACTTGTGTCACATCCCTTCCACCATCATTGTTCTGGCACATACAATTGGATAGAAGCAGTGTTCAGACTTGGGCTTTTTCCTTTTCCTTTTTTTTTTTTTTTTGTAGGGCTGCACCCATGGCATATGGAAGTTCCCAGGCCAGGGGTCTAATCAGAATTATAGCCACTGGCCCACACCACAGCCACAGCAGCACAGGATCCGAGCCACGTCTATGACCTACACCACAGCTCATGGCAACACCAGATCCTTACCCCGGTAAGTGAGACCAGAGATCGAAGCTGCCTCCTCGTGGATCCTAGTCAGATTCGTTTTCTGCCAAGCCACCACAGGAACTCCTTGGACTTGGTCTTTTGTGCCCTCAGACATGGATTTCAGTTTTGCCTCCATTAGCTATAAGATCCTGGGCAAGGAACTTTCCACTCTCTCAACCTCAGTTTCCCCATCTGTAAAATGAGGGTAATAATCATCCATAATACAAAGGTTTGGGATAAGGATTAAAGAAGACGGTATAGCTCAAGTACGTGGCATGCAATTGGCACTCAATAAATGTTACCTGGTGTCATCATTAAAGATCATCCAACCCCGTGCCTGAAAATGTTAGGCAAGAAATCCAAACATGGATGTTGAACTCTGTTCTGCTGACATTCTGTCTAAAACCCTTCCTCACCTGGGGCAGCTTTTTGTTTTTCTGAGAACTAGGGGTGAACAGTGGTCTAAAGATTTACCCCAAAGTCATGACCTGTTTTTTTGTTTTGTCTTTTGTCATTTTACAGCCACACCGGCAACATATGGAGGTTCCCAGACTAGGGGCCTAATCAGAGCTGTAGCTGCCGGCCTACGCCACAGCCACAGCAATGCAGGATCCTTAAACCACTGAGTGAGGCCTGGGATCAAACCCGCAACCTCATGGTTCCTTGTCAGATTCATTAACTGCTGTGCCACGATGGGAACTCCGCCATGACCGGTTTTTGAGGGGCACCTCCATCTCCAGTCCATCTAATTTTGTCTAAAAGAAATTGGAGACCAAAAAAAACTAGAAGGAAAGCCTTCCTGTTTCTCCTTATTTTACTCAAGATGGTAATTACAGTTGGTGGGTAGCACCCACGGAGGGGATCAGCATGGGTTACAGCTCATTTAAAAACAAATAAGAACTCTCACATTCAAACTTTAATGGGGTGATTTCTTTACTTGGTAGTCTTTCAAACATGTAACCACTTTTCTCTTTTTAAATTCAAGGCCGGTTGCTTTACCCCTTTAGGCCTTCATTTAGAGTGCTCATTAATTATCTTCTTGACTGCAGAATAGACAGTGTTTCCTTTCATTTTCACATTGGATGCTGTCAACTAAAAGGGGTCTCCTTGCTGAAAAACCACAGATCATAATTTCTCTTTTGTTTCTCCTCTCTTGAGAGTGGCTCATATCAGCCTCCTCCAAAGAAGCATACCGGTTCTCCAACTGCATTTATCTTGTTTGTTCATTCTCATAAATTTGATACAGTGAGATATTTGGATATAATTTCCTCAGAAATATCATCTCTTTCCTTTGTCATAACATACGCATAATGCCATAATGCCAGGGTAACTCTGTGTCGGACACCCATAAGTAACACGGTTTATGAAAAGTATTGACTCCATTCTTTTTTTTTTTTGTCTTTTTGCCTTATCTAGAGCCGAACCTGCGGCATATGGAGGTTCCCAGGCTAGGGGTCTAACAGGAGCTGTAGCCGCTGGCCTTCGCCACAGCCACAGCAACGCAGGATCCAAGCCACGTCTGCAACCTACACCACAGCTCATGGCAACGCTGGATCCTTAACCACTGAGCAAGGCCAGGGATCAAACCCACAACCTCACCGTTCTTAGTCGGATTTGTTAACCACTGAGCTACGAAGGGAACTCCCGACTCCATTCTTTTCTCCATAGAGATACTAACAACTGGAAACAACTAAGTAAAAACGAACAGGAATTCTGTCCTTATTCTTAGATATCAGAAGAAAGCAGTTTGTACATATTCTCTGGAAAAACAAATTTCAGGCACAGTTACTTGATGTCTCAATTACACGGACCTGAAGTTTTTCTCTTTTTACTTAGTTTTCAGAGTTTTAAACGCTGATTCATAGGGTTATTTTTAAAACTGTAGCTAATTAACAGGATGGTCCCTACACATGCTGCAAAATACAGGAAAATAGCCCACCCTCTGTTCTTTTTCTGATGACCAACACTGGTTTTTATGACTTACAGCACCTTCTTTTAAATGAGGAAATGACGCATTCTCTATGCTGGAGGTATGATTGTTTACCATTTATTTCATCTCTCCCTAAAATGCTTTTGCTCTCTTTTGTATAATCAGTGTGGGTTTTTAAAGGTCTTATATAAACAGAATGGGTGTCCTTTTTCTCCTCACTTTAACAAAAGCAGTATCTTCAATTTTCTTTTGCTTTTTCCCCCTTTCAATAGAACCAGTTAACATTAGCAGCAAAAGGGGAATAATTTATTTATAGGGTATACACCTTTAAATGAATTACCCTCCCAGTCCCACACAATTGCAAAACAGAAGCCCTTAAATGAGTTCAATATAATAAAACAGAGTGAACCAATCAAACAAGCATAACCAAACAATGGGACTAGAGTAATTGCTTAATGTATGGATGAGAAAACCAATTTCTAAATGGTGTTTGAATATGGGATTAGACAGAATCAAACAGTGGGTCCAAGGAAGCCTTTCATTACAGGAGTGGGCAGTTTTTCAATGGGTGATATATTTGAGAATATTTTTGCATTTGTAGGAAATCACTCCTCAAATAAACAAACACAAAATCCTCCAAAGGATGAATAAAGAATGATGAACAAAGAACCTCAGAGGAAAACAGCCTCTGATTGGGCGTGACTGTGACGTGGAAATACTCTATAAATGAGGGCTGATGAAAAGAACAGACAAAGAAGGGGAGTGGAAACAGCAGGACATATACCTGAGTCTCAGCTGTTCTTCCCCAGAGTGTTCACTCTCCCCTTGGAGGTCTCCTTTTCACCTCGTGACCATCTGCAAATGTTGGGCAAAACTGGAGCACCTGCAGATCCCTCTGCAGGGCCTCAGAGAAGAAAAAGGTGGCATAGAGGACCACAGGACTAGAACGCTTCTCTGAGATTTAAAGACCAGCTCTATCTTCATAACCACATATATACACATACATGCATATATATATATATATATATATATATATATATATATTCATATATACATACAGGTGTGTATATGTGTTCTTCTTCAGATTCTTTTCCATTATAGTTTATTACAAGATATTGCATATAGTTCCCTGTGCTATACAGTAGATCTTTGTCGTTTATCCCTTTTATATTTAGTAGTGTGTATCTGTTAATCCCAAACTCCTAATTTATTCCTTCTCAGCCCCTCTTTCCCCCCTTGGTAACCATAAGTTTGTTTTCTATGCATGAATCTATTTCTGTTTTTGTAAATAAGTTCATTTATATCATTTTTTTAGATTTCACATATAAATAATATATTTGTCTTTGTCTGACTTACTTCGTTTAGTATGATAATCTCTAGGTCTGTCCATATTTCTGCAAATGGCATTCTTGCATTCTTTTTTATAGCCAAGTAATATATATATATTACTTTTTCTTTATCCATTTTCTTTATCCAGTCATCTGTCACTGGACATTTAGGTTGTTTCCATGTCCTGACTATTGTAAATAGTGCTGCTATGAACATTGGGGTGCTTGTATCTTCTTGAGTTAAGAGTTTTCATCTTTTCCAGATATAGGCCCAGGAGTAGGATCACTCGATTATGTGATAACTCCATATCTAGATTTTTAAGGAACCTTCATATTACCTCTATAGTGGCTGAACCAATTTATATTCCAACCAGTAAGACAGAAGTGTTCTCATAGAGTTTTGTATGTAAAGCATTTCACAAACCCAACACTCAAAATAATACTTCTGATAAAAATCATCTTAAGCACTCAACCAGCAGAGAGCCTGTGGGTGACTCAAGTCACAGGATGAGGCAAAAAGGAAGTTTGCTAATGCACAAATACAAGAAATGCTCTTTGGCAATCATCTAAAGATGGTAGGGATGTGACAAATGAAATAAACTAAATGAGATAAACTAGAGTTAATTAGCTTTGCTACATTGTAATAATTACATAAAGGTTTTACATTTTCCAAAACTGGAAAAAGTAAATCAGTATAAATTTTTCTTACCACTCTTCCTACCTCCAAGCAACCAGATGCGCCACGTTCTTGTAATTTTTAATATAAAGGACCTCAGTCCAACGTTTGCTGAATGTTTGCATTGATGCTGGAAGAAATTTCTTATGACCCTAAAAGTTCTGTCTCGTGTTGATTTCAGTCATGGAGTTTTGCTTTAGGACTAGTTTTGATCATTCTGCTGCCAGAATGATAATATCGTCACCTAAAAGTGTGCCCTCCAGCAGGGGTATCTAGGTTTTCACATACAAACATAAGATGCCCAATTAAATTTGAATTTTAGGTCAGAAATGTATTTTTTGGCATAAGTACACCCTAAATGCTTTGCAGGACATACTTAGACTTAAAAAATTAGTTCTTATTGTTGATCTAAAATTCAGATTTAACTGAGTGACCTGGATTGAATCTGGTTGTCCTATCATCTCAGGAGCTAGGCCTGCCCTCAAGGGCACTTCTGCAACCTTAGAAGCCCTGAGTCGTATTCCAAGCTGAGGAATTGAAGGGGAAAAGGGGTAACCCCAGATATTCTTGGACTGGGGAGAGAACTTGACTGTCTCTAGGCAAGGAGTGACGGTAGGTTCACCTAGGACTGGGTATCCTTCCACCTCTGCAAGGTACCATCCAAGCAGAATGGTTTCCTCATCTGAAGATTTAGTCTGATTTGATCCAAATCACAAACCTGGCTGCAAGAAGTCAGCTGTCTATATGTTAATGTTTCATATGCTTATATACTGAAAATTGGTGAGCAGAAGATAGTATACAAACACAACCTCTCCTTCTCTGGGGTCCATCTGTGGCCATCTGAAAAGGAAAGTTTTCCTTTCAGGTATTTAACTTTAGCTTGGTTTGTTTAATCACAAATCTCTTTGCCATCAAGTAAAGCTGACGCTTGAATTGGATAGATGTGATCTGTTGTTCTTTCATATTTTTCTTGCTTTTTCTGTCCATACTAGTCTCTGATTTAAATTCTTTACTGTTTTTAGGATAAGAATTAATAAACTCCATATAGTTTGTGAGTGTGTTGTTCTGTTCATTTTTCAGATAAGTCTTTTCTAAATCCTTGTTGTCAAAATAATAGTTATTTTTGTCACAATTTGATTCTGATACATTTTGATTTGGCTTCCATATAATTTGAACATTCCCTTGTAAATTGAGGCTGTGATGTTATAAACAATGCCATTTCAAAGATGAATTATGAAATGTTATGTGGAAAAATGTTTTGAGAGAATTACCACTTTATTCTATTTGCCCAATAACAATTTGGATCATAAACATGATTATGTAGAAGAAAGAATTTCAAGACCGCCTCTCAGTTACTCTGATTATCTGACAGATAACAAAGCCACTTCTCCAGCACACTGGCAAAGGAGATTACAAACATTATTTTTTATAAAATTTAGGTATGAGAAAATGATGTTATTTTACTGTCAAAATGTTATGTCTGAGTTCTCATATATTACTATGCTAAAATGGCTATGTGATTCCATTTCACAGCTATCTCGAGTCTTATTTAGATGCTTTAAACAAAAATTAACAAATGTTTAATAGTATAAACATATTAAGTAGTATTAAAAAAAATCAGCCAAGTAATTTGAAGATCTAATTGACCATATTAGTGATGAATGAACTGGGAAGCATCTCATTTAATACACAGAACTAAGGAGTTGTACATAATAGAAGATTTCTATATGCAGAAGGAAGGAGAAACAAGGAAGCTATTATCAAAAGAGAAGAACGGATTATTTCAGGTTGGGTCATCTTTTGGAGGGGAAAGTACAGAGTCCATCATGCTAATAACCTCTTCTTTTTAATGACTGAGGAATATCCATTATATAGAGAGATATATCTTTATTTGTCTACTGATAGATTCTTAGGTTGCTTCCATACCTTGACTGTTGTAAATAATGCCACAGGGAACATTGAAGTACAAATATCTTTTCAAATTAATGTTTTTATCTTCTTTGGGTAAACACCCAGAAATAAAAATGCTGGATCATATGGAAGTTCTATTTTTTTTCATTTTTAGCAACCTCCATACTATTTTCCATAGTGGCTGAATCAGTTTACATCCCAGCCAACATTGCACGAGGGTTCCCTTTTTCTCCACAGCCTCACCGACCCTTGGTATTTGTGATCATTTGATGATAGCCATTCGGACAGGTGTGGAGTGGTAACTCATTGTGGGTTTGGTTTTTCTTTTTATTTTTTGTCTTTTTTATCTTTTTAAGGCCACACCCGTGGCATATGGAGGTTCCCAGGCTAGGAGTCTAATTGGAGCTACAGCTGCCGGCCTTTGCTGCAGCCACAGCAATGCCAGATCCGAGCCGCATCTGTGACCTACACCACAGCTCACAGCATTGCCAGATCCTTAAAGCACTGAGCGAGGCCAGGGATCAAACCCACAACCTCATGGTTCCTAGTCTGATACGCTTCCGCTGCGCTGCAACAGTAACTCTTCACTGTGGTTTTGATGTGAAGTTCTCTGATGATTTGTTATGTCGAGCATCTTTTAATGCGTCTGTTGGCCATCTGTGTCATCTTTAATGAGCTGGGCTTTTTTTTTTTTTTTTAATGTATTGAATTGTATGAATTCTTTGTATATTTTGGATATTAACGCCTTCTCAGATATATCATTTGCAAATATCTTCTTCCATTGAGTAGGTAACCTTTTCGTTTTGTGCAAAGGGTCTTTAGTTTAATGTTTGCAACAACATGGGTAGTTCTAAGGGACATCAGGCTAAGTGAAATAAGCTGGACAGAGAAAGACAAATACCATATGATCACACTTATATGTGGGATCTAAAAACTAAGCAAGCATGTACAGCAGAAATTGGCACAACATTGTAAATAAACTATAATTTAAAAAATGCAAAAAATAAAAACTTTTTAAAAATTAAAAACTAAACGGGCAAACAAAAGGAACAAAGCCAAACAGATGTATAGATACAGGGAAAAGATTAGTGACTGCCAAAAGGGGAGACGGTGATAGGATGGGTGAAATAGATGAGGGAATTAAGAGGTATGAACCTCCAGTTATATAAATAAGTCACAGGGGTGTAATATATAGCAGAAGAAATATGGTTAATTGTAATAACTTTTTATGAGGACAGATGGTTACTAGAATTACGGTGAACATTTCATAACATATGCAAGCATCAAATCATTATGCAGTACACCTGAAACTAGGACAATATTATGCATCCACTGTATTTCAATTAAATGTAATAAAACAAATAATTAAATTTAAACATTTTTAAATAAAAAAAAATTATGTTCCTGGGGAAGCTTGAAACTGCAATTGGGCCAGGTCTTAAGTCTAGGTTTGATATCATGGGCTTTAACATAAGTGTTGCCATTTTGAGCCTGTGGTTTAATCTCTAACAGTAGGAATAGAGGGCATAATCAAATTTCGATGGTACTTTACATATATTCATTCTCATTCTCCCAGCAACCTTGCAAGATAGGTATTATTGTTTCACATTATATATGAAGAAATTGAGGCTCAAAGATGTTGAATGAACTGTTCAAGGGCATGGTGCTAGTAACGGCAGAGCTTAGGTTTGAACCCTGGTCTTGTTGGCACAAAACCCATGTACCCTGCAGCATGTTGTTGTTGGTGGAAGGAGCCTAGGGCCAAGATGATCTGATAGTCTAAGGTTTATAAATTTCCTCCTTTTAAAAAGGAATAAGGGCAATACAAGGTAATATCAAGACAAGACAATCTGAAAAGAAAACAGAACCAGAGATAATTTAGGGAGACGTTACATTTTAGAAATTATATAAATTAAGCCCTGAATTTAGCTATGAATAGGAGAGGAAGTTGAATTACAAAGTTCTTTCTGTCTAAACAAGTTGGTGAATGAGCTCTTTCACAAAGAAACCCTTTTCCCTTCCAAGAACTGATGGCGGTATCCATGACTTGAGTTCTTTATTACGAGATGCCATGGGAGTTCCCTGTGGCACAGGAGGTTAAGGATCTTGCATTGTCCCTGCATCGTCTTGGGTTGCTGCTGTGGCATGGGTTCTATTCCTGGCCCAGGAATTTCCACATGCCGCAGGCACAGCTAAGAGATGCTAGGAAATCTAATGGATGCTGCCTTCCTTAATCTTTGGTTTTATAGAAATCCAGTTAGTTTCATGGAAACTTTGAGGCTGAACTGCATTTGAGGCTGTAAATTGTTGTCTTGTGTGTATGTGTGTGTGTGTCTTTTTAGGGCCACACCCACAACATATGGAAATTCTCAGACTAGAGGTTGAGTCGAAGCTGCACCTGCCGGTCTACACACAGTCACAGCAACGCCAGATCCAAGACGTGTCTGTGACCTACAGCGCAGCTCATGGCAATAGCAGATCCTTAACCCAATGAGTGAGATCCAGGATCAAACCAGCATCCCCATGGATATTAGTTGGTTTCATTACCGCTGAGCCACAACAAACCCCCTAAATTGTTGTCATTTAAAAAAATTGTTTTTATATGCAGAAATCTTATAGTCATGGATGTTTATCATATAATTCATCTTTACTGAGGGTTTAGCATTAAACTGCAATTCATTAAGAAGATTTAGGCAAAGGCTAGCATAGTATGATGGAGAGAGTGCCATTTGGTGATCTAATATGAGGGTCAGCAAACTTTTCTTCTGAAGGGCCAGGTAATAAATATTTGAAGCCTTGTGAGCTGTGCAGTCTCTCTTCCAACCACTTAACTCTCCTGGAGCCATAGATGATAAATGAATAAGTATATGTATATTCCAGTAAAACTTTATTTATAAAAACTGGCAGAGAGCTCTGGCTTATGGGCCCTTGTTTGCTGTTTGCTCCTCTAACATAATAAAGGATAGAGCTTTAAGATTATATCCCTTTATCCTTCTGTCTCAAATACTAGATGTCCAAATAGGCTTTGTGTCACAAGTAACTCAGGGAGGAATTACAGAGCATGCGTACATATTCTCTGTTATTACCTCATGAAAGTTTAATTCTCCAACCAGACAACAAGAAGCAGAGTTTGTGTTGTGAAGCACACATCTGGCCACGCTGTACCCTCCCAAAGGCTTTCAGCCATGGGATCTAAGGGCGGTAGAAATCCCACTGATGCTTTGCTGTACCCACCCAGAAGAAGGGGTGTCTTTTGCTACCCTTTCTGTGCAGAGGAGCCTTTTTCTAATTTGTCTTTTCCAGTTTGTTATCCGCCCAGAGCAGGGCTGTCTGTTTTCTAATTCCTATAAGGTCACGGTATGTGCTAACAGAGGTCTTGTGAAGACCTAGGAACCTGAGTCATATCCTTCCCATTTCTGTGGGCTGTCACTTAAAAAGCAATCTTGGCATGGCTCTTTACGAAGAATTAATCTAAAGCCATGGGGTTTGGCGCCATAGCCCAGGAAGAAGACACTTGAGGCCTGAAAAAGATTAAGGGAAGCTGTTAGCAATTGACTGTTGCAGCCAGAGCTCCGTGAGATGGTGTTTACCCTCTGATTTTGGTTTTAATAAACTGTTATGAGCTTTTTGAAGTTCCTCTCCCTCTGGAAAGTCTAGGGAAAGTACCTAAATTATATTATGGGCCATCATCTCAAGGGGACCCAGTGCTGACTCCGCATGACAAATGGTGTCAAAAGTTCTGGCTCGTCTAGGCGGGTTTCTGATGTGATCAGTTGTGTAACAATTGTGTTTAAATTTTGCCTGTTCTTCATGCGACATTAATGAAACCCCTGTTGCAATTTATCGAGAATAATGCTGGCCTCGACTTGTTTTGTTTCCTTAATGGGGTTAGTTTAATTATTTTTATTATAAAAATACCCACAGAGAAATTGAAACAACACGGAAACATGTCAAGGAAAAACCAAAGTCCCTTGGGGTTTCTGGCCTTTATGCAACCCTGAGAAAGAAGTATCCTGAATCAGGGTTTTGATAAAACATGTCCTTCTCTGGTTCCTTCTAATAGTATTTTGTTTTATTGTTGTGTTGCCATTTTTAAACTGAGTGGGATATATCTGTCAGTGTGGGCTGTGAGGTAGGGATCTGACTTCTCCATCTAAATGAGTAACCAGTTTTCAGTCACCTATTGACTCTTCTGTTATAAAAAGCAGCCCAGGTGCTTTAGGGACACATTTCATGGTGCTGTAGAGAGGATGAAAGGGATCAGCCTTAGGAGTGGAGTTGGAAGCAAATCTCTAATTTGTGCTCCATCCTCAAGGATGTTGGTACATGAAACCGGCATTTTTGTAACTGAAGGTGCATGAGGGTGGTGAGTACAGTGATTCCTTCTGCCGTTTGGTAGCCCCGCCTTGACTCGTATCAGGATGTCAGCAGTTACATTCACCTTTGTCCAGATCATCAGTGCAAACGTCAACACAGTAACAAGGAGGAAAAGGCAAATAAGTTTTAATATTTCTATGAAGATAATTTTGATGTGGCAGACCTTCCCTACAGGGTCTCGGGGAGCACTGCAATAGATTATGTGTTCGGTGAGAGTAACAGTTCTGTCCATCTTGCTGCTCATTGCATCCCCTGTCCCATGTCCCCACCCCCAATAAATAAATAAATATTTATTGAATGAGTACTTGTTAACCACCTGTATCAATTAGCTTTTTTTTTTTTTTTTTGGCAATAATTCTGTATGATAGGTAAGCACAAAGTCTCAGTGGCGTTCTAACAGTAAGCATTTTCTTTTTTCCTTTTTTTTGTTTTTGTTTTAGGGCCACACCCGTGGCATATGTAGGTTCCCAGGCTAGGAGTCAAATCAGAGCTGTAGCCACCAGCCTACGCCAGAGCCACAGCAACGTGGGCTCCGAGCCATGTCTGTGACCTACACCACAGCTCACGGCAATGCCGGATCCTTAACCCACTGAGTGAGGCCAGGGATTGAACCTGTGTCCTCATGGATGCTAGCTGAGTTCATTACCCACTGAGCCATGACAGGGACTCCCAGTAAGCATTTTCTGTTCATCCATTTGTGATGGCCAGGGTTCTGCTGATCTAGGCTGGTCTCATCTGGGCAACCCTGCTTCTCACTGCAGGTCTGTGTGTCAGCTAGCTGTTCCACCCGTCTCTCAACTTCCCTGGGCTCCTGGGCTAGTCGGGCTCTGTTGCAGAGCATTTCTGTGGCAGAGATATGAGAGAGAAAACAGAAAACCCCCACTCCTCTCGAGCCTTCTATCATTTATACTCAAGTATTCTTGCCAAAATAAGTCATTTGGCCAAGCCCAAAGTCAAGGGACAGGAACGTACATATTGCTGGCATAGAGTTCATGGCCCAAATGTGAATGCAGAGGGGTAGGGATAAAGGACCAAAGCCATCTTCCTCATGGGGGGAGCAGTTCATCCAGCTTTGCTGGGATTCTCCCAGGTTTAGCACAGGAAGTCCCACATCTCAGGAACCTTCCAGTCTCTGACCAAATGGGACAGCTGGCCACCCCAACTCCTTCCCAATATACTAGGAGGTCTAATTATGTTGAGAATTATATGGCATGGGGGTTGTTTCCACTTAAAAAGTTGTCTCCTTTCTCAGACACTATAACTTTAGGTGTAAATATTCAATAGAAACACTTTTGGTTATAATTGGGGGGTGGGGATGTCCAAAACAAACCTTTCGTAATTATTTTACCCCTCCAGTAAAGAAGACTTACTCTATGTATGTAGAGTCATTGGGCCACCTATTAATATGATGATTTTTACCAGAACTGTATACTAAGAAAATTCAGTTTTACTATGGTAGCAGTCTCTCATGTTTTGCAAATACCGCTTAACGTTTTCTTCAACTCAGTTCATTTTTATATCCTTAATCATAAAAGTATAAAAACAAGATGATATTGTCAGTGGCACCGTGTAATTATGTAACAACTCAATGGATAAGAAAGAGCACATTTAAAGGAGTGATGTAAGCAAAGGATGTGTGGTGGGGGGGGTATTAACGACCTTGGTTATTGAAGCCAAGAGACTGAAACAAATTTATGGGGCTCCATTGCATCTTCAGCAGTTAAAAGGCAAGAGGGAAATAATAAATCATATGAGTCCTTGTAAGAAAATTGAACATTGTGTAGAGAGATTAACGTAACTACACAGAAACTGAGAGACATATATGCCTGTTGCTAGGAATGGTAATGAGAATATCAGAAATGAATAGTTCTGCATCGTCCTTGAAATATCATTACCTGTTGTTCAAAAGGCCCTTTCCCATTTGTATTTTTCCTTAATGTGATACATTTGTTTGCATCCTCGTTCGGGGGAAATTGTTTGAAATATGTCAGAAATGTTCTCTAATTCCAGTCGAAGATAACAATGTTCCAGGAGCTCAAAGAGAGACTTTTAAAAATCACTGGTGCTTAAAAATATGCCCTTTTAAAAATGTAGTATCGGAAACCAATGTATCCACTCTAGCTCTCAAATGGAGATGACTATTTATTAAAAAGATTGACTGTTGCTACAAAAGGCATCAACACAAATGTATCAAGAATGAAATAACAGTTAAATAGACATCATATTTTGAGAGTATTTTCATTCAGTCTTGTTCTTAGCACAAGTGATTAAATATTTAATGCAGAAGAATATCACTTTACAACTGTAGTAGAACCGAGATCTCCATGCAATGAAGTTAAGTCAGCTGCCAAGGTCCCATTTTTAGGGGCGACTTGAATATAGCAATTTAGCAAAGCCTGAGGTCACTGAAAATATGTGAATGGTGACAGCATTAAGCATCACCATAGCCCTAGGACGCTGACAGAATCATTTTCATTTTACAGATAAAGAAACAAGTTTAGGAGTTCCCATAGTGGCTCAGCAGAAACGAACGTGACTAGTATGCATGAATACGCAGGTTCAGTTCCTGGCCTTGCTCAGTGGGTTAAGGATCCAGCATTGTCGTGAGCTGTGGTGTAGGTCACAGATGTAGCTCGGATCTTCCTGCGTTGCTGTGACTGTGGTGCAGGCCTGCAGCTGCACCTCCCATTTGACCCCTAGCCTGGGAACCTCCATATGACGTGGCTGCAGCCCTAAAAAGATAAAAGATGATGGATGGATGGATGGATGGATGGATGGATTGGAAGAAAGAGAGGGAGAGATGAAGGAAGGAAGGAAGGAAAGGAGGGAGGAAGGGGTTCAGAGTGGTGTGGAACCAATTAATCACATAGCTTATAATTATCATTGTGGGTATTGATACCGTAATCTCCCAACCCAGTGTGTTTGCATCTGTTATCTCAGTGGGCTCTAAATTGGGCCCAAAATGCACCTCTCCTGGAGGCTTCTTCTAGTGTCCTGGTATCATACATATGATGATATGATATGAGAAAGTGGGAATGGGAAATCACCTAATATTCCACAATCGGGAGGATGATAATTAAGTTATAGCCATTCCTACACCACAGGCACAGCAATATATTATATATTATATTATATATTACATGTTATATATGTATAAAATAGAAGATATATATGTGTGTGTGTGTGTGTGTATATATATATATATGTATATGTATGTCTTGTTTCTGTCTGTTCAGTATTCTGATGAGAAGCTCAGCCCCATTCCATGTGATTTTGCTGGGGCTTGCAACTATAATACCATAGCCGCAGATATACGCACCCCTGCAATCTGGTTCTCCCTCATGCAGGATTATGCTATAGCTATATTATTCCACTCATTATACTTGTTACTGTTACAGGTTGCATCATTTCTGTGACTTTTCCAGACTAGGGTAAGACAGGTTAATCTCTCCTTCTCTCTCCCTTCCTCCCTCCTCCCTCTATCACACCCTCCCTCCCCCCTCAAAAAAAAAACTGTGAGCAATTAGTCCTTGTGAGCAATCCAGCTGTCATCTTCTGACCACCTGCCACTTTGAAGACTCTGCATAGAAAGAATCGGTCCAACACACAAGGAGAAGCAAAGATGAGAGGTGTATAGACAAAGAGAAAATCCAGAAGTTTGTGTGTGAGCCTGGATCCAGCCATGGTGTATATTCAGTTGACATGAATCAGTAAATCTCTTTGACTAAATATGTTTGAGTTGGGTTTTTACCATTTGCAACTGAAAGACTCTTGATTATGGCACCTCTCTGTTCTGTGGTCCCTTGGCCCTCAGACTTTGTCTTTATTATATGATACGTATTCATATGTGCATTGTTCTCCATGAAAACAAGAAGTCACCCAGGATGGAGACTGTGTCTGATTTGTTTTGTACTCCCAGCCCCTTGCCTAAGGCGTGGACAGAGTCTGCTCATTCATGATTAGAATCCAGTCAAACAAATCCACAGGAGACAGATAAACACCCCAACCTGAATATAGTCTATGACATGCTTAAATACATCACAGAAGAAGAATTCTGAAAAAATGTTTGATCCCAATAGCATCCAAGAAATGCAACTTAAAACCACAGAAATGTCATTTCACAGCCATCAAGATGAGTAAAATATTTAATTCTGACAACAACATATTGGTGAAGAGGTGGGGAAATACACTCACAGACTCTTTGTGCCGAGTGAAATTTGGTATAACCATCTGGAGAGCATTTGAGCCAAACCCAGTAAAATCCGGTGTCTCTGCTGGTTCGATTCTGTAATTCCGCTTCCCAAGGAACCCTCATCCATGTGTCCGAGGAAATGTGTACAAGAGTCCTCACTGTGATCTTGTTGGAAAAATGGGAAATCACCTAATATTCCACAGTCAGGAGGATGATAAGCAAGTTGTAGCCATTCCTACAGTGGGGTTTTCCAGAGCAGTTAAAAATGCATGAAATGGGAGTTCCTGCTGTGGCTCAGCAGATTAAGAACCCAAGTATCCATGAGGATGCAAGTTCCATCCCTGGCCTTGCTCAGTGGGTTAAGAATCTGGCATTGCCATGAGCTGCAGTGTAGGTCACAGACGCAGCTTGGTTTCCACATTGCTGTGCCCATGGTACAGGCCAGCAGTTGTAGCTCTGACTCGACCCCTAGCCTGGGAACTTCCATATGCCACAGGTGTGGCCCTAAAAAGATTAAAAAAAAATGTATCTCAGTTTCTTAGCTTGAATCCACCTCAGAAACAGGATGAGGCATGGAAAACCAAACTGCAAGAGGATTTGGAGAATATGATACCATTTACTCACATGCTAAAAGAAAAAAAAAATTCCTATACCGTTCCCTCTAATATTTCTTTATGTTTAAAATGTTCCATAATAAAATTTTAAAAGGTACTTGATATATTCTGTTACACGGAATGCAGTAAAAAGATTTTTTTTTTAATGAGAAGAATATCTGCTTCGTTGCACCTTTGAGGAAGGAGGGAGAAAAGAAAAGAAACTTCCACTGAATATATTATTTTTATTTATTTGGGAAAAAATTCATCTGAAGCCAACACAGCAAAGTATCGAGTTATTATAAGTAGGTGGAAGGTAGACAGGTTCCCAGATGTTAGAAAACATCTTAATGAAGTTGAGAAAAGTCAAACATTAAAACACAAAACATTATTTTAATTAGAAATCAATAGTGGCTATTGATGAGGACCTCACCTCAGAGCTTTTTTTTTTTTTTTTTTTTTTTTTGCCACTGGGCAGTTAAGGTCTTTCCGTCCACAAGCACAAGGGTCATGGGAGAAGGAAGAGGACATAAACCCTCCGAACATTCACGACACACAGCAACCTTAGTTGTGTCGTAGCGATTGACTCTCACAGGAAAGGTCATCTGAATGTCTGCACCATGGATTGTGTGAAAACCCCAAGAGCTTAATTTTTATTTGTTTATTTATTTTAGCCTTCACCATTCCACCTACAAAATTCCACTCCCTGGAGCCAGGATTCCCTACATACCAGCTGCTTCCTGGGAAACTGATAATCTGCTGACCTGAAAGGGTCCACGTTTCTTAAGCAGCAGCTTAGCCAGGTTTTACAAAGACCTACCTCAGAGAAGGATACTACTTATTATTTTCCATGTTAGGGAAGGTAACGGAGTATTTGTTATTACCAGTCTTTAGCGTCCAAACACTTCCCACTTTGCAAGCAAAACTGATTGAATAACGATAAGCTTTTCCACCCAGGGACCCGGACCTGGACCAGCCGCAGCCAATGTTCCTGAGGTTTTGCAATATACTTCCGGGGGCGCCGCCCTGAAGGAGAGAGCAGTCTGCCATCTGTGGAGGGTCAGGATGTCAGAACAGGAGCCCAAGCGCAGAGTTCAGAGCGGAGAAAGCAAGCAGGGTGGCGGTCCTGGGAGTCCTGTGGCGGCTGAACGTGTCCCTCCCCCATCAGACAGCGGAAGTGAGGGCTGCTGCCTTCGGGGTGCTGGTCTGCGCCCCTATAGCAGGGCAAGGTATGGAGAAGCCCGTGGCTGCTCAGCAGAAGCACAGTGACCCTCTCAACCTCCAGAGGCTGCTTGGAAGAGAGTTAGTGGTTTGCCTTGGGGCGGTTTTCCTTTCCCTTTCTGCCAGGGGAGGAGCCGAGAAAAGGACTCTGATGTCTACGGAAGGAACAGCATCACACCTGCAGAATGATGTGGCCACGGCAAGCCGGGTGAATTGGCGGCAGAAAATCACAGTCTTGGCTCCTAGGTTGACTATGACAGTAGACCCACAAGGAGGAACCCCAGTTCCTTGGAGTGACGGATCCAAGGCCGGGCTTGGAAGAATGAGCAAAAGAAGCAAAGAACCCATTGTGGTTCAGTGGTTTACAAACCTGACTAGTACCCATGAGGATTTGGGTTCCATCCCTGGCCTCGCTCAGTGAGTTAAGGATCCAGCATTGCTGCAAGCGGCACCATAGGTCGCAGATGCAGCCCAGACCTGGCGTTGCTGTGGCTGTGATGTAGGCCGGCAGGTGCAGTGCTTTTTCGACCCCTAGCCTGGGAACTTCCATATGCTGCAGGTTCAGCCATGAAAAGGAAGAGAAAAAAGCAGCAGCAGCACCAGCACGAGCAAAGAATCCAGTTCAGAGAGCAGGAGTGTGAGGGCCGGAGGAGAGGCGATGCCAGCTCGATTTCATGAAGGCGAAACTTTGAATCCAGCAGTGCGAATGCCTGAGACAGCTTGATCTTCTTTCCATGCTAATTAACCAACCGCTTTTACAAAAGGCTACTGTCATTAGTCACCAAGAACTCCAGCTTCCTCTGTCTGGTTCATCATTAAGTTAAGAGAAGAAAAGGAAGCGTGGACCCTGATTCATAACTACCTGGGCATTTTCCTTACTGCTTTAATGTCTGTTCCACATACATCTGTATCGCTCTCTATTACGCTTTATTTATACCTGTAACATTGTACGTCTAGACATTGCACAGTAGCCACGGTAATCTTTTTAAAATGTAAGTGTCATTGTGTCAGCCTCTGCCCAGCACCCTTCTGTAACATCTCATCTCATCCGGAGCAAAATCCAAAGTCCCTGCAATGGCCTTCAAGGCTCCGTGCGATATAGACATCACCCCACTCCACCCCCGCCCCCACCATGCACCTCTGACCTCAGCCTTCTCTGTTCTGCCTTCTGACTCTCCACTCATTCACCCAGGTCTCCTTGACTTTCCTGAGCACCGCAGGCATACACCTGCCGGCAATGTTCTTCCGTGATGTTTGGATGGCTTGCTTCCCCATTTTCTCTTCCCTGACGACTCTCTGTAAAACAGCGCCTCTCTGCCCGCACCCCGTACGCCCATGGCCTTCCCTTTCCCTACGTCATTTTTCTCCACCGTCTCTACCGCTGTCTGACCCTCTGTGTGCTTTAGTCATTCAAGAACTTCTCTCCTCCCGCCACCCTCTTAGACTGTTCATTTCCCAAGTGCAGGGCCTTTAACCGTCTCGATCGTTGCTATAGTCCCAGGGAGATCAGCCTGTCTGTAGAAAGTGCTCAATAAATATTCATTGAATATAGGAAGTATGAGAAAACTTTTCAGTGAACCCAGGAAATGAAGCGAAAATGTCATCTTATCCAGTCCATCACCTGCTGACAGTCTCTGGGAGTTTCTCCTCTCTCTGAGTCCCTCTTTCTTCTTATTTTTGCCACCAGGCCTTCCCTCTTCCCAGCGTTCCTGCCCCATCTTGAATGGCCAGGAAAAGATCTTTCGGATCCTGTCCAGTTCCTCAGAGCAAAGCCTCCTCCAAGCAAACAGATCTTATCTCACTAATCTTGACTGCCTCTTGAGGTCTAATATCCACGTATGGTTACACAATGACCTTCTTGTCACTTTACCCTGTCCAATCAAAGCCCACTTTCCAAGGAAAGACTGGGGAGAAGAAAAGAAGAGGGAAGAAATCTCCAGTCACATCTTTACAGCACACAGACGGAGGCAGCTCTATAAGACAGCAAAGCAGTGACGAGAACAGTGACCTTCAAATGTTTTTGACAGTTACCCACAGTCAGAACAACATTCAACACAACACTGAGATCCAGTTCACACGCACGCACACACACACTACACACTCACACTTCTGAAACAAAAGATTTATGAAACAATAACTATCTTCATTATTATAACCCTGACATATTCTGTTCTATTTCACTTAAAATAATGATCATCTTGATCTCTAACTGCATATCATAACCCAGGGGATCATAAATCACAGTTTAAAACCTCTGATCTAGGATTTCCCATCATGACTCAGGGGTAATGGACCCAACTATTTTGATCCCTGGCCTTGCTCAGTGGGTTAAGGATCCAGCATTGCCATGAGCTATGGTGTAGGTCACAGGCACGGCTCGGATCCCACATTGTGGTGGCTGTGGTGTAGGCCGGCAGCTGCAGCTCCAATTTGACCTGGGATCTTCCATATGCTGCAGGTGAAGCCCTAAAAAGCAAAAAATAAACATAAAATAGCACCTCTTATCTAGACTTAAATTCTTGAACTAGAATGTCATGTGCACTTTTGTAGCCTATCAGGTAAATGTGAAATAGTCATTGTCCATTGACCCTTCCTGCTTAACACATACAAGTGAGATTTGAGTAAAAAATTGTGGAAGAATGTGGATATATTTTTAAGACCTTTTTTTTTTTTTTTTTTGCTTTTTAGGGCCATACCCACAGCATATGGAGGTTCCCAGGTAGAGGTCAAATTGGAGCTATAATCACTGACCTATGCCACAGCCACAGCAACACTGGATCCTAGCTATGTCTGCAACCTACACCACAGCTCATGGCAATGCTGGATCCTTAACCCACCGAGCGAGGCCAGGGATGGAAACTGCAACCTCATGGTTCCTAGTCAGATTCGTTTCCGCTGCACCACAATGGAAACTCCTATTTTTAAGACCCTTTATTTCTGGAGAGAGATGGTGCACTGCGCATTATGATGTATTTTAGTAGAATAACTTAAAATGATTATACAACTAGGTAAAAGGTTAAATATATGGAATATTCCTTCACTCTCTCTCTCTGAGCAGTTTCAGAAGCTTCACTCTTATAAATACATGACTGTATGACTTTTTTATTGAAGTATAGTTGATTTACAATGTTGTATTAATTACTGGATGACTTTCACTTCATACCAAGCAAATTTACTGAATGCATGCTTCCCCACACACATACACACAAACCTACACTCACACACACATACCTCATCTACCCCAGCTCTCAGAACTCAGACATTTCATTAAACTAGTCCTGGCTATGGCAGTTTGTAAACTAAATATCAATCACACTAACAATGAATTATCTGTTGAAAATAGAGGTGATATCTACTGGAAAAAATACTCCAGAGATGGGGAGCCTATAATAAGTGTCCCAACTTTATATCAGATTGTGCAGGCAAAAGCAGATGCCTTTAGAAGGCTGCAGCTTGGCTTGAGAGGGAATTTTATGGAGGGCCCTCCTGATTCTAGAAAGACCACATCATGTGCATATGCCCATGCTTATCCAGAGTTGAAGGAAGGAGGACGGCCGTGATGCTAAACATGCAATTGTGGAAACTGGGCTGCAAAGGAGTTAATCTGCCTGGGTTACTCATCCTGTTCCCCTTTCCAGTTGCAGGAAAGAACGTAACTTCAGATCTGTATATTCAGCAACATTGACGGCATCATGATTTAGACTGGAAACAGGATGGGTCAGTGGGGAGGGAAATGGTTGAACAAATATTCATATCTATACTGTAAAATACTGTGCACCTATTTTAAATTGAAACAATGTTCAACGTCTAAAGTTATTCAGAAAAGCAAGTTAAAGAAAACTTTTCATTGCATAATCCCAGTTTTTAATGTAAAGAGAAAGGAAGGGGGCGTTTCCGTCATGGCTCAGTGGTTAACGAATCTGACTAAGAACCATGAGGTTGCGGGTCCGATCCCTGGCCTTGCTCAGTGGGTTGAGGATCCGGCGTTGCTGTGAGCTGTGGTGTAGGTTGCAGACGCGGCTCATATCCCGCGTTGCTGTGACTGTGGCGAAGGCCGGCAGCTACAGCTCCTGTTAGATCCCTAGCCTGGGAACCTCCATATGCCGCGGGTGTGGCTCTAGATAAAAAAGGCAAAAAGACAGAAAAAAAAAAAGAGAGAGAGAGAGAAAGGAAGACATGGTATTTGGATAAAATTACTTGTAGGTATTTGCAGGAGGTTGATGAAGAATATAGGCAAGTATACGTGAAATGGTAAATATTAGTTATCTGAAAGGAAACGGGCTAAGGCATGGTCCAAGGGGTTGGAGAGGTGACTCGTTGGCAGTTTTGTTTTACAGTTTCATTTATTGCAAGAAGTGGTGTTTTCGCTTTGTTTTTTGTTTGATTTTGGGGGAACATGCGGAAGTTCTCAGGCCAGGGATTGAACTCATGCCACAGCAGGGACCAAAGCCACTGCTGTGACAGCATTTGATCCTTAATCTGATGTGCCACAGGAGAATGCCAGAATTTTTCAGATTTGAAAAATCTGACAAGGAATATGTAAAATAATAAAAGAAAATTATCTTCCTTCTTGTTCTATTTTAGGTAAAGTCAACTTCCCAAGGTCACTTAAGTTGAAAGGGGCAGTCTTAGGACTAGAACATATGTTTTTGAGCCCAGTGCTGTGTGCCCTTTTCTCAGTGCTACAGCTGTCTCTCGTAAATGAAGTTTGTGTAAAACTTTATCCCCTTAAAACTAGCATTGGGTGAATATACAGAGAAAGAACAGAAGAATGTCACATAAGGAAACACGGCCCAAATTATTATTGTTACCGCACAGCGTTTAATACAAATTTAGGCATGCGAGTCAGGTACCACAATAGCTGTTGAAGAAATGTAATGCTGACAGTATTTGGCAATAAAATAATAATCACTGTGTGTATCTCTGATGAAATGAGATTTAATCCATTTGAGATCCTAATTGTCTGCCACACTACATTAAAGATGGGTACCACCATTTTCTCCACTGCTCTGAAATATGAAATTCAAAGCAATATGCACAATGTCTGAAAATAAGCTAGCTTAATGAACCAGCAAATTAGACCTTTCTATCTCTTTATTTAACATCCAGTTGCATGAATTTATCAGAGTTCATTACAAAGGTGCAAAATCTAAAGAAATGCCACTAAATTCATTTATGATTAGAGCTAATGACTTTGAAAAAGACTTCTCATATTTTTAGAGAGCCATTATTTATTATTGAATTTATATGGCTTTGGGTAATAAACGTTCAATCTTTTCTCACTTACTCCTGTTAGTTATAGTTTGGATTTTATAAGACAGCACCCCGCCACCACACACACGAATCTCGTGTAAAGAAATCACCTTCCTCCCCTCCCCAAACACAGCAAATGACGTTCAGAAAATGGCAAAGGCTTATTCTTGATCCATTAATGGTTTTCATTTTTTGTATACAGGGCAGGGGTTGGCCCTACGGTATATTTGGCAATGTCTGGAGACTTTTTTTGGTTGTCACAGCTAGGGTAGGTTACAGTACTATTGCTTCTAGTGGGTGGAGGCCATGTGTGCTGCTAACATCCTCTAATACACAGGCAGCCCCCACAGCCGAGGATTACCCAGCCCCACATATCAGAAGTGCCAAGACTGAGATATCTTGATCCACATCAATGTGTTTCATTCAAAGAACGCCCTCTTTAATTCACCATTTTCTTAAAGGAAATCACCTTCTATCTTGTCACATAGATTGAGAGCAAGGCCAACTAAAAGCATCACTCTGGCTCACAGGATTTTTTTTCCTCCGTAATAGTTAGAGTAATAAGGATGCAAGCATCTGTAATAAAGATGATAGACTTGAGGGCTACAATGGAACCCTGTAATATAGATTAGAGAGATGACTTTAATTTGTGCAAGCCTTTATATTATTTTCCATTTTAACCAGAAGCATCTGATTATCTAAGAGGTTTCAAGATGTTAGCAGTTTGGTTCAAAGTGCTTAAAAGTAATGTGCTTGGGATTCTGATTTAGATAAGAAGAGTCTATTTCCAGAGTAAAAAGTGATGGCACACAGCAGAAGGATCAAAGAGTCTTGAGTCGCTGTAACATACGTTCACCCGGAACATTATTGACAGCTTCAAGGTAGAGATTCCACACTTTTGATAGACGTAGGTTTGATTTCAATATTGCTGAATTTCTTGTTTAATATTCTAGACCTAGTGCTTGTGTTAATCCATCTTTTGTATGCATGCAAGGGGAATCTGGTTAATTTCATTTAACATGGTACTTTTAGTATGCCTATGATAACAATAATCAAAGTTTTATGGATTTTATTTATTCAAAGGAAAATGTAATCATTATGAAGTGGCCCAAAGAAGAATGAAACAGAAATTCTTCTGATCTAAAAGAAAAGGAACAGTCAAGCCTCAAAAAAAAAAAAAAAAAAACCCAGATTAGACTCTAAATTGGCTAAACTTCTTGAAAATTAGGATGTTCTGAAAGAAACCTGGTTGCATATCTAACATATGTTGCTTTATACTTTGATCTCATTAAGCAGAGTGAATATAATTGAAACATTCACAATGTGAAGATTGTGTAATGCTGTATTTCTTATGGTGAGAGGAATGGTTTAATGGATACGTGCTTATCACCACATATTTTTAGGAAAACAGATGCTACTAACACATTAAATGCACGATTTCACCAATTTTTCTGCTCTCAAAAATAATGATGTAGTTCTAGGTGTTAGGCCCAACTTGATTTAAAAAGCAAATATTAAGTGAATAATAGTACTGGTGATAAAGATTGTGACGGGTGCACAGATGAATGTAATCCTAGGGCCGTATTTCAAAGTCATTATTCGGAACATTTGTATTGCACTTTAGGTGAACAGTATAATAGGAATGGAGGCATATTGACCTCAGCATGTGTCATTATATCGGGGTTTTTTGGCCACACCTGCAGCATGTGGAAGTTCCCAGACCAGGGATCGAAAGTGCACCACAGCAGCAATCCAAGCTGCTGCAGTTATGATGCCAGATCCTTAAGCCACTGCCCCACAGGAGAGCTCCCAGCACATTGGTTTTTCAGTTAACACTTACTGATTATTGCGTACTTGAGATAATTCCCAGTAACATTTCTATAGTGCTTAGTATATGCCACAATGTTACTTGTTTGTTATTTTTTAATACTGGGTCTCTTAGAATAAAAACAAGTGCCATTGGCTATGTCAAGGGCTTTGACTTACTGTCTCATTTAATCCTCACGGTTCTCTTCTGCTGAGCCCATTATCTTATTGCATACATGAGGTTGGTGAGGAGAGCCAACTTATTTCTTATAAAGTGGTAAAGATGGATAAATTCCCATTTATCTGAGCTCCTTGAGTCAGTGAAAACCAAAGCAGGAGGGTGCAAGACGAGCCACTGAGATATGAGAAGAAAAAAGACGGTAGACTCTTATTAACATTTATTTCTTATATCCTTTTAAAGTTCATTCTTTGCGATGGTTGCAATGTATTTACCCATCAAGGCAATAACATGGGATGTCACTTATAAATAAATATACATATATTGGGAGTGCCTGAGCAAAAGTTTTACACTGATGGGGACATATTTTACAGTAATTCCAGATTTTCTCCCTACCTGGGCTCTTCCTTTTGCATACCTAAGGCAACTTGGATTTCTTTTTTTCTTTTCTTTTCTTTCTTTCTTTTTTTTTTTTTTTTTTTTTTTTTTTTTTTTTTTTTTTTTTTTTTTTTTTTTTTTTTTTTTTTTTTTTTTTTTGCTTTTTAGGGCCGCACCAGCAGCATACAGAAGTTCCCAGGCTAGGGGTCTAATTGGAACTACATCTCCTGGCCTACACGACAGCCACCGCCACTGAGATTCTAAGCTGCGTCTGCAAAATACACCATAGCTCACGGCAATGCCAGATCCCTGACCCTCTGAGCTAGGCCTGGGAATCAAACCCACAACTGCATGGATACTAGTAAGCGTCATTTCCAGTGCGTCACAATGGGAGCTCCGACTTGGAAGTTTAAATTGTCTCCTTAAAGCCTACATGTATGGTGGGTTCATCACTATGCACATTTAAATTCATTCACTCAGCACATTGTCACTAATTTCTGGGAAGTATCTCAGACACGAAAGAATATGTCATTTTGAGGTTTCCTCCACAAAACTAAAACCAAAGTAGCTAATCAATTCAGAGAAAACATCACCTACTTCCCATCTGCCAAGCAGCCCTTGCCTGATGGTCACCGTGTTCTCAGAGGGCTGCCTGGCAGAGCAGTGGAAGTTTCAGCAACTTAAGTGAAATCAGAGAAGGTTTTAAGAAGACCAACTGGTTCTAGGGGGAAAGAAATGCCTTTTTTGAGTTAGACAGGAGGACTGGGTGTTTGATAATGGACTTTCAACACTTCTCCTCTACATCAGTGGAGCATCCTATGCCTTTAGCAAATCCAAGCAGGCGTCTCCAGTACATAACTCTCTGATTTTTTTTTTTTTTAGAGCTGCACCACAGCATATGGAGGTTCCCAGGCTAGGGGTCTAATCGGAGCTGCAGCTGCTGGCCTACACCACAGTCACAGCAAGGCCAGCTCCAAGCCGTGTCTGCAACGTGTGCCGCAGCTCACAGCAATGCTGGATCCTTGACCCACTGAGCAAGGCCAGAGATCAAACCCATATCCTCATGTATACTAGTTGGGTTCATTTCCACTGTGCACAGTGGGAACTCCGCTCTTTGATTATTAAATGAAGCTTATCAGGAGGCCCACCAAGGGCATTTAAACCAATGTTAGAACCATCAGGCAAACCAATTAGCTAAGCATTGACAAACAATTTCCTTTTATATGCAAAACCGTTTCTAAAAAGAAACTCCAGGGTTCAAAAGAGCTATAAAGGAATATTTTTACAATCTGTTCCACTGGGTAACAGATTGAATTTAGCCTTAGCTGGTGATTTTAGTCTCCTTAATTATCAGCAATAACAATACTTTAAATTGATATGGTGCTTTTAACTTTGCAAAAGATGGCCAGATTCAATTATCAACTGATCTACTTTGTTGTACTATGCTATAATTTTCAATCAATTGTCCGAGACAGCAGATTAGCACATTATAAAAAAGGACATGCTGGGTTGTGGCTCATTGGGTTAAGAACATGACATAGGGTCCGTGAGGATAGGGGTTCGATCCCTGGCCTCACTCAGTGGGTTAAGGATCCCATGTTGCCACAGCTGCAGTGTAGGTCACAGAGGCAGCTCGGATTCCAAGTTGCTGTGGCTGTGGTGTAGGCCAGTAGCTGTAGCTCTGAGTCGACCCCCAGCCTAGGAACTTCCAATTAAAAAATAAAAAAAGACACATTAAGAAGTGTTGTGGAAAAGAAAAAAAAAAAAGGGAAGTGTTGTCAGTGTCTCTCTTTTTCCAACCAGAATTTAACTGATGATGACGTGATCTAAAGAAAATTTCTGTATCTGGGTATAACTTCTCTAGGATCCTAGTGATATAAAATTGAAGGAAATAAATATTGAGTGCTTGGTAATGTAAAAATATGTTTTTTAAGAGTTCCCATCATGGATCAGCAGAAATGAATCTGACTAGCATCCTTGAGGACGCAGGTTGGATGGATCCTTGGCCTTGCTCAGTGGGTTAAGGATCTGGCATTGCCGTGAGCTATGATGTAGGTCGCAAATGTGGCTCAGATCCTGCATTGCTGTGGCTGTGGTGTAGGCCAGCCGCTACAACTCCAATTTGACCCCTAGCCTTGGAACCTCCACGTGCCATGGCAAGGCCATTAAAAGACTATATATGTATATATTAATTTCATGGCACTTTGTAAGTATAAGACTGAAAACTAAAGCCAGCTAGGAGTGATTGGGGAACTTTCTTTGCTGTACATTTTTCTCTGGGAGTCTAAGTAATTGAGAATTTTCTGTATTCTAAGGCTTCCCCAAAATACTAGGATTGAGAACAAGAGGCTTAGAACTGGCTTTTGAAAGCGTCATGCTGGGCCTGGCTATAGAAGCATCTTTGGCTTATAAAAAAATATTCACATACTCACCATAATAAGAAAGTGATAGTTATGTCTGCAAACCCTTCAACTATAAAACTTGCTAAATGGTGTTTAAAACAGCAGGAGAGCCTTTGTCTATACATCTTGCATTACTCTTTTCAATTGTATGAGGTAAGATTATATGGCATATTTTTAAATTACATGACAAAAGAAGGCAAAAACTCCTAAAATATATGACTCTGAACTTATATTTAGAATTTCACTATATAAAGTGACAAGTTAGCAAAATGAATTTAATAGAGACATGCTTATGCAATTTTTGAAGATAAATCAAAGAACTAAGGCTATGTGATGTGGAATTTCCTACCAGTAATAAGACGTGAAGATAAATTAGTCCATGAAAGGTACCTCTATCCATAAAATATGTACTGGGTTATATTATTTCATGTTTGAAAAGGGAAGGGAATATCAAAGAACTATTAGTGACATGTGGCTACTTCAGAATCAATTCTTATAGCACAAATTCTTACACCAAAATTGCAAAAACTTCTGTCTGTCTGTAATTAGTCAAAGTTCATACCTTGGTCTCCAGTCATAGTATTTCTGTAATTCTAGTTATTCCCGTTCCAATATCGATGCTGTACAGATCCAAGCACCAAATTGAAGATTCGTTCTATTTCAATATGCTCAGCAAAATTATTATTGTCATGGCCTATTACCCTAAGGATGATGTCTCTGTCTTTCCTTCTCTCTGTCTTCCATGATAAGAAAAGACTTGCTGTTGGAACAGAAAACCAGGTCTGCACCATGGCTCAACTCCAGAGGCAGCATTCACACTTTAGTCTAAATGAATCTCTGACACTGTTTTTATAGACTACCATGTAAATGGTGTCCTTGGAGTAACACAAATCCTCTCAAATTAGCTAAAAATATAGAAATTAACTTTGCTTGACCTCACAGTTCAGGCACTTAATGGGACTGACCAGATTTGAAAATCTGAGTTTCCTAACAAGGGTCAGTTATCCACACATTTGTCTAATTAGCTGTAGACACAGAGGTGGTTTTGTGTGGTCCACTTAGCAAGAGAAAGAATCTCTAAAAAAGAGGTAGGGATCATGCAGGCAAGTTGGCCACTGAGCTGTGGTCGCATAGATAATGCTGGATTTGCCAGGAGAGTTTATACTCTAAGAACATTCCCATTATGTAGGAGTCATTGACCCTAAGATATTTACTCTTCCATTATTGTAAACATGTCTTCATGAGTAGATTTTATTACTTATTTTAAATTGTTGGCTTCCCCAGCCCATAAGTGAATTACGGTCCTCTCCCCTGTTGAAGCCAATCTCGGTCCCGTGGCTTGCCTTAGCCAATAAAATGCTAGTGAAAATGATGGCTGTTTCTTCTGAGTAGAAGCTCTAAAAGTCATCATGTACTTTCCCCTTTGCTCCTTTTCTTCTTGCCATCACAGAAGCTCCACTTTAGAAAGGCCTTGTGTAGCTTAGGTCACAGAGTGTTGAGCCAGAACCAGAGGTGGTCGTCTCTGCTTTTCAAAGGAACTTTTTATCCATTAATATTTAATGTAGTGATCAACATGATGTTATAGCATTTTATTATTTTTTCTGTTTTCTCCTCTGTCTCTTGTTCCTCTTTTTCCTTTTCCTGCTTTCTTTCTGGTTATGTTGTGGAAGCTCTTGAATCTCTTACATTCTTAGAAAGAGTGCTGATGGTTTTGTTTCAGCAGGCTATGAAATTGAGCAGACTCACTCTGAATTCCATGTTGCTTCTGAAGGACAAAAGCTCAAATTTCAATTCGCTTCTCTTAGCTGCCCTCCAAGCTATTTGAGTATGTCCTATGCATGTATCATTCAGAGCTCAGAGACTCAGGGGAAAGTATATGTACAGAATTTGAGGCTTGTTTTCTCTTGGAGCTCTCTTTTTTGGGATTCCATCAACACTTTCCAGGCCCTAAGCTCTAAAGCCTGCTCTCAGATTGGTGTGTAATAAGGATTAGAAGTAAGCTTTTCTGTTTGAAGACCATTGAAATGTGAGGGTACTTTTGTTTCTGCAAACTTAGTTACCCTAAATGGACTAATTAGCCAAGTAGGGCAGTCTGGAATATTACTAACTGTGTCACATATACTTATAATATTTACTCAAGGATAAATGAATTTCTCCAAATCATTCTGGTTTTATGAATTTTGCTTTTTTTATATAAACTGTTAAGATATTTTAAGTAGAATGCTTTCCTTCTTAATTTCCACTGCAGTCATGAACAATAATGTATGCAACATATGAAAGACTTTCTCAATTCCACATCTCCACACCCCATGCTTATCACTATAATCACACAGTTTGGAGGCCAGGATTCAATATCTAAATTGAATGTATATCCACCATAGCAAGTCACTGGCAGAACTGGGCCTGGTACAATTATGAAATATTTAATTAAAAAATATATAATTAGAAGTTCCCATCATGGCTCAGTGGCAATGAACCTGGCTAGTATCCATGAGAATGCAGGTTCAATCCCTGATCCCACTCAGTGGGTTAAGGATCTGGTATAGCTGTGAGCTGTGGTATAGGATGCAGATGTGTCTTAGATCTGGTGTTGCTCTGGTGTAGGCTGGCAGCTACCGTTCCAGTTTGACCCCTAGCCTGGGAACTTCCATATGGCACAGATGTGGCCCTAAAAATCAAAAAATATATATAATTATATATATGCATAATTGATTTCTGCTAAAACATCTAATATAAAGAAAGCTGTAGAAAGTTGAGATGAAAGCAAAGTAAGTTAAGGCAAGTATTTTTCTTGGGATTGCCATTTCAGTGTTTATTTCTTCTAGAAATGATTCAGTAGAAAGTAGGTCTTTCTTTTTACAATGCAGTCAAAGAGGTCATTGATATGGATGTTACATGTTATGCATGATATTGCCTTCAATAAAAATGTAAGATTCAGAGATACAGACTTCGAAATTAGACATATTTCTCTCCCTTACTTGATTAAAATTTTGAAAAATATGTCTATACATACATACACAAAAACACACATGCATTTATTTGTTTCCCTAAGCTGCAGCCTAGGATCTAATTGGTAATAAAATTTCTTCATAAAAGTCTGTAGGAGACTCACAGACGTGGAGAGCAGACTTGTGGTTGCTAAGGGGAATGGGGAGAGAATTAGGGGTTAGTAGATGCCAACTATTACATTTAGAACAGACAGGCAATGAGGTCCTGCTCTACAGCATGCTAACTATATCCAAACTCTTGGAATAGACTGTGATGGAAAATAATACAAGAGAAAGAATATATATATATATATATATATATATATATATATATATATATATGTATGTATTATGTATGTATGTATATATATGACTGGGTCACTTTGCTGTACAGCAGACATTAACACAACATTGTATGGCAACTATAATTTAATTTTAAAAATTTTTTTAAATTGAAGTTCCCATTGTGGCTCAGTGGAAAGGAATTTGACTTGCATTCATGAGGATGCAGTTTCGATCCTTGGCCTCACTCAGAATCGGGCATTGCCATGAGCTGTGATGTAGGTCACAGGCTTGGATCCCGTGTTGCTGTTGTTGTGGTCTAGGTTGGTGGCTACAGCTCTGATTCGCCCCCTAGCCTGGGAAAATCCATATGCCATGGGTGCATCCCTAAAAAATAAAATAAAATAAAAATATTTAAAAAATTAAAGTCTGTAGGAGAGTTGTAGATTAGAAAATTCATTTTGAAAAGCATTACAGTCTTTGAGCATTTTCAATTTCCGTTTAAATTATAAATCTGGAAGGCTGACCATGGGAAATGTCTTATACTCAATTTCAAAACTTGCTCTTTCTTATCTGAATATCCACCTGTCATTATTTTGTAAATAGTCTGGAAACATGTTCCTATAACTCAACTTACTACTTCTATTTGACTTTCTTTTAAATAGTTTCATCAGATTTTTCCAACCCTTTATTCAACCAGTATTCTTTCAATGGCAACTTCGTGCCGAGCTCTGAAGATGCAGGAGTGAACAAGACGAAGCTTCAGCCTTTATGGCACATCCATTCTAGAGGAGAAACAGATAACAAACAAAGCACACAAATAATAGCATTTCAAGCTGCAAAAGATGCTGTCAAGAAACGCAAAGCCGAATGAAGGGCTGAAATCCTATAGAACTCTCTTTTGCCCTGTAACTTCTTTACCTTTGCATCATGAATAATCACAGTGACTTTCTGAATTGTGAGTAATCCCTGCATAAGAGGTCAGTGGGTTGTCTGCATGTTGCTTCTACACACCCCAAACCCAACCTGCTCTACTGACACTGAGGACACTACTGACAATGAGGACACCAAAAACCTCCTTGTTTTTAAATCCACTGAACATTTCTCACTACTCACTTTCTGAGCTGACTGCTCTGCAGCCACTGTTCCTCATTCCCTTGGAAAGCTTTCCTGTCCAGGGGACATCTCTGGTTAAACTTTCTCAGCTTCCTTTGGAATCTCCCTTTCACCTGTCTGTCCAGTCATTATACGTTGGCATCATGGGAGTATGGTCCTCAACCTTCTTTCCTTCTTCTTTTATGTGTTATCCTTCATATATTTCATGCACTCCCAAACCTACTACCCACATATACCACAATGACTAAAATCCAAGTCTCTAGCTGAAAATCTGCTTCCAAACTCCAGACTAGTGTCACCAACTGCCTTAGAGTACTTCGATGCATTTCAGCCTTCTCAAATTCAGTACATTCAAACTGAATTCACCAGCCCTGCTTCCTCCCCACCCCACCTCCCACCTTCTCCTACTTCACCATTTTCTATCTCAGGAAAGAGTGTCACCATCTAAGAGTCAGCTGCCTAAACCAGGAAGCTGGGTACCACCTCTTTTCCTCATCAGCCATATCGACATGCAAAGTGCCATCAAAGTGATTGCCTTACTATTGCTCAAATCCATCCACCTGGCTTTGCGCTCACTCCCATATCCTTAGACCAGGCTGCAGTGTGATCTACACACTCTAAAGTTTGCCCTCTCCAACCCGCCCTTCACACCGCAGCTCAGATGAATTTTCTTTCTCTCTTTTATTTTATTTTATTTTTTTGCTTTTTAGGGCTGCACCCATGGCATATGGAATTTCCCAGGTTAGGGATTAAATTGGAGCTGCAGCTACCAGCCTACACCACAGCCACAGCAATGCAGGATCTGTGCCATGTCTGTGACTTACACCACAGCTCGCAGCAATGCTGGATCCTTAACCCACTGAGCAAGGCCAGGGATCGAACCCATATCCTCATAGATACTAGTTGGGTTCATTACCTCAGAGCCACGACAGGAATTCCTTGAATTTTCTAAACTAATCTGATTGGGGTTGTGGTGGTGTTGAAGATCTCCATAGCCTCTCTCAGGAAACAGACTCTATTGGACACAATTCTATGTATCTTCACAGATTCCTTCTATCGCCTTCTTTCAGAAGGAAGTTCAGATCTTCTGGCCAGAGGCCAAGTTGAAGTAGTGGGCTTGTGTGGCCTTTGAGTCTCACACACCAACCTCTGTCTGAGCCATCCCCAGCTTCCAGAACTGCACAAAATGCCGTATGATGGGGCATGAGACCTGGCTTCCTGGGAAGATCCCCCCACCCCCTACCAGGCCTAGATGATGTGATGCAAGAGGGTAAAGAAGTGAACTCCCAGGAGATGTTCCTTGAATAATGGAAAATAGGAGATAGAGGGGAGCTGGGAAGATAAATTCCCCTTCTTTCTCCCGTCATGGATTACTCTAAGGTTGGGTTTCTTCTCACATCCTTTCCAAGGAAGTCCCATGTCCTAAGTAGATTCTGCTGTTAAGTTAGCTGCTGTGCCTCCTTCTGGATCATTGTGACATGGTGGCCATCAAGGAGATGTTTTCATTTCCTCCCGATACTTTGCTTCTTTAATCATCTTACTTTCCTTTTTATCTTAGCCTTACAGCCCAGGGCTTGCATGTCAATATTTTAATTCTGGCCTCAGAGGACCAGGGCTTGGAGCAAGACCAAAGTGCTTGACCATTGCTACCTCCCGAGCTCTGCCTCTCTTCCCGTCCAGTTGAGATGGCCACCACATTCTGCAGTTTTGAGGACATGTCACATCCCCTCCTTCCTCCTGCAAGTCTTTGGACAGGTTCTTTCATCTCTGCCCTGGGAAGTTGAAGGTCTACCCCAGAGAAATCCTCCTTGACATTTCTCTTGTACCAAAACAGTTGAGGTACTGTGTTTGGGTGCTCCAATAGTGTAGACAGTGTGTTTTCTCCTGTGCAAGTCCTTATCAGCCTGGTGATGGCTGTTTGTCCATCTACCTTTCCCACTAGACAGGAACTCACTGTTGTACCTCCAGCACCTGGCACAATGACTGATGCATAAGGGCCCAATAAATATTTGATGACTGAATAAATAAATGAATACATGGTTTCAAAGGAGGACTACTTTATGAAACAGGGTACACTAGCAATAATTTTGTGCTAGGGTTCAATTATTTCTTAAGAAAGGTTTAGTGTATTTTTTTCAAAAAACTGAACCATGTTCCATTATGTTTTTTTTCCTTCTTCTTCTCCTTCTCCATATTCCTCTTCTTCTCATTGTGAACCTTCCTAGCAGCAGTACACACTGTACAGTTTAATGATTAGGTCTTATGGCTAGGTATAATTTTGGCTCTGGAGCCAGAGTGCTTGTGTTTAAATCCCAGCTCTCCCACTGACCTGTTTTGGAGTGGGGTGTGTGTGTGTGTGTGTGTGTGTGTGTGTGTGTGTGTGTGTATGCATGCACACGCACACACATGACCTTGACGTGTATCTGAACAAATGTTTCCTCATCTGAAAAATGATGTTAATAATAGTCTCTACCTCTTAAGATTGTTAAGAAGTGTAAATAAGTGAAACAGTTCAAGGTATTGGCACAAGCTTTAACACACCGTGATGAGTAATATCTATCATTACTATTATTTGAGGAAAGCATTTTTAGTATCACCCACTAAATAATCGTGTAGTCCATTAGGTAGGATGTTTCTGGCTGAAAGAATCTCATCCTAAATGACTTAAACTAACAAGGAATATGTTATCTGACGTAACCGGAAGGAGTGGAGCCATCAGTAGTTCAGCGATATTATCACATACCTGGTTCCATTCATTTCTCTGCCCCATCTTTCCTTCATTCTGATTGGATCAGACTTAATTGTGTGATCAATCAGAATCATAGGGGCAGGGCAAGGTGGACACATGGCATGGCTTGTGATTGGCTCAGATGCCTCAGGTTTCACTCCTGGAGCCTAGTCTTGGGTCACATTCTCTTAAGTCAGGGAACCTGAAGGCTTGTGTATACTTGACTAGAATCAGTCTTCTGTTAGGGGGGAAAATAGGAGGGAATAGAGGCTATTGGTACAACCAGCAATGTTTACCACATTTATTGTTGCTGTCAGAAAATACGGAGATGCCCTATTCATCGGGAGGATGAATTCTAACAGATGTAAAAAAGCTATGTTACCAGATGTAAAAAAACCAATACAAGTATACATTTTTATGCATATTACATATATTTGCAAGTAATATTTATAGAGATTATTTTGTGCCAGATGCTATGACAAATTCTTTACAGTCACTGTTTCTTTCAACTTTCCCAAACACCCTCACTCATGTAATCAGCAAACACTTACTGAGCTCCAACCGTATTTCGGACACTGTCGGTCACTGGGAATATAGTACTGGTCTAAGTAGATCAAGACCTGGCCCTCAGATATCTCACATCCTATCACTAGGAAACTGCAGCCGAAGAGGAGTAAGTGAGTTGTCCTGGATCACAGAGCTTGAATGTGGCAGGGCTGGGATGTGAATGTAGGGAGGACAAGTCCAAAGCCAAGAGTGGCTTGTGGTGGGAAGATGTTTACTTGGCCCCACGTGGAGTAATATAAATGTGACATAAGAGAGTAATTGAAATTCAGGCACAGTCCACAGCCAGCCTTGGGCTCCCTTCTTTTAAGTCTAGGCTTTGGGGGGAAAGGCCTTTCTGTGGCTTCAAGGAAGTGTTGTCTTAGGAGTCAAGCACCAAAACCTGTAGCAGAATCACTACGGTCAAGTACCCAGCAGACAGAAGGGCAGACAGCGGAATAGGAGAGCATTCACCCAAACCAGGGGCAGGCAGGCTCTGTTAGCCCTGACAGTTCTGCACGAAAGGTGGAGGTTCCCAGGGGGCATTCATCCTTCTTCCCAGACCTCCAGCTCTCATGTGTAGTAACTTCACTTAGCATCACCAGTAGCTGTGTTTCTATCAGCCCACCGTAGCCAGCCTGCTTATCAGAAAGAGAGTCTTGTGGTACCTAGCAGGGTGGGCAGATTTCCAGGACTTCTGAGTGAGAACTTAAGCTGATCTGAGAATGAATCACATTTTGAAACCTACCCCTTCTCATAGTGTACTGACCTCTAATTTAAGTCAAAATTGTAATATCCAGCTTGGTTCATTGTTTTCAATTGGAGTTTCACTACATAGAATCAAACCTTTATAGAGGGTGTTCCTGTTGTGGCTCAGTGGTAATGAACCCAAACAGTACCCATGAGGATGCGGCTTCGATCCCTGGCCTTGCTCAGTGGGTTAAGGATCTAGCATCGCGGTGAGCTGTGGTGTAGGTTGCAGAGTTGGCTCAGATCCCACGTTGCTGTGGCTGAGGTGTAGGCCAGTGACTACAGCTCTGATTCGACCCTTACCTAGCCTGGGAACTTCCTTATGCCGTGGGTGTGGCCCTAAAAAGACAAACAACAACAACAACAAAAACCTCTATAGAGATTAGTTACCGATGGTTACTGAATGTGAGCTTGACTGAATTCAAATGTCTTTTCTCTGGCAGTGGTGGCTTGATCAAGCCTACTGTTGTATTTTTTTAACCAGTCTTGCAGAGGTTTTTCAAGTACCCACTGTATGTCAGGCACTGTTCTAGGCACCAGGTGAATAAAAAACAACATGGTTTATTCCACAGAATAGGACTCTGAGACAAAGAGTCTTGTAGAAACGATTTCTCAAGGCAGTGTTCCCAGAAGAGTGCAGTTAGGAAATGAGGAGCGAGGGGGACCAGCCCACGCGAAGAGGGGAGACAAGCCACGTGGTGCTCTGGGCAAAGCCCCAGGAACTTAAGAGCAGCCCGCCAGTTTCCACCTTTAGCAGCAAAGGTCCAAGGTGGTGAAGGGAGGAGAAAAGGATGCCAGAGAAGGTGGGCAGAGCCTCGGCAGGGTGACTGCCTTCTCCTTACAAAGTGTATCATCCAGTAGAGAAAGACCAACAGCAATAAAACAGATAAAAATGTCCTTATCAAATACAGTAAGTACTGCGTAGGAAGTGAACCGAGTGTGATGTTAGAGTCTAATGGGTGAGTACCTAGCTGAGATGGTGCCTAGAGGCAGACATTCTCAACCTGTAGGCACTCTTTACCCTTTGCTCTCCCCCAGTCCCCACTCCCTGGGCTATCGAGGGAGCAGCCATTGTGCCACCATGCAGGGACCTGCAAAAGGACCACGGTGCTAAGGACTCCTGGGTGGAAAGGTGGAAGAAGCCCCCACTTCTGATGGCATCATGGATGCAGCTCTGGAAAGCCACCTCCTGACTTCTTTCTTTTTTTTTAAGGGCCGCACCTTAAAAAAGGCACCTGAACAAGGCCAGGGATCGAACCCACAACCTCATGGTTCCTAGTCAGATTTGTTAACCACTGGGCCACAATGGGAACTCCAGAAGCTATCTTAAAAGTATCTTATTTACTTTTTTAAATGTATTATTATTATTATTATTATTATTATTATTATTATTATCATTATTATTTTGCTTTTTAGGGCTACACCCATGGCATATGGAGGTTCCCAGGCTAGGGGTCTAACAGGAGCTGTAGCCGCCGGCCTACACCACAGCCACAGCAACGCGGGATCCGAGCCGCCTCTGCAAACTTCACCACAGCTCACGGCAACACCGGATCCTTAACCCACTAAGTGATGCCAGGGATCGAACCTGCAAACTCATGGTTCCTTATCAGATTCATTTCTGCTGCACCATGACAGGAATTCCCTCCTTGCTGCTTTTAAGTGAGGAAGACCCCCCCCCCAAAAAAAAAAAACATCTTGGTGAAGCCAGAGGAAGTTGGGTTTTTCTGTTACATGCACTGGATTCAGTCCTAAGCAGCTGTCAAGCAGTGGAAGAAGGTTGACCTTAGAGAGGAGAAGTTCACTTTTGCTGGAAGGAAGAAGCAGAGGTTAAGTCGGAAGCCTTCTCAAACTAGCGTCTCCAAAGATATGGGGTTCCTATGACACTCGAACACAGAGCCAACAAAATAAGCAGAAGAACGGGCTTATTGTCTTTGTGGGAGTCTTTACCTACAGAAATGGGTTCACTTAACCCAGCCTCAGCATTATTGACATTTCAAGCTGGATCATTCCTTGCTTCGGGGGCTGTTCTGTGTGTTGTAGGATATTTACCAGCATCCCTGGCCTCTACCACCTAGAGGCTGGTTACACCCCAAGCTGTGACAAAAATATCTCTAGACATTGCTGCATATCCCCTGAGGGAGGGAGCAAAATCACCCCCAGCTGGAAAGTGCTGGTTTAATCTGTGAACTTTTTCACTCAAAAAGCCCTTGTTGGAGTTCCTGTCGTCGTGACTCAGTGGTTAATGAATCCGACCAGGAACCATGAGGTTGTGGGTTCGATCCCTGGCCTTGCTCAGTGGGTTAAGGATCCGGCGTTGCCGTGAGCTGTGGTGTAGGTTGCAGACGCGGCTTGGATCCCGCGTTGCTGTGGCTGCGGTGTAGGCTGGCAGCTCCTGTTAGACCCCTAGCCTGAGAACCTCCATATGCCGCAGGTGTGACCCTAGAAAAGGCAAAAAGACAAAAAAAAAAAGTGCTTGTTAAATATGCAAGTTTTATCTTATCTACAAACATTATAATTAATGCTAATTTATATCCAACCTACTAGAGAGCTGTGAAGAAAATCATCTTCTTTTTGTTCAATAGAACTACTTTAAGTAAACACTGAAAACCAAATCTGCAATTGCAAATATATGTGTAGCTACACATATAAGTCATATAAGTGATAAGAAATCACTCTAAGTGTATATTAGGTAAGTCATTTTTCAACTATATATCTCAGTTTCCACATCTATAAGTGGAGAACCTTATGTAAGATGACTTGTAAGATAGCTTATGTAAGAGAACTCAGAAGCATTTTTCTCCTTGAAAATGGAAATTATACCATGATCCACTGAAAAAAAAAATTGTTGAGTTATCCTGGACCTTAACAGATGATTCAGTTTACAAAAGCAAGATTTGCATGCAAATTTTAGGAGACAGGTCTATAGAATGAAGCATACTGTTTTTCCTTCCAAAGTCATGTTGAGGAATATAATTATTTTAAGGCAGAAAAACATCATTGACATATATATATATATATATATATATATATATATATATAAATTCTACAAAGTGATTGTGAATACAAGTCGGGTTTGACATCATTATCCTCTGAAAGCTTTTATCGTGATCAGGTTCTTTGCCTTCTTTTGCAACTGACATGGCCAAAGTCAAAGAGAATACACTCTGTAAAGGTCAGCAAATGCTGACGTGTGAATCCCATTTGCATAGAAGGAAAAAAAAGGAAGGGCTGTTTCCATGGCTCCTAAGAGAAACAAAGAGAAATGTGAAAAATGAAAACTAGTTTCTAGTGGCAAACAAAATGAACTAGTCTATAAATATTTCATAATTTTAGCCCTGTAAAGTCTCAGTGTTTGGTGGTTATCTCTGTGATGAGTAATCATGGGTTGCTTTATGTTCGTTTCTGGCTTTTTCTGCTGATCTCTGTACCATACATCTCAGAAATGGCACCCACTAATTTCTTTTTCATTTATCTCATTCTGGTATAGGGGGAATATACGTAGTCATCAAGTAGGAAGTGAGAGGTGTACTATCCAATTTAAACAAATAAGTACACTTTTAGAGTCAAACAGTATGGTGAATAAAGTGATAAGCCAAAGGGAAAGACTTGGCTAATGTTTTCCTTTAGAAATAGGATACCTGGAGTTCCCATCACAGCGCAGTGGAAACGAATCTGACTAGGAAGCATGAAATTGCGGGTTTGATTCCTGGCCTCGCTCAGTGGGTTAAGGATCTGGCGTTGCTATGAGCTGTGGTGTAGGTCACAGATGCGTCTCGGATCTGGTGTGGCTGTGGCTGTGGCGCAGGCTGGTGGCTATAGCTCCGATTTGACCCCTAGCCTGGGAACCTCCATATGCCATGGGTGTAGCCCTAAAAAGCAAAATAATAATAATATTAATAAATTTAAAAAAATAAATAAGATACTTTTAAGATAGCTTCTGGAGTTCCTATTGTGGCGCAGTGGTTAACAAATCCGACTAGGAACCATGAGGTTGTGGGTTCGATCCCTGGCCTTGCTCAGTGGGCTAAGGACCTGGTGTTGCCATGAGCTGTGGTGTAGGTCACAGACACAACTCGGATCCTGCGTTGCTGGGGCTTTTGCATAGGCTGGCAGCTACAGCTCCGATTCAACCCCTAGCCTGGGAACCTCCATATTCCATGGGTATGTGGCCCTAAAAAGGAAAAGAAAAGAAAAATAGCTTTTCTCTCTCTCTCTCTCTCTCTTTTTTTTCTTTTTTAGGACCAAACCCACAGCATATAGAAGTTCCCAGGCTAGGGGTCAAATTGGAGCTACAGGTGTCAGCCTACACCACAGCCACAGCAATGCAGGATCTGAGCCACATCTGTGACCTACACTACAACTCATGGCAATGCAGGATCCTTAACCCCCTGAGTGAAGCCAAGGATCAAACCTGCATTCCTCGTGGATCCTAGTTGTGTCCGTTACCACTGAGCCATGACGGGACCTCCCCAGGGTCTTCTGTCTTTGAGAAGGTTCTCAAAGGAGCGCTTATGTTGCTTCCTGTGTCTTGGGAAGGTGCTCATAGCTCATCAGTACCTGAGATGTGTACACAGTAACCCTCTGGGCTCAGAGGCGGGGCTCCCATCTCTTGTCTGTACATATACATCTCCTTTTTTGTCACCATCACCTTTATTTTCCTTAGGAGAAAACCACCTCTTTCTCACCCTAAGTTTAAGTGATCTGGTGGGACCACCTGCACACATGTACAATCATCTCAGCCCCATATCACAAGCCTGTCCATCCCTGTGGCTCTAGAGATGGTTCAGAGATGAGCATCTAGCCCAGAATGGTCCACTGAGACTCAATCCCAGGATCCCTGTTGGAATTATTGGAGAGGGAGGTTTAGCCTCTGCTTTCAGTAAATGAGAAACAGGGTGTCAGCCTGGAGCCTCTGGGGATACCTCATTCATGAGAACCCAACAGAGGAGACCACCTCAACCCAAAACAGGATCTAGACCATCCTGGACCCACCGCTGGTCCCACCCCTGGTCCTTCTAGTTTCTAGAATCCATACATCCTTTCTCTTTGTTTAAGCTGGCTTGAAATGAGTTCCAGTCACACTTGCACCTAAAAGATTCCTGTGGAACTGAGAAGTCAAGTTCTATAGAACATGGAAAAAAGTAAGGGCTCAGAAACGTTTGTGGCGTGAAGTAGAACATGTGTTTGTTTAGGGATCTATGCATCACTGGCAAAACTGCAAAACATAAGCTAGCAAGTGGGAGGGACATACAAGGACTTCAGAAGCATATACAGTATTCAAAAGCTGAAGCTGGGTGTTGGCCAGAGGCGCTTATTTGATTAGTATTTTTATGTATGTATGTATGTATGTATATATGTATGTATTTATGTATTTATTTATTTATTTATTGCTTTTTAGGCCTGCACTTGCAGCATATGGAAGTTCCCAGGCTAGGGATCTAATCAGAACTGCAGTTGCCAACCTACACCATAGCCACAGCAATTCGAGATCCGAGCTGTGTCTGTGCCGTAACACCGCAGCTCGTGGCAACACCAGATCATTAACCCACTGAGTGAGTCCAGGGATTGAACCCACATCCTCATGGCTACTAGTCGGGTTCTTAACCCACTGAGCCATGATAAGAACTCCTGATTAGTATTTTTAAATTTACAAATATATTGTGTACTTTTTCGTTTAGATTATGTATTGCAATTTTAATGAGGTTAAGAAACTTGCACAAAACTACAGGGCTTATAAGTGGGATAATATTAGTACTTAGCTCACGGGATTGGGAGGATTCAAAGAGACAAAGCAAGTAAGGCTTTATAATCATGCGTGACCCAAGGGAAGTGTTCAAGAGATGTGAGATGCTGTTCTAGTGATAACTGTCTAGGGATATGGGAAGGATTATAGAAGACAATGCTTAGGAAGCATGTAGCACAATATCTGGTATCCAGTAAGTGCTTATTTTAATATTTGCTCTTATCATTTTTATCAGAAACTGGTCCATATGTTTTACTGACTGCTGTTGTGTTCCATAGAAGTGGGTCATCCGTGGAATTTATGGGCTATTTTTCTCCTACCACTTGGGTTGTCATAGGGTAAGACAATTTGCTCAAAAAGGGTAGGAATGCAGATACTGGTATATCTTTTGAATTCTTTTCCAGCCTTTTGTTGCAGAAATCTTTCCAGCAGTGTAGAACATGCATTTTTTTCATTTGTGTCTATACTTTACCAAATGGTAGTTGCCAGACCTACTACGGCCTAATAGCCACGTGTGACTATTTAAATGTAAGCGAAATTGAAATTTTCATTCCTCCATTGCAGAAGCCACATGTCTAGTATTCTGCAGGCCTATGTGGTCACAGGTACTGTCCTGGGCTGCACGCATGTGGAATACTTGCAACACTGTGGAAAGTTCTATTGGACTGTGCTCTATGGGGAGTGATGATAGCCAGACCTGGAAAAGAGTAAAGTCCTCAATTTGTGGACCTGGGAAGGATGCACTTGGTGGGGGAAGGCTTCCTGGCTGTGTTCTCAAAGGGGCCACAAGTTGACCTCGCCTTGGTCTAGTGATGATCACCCAAGGTCTCCCTGAGCCTTGCAGACTCAGAGCCTGACCTGTCCGCACATCCAGAGAGGGAGCAGGGTGCTTAAGATAACCAGGTCTCTTTGGTGTGGGTCGTGAAATGAGAACGCCAATCTGCTGAAAAACTCTCACTGCCCGGGGACTAGTACTCAGGCCCCCTGGCTCCCATAGCCTCCCCTTGCATGATTAAGCAGAGGACTGCAGTGATCTAGAGGCAGAGCAAGGGCAGGGGCTTGTGTGGTCTGAATGTCCTGTTCCCCAAGTTCAAGGGAGACCTGCCTGTCACTGGGGCCAAGCGGGCACATACTCAGGTCAGCATTGCTGAATTGTACCCTGGGACTATTCCTTTTCTTTCTGTTCTTTGATCTTCTAACACTTCATTTTGAAATAATTTTAGACTCACAAGATACTGCAAAAATTGTACAGAGGGGGGAGTTCCCATCATGGCTCAGTGGTTAACGAATCCGACTAGGAACCATGAGGTTGCGGGTTTGATCCCTGGCCTCGCTCAGTGGGTTAAGGATCCGGCGTTGCCGTGAGCTATGGTGTAGGTTGCAGACGCGGCTCGGATCCCGCGTTGCTGTGGCTGTGGCGAAGGCCGGCGGCTACAGCTCCTGTTAGACCCCTAACCTAGGAACCTCCATATGCCGCGGGTGCTGCCCTAGATAAGGCAAAAAGAAAAAAAAAATTGTACAGAGGGTTTCCCAGTAACGTCCACTCACTTCCCCCAACAGTAGCATCTTACATAACTCCAATACATTGGCAGGACCAGGACACTGACGCTGGCACAGTACCCTTTTTCTTTTGATAATAGCACATGTTTTATTGGGTCCTTGCAGTGCATCAGGCATATTGTCATTTATTTCTCCTAACAATCCTCTATTGCAGGCATATTGTCATTTATTTCTCCTAACAATCCTCTTATTACTATTATTATTATTAGCTCCATTTTATTGGCAAGAGAACTGAAGCTCTGAGAACTTCAATATCTTTCCCAAGGCCAGTCAGGTCATAAATGGCAGAGCTGGGACTCCATCAAGTCTGTCTGCAGAGCAACACCTTTTTTTTTTCATTTTAGGGCTGCCCCTGAGGCATATGGAAGTTCCAAGGCTAGGGGTCCAATCGGAACTGCAGCTGCCAGCCTACACCACAACCACAGCAACGTGGGACCCAAGCCATGTCTGCGACCTACACCACAGCTCATGGCAACGATGCATTTTAACCCACCAAGCAAGGCCAGGGATCGAACCTGAGTCCCCATAGATACTAGTCAGGTTCTTAGCCCTCTGAGCCACAGTGGGAATTCCCAGAGCAACATTCTTTAAATACATATTGATGTTAAAAAAACTTTAACAAGCCGGCCTCGGAGGCCAAACCAGAAAGCCTTTCTTTCACAGCCTGAATCTCTGCATTGATTCATTACCTGTTAAATCTGCAACGTCCCAGTAAGGGAAAAGGGGAGGCACTGACTAGAGACCCAAATTCTTACAGCACATTACTAAACCCCAAATTTGCTCAAACTTTTAATAAATACGTTATCATATTTAAGAAAAGTAAACAATAGCATTACAGCTATGAAGTGTACTGTGGGGTTGTTCTATGTTTTATTATCTTTGACTTCAAGAGCTCATTCATTGGCATATGATGACTCATTCAAAACTTAAGAAATAAAACAACGCCCTGGAGGCCTAACATTGGAGAAAGCCGAAAAATTACAAACAGATTGACATTTTAGGAAACAGGGAGATGATAACACAAAAGAACGCGCAGTAGCAATAGCTGACTTTTAAAAAAAATTTGCGGTTAAAGTATAATTGATTTACAGTGTTCTATTAATTTCTGCTGTACAGCACAGTGACCCAGTTATAAATATTTATACATCATTTTTTCTCATATTATCTTCCATCATATTCTATCACAAGTGACTGGATCTTGTGCCCTGTGCCATACAATATAGTGGGACCTTTACAGCAGCAGGACCTCATTGCTCAATAGCCGACATTTTAAAACACTCTTTTATGCCAGGCACTGTGCTAGGCACGTATGTATTTAGATATGTCACTTCCTTTTTTTGCCTTGCTCTGTGATATCAGCAGCAGCAACATCTTTGTAGTGTAAGAGCTAATAAACTTTGGGTACGTACTGTATTCCATACACTTTACGTGAACTCAAACTTCAAGTACTTGTTATTACCTACCTGTCATTTCCTACCTACTAGGAAGATATAAGGATGCTCCTAGCTTCCAATTATTGAGTCCTTATAATGATGCAATTGACAGATCATACATATTCCTTATTTCATTCAGTTTTCATAGAAACCCTCTAAGGAGGGAGCCATCACTGTACCCGTTTTATAGGTGAGGAAGCTGAGACTCAGAGCTATGCAGTCTCTGAGAGCGAGTGAAGGAGCTCTGCTTGAGATCTAGATGTGTCTCCCAAGTGGTTGAGGGCTACACCCCACATGCTCTCAGATTTTAGAAGAGAGAGTTAAATGTGGACTGCCGTCTTTGGAGGGGAGAACATGCCTAGCTTTGACCTTGAAGAGTGAATAAGCAGTGAGGGAGGAGAGGGACAATCCTGCAGGAGTGAAGACAGAAGTAGGGTATGGCCCTAAAAAGACAACAACAACCACAACAACAAATACAAAGTTTGACACCTACTATTTTCCACAAGCGGAATGTGTCAGAGATCAATATACAAATCAGGCTGGCCATTAATTCATTTAAAAATAACTGAGCAGCTGGAATCACTTGGTGCTGGGATAGATATGGGGGTTTTCATCAGCTTTGATGAAGACCGTGAGCCCCTTAGGCCGGGCTGGCTTCCCACTCTAAAAGGGAAAAAAGCACTGGGAAGTACCTGTCACTCATCTAACCACACCCCTCTCTATTCCTCCCTCTCCAGCTATTATGATGGAGCTCTATTAAACAGACCAGCCCAAGAGAAAATGGAAGGAAGGTTGCTATAATAAGATCATAACAGGGCAATTACGATGGATTATTGGCTAGGGCATGGAAATGCTTTCATTACAGTGAATTGCATCTCTTAGCTCAAAAACATTTTAGAAGCAAACAGATGAGTTACCAAATTACCACCTAGGATTCTTCAAGTTTAAGTTTATCTCACAAAAAGTAATTTTCCAAAACCACCCTAGGAGTTCCTGTCATGGCACAGCAGAAATGGATCCGACTAGGAGCCATGAGGTTGTGGGTTCAATCCCTGGCCTTGATCAGTGGGTTGGGGATCCAGCATTGCCGTGAGCTGTGGTGTAGGTCGCAGGCACAGCTGGGATCCTGTGTTGCTGTGGCTGTGGCGAAGGCCGGCGGCTGTAGCTCTGATTCGACCTCTAGCCTGAGAACTATGTTGTGGGTGTGGCCCTAAAAAGCAGGAGGAAAAAAAAAAAGCAAAACCACCCCAGCCACACGAGCCTATGCCATTCGTTTTGCTAATTCATGGAGCAAATGTTGATGATACTTGTATATACATTCAGCAAACCCAGACTCTGCCAAACTGTGAAGGGCCAATGACACCAGTGGATAAAGCCCAAGGGTACTTTAACATCAGTGCACCATTTGCTGGCCATCTCGCTCTCTTTTTTTTTTTTTCTTTTTAGGGCTGCACCCATTGCATATGGAGGTTCCCAGGCTAGGGGTCAAATAGGAGCTGCAGCTGCAGGCCTACGCCACAGCTCATGGCAACACTGGATCCTTAACCCGCTGATCAAGGCCAGGAATTGAACCTGCATCCTCACGGATACTAGTCGGGTTCGTTACTGCTGAGCCACAATGGGAGCTCCCTGGCCATCTCATTTACTGCAGGAATGCTGGAACCAGTGACCGCCGTGACTCAACATGCAGGCCAGGATTATCCATAGCGTAGTCTCTGTTTTTAGAAAATGTGCTTTTAACTGTTTTGTAGATGTGTACCCATACTTTAAGGAGGTACAAGTATAGTCAGAAACAAAAAACAAGAAATCCTGAAATGGGAACAGGAGAGGCATGACCTGCTCCCAGCTCTGTCTCCTTTTTCCTCTAAGACGAAATCTTTTGAATTCTCAGTTTTCTCATCTGTAAAGCAAATCAGATGAATTAGAATATCTCAACATTCCCTGTATTTGATTGACGAGCTCATTCAAGACCGGCTACATATTTTAAACACTTATGCTAAGTTGAGTGGGGTTCTTTGTTAAGGCTTGTGCTCAAGGTTAGAGGATTTAGATTTGCCTAAAATGCGATCTTCATCCATGCATCAGGGGCTCTCTCACCGCATATTTTGGTAATGCTGGGTTGTGCCAAGTAGGGCTGGTGTCTTCTTGCAGGACTTGTCCAGGACTTTAAGATATTGATATGAATTGTGATTCCTCGAGGGGGCTCCAAAGTCATTTGATCCTAAAACTAACTATTTTTTCTAAGGAGAGACACTCACGGGCAATGCTGCACTGCAGCCCTCACCCTCCATCCAACATTCGGCTCACTTATTGACCCTTCTGCCTAAAAATACAAGCGGGATGCCTCTGATAGGCTACTTGTGAGAACTCTGAGAAGTAACCTGCAGAGCAGAAATATTGAGCGCCTCTTTCTTTTAAAAACAACAGTAATAATAATAATAATAATAATAATGGCTCTTCCAAACCTGTTCTTTATGGAATCACTCTGGAAAAAGTCCCCCTCCACCAACAAAAAATCCAGAATTTCACCTGCCTTCTGCTATTTTGTTTTTAAGTCTTGATGTCTGAGTTGAGAGAGAGGAGGTTTTAAGATGAGTTTGAGGAACATTCACAGCATAGTGGTTGCTTCTTCTGGTTAGTGGCTACCTAAATTGTTATGGGAATATTGAAGTAAAGCATATAACTCGAAAGAGAAGGTGTAAAGTTGAGGTTTGGTGTATCAGACTGATTTGGGTTGAAACCCAGCTCTAGTACTTAGAAGTTATTGCAGCATAGTTAATCTCCCCAAATCTCACTTTCCTTATCTGTAGAGTGGGGATTGTGATAATAACTGCCCCATAGGGTAACCAGGGCTCTGACAGAAGATGTACTGAGATTTACTGAGCACCAACCACATGCAAAGCACAGAGAAAGCCAGCTTTACATTTAGAAAAAGACTCTGTTAACTGGTTGGTGCCTAAAATTCCTATTAATAAGGCCAGGATGTCTTATTAATCTACGTCCTTTCCTTCAGTAGAAAAATAAATATGATTCAGATTTAGAGGAGAAAAATGAATTGCTAAATGAAATTTACTAGCATGGGGGTAGTGAATAAATGTTGATCTAAAATAATAAAGAAGTAATTACCTAGCCCTGTTTTTTATCTTAAAAAAAAACTCTTTACTATATGAGACTTTCTCTTTCTCACCAGAAAGTTGCCAAATATGCCACAGATTTACATAACAATCGCTTCCTTTTAATGAAATACATAATATATAAGCTTTAGCCGTAAGGCTCCTCTTTAGTGCTAAAAATGAATATTTAAGACATTCAGTATTATAATGAATAAAACCTAAATCTTTTAGAACCGAATGTTCATCCTGACCCCTTATATTATTTCAAATGTATTTTATACTAATTCTTTTAAGAAAACTCTTTCTCCTGGATTAGTATTTCAACTATTTAAAAATGGATAAACTTTATTGTACATTATCACTTGAATAGACCAAATAATTTGAGTGCCTCTGTAGACAACTGGCTTTCAGATTGAAGCATGGTGATTTATTTTTAAAAATACAGAGAAATCATCAGCATTGAAATAGATTAAAATAGATGTCTTATTTAGAATTATAAAAGCAATTCCATTTTTCACTGTCACATTTAAAGCATGATTATTATTTTAAAAAGATATTTCAGAACTGATATTATGGGTTTATTAACAAGAAAGGCCACCCTGTAATAGTACAGTGATAAAGAATGAAGGGTGAAAAACAAGCAGAATATCTTTTACTTTTTTTGAATCCATCTAAATGAAAATCATTTACACAAAGACAAATGGGACCCAACTATGAAATTACCAGGGCCACCTATTATGCTGTAATAATTAGAAATCATATGAAGATGATACACAGACACACAAAGTAAGTTGTCAAGAAGTAAGTCATCAGAGTTCCCGTTATGGCATAGCTGAAACGAATCCGACTAGTAACCATCAGGATGCGGGTTTGATCCCTGGCCTCACTCAGTAGGTCAGGGATCTGGTGTTGCCAAGAGCTGTGGTGTATGTCGCAGACACGGCTTGGATCCTGCGTTGCTGTGGTGTGGTGCTGGCCAGCAGGTGCAGCTCCAATTCAACCCCTAGGCTGGGAACTTCCATACGCTATGGGTGTGGCTCTAAAAAGCAAAAAAGGAAGGAAGGAAGGCGGGGGGAGAAAGAAGGAAGGAGAAGTAAGTCATCAAGCAAAGTGGGATCACTTATAAAACTAGAGCTTCATATAAAAGAGTAATTAAAGTATTCTTCATCTATACATGTGAGAAAAGGTTTCAGGCTCCCAGCTCAAGGCAATAGACCAAACACACATCTATTGCTCTTCCACCTCAAATTCTCCTGGCAAAGATTTATTGAGCATCTATTTTCTAATAGGCAATTTAAATGGAAAGAACTTCTAAGAGGATGAACGTGGTAGGGGGTCCATCAGGAAACTAGTACTCGGGGGGCATATTCCAAACTCAGGAAGCAGATGAATTAAACTGCAAACCCAGAGAGGTCATCAAAAGTATAGCCCTGGAAAATTTGGTGGTAATAAATTTGCCCTGAGGAGCAGTAAACTCCAGATTCCTCTTATTTATCACCTAAGCAGGAGTCAGCAGACTTTTACTCAGTCCCTACCCTGGGAAGCTCCATATGCCACAGGTGTGGCCCTAAAAAAAATACAAAAAAAAAATCCCTGAAGCTTATATTCTGATCTATGTGTGAATGGCGTCAGGCAAGACAATAAATATATGAGAAAAGAATAAAGTGCTAGAAGGTGTTAAGTGCCAAAGGAGGAAGCCAAAGAGGAAGAGGAGTTGAGTGAGTCATGGCTGGAGTGCGGGGGCATGTCTACCAGGGTGGCAGGGAGAAGCATCTTTGAGGGGAGGGTCGAGCAAACACTGAAGGGAAGGGAGGAATCAGTCCCCTTCCTTTCTGTTCAGGGGAAGAGCAGTCCTAACAAAGCAAACTTTTAGGACAAAGTTCCCAATGTGGGAACCTGCCTGTATGTTCTAGAAACTTCTAGGAGGCCATTGTGGCTGGCGCAGAGCTGGTCAGAAGACACCTGATCACCGCAGTGGACAAAACTGAGACCTAAAATCTCAGTGAGGGGAACAAGACCCTGCCGCAGGGTTTTGAGCAAAGGATCTGACTTACAATTCACAAGAACAGCTGAGGCAGCTGGGCAGGGGCTGATGGGATGTAGAGGGCAAGGGTGTGACCAGGTGGGAGGCAGTCAGAGGCAATGCCCATAATCCAGGCTGGAGATGAGAACGGCTCGGAACAAGAAGAATGGCCATGACAGAGGGCAAAGTGGTTGGATTCCAGATGCACTGGGCATGAGGTGCGGGGGAAAGAGGGGGTCAAGGATGACTCCAAGGTCATCCTAGGAAGGTTGGAGTTGCCTCGAATGAAGCCTAGGGTGGAGGCCATGAGGAGGTCGGTCCTGGACATGTGCTACACTGCAGTGAGGTTATTCTTTTCAAAGAAGACTTGCATCATGCCTGGTCCATTCTTAGGGTTTTCCTCTTCCTGGGCCATCTGAAGACGAAGATCCTCAGCATGGCCTCTGTAAGGCTCACCATTGGGTCCCTACTGCCTCTCTGGCTGCATATTAGTACCAGACTTCTTTGGGCCACACTGGCCTCTCTTCTGCTCCTTGAACATGGATGCTCTTGCCAGTCTCCAGCACCAGCAATTCCCCTGCCTGGAATGCCCAGCCTCCTCCCTCTCCCGCTGCCCTCATTTATCTCAATTAAATCCTGCTCAAGCTTCAGATCTCAGCTCTGACACCATTACCTTAAGGAAACCTCCAGGTCTCCGATATACTCTCTCCCAGTGCCCTACATCTGTTTCCTGTAATTATATAATTGCATGTTCATTTGATTCATGTCATTATTCCCAATGGACTATAAACTCCCAGGGGGCTGGATGCACGTGTTTTGCTCGCTGCTGTACCTCCAGTGCCTTGCACAGTATCTGCATATAGTAAGTACTTAGTACATGTCTGTTGAATGAGTGAATTATGGTTTACTACCCATCTAAAAAAAGTATCAGTTTTTTTGTCTTTTTTTTTTTTGTCTTTTTAGGGCTGCACCCAAGGCATATGGAAGTTCCCAGGCTAGGGGTCGAAATGGAACTGCAGCTGCTGGCCTACATCACAGCCACAGCAACTCGGGATCCAAGGTGCATCGGTAACCTACACTGTAGTTCGAGGCAACACTAGATCCTTTAACCCACTGAGGGAGGCCGGGGATTGAACCTGCATCTTCATGGACGCTAGCTGGATTCTTAACCCACTGAACTACAACAGGAACTCCAGAAAACAGCAGCATTTACATTTACTTTTTTCTTCCAGTCTTTGAATAATTCTAACATAGGGAATACTAAGCTGGAAAAAAACACAAAAGAAATGACACATCATCATTTATAATAATTACTAATATCCCTGACAATTTATTATGCTTGTTACCTAGTCTGAGCTCATAATGCTAGCTGCATGACAGGCCAGTAAATCTAGAGACGAGTTTTTGGAGCAAGGAATGCTGACTTTATTTGGAAAGCCAGCAAACTGAGGAGACTGTGGACCCATGTCCCAAAGCACTGTCTTGCCTGAGTTAGAATCCAGGCTTCTTTTATACAAAGAGGAGGGAGTAAAGTCAAACATTTCCTGGTTCCTGTCAGCCTCCAGAGCGGAGGTGTTAATTTCTTACTTCTTCCAGTCATTCACAAGTGGGCCTGGTCAGGATAGTTCCTGTGAGCTAAACAAAGGTATTTTAGCTTAATGCTCAATATCTGGGAAGCAGGGTTCCCACTGATGGGCCATTATGTATATGCTTAGAGACAACATCCATTTAGTGATGGGCTTATAATATACTACAAAGATTCTTCCCTATTACATCCTCGTTAGGTGGTCTAAGGCACGAATGGTCCCTTTCCTATAAAATATGGCGCTGCTCGCTAGAAGGTTCTGCTCAGAAACCAGAGTGTTCTACAGAGTTGCATCATCTGTCACCTTGAAGACAGAGACAGATAAGTCACTTGACTCTGCTTTGGCCATTAAAATGGGAGCCAGACCGATAAGCCTCAATTCTAGCAGAGGCCTTTAAGGGCTAGGATGCGAACCTCCGACTCTGCTCACCTGGATTGGCTTCCTGTGGCTGCCATGAGAAATTACCACCACTGCGTTGCTTCAAACAACAAAAAGATACTCTCTCACAGTTTGTGAGGATGGAAGTCCCAAATCAACGTGTCACCGAAGCCATGCTGCTTCTGCTTCTTCTGAAGGCTCTGGGGAAGACTCTTCTCTTGACTCTGGCAGGTTCTAGTGGCTGTTGGCAGTCCTTGACGTTCCTTGGCTTGTAGATGCCTCACTTCAATCTCTGCCTCCGTCTTCACTGGGCCTTCTTGTGTGTCTCTGTGTGCCCATAGCTCTCTTCTTTCTCTTATAACATCACAAGGATTTAAGGCTCACCCTAATTTGGTGTGACCTCATTGTAAATTGGTTACATCAGCAAAGACCTTACTTCCAAATAAGGTCACATGATAGATTCTGGATATTGGGACTTGAAAACAGCTTTTGCGGGGTTGGGGGAGGACATAATTTAATCTATTACAATACTCTACACTGGCAGGCATGAAGCACAAGTCGAGATGGAGCCTTCATCAGCCTGAGTCCCAGAGCCACTGTAATGAGAGATTTGTAGCTCCCAGTTCACCTCACTTCAGGCACATGTCCCCTGAGTAGAGGAGCAGGCTGAATCAACTGCTCCAGGTATTTGTCCTTCTAGCTTTTTGATGACTATATTTAAGTGATTCATGTAAATTCAGTGTGTTCGCAGTGTATATCTCTTTCTTGTGAACTGTCTCAGACTGTCCTCCATAGGGTATATTCTGTTGATCATCCATTCCTAAGTGACTGGCTGCTATATGCCTATCATTGTACTGTGTGCCAAGAGGAGTGTGAACACAGACATAAGGATCCTAATTGCAAGGCGTGTGTAATCTAATCCAGTGGGCAATCAAGAAAAAACTGTCGGTGTTGGCTGAAATTGTCAGAGGGTATCAAATAATAAAATTGTCAGAGGGTATCAAATAATAAGACAATGCTAATAGGGCTCCGGTATGTTCTAGGAACTGTGCTAAGCAATTTATAACCTCCGGGGAGGCTATACACCATGAATTTGGAATTTTTTGTGGATTTTTTTTTGTTTTATTGAAGTATAGTTGATTTACAAGGTTGTGATAACTTCTGCTGTACAACGAAGTGACCCAACCATATATTTACACATATCCATTCTCTCTGGTTCTTTCCCACATAGATTATCGCAGAACACGGGGTAGAATTCTTTGTGCTATATAACAGGTCCTCGTTGCCAACGGCTCCTTATACCTCAGTGTGCGTGTGCCAGTCCCACGCGCCCAGTCCATTCCTCCCCCCTGACCCCACCTGTCTCCTTTAGCAACCATAGGTTTTTCAAACACTGTTGAGTCTGTTTCTGTCCTACACATAAGTTCATCTGTATCCTTTTTCTTAGATTTCAGGCATAGGTGATATCATAGCGATGTTTGTCTTCCCTCGTCTGTGACAGTTTCTAGGTCCAACCATGTTGCTGCAAATAGCACTATTTCATTCTTTTTTATGGCTGGATAATATTCCACTGCCTAGATGGGCCCCCATCTTCTTGAGTGTGGAATTTTATATCCATTTCATAAGTGAGAAAACAGAGCCTTAGAAAGTGACCACCTTGCCCAGTGGTCACTGAGAATTCCAGTCCCAGCCAGTCTGATTCACAGCCTGGAGTCTATGGATTTTTCTGTACTGCTCCTTCAACAGCTAAGCCTTGGTGGTCAGCTAGAATGTGGGAGTTTCCACTTGACCTACACAAAGTTTGGTTCTCCTATAGTTATCCCAAAGCTGCCTTGATTGTGTGACTATATTAGCAGTGAGAAACAGAATGAAATAGTTAAGGTACTCTTCAACTTCTCTTTCCGTAATGGCCTTCCTAACTGATTTTTATGAACTAATTAAACTCAACTTTTCATCCCTGCCTTTATGAGATGGAACGAACTTTCAGGCTTCAATTTTCTAACTTGGCCATGTATACAAAAATCTGTCATATCAGAGGCCTTCATTTCTCCTTTAAAGCATTAAAACAATAAAAAGGAACAGCAGGATCAAAAGAAACAACATGAAACAAAACCAACCCTATTTTTTAGTGTTTCCAACCTTGTTTCAAAACAGCCTTATTTATGAGGATTGTTTTCCAAACAGGAGTATATGAAGCCATCTACTTTTGAAAACTGATTTTCATATGGAGGCCTAACCTGTTTTTTTTTATGCCTGAAGAAGCAGGGAATACCCAAGCTGGCATTCAGTAGTAACCAATATGAAATAGACCATTTTTTCAAAGTTGTAGGAATGTCAAAATCTATGTTGACTGGTTTTTACATTTACCTGGCAGCATTCCCATGCTAGCGTTGGCATGGAGACTGGAAAAGGAAACTTTCCACCAATCTGTCACTTGCTACTGTTTCCACTTATTTGACTGTGAATCCAATTTTAACAATTTTTAAAACTTTAAAAAAAAAAAGGTTTGATGCTTTTTTTGTTTTCTCTTTCAAGACATTTCCCAAACATAAAAACATGCATGCAAAAGCTTTTTAAAATCATTCAAAGATTTGGTTTTCCGAATATTCAGCTGTTTAACATTCAGATAATTGCTTGCTTATTTTTTTTTTTTCCACATTCAGTCTGAATGCTTTGGCATGGGGAAGCCCCACAGTCTGAAAGTAACTTTGTGCGTACTCTCCTCACTGTATTTATTATAGAGGCTGGAAGAGGCATCTGCTTTTCAACAGTTTGTAGTGCTGACTGGGACCAGGGAAAACCAGAGGTTCTGAGGTTCCAGGAAGAAAGCTGGGGTTCCCAAAACCTCAGTGGAAGCAACTTTGGCATGGTCACACTTGGGTATTATTGAAATCATTTTCGTTGACGAAAAACAGGCTGAGATTCTTGGAGGTAGGCTCAGGGTCACAGGTGGAAGGCAAATCTGTCACTGGTCCTTTCATAGGTGGCCTAGAACCCACCAGGCAGTCAAGTCATATTTATGGGAATGAACGAAAGCCAATGACACCCTATCACATCTTATGAAGACTGAAGGGTGATTATCCTGGACTGGGAAGTAGAAGACAAGAGAGCTAGCTGTCTACCTAGGGCTTATGGGGCCTCAGGCTGGCACCCGAAGCCTGGCCATCTCCTAATTTCGCTTTGGCATCATCCTGAACTGCTCTGCCGGCAGCTGGCGCCTACTTTAAAGGAAAATCAGAGAGCAGAGGTTCGGGAACAGATGTGAGCAGCAAGGGACAGCATTTGAAATGAAAGACATAAATTGGACTCCCACGGCTGGAAGGACAAACCCCCTCAGTGTCGTCAGGGATGTGGGATGAGGGGGTAATTTTGCCCTCCCTTGCTGCCCCCCGCCCCGCCCCCGGCCCCGTCTTCCACGTTTCCAGTGTGTGTGTTTGATGTCTGTCTTTCCTGTTCGGTTATTGGACCCTGAGGAAGGTGGCACACAGCGGGAGCTCTGTAAAGACCCGCTGAACAAATGACCAAATTCAGAGGCTCTCAGGACTTCCCTTGCTCTCCCCCCGTGTGTCCACAGAGCCGGACACGTAGTAGGCGCTGCCTACACATCTGGAGAGCAAATGAGCTGCAAGTTTGTGGCTCTGTGCACGTGGAGCTCGGGAAACCAGGACAGCAGAGGAGGGTGTCTCCGACCACAAAAGCGATGCGGGTGCGTGCGGAAGGCGGCGGCGGGCGCCAGGCGAGGGGCCGGCCGGGAGCAGGGCGCCGTGTCGGGGGCGCTGCCTGCGTGGCGCCCGGGGCGGGGGCGCGGGGGGCCGCGGCGGCACGTGCGCGCTGGGGACGCGGGCCGGGCCGGGCCGGGTGGGCGCGGGGGGTGTGCCCGCGCGGTGGCCCCCGCGTGTGCAGCTGGCCGGGCGGCGGCGTGAGTCACGGCGGGGCTAGCCTTTATAACCGCCGGCGGGCTCGCGCAAGCCGCCCGCCGCGCCGCTCCGCGCTCCGGCCCGCGCGCCCCCAACGGCCCCCCAACCGCCTGCCAGGCCCGAGGGCGCCATGAGGAGCCCGCGCTGCGCCCCGCTGCTGCTCCTGCTGCTGCTGCCGCCGCTGCTGCTCACGCCCCCCGCCGGGGACGCCGCAGTCATCACCGGGGTAAGCGGCCCTCGGCGCACCTGTCCACAGGGGATGCACGCCCGCTGCGCGCCCGAGGGGCTCCGGCGGGGACGGGAGGACCGCGATGGGAAATCAGGGCCCCCCCCCGGGGCGGTTTCGCTCCCGGGTGGGGACACCTGCCCCAGTCGCCCCTTGGCTCACTTGGAAAAGTGTCGTGCTCCCCAGGCAACGGGCGGCCGGGACATCGGGCTTGCCCTGGAGGAGGAGGTGACCACAGGCTCACCCCGCCACCTTCATCACGACCTTCTCCCGCTTGCTTCCCCCTCTGTCCTCGTGTTCGCTCTGTTTTCCTCTTAAGAGGAAAGAAGTTTCCTTTCGGGGTGTTCTCAAGTACTTTTCCCAGACATTCCAGCCTCTATTTTAAAATTTAAGGGGCCCCTTCCTGAAATGCAAAGGTACACGATGAAAACCCCCAGATCCCGGGAGTCTTAAAGCGTTGTCAGGGAGTTTGCTTCCCAATGCATCCTCCGCAGAAACCCCTTGAAATAACTTGATCCGAGGCCCTGTGTGCACTTTGCAAAGCAATGTGGATGCTTCTTTCTGAGTTCTGGGTTTTTTGGGGTTTCGCGGAGTCTGGGGTGGGTAGTGCTCCAGCGACCTGGGGTTCTCCCTGTAAAAAGTTTTCCATTTCCAGTTTCTGATAAAGCACTTCCAGGGCTCAGGCTTCATTATGGGGTAAGATGCCATGTAGACGTTTCTATTTAGAGAGATGTTTTCATCATTGTGAAAGTAGGAACTGGTTCAGGTCTCTCCTCCATCCACCAACAGTTTTCTTTGTGTGGATCTGAAGGATGACTTTACAGCACAAAATTAAAATGTCTAGTTTGCTTTACATCAGCAATGCAAACCCGCTACCATTTCCTGGGTGTTCAGCTGCTTTATTCTTCTAAATCTGAATTTATTTTATACCTCCATTAAATTATTTCTAAGTGCACATATAGGCTTTAAATAAAGCTTCTGTGTTTGAAATGATAATACCTAGATAATGAAATAACATTTAATTTTAAGGGAAATGTCATTCTCTCGAGAAAATTAAGCTCTTTTGTCTCCATGTTAGTTAATAGCTTTATAACATGTTGATAGTCCTTCTACAGTAACAGTATTTGGTTACAGCCAGTAGAAATTTGGGTTACAGCCAATAGATATTTAATTATAAGCATTGTGGTATTTATTAGAATAGCTGATAGAGATTTTTACAAATGTATTTGAATAGCTTTGTCAGTCCCTGTGGTTGAGAAAAAGTTTTTACATGTTTCTAATACATGAGAATTGAAACCTGATTAGTTCACCCCCTCCCCATCTTCCCCTGCTGGCTCATTTAAAATTTCTCCTAATCCTCTGAGCCCAAAATTCCTTTGTGATATAAGTATCTTTTTGTTCCATTCACAAGACAACACTATTTGAGTAGGTCTGCAGTGGGTAAGAGATGAAGGGCATCAGGAAACAGCTGTCTAATTAAAAATATATAAACCTATACAATTCTTTGTAAATATTTCCAAGAGTTGCAGCTTTTCCGTTACAAAATGCAATTTTATCACATTGAATGTTTATCTGTTCGGGTTTAGACTAGGCTTATTATATTTCTTTATGTGCTGTTTTTCTTGTTGATTTAAGTCATTGCTACAGGAAAAAAAAGAATTAATTTTTTCCCCCTAAAACAACATGGCAATAAAGAAATGGAGTTATGTTTCCATGACAGGAACCATCTGTAGTCAAAGGAAAAACTCAATAACTTATCTAGATACATCATCTCTAAGATGTTAAGCATCCAAGTGATTGATTGAATTTTAAGAGATTTTGGCTGGATTTTGATCATCTTATTAAAAGAGCTAGTGGGGCTTCAGAATTCCTGGTGCTGAGCATCTGTTGAAATAAAATATTGCTTGAAGCCTCCATCTTAAATATTTACTTTTTGGGGGGTAAGACATGTAGTTATTTTTTAAATGATTTATGTATCCACATAGATTTGTTAAAACCATATTGGAAAAGATCGTATACTGAACATCTCATTCTTGGAATGTAATGGCTACATATATGTGATTTCTAGCATACAGATAAAAATGGGAAAATGGAAATGTTTAAATATCTTCCTATAAATGTCCAAACACTCCAAGATGAAAATTGTAGTTTTTATCCAGCTATTTATAGCTGGAGAAAAAAGTCTAAGGGGCGGGAAAACAACTCTAAAGCAAGATAATGTATCACTTGTAATGAAAAATAATGAATGAGAGTGTGCCCGTATATTTATGCTTTGAGAAGTTATAGCTGTTCCCAAAACTAAGAACTTTGAAGAAGTATTTTAGTTGCTTTCATTAAATCTACATTTAAATTTGTATCTGAATTATTGATTTTTTAGCTTCTTACATATATAGTACAGAATGCTTTTACCTTATCGTTAGCAAAACAGATTATTGCACACCATTCAAACAAAGCATCCTGTTTTATGGTTGATTCTAGGGAAGAACAATGGTTCTTCAGATCTATTTTCATGCAAATAAGTTTAGACTTCATTATTTACCTCTATTTAGTCAAATATGGAAATTCCTCCATAGTTGATTCTTTGATTACATGTATTTACAATTTTTATATTAGGAACAAATGTCTTGAGTAATCACTGCTGGTAATTTCATTTCTAAATCTGATGGATCTCGTAGAATAGTTCAGCTAATTTTGTAATGTACGCATATGTATATCCTCAGCCAAGAATTTCCTTTCTGTAGCATACTCATTTCCCCCCACCCCCCAAAAAAAGAATAACAAAAAGCAAAGGTTTTGATCTGTCCATTCTCAACCTATGAGATTTCCCTCTTTTAGAAGAAAATGGTGAAAATCAAGTAAGTGGTATAAGAAACATCAAGTCTAGTGAACCAAAATCAAATATTTGAAGGAGAAAATGACTAGCACTTTTAAAATTTACATCAGTGCTGTTATGGGTCCCGAGCATTTCACGCCAGATTTAGAAACCATTTAAATATCTTTTTAATATTGGGCCCAGTGTATTCTGCAGTTAATAGTCATAAAATCTTGTGATTCAATTTATATAATTCCTAATGCCCATGTATGATAAAAGACTAATAGAGACTCATTCTTCAAGTTCAAAGCCAGTTCAGCCGCAAAGCACAGAAGAAGAGAACTGATTTTTTTTAATGGTATGGTTTAAGATTTTTGTAATGTATAGGCCATTATTTAGACTATTTTTCAATAAAGACAAAAATCTCTTCTGATCCGATTTTGTTGTAATACGTTCAAGCAAATGAAGTTACAGTTCTTTTTTATATGTGATTTTATTAAAATCGTAGTGGTTGGCTAGTAAATGAGCATTTTTTAATGCTAATTTTAGATCCCTTTAACCTGAGTCTTTCCCATTATCTATATTTATCTGTTTGTTTATCACATTTCAGGCCTGCGACAAAGACCCCCAGTGCGGTGGAGGCATGTGCTGTGCTGTTAGTATCTGGGTTAAGAGTATACGGATTTGCACACCGATGGGCAAAGTGGGAGACAGCTGTCATCCGATGACTCGCAAAGTTAGTATATACCTTCTTATTCATGGTGATTCTCTTACTCTGCGTGGCTCAACTCCGAGCAAAGCCTGTGGGACCTGAAACCCAGGATAAACCCACTGAAAGTTGGAAATGAGAGAAGATGACAATGGAAAAACCACTCCCTTTCCCCTCCCGCTTTCCACTTGAAAGAATTATGTCCTTTACCGTCTTTATTCTAGGGATGATTTACATATCATTGCTGTCCTGGCCTTAGAAATATTTTATGGAAGTATTTTCAGGAGTTCCCATTGTGGCTCAGCAGGGTTTAAGAACCTGACATAATATCCATGAGGATGCGGGTTCTATCTCAGTGGGTTAGGGAGCTGATGTTGTTGCAGGTTGCAGCATAGGTTGCAGATGCAGCTCAGACCCAGTGTTGCTGTGGTGGCTATAGTGTGGGCCGGCAGCTGCAGCTCCAATTTAGCATCTAGCCCAGGAATTTCCATATGCCATGGGTTCAGCCATAAAAAGAAAGAAAAAAAAGGTAATTTCAAGCAGGTAAATTTGTCTCAAAATTTTTATGTCTGGTATGGAATGCTCGTATACATATATATATATATGTATATATATTATACATGTAAATATATAATATAATATATATAGTATATATGATGCTTCTTTGCACAAATCAGAGTATGAAGGCTCTTGAAAACACTTTCATATCAGACCGACTGAAAAGGCAGAATTAAATCAGTCTGCATTTTGTTTTTTTGCAGAAAATCATCTGTGACGCAATCACTCTTGCGTCTTATTTCAAAGTCCTGGATGTTCACTCTGCACATAAGATACGTTGTTGACAACCCTGAAGGTTAATGATATTTAACTTTCTTTTATTACCTAACAAACAGCTCAGCATCACAATGACCTAAACACCACTTTTGAAAAGTTATTGACAAGAAGTGGCAGGACCCATGGCAGGATAGGCTGGGGCTTTAGAGGCTGTGTCCCCAGGGCTTGCGGACTCTCCTGTCTGCAGTTACAAGACAACTTTATTCATTCCTGCAAGGGAACGGGTGGTGAACAGGAAGGAGCTGAGAAGTGTGTGGAGGCCGGACGGTCTTTGCCCTTTAGAGTCAAAACGTCTGAAGCTCACTATGGTCGCAGCAAAATCCCCAGGGGTAGATACCAGGTTGCAGGTGCCTTGCTCTCCTCATGTCACAGCCTCGTTCACCCAGCAGTTATGGGAGGTCTGAGGGTGCTGAACGGACACATCCTAGGGCTGGTGGCTTGTTGGAGGCAAGTGCAGTCCTCTGCAGCGTTGTTTCTACACGTTGTATACTCTCATCTTAAAATGGATTGAATGTTTACAAGCAAACTGAATTCTTTGTTCTGCCTCCCCCGACCCCCCACTTGTAGCTTAGGGTTTCAAACCGTAGGAAGAACCAAAACGTCTTTGCTATATGCCACAGTCACAGATAACAGCTAATATTTTGACTCTCTCTGAATGAAATGGGAAATAAATTGGCCGGGGTTTCGCTCTAGACACTGTGATGGGGACAGGTGGTTTGGGCCCCTGTGAAGGCGGAATTGAGCTCTCCTGTGGTTTCCTTGAGAAATACTTCCTGTTCCGTTTACCATTCCGCCCCACAGTTTTACCGCTAGAGACGGTACTGTGGTTTTTAAGTATGAGAGGCAGCGTTTATTCTTGGCCATTTGGGGACAGGAAAGGTTTAAAACCGTTAGCTGTCTGGCTCAGTGACCAACTCCCCCCCTGGGGGAGGGGAAGCCGGCCCAGCTGCCCTTGGCATTGATCTCCATTTTTTTTTTTTTCCATCAACCCTATGGACTGCGAGTCATCTTTTGTACATCTGAGTCGTTGTCGCTGAAAAGTTTTCTCTTAACTCTCCCTTCTTTAAGAATTTTGCTGTCTTTGTACAGTGTTAGTACACCCTGGAGTACCTTAGGCACTGGAATCTCGCAGCCGGTTTCCTAAAACAAGTGACAAGTGACACATTCTGAGGAACTATTTCTGTATAAAGAGCAATCATAGGTGCCACTTGCTGAATGCCGTGGTGTACCAGGTACTCGATATTAAACTCAGTGTATGTGTTTCTCGCGTAATACAACAAGCCAGTGATGTAAGGCTGGTTTTGGTCCCATCCTCTGAACAGCCACATTCAGCCTCAGAGGGGCTCGGTAACTGGTTGAGGTCACAGGCGATAGGTCAGAGGGCAGGCTCTGGATGTCCCTTCTTTCTGACACTCCACTGTCTCTGTGGGCTAAACCACTCTATTCTCTGAAAGCTATTGTTGTCTTTAATTTGAACATTTGTTTTTAGTGCAGTTGGCACAAACTGGTTTGTGTGGGGAAGATGTTCACTGAAATGCAGGATAATGGTCCAGAACTAGAATTTGTCTCATCCTATAGTTGTGATGAGATCAGTTGTCTCATCCTATAAGTTTCCACATCTGAGTTATTTTGAAAAGAGAACCAGAATTCTCTTTCCCTGATTCCTACAGTTTGTAGTTCAGGTTTAATGCAAGGTCGGTTCTGAAAGGAAACAACGTCATTCTCCTCCCATAAACCCAGGTACGTCTCTGTGCTGTATTTTTATCACGGTTTCAATAGAAGTCTATAATAACAAATGATGGTTTTCTTGGTAGAATAAGTGATAAAAGAACTGAAGTCCTAAAAAATATAATAAAATTTTAGTGTTAAACCTGAACCTACCTCCTGTTCAGATACTCACTTGAAATGTGTTTCTAGAACACAATGTTATAGGTTTTCATATTGGTTATTTTTCCTGTCCTTAAAATACATTTTCATAGGTCATTTCAATGACCTGTTTTTAGTCCCAGTGTTGTTCCTTGTTTCGGGCGAAATTAACTTACCGTGGTGAAAATCTTATTCTTCCAGAGTATCTTGCAACTGTAAGCTATTCAAAACAACTCAAGAAAAAAACATTTTTAATAAATATATCCTGGTGAAATATATCCTGAAATCTTATGGCTCCTTAGGAGATGGGGAAAATGTAGATAGCCTCTGTATAGAAAATTATGTTTTAATGTGATGTGTTCATTACTCACTCTTTCTCTCCCCAGTTTTCTTTTTGTTTTATTTTAGAAAAAAAAATGGATTAACTCTGATTGCAGTCACAGGGCTTGGTGATTTAAAAACACAAGGCTATGAACAGGCAAGGACTACACCTGCTCAAATTTTAAACTTTCCATTTTGGTTTGGCTTAGACATTAGCCACAGATGTCTGCTTATTTTGATGAAAGGAATAGTACTGCCTGAGTGAAAGTGAGACTATAAGCAAGGACTGGTGGCCACTAGAGTTGTGTTTACTATTTTGTTTTAGATACATCAATTTATAGAGTGTACAGTCACTGCCAGGTTGCAGTTTTGTAATTGTAAAATTTTTAACTTCACATTTGATAATTCAAAAATAGAATAAAACATAAGTCTACCTAAGAAGACAGGGTACATGTTTTCTAAATACATTTTAGGCAAATGATAATTTTCACATGTATTAACTTTTAGCAGTTTTTTTAAATAATTAAGAATGCGTTACCAAATCATATGTCTACTGGTAATAGTTTATTGTGTAAGAAATAGTCATTTCTGGAGTTCCCATCGTGGCTCAGCCATTAGCGAACCCGACTAGCACCCATGAGGATGCAGGTTCAATCCCTGGCCTTGCTCACTGGGTTAAGGATCTGGCGTTGCCATGAGCTGTGGTGTAGGTTGCAGACGTGGCTCAGATCCCGCATTGCTGTGGCTGTGGTGTAGGCCAGCGGCTACAGCTCCGATTCAATCCCTAGCCTGGGAACCTCCATATGCCGCGGGTGCGGCCCTAAAAAGACAAAAAGACCAAAAAAAGAAAAAGAAAGAAACACTTATTTCTATTCATACCCTAATGGCTGCACCTTTGGCATATGGACGTTCCCAGACTAGGCGTTGAATTGGAGCTGCAGCTGCCAGCCTACACCACAGCCACAGCAACGCAGGATCCAAGCTCTATCTGCGACCTACACAACAGCTCATGGCAAAGCCAGATCCTTAACCCACTGAGTGATACCAGGAATCAAACCCACATCCTCATGGATACTTGTCGGGTTCTTAACCCACTGAGCCACAACAGGAACTCTTATGTTCCCTTCTTTAACACAATTTGACCCTGTTTTGAGAGAAACAGTCATTTCTGGAGTTCCCACTGCTGTGTCATACCAGCACTATTTTCTCTTTAAAAGTGCTGCCAGGAGTTCCCGCTGTGGTGCAGCAGATTAAGGACCAGGCATTGTCTCTGCAAGGGCAGTTTCAATCCTCAACCCCACGCAGTGGGTTAAGGATCCGGCATTGCTGCAGCTGTGGCATAGATCCCTGGCCCAGGAACTTCCATATGCCATGGATGTGGCCCCCCAATTTTTTTTTTTTAATTAAAAAAATACAAGTGCTGGAGTTCCTGTCGTGGCGCAGTGGTTAACGAATCCAACTAGGAACCATGAGGTTGCAGGTTGGATCCCTGGCCTTGCTTAGTGGGTTAACGATCCGGCGTTGCTGTGAGCTGTGGTGTAGGTTGCAGACGCGGCTTGGATCCCGCGTTGCTGTGGCTGCGGCATAGGCCAATGGCTACAGCTCCGATTAGATCCCTAGCCTGGGAAACTCCACGTGCCGTGGGTGCGGTCCTAAAATGACAGAAGGCAAAAAAAAAAAAAAAAAAATACAAGTGCTGCTATCATATTGAGAACCGTGTCTTCTCAAGAATGCTAAAGGGTCCGCCTCGGTCGCTTCTAGAATTTGCTGGTTAGAAACCTAGACTGTTAGAAATGTTGCTCTGAGTGTGTAGTTGCTTCTAAAGTAAACCATCACATTTGCATGGAATGACTAGCTCTTTGGCCCTATTTGCACATCTGAAGATGCATCTTCTGTGATCACTTTGTCCGGCCTTAGCTGACTGTTGGACAACTCTTAGGTTTGTCATACAGTGAATATAAACCTAGGAGGGGGTAGGCCAGTCGAGGAACTGGCAGGTACTTACTTAGTATATCATATCGAAAATCATGGGCTATGCAGTTAAGAGCCCCTAGGAAAGGGGAGGAGAAAACTGCTACTGGCTGGTCCAGTGGAGAAAGGCTCGGTGGAGGGAGGGAGGGACTCAGGCTGGATCTTGAAAAAGGATAAAAATAAGACAAAGGCATCCAGGTGTGAAGGGGACCTGCAGGAGAGTCTCGGGGTTGGGGCTGACCTGGGTTGACACTTCCACAGTCTCAGTGCCCTGGGTAAGAAAAAAGAATAACACAAAGACATTTTTGAAGGTTTCACAAAAGTACGCGATTTTGTGAACACGTTGCCGGGGCCCTTCCTAGATCCTAGAGGGCCTGGCTTGAGCAAGAGCCTTTGGTTTCCAAGTTTTTGGGCATCGATCAGTGCCAGGCTGGGGGGCTGTGGCAAAGGGGGAGCCCAAGGACCTGAGAAGGTCACCCCTTTACCTGCAGGGAACTCACAGCTTATGGTGCGGTTGGGGGCAGGAGACAGGTATTTAACCGATAGCTTCTTAGTGTGTCCACTGTCCCAGGCTGAGTGCTCACAAACAAGAGTCCCTTTCTCCCCAGAGCCTGGTGCCTGGGCCCGCTGGAACTGGGTTTGACTGTGACATGCTCCTTTTCTTGCTGGGGGTGACCTCAGTCAGATACATTACTTCACCTCAAGAGGAAGCTGCTTAGATCCTTTCAAAATGAGGCATAAAGGGTTCCGCGTTGTGGTGCAGTGGTTAACGAATCCGACTAGGAACCATGAGGTTGCAGGATTGATCCCTGGCCTTGCCCAGTGGGTTGAGGATCCAGCGTTGCCGTGAGCTGTGGTGTAGGTCGCAGACATGGCTCAGATCTGGTGTTGCTGTGGCTGCGGCGCAGGCCGGCGGCTACAGTTCCGATTAGACCCCTAGCCTGGGAACCTCCATATGCTGTGGGTGTGGCCCTAGAAAAGAAAAAAAAGAAAAGAAGAAGAACAAAATGAGATATAAATCTGGCCCGCCGCTTTAGTGTGACATTCATCCACAGTGCCTTTCTGAGGCCTGGCCCATGGCAGGCCACCAGCATTATTTTTCCTCTCTGCTGCTTTTGCTGCTGACAACCCACATGCCAGGCCAAAGAATGACCACAGCATCAAGATGCACAGAGCACAAGACTGAAACCACGAGGGCACTTTTAGCACCCCAAACCGTCTTACTGGGTATCTGTCATCAAAAGTCCCGTGACAGGCAGAGGCCTTTCCTCTGCTGTTCATCACTGTATCCACACACCTAAAATAGGGCCCCGTGTACGGGCATCAATCCATAAAATGTCTACTGACTGAATGAATGAAAAGAAACATGCTTGGTGTTCTCTGACAGTTTGACATGCTTATTGCAGTTCGAGGTCACTCATCCTTGGCTGCTTTTCCTTGGATTTCTCTGCCTGTGGCAGTTTTTCTCACCCTCCGCACTGCACTGCTGACATTTTAGATCAGTTAACTCTTTGCCAGTGGAGACCGTCTCATAAGTTGTGGGATATTCAGCAGCAACCTTGGGTATCACTAAATGCTAATAATCCTGCTCCCTCCCACCATTTGTGACGTATACAAATGTCCCTCTGGGGAGTGGGGGCAGGGTCACCCCACACTGTGACCCACCAGTTCATACAGTCATTTAGCGCTTGGTTGGTCAAAGGACGCTCCCAAGGTCTCAGGGTCAGAAGGGATCATGAAGGTCACAAGAAAGCACATCTCATCCTGTCCACTTGTAATTTGACCAAACCATTCCTGCTGCACCTGCCTTCTTTGACATATTCTTGGTGGCAACAAATGAGTCAGCCATCCAGGGACCCTCTGACACGCTCAGTGACAGAACCATTCTAGCAAATGTCTACATGGAGCCGACGGCCATGGCGCCCCCATGTAGACACTGTTGTTAGCGCCTTGAAAGTAACACTCTTGGAGAAAGACCCAAGGAACGGAGATGGCTCTGCCTGTCTACCACATGTGCCTCCCGCCCACCTACTGCTTTCCTTTCTTCCCTCTGTATTGATTGATCTCAGCCATCTCCCCGGCCCTTCCAGAACCATTTTGAAAATGGAAGGCAGGAAAGAAGAAGGAGGAAGAGAAGAAAAAGGAAAAAGGAGGTAAGAAGGACACGAGTATGGTAGCATCCAAAGATCAGGCCCAGAATAATTAGCCTTGACCGTTGCTGGACGCCCGTTGAGTTGGGTCCATCCTATCAGTTCAGCCTAAAAATAAGGTTAGAATGGTTCTGCCACTCTCTGCAGACAGCCTTTCGTTTGCTGCATGGGGAAATGCTTTAGAAGGCGTCTAGAAGATGCATCTCAGATGTTCTCATAAGGACAGAGAACTGGTGTGGGGCGGCCTCTTTTGGTGGAACAGAATAGGAAATACACCAGGATGATTCTGGATGAAGCATTAGAGTTGGGGAGCAGGAAGGATGCATTTCCATACCATGTGGAGACTGTAGACGTATCCCTGAGTCATGAATCACATTACCCACCAGTCGGGTAATCTGTCACCCGATTTCATCGATTATCAAATGCCTCCAGGCCTGGGGTTAAACTTTGTCCAAGCAGGCCAGTTCTCAAGAGGCACCATTTCTAGGAGAGGTAGAGTGGTTTTTTGCTCTTTGCCTCTAGGAAAAAACGTGTGTGCTTTGAAGGCCTTCCACTAGTCCCTGGCACGGAGAAGAGGCGTGCCAGTTGCTGCTTGACTCTCCTCCACCCAGCTTCACCCAAGGCATGAGCAGGGCCCTCCCACTGAATGGCTCTTAGAATGAAGCCGACCACCTTTCACTGAAGGCTCTCCCCAGGCCAGGATTTGCTGTCTTCCATTTCTACACATCAAGCTTGCCTCCTTCCCTAATTTTCCTTTTGTTACTCACCCCCTGCCCACCCAGAATTTAGACTTCTTCCAACATCTTTGCACAGACATGCGAATTTATCTATTGCTCATTATCCATGACTTTTTATGGGCTTATTATATAGATGCGGTTGTGCCTGTAACGTTATACTCTTCTTGTAGAGCTTCAGCAGCAGGACATTCTGACAAGGATGAACATGAGCAAAAGTAAAAGTCAGTGTAGCTTGCTGATTAAAAGACCTTCAGGTCTGCCTGCCAGCCAAGCTTCAAGTTCTGGCCGTGTGACCTTGGGCAGGTTACTGATCACTCTGTGCCTCAGTCTCTGTAAAATGGGTATCATTCAAGTATTTGCCATGCTCACAGCGTGGTTGTAAGGATGGAAAAGGATAATTCATACAAAAGTGCTGAGCCTGATGTTTGATGAACTGTTAACACTCAGTAAACACTATTTGTTATTATTTAAAGAGATTTTTCAAGGTTCTTTTTGGTTTGTTTGTTTCTTTAATATTTTCTGCTCTGACTCAGTTTTCTTTTTTATTTTAGGTTCCATTTTTCGGAAGGAGAATGCATCACATGTGTCCATGCATGCCTGGCTTAGCCTGTTCACGGACTTCATTTAACCGATTTGTTTGTTTAGCCCGAAAGTAATCGCTTTAGAGGAGAAGCTTGAAATGTGAACAGCCACACGATGTCTGTAAAGTCTACTTACCTGTGATTGTGCCAAACAAATAATATGCCAGAGACAAACGCTATTGCTTCCTCAACTTTGCCAAGTAACATTGCCCACTTTGATTTTTAAATGGTGTTCCTTTTTTATTTGAAAAGGGATTTATGTTTTGGATAGAAACGTAAAGTGCAGGGTGTTATGGAACCAGTTCTCTTTTCTCTGTTGGTGTTTTGGTTTGGCTCTTTTTAAAGAGTCAATAATGCCAGTAATTCACCCATTTTCACTAAAATACAAATGGGAATTTGATATTTTGTTACAAAATTTTTTTTTTCTTAAACACCCTCTACCCCCAGCACTGCCCCACCATTCACACGCACATGCCACACACACCTTGTTCTCTTTCCCTCACTCCTCTCATTTTATTGTTTGGGACTACACTCCCTGGCCTTCTAGCATTTTAAAGTCGGGGTCTGCATCCTTGAGCTTGCTGGCAGAATCACTGATGAACATCAGGCTTTTTGCCAATACAGTGAAGAGAATATATAGTTGAACTAGACACCCCAAATTTCTCTTATATGGAGTAGAGATGCAGTGCTTCTGACTTTGACTGAAGCTGCCTGTGCAGATGGATTTCAGGTCTGCTGCTTGACTAGTGAGAGGACAGAGACAATGGAAAGGCAAAGTAATTTAAGCCAGATTTCTAGATTTGGCATTTTTTTTTAAAAAGACCTTTCCAATATAATATTATATTTATTTCTTTTTATCAAGTTAATTTTTTTTTACAAAAGTCCGCTAGTGAGAGATATTCTAGAAAATGTCACTTGAAGAGGCAGTATTGATTTTAATCTGGCATCACACTAGTTACCGTTTTGAAATCAGTATTAAGCTGTCTTTGAAGCGTTATTTGTAACCCAGAGGTCTCTTGTAATGGATTGCCTGACGTCCTGCCGTTTGTACCTGTATCAATATTGCTATGTAAAAATTCTGTATCAGAATAATGACAGTACTGTATATCATTTGATTTATTTTTCATATTATATCCTTATTTTTGTCACAGTTGTCAGTTTTTATTACGAGCCGATTTCTATGTAGCCCACAGTCGAAAGTGGGTAAAGACTCCACAGTTGGTATGAGAGCCCTAACAGTGTGTACATTTTCCATTTGCATCCAGGAAGGTTCTGTTTGCATGAATTTTAAGGTAGTAGAGAAATCGTGTGTAAATCAGTGAGGTTTTGGAGCATGAATGTTGTGACATGCAAAACCGACTGCAATCAGGAATGGACTCGTGGGATTTCACTGTCTTGGTTCAGCCGATCGTAATGGGGTCTTGATCCCATGGGTGATTAGGCAGGGTGCTAGGTGCTAGCCCTACGACGCTGCCAATGTAGCCTGACCTTGAAAAACCCACCACGTATTGTAAATGGATTCAACATTGCAAATAAACAACTTCTGAAATGCGTTTAAGTGACTAAAGTGGCCATGCCAACCCACTAACTGTTGCAAAAAAAAAAAAAAAAAGAAAGGTCCATTTTGTAGTTACTTATTCATCCAGGACTTACAATTGCACATTCTTTGTAACTTTAGCCCCAGGGTTAGCATGTCCCATAAACGTATGGGATTTTGCCTCACCATACTTGGTCATAGAAGGATTATTTTGGGTTCAGTTCAGTTTGCGTTCAAGAAACATTCTTCATTGAATTTGTTGAGGGAAAAAATAGACTTTAAGTGGAATTATGGGTAAAGAAACAGGCACTTCAGCAGTTTTGCTCAGTGTTGTTTTTATATAACGTTCAACACATGCTTTTTCATAAGTGGTGAAAACTTGATTGGGTCAGTCATCCATTTTTTTCCCCCAGGTTAAAAGACATATAACCAACTTTTATAAAATTTGGCTTTTTGCACATACCAGCTTCATTTTGTTAAACCACCAAGATCGTGTGTACACAGCCAAGAGAACAAATGTGAAGCTTGTGTAGAAAACTTAGCATTATGCCTATACCGACTCACGGGCTTCCATCCAAAGAAAAACAGAACTTTGTTATTTGTTACTCTCTCTCCTTGGTTATTATTTTATTGGAGACATAGACTGCCGTTCTACTTGCATGTTATTTTTTAACTTGTTAGCAGAGTTAGCACCTTTCAAATAACTGTTTCAAAAACTTAAAATCATGCTTCCTGGAGCGTCTTTAAAATAATTCCATGCAATGCGCATAGAGTCTTAGTCCATAAAGATGGTGGTGCTGTTTCTCGCCAGGATGAACTCTTACTGAAGTCAGCTTCACAGACCAGAGTTTCCAACAGTAAGGCCAAGTGAGAATTTACACAAGAAACGCTAAGTCAACAATCTAGTCTGAAGTAAATACTGTGAATACTGTCCTTTCTAAATTAGAAATAGATCTTATGCCAGAAACTACTGACCAAACGCACATGGACCTTTGGATTTATTTGCAGACACTGACTTTCAGCAGAACTGTCACTTCTGACGGTAGCCTTTTGAAAAAAGCATTAAAAAAAAAAAACTGTAGAAAACTTTGTGCCAAAACTGCTCCCTCACAAACCCTCTTATGTAACTGAAGACCTTCATGTAGTCCTTTTGTTGGAGTTTGACAAACCAGACTAGTGATAGATGAGACAAATCCACTTTCACTGGTTTTATTTATGTTTTGTCTTTTGGGGTCACACCTGCGACATATGGAGGTTCCCAGGCTCTAGGGGCCGGATCAGAGCTGCAGCCGCCGGCCTGCAACACAGCCACAGCAATGCCAGATCCAAGCCTCATCTGCAACCTACACCACAGCTCGCAGCAAAGCACTGAGCAAGGCTAGGGATCATCCTCATGGATACTAGTCAGGTTTGTTACTACTGAGCCACAATGGGAACTCACCTTTTCATTGGTTTTAACACCAGAAATCTTAGCCCCCCTCTTTTCTGACTTCTTCATTTTTTAAAAGATTATAAAGTCAGGGATCATTTTAATTTTAAAAAAGGACTTTTTTGATATTCACTGAAGATCACTGTCTAAAATTCATTGGCAGACTTTTATGATCATTTTCAACCTGTTGCCATATATTTCAGATAATATCCTCAGAATTAATATTGTATTCTCAGATATCTTCCTTCTCATTTGTTAATCTGCAATACTTCTTTCTGCATTAAAGAGAATTGTATTTTTCCTGGTATTTTTTAAAATGGTGACGATCTTTAGCAACATAATCCTTAAATAAAATAGATGACTCCCATCTCCCCAGCCACCCCAAATCAGGGCACTGTCAGAGTATACATTTCCCCAGACTAGAGATGCCATGCATATGTTCTTCTTTTTTTTTTTTTCTTTCTCCTGTCTTTTTTAGGGCCAACCCAAAGCATATGGAAGTTCCCAGGCTAGGCATCAAATTGGAGCTGCAGCTACTGGCCACGGCCACAGCCACAGCAATGGCAAATCCAAGCTGCATCTGTGACCTATGCCACAGCTCACAGCAACACCGGATCCTTAACCCACTGAGTGAGGCCAGGGATTGAACCTGCTAGTCAGATTGGTTTCTGCTGAGCCACGACGGGAACTCCCACATCAGTCTCATTATACCCTCCCCCAGAGGTTCTGATTTGATGTGTTTAGGGTAAGGCCTGGGCATTAAGATTATTCTTTCCTTTTAAGGTGCACCCATAATTGAAGGCCACTGAGAGAGAACAAAGGAACATGCTTCAGTGGAAAGGCAACTGGTTTGTCATGATGCCACTTGAGGAGACAGTCTTCTAGTTAGAAGGCAAGAGAGTAGCTAAATGCTCTTGTCAATTCTTGCCACCCTCAAAATTCCTATGATCCTCAAACATAATTGAATCCGTTTTCTTTCTCCCGCCACCCCACCCCAACACTATTTCTAGAGGGAAGCTCACAGGAGGGTCCCCCTGAAGAATGTTAGTGTCAGTTACATTGCTGGGGGTTGAACATCCTTAGATTAGGGCAGCGGGCCTGAGTGCAGCTCGTCTGGTCCTGTCCCTCCTGCTGGCCACGTGGTTGGCGTGGAGTCCCTTTTCTTCTCTCTTCCCCTACCTGCCCCCACCCAGATGACTCAGCTTCCAAACCCCCAAGCACACGCGCCCCCCTCTCCCTGCCCCACTTTCTCCTATGTCCCAGGTTTCTCTTTTACCAGGCCCATAAATCAGCCAGATGATTTAGAAAGTCCGATATTGCAGCAAATCAAACTAAATAACTCAGTCTAGAAAGCAGGTCAGTAAAACCTATGCCACCAAAGATTAAAAGCAAAAGAGTGGAAAATCACAGCGTAAGCATGATTTCTGATGACAGAACGCACAGGCTGATCTGTACTGTGTTCGTAACAAGTGCATGTCCTTGTTGTCCACAGGGAACATTCATCCTTATGAAGCCTGGAGCAGTCACCCGTGAGTTAGGCCAGCCAGACGGAACCACGGCCTGCTCCTTGGAATGGTGACTGCAGCCAGGATTTCCAGGCATTTTCTCACTTTTTAAATTTGGTTTGGCTGCACCCTTGGCACGTGGGGGTTTCCAGGTTAGGGACTGAACCTGTGTCACAGCAGCGACCTGAGCTGCTGCAGCGACAACACCAGATCCTTAACCCGCTGCACCACAAGGGAGCTCCAGGCATTTTCTCACTTTGATTCAGAGTTTCTCAACCTCGACACCACTGACTTCCTGGACCAGATAGGGTTTTTTGCCATGGGACCCTTCTGGGCATTGTAGAATGTTTAGCAGCTCCCTTGGTTCCTACCCACTAGATGACAGTGGTTCCCCTCAGTTGTGACACACCAAAATGTCTCTAAACATCACCAAAGGTCCCAAAGGGGTGGGGGTGGGGATAGGGTAACTGTGTCCCTGTGAGAACCGCTGGTTTAGTCTGAAGATACTTTGTATCTGCTACTGTAAGTTTTTATTTCAGTATCATACAAAATTTGAAATGGCAGTGTTTTTTTAAAATATTAAGCTTTCCAGTGGGGCTTTGCAAAAACGGTGTTCTAAAATTAAATAAAAAGGAAACTATCATTTTGTCTTTAAACTAGTGGAAAGGTAAATATTTGAGACACCTCAATAATCTATCAAAGAAATACCAGTTTTAGGTCAGCTCCACAGTCTACTGTGTTCCAAGAAATCTTTATATTAAGCCACTCTCTAATCCTTAAGGGAAGGGGTCAGATCACTTGAATTATAGATGAAAGATTTCTCATCTTTAGAGGACGTCTTAGCAAATGTCCACGTTGTTTAAATCCAAATTGTCCTCATCTGGATTAAGATAGGTAGGATGCAATTTAGGAAAAATGTTTTTATAGAGGAAACTCAAAAGTTTTACAGGGAAAATTGTGTTTTATTAAGATGAATTGGAATAACTATGGAGAATTTCATAAACTGAGTTTTCTCAGTGTGACTTGGTGTGATTTCCTGTAAGACAAGACTGAGGCTGGCGTGGTATGTGGTTCGTTCTTAAAAGAAAACTAGCAAAACAAAACATTATTATTCTTTAAATTTTACTGGAGTAGAGCTGATTTACAATGTTGTATCAGTTTCAGATGCACAGCAGTAGTGAATCGGTTATTCTTTTTTCCCATATAGGTCATTCCAAACCGTTGAGTAGGTTTCCCTGAGCTGCACAGTAGGTTCCTAATTAAGAAAAAAGTTTTATTATGAAAAATTTTAAATATCAAAATATAAACAAAATTGTGTAAGGGAGCCTCATCTCTCCATCATCCAGTACCTCATCAGTTGTTGTCATCTCGCAAACTATTCCGTTTAGAGCGGATGAGCAGCGAGGTCCTGCTGTGCAGCACAGGGAACTGTATCCAGTCTCTTGGGAGAGACCGTGTTGGAGAAAGCACGTATATATGATGACGATGGCTCTCTGTTTAGATGTTGCCGCCAAGATGTTACCGCCAAGGTCCTTTGTCTGATCAGCCTGTTTACACCTAAACATCTGCTCATAAGATGTTATTTACGAAGTCCCACGCTGGAGTTCGACATGGAGGAGCAAAATATCTCGGGCCCAGAACATGCATATATGAATGAATATTTTACTCTTGTGTAAAAATTTAAAAGAAAATGCTTGCTGCTCAAAGTAAGAGATTTAGAGAAGAATATTGCTAATTATGGTGCCATGATTGGGTTCTGGGGGGGAGTTAACGGTTGTCTGGAATCGTTAGTCCTTTGGACAGTTGATGTTAATATTTTTTATTACTTTTCCTGGATTTGGTTAGGGAGGATGGGAAAAAAATCGCTGCACGCAAGGCATGGCCAGTTGACTCCAACTGTCTTCCACAATTCCTTCAGTCATTATCATATTCTCTCTTTGTCTCTTTCCTTCCCTCCCCTCCTCTCTCCTTTCTCCACCCCACCTCCTCTTTCATTTCTCCTCCCTTTCCATCTCTACCCCTGCCCATCCCCCAAGAGGTTTTAGCTGGGCACATGGCCACTCATCCAGACGAATAGAATCTGCATTTACCAGCAGCCCTTAGCTGGGTGTGACCATATACCTAAGTTCTTAGCAATGGAACCTTTGCAGAAGTGAACTGCTCACTTGTTTAAAAGTAAATTGCACTCTGCTTCCTCTCCAGTAGGGGGATGCAGCAATGAATCTGGCTACTTCGGACCCAAAAGAGTGAAGGCACTTGAGGAGAGCAGGGCTGCCCCACTTGCCGGGTTGCTAAATGACCTCCTGAAACAGTCATTCAGAAGCCTGAAGAAATGTCCTTTGATAAACCATAATGGAAAAAAATATTTAAAAAAAAAGAGTGTAGGAGTTCCCACTGTGGAACTGCAGAGACTAATCTGACTAGTATCCACGAGGATTGTAGGTTTGATCCCTGGCCTTGCTCAGCAGGTCGGGGATCTGGCATTTCCGCAGATGTGGCTCATATCTCACATTTCTATGGCTGTGGCATAGGCCAGCAGCTGCAGCTCCAATTCAACCCCTAGTCTGGGAACTTCCATATGCTGTAAGTAAGACCATAAAAATGGGGGGAAAAGTGTGTATATAGATGCACACACACATATATGGCTAGAAAATATATATATATATGTAAATATATATATATATATATATATACATACACACATATATGTGAATCACTTTGCTGTACAGCAGAAATTAGCACAATATTGTACATCAACTATGCTTCAAAAAATTTAAAAATTAAAAAAAAATTACAGCAAAAACTTTAAGACACTCTGGCCATAGTGATTCAAGCTCTCCATTAAAATGCTTCCACTTCTACCCTAATCAATACAAATGAATCATTCTTTTCAAAAGTGCCTCATTTTGTTCTACTCAGTACTTTGTTCTGTGATCTTGAAAACTTGGCTGCTGTGTTCTTGTGTAGTGGTTGCCCTTCAGAAGGTGGAAACAACCCCCATCCCCAAAACTGGTTTGGATGTTAGGACTGATGCTGCTACACACACCATGAGGATGTGACAAGCTTGATTCCTCACATCATAGAATTGTCCGGAAAGAAGAGAGCAGGTACAAGTGAGGCCAAAGTGGCAACAGCGAGGCAGTTTGCTTGGTTTTAGTTTTGGGTTTTTTTAATCATCAATTTATTTTTTCTAATTTTTATTAAAGTATAGTTGATTTCAAATGTTCCTTCAATTTCTGTTATACAGCAATGTGTCGCAGTCATATATATATATATGACATATATATATATATCATACCCAGAGCATACATGAAATAGCTCTGGGTATCCCCATAATTCATATTATTCATAGTTATTGTCACAACTATCTTCCAATATGTTCTAACCCAAGAGATTGGGCACCGTTCCCTGTGCTGTACATTAGGACCCTATTTCTTACTTATTCTAAACATAATAGTTTGCATCTACCACAAATTCCCCGTCCGTCTCACTCCCCCCCACCCCTGGAAAACACAAGTCTGTTCTTCATGTCCATGATATGTTTCTGTTTTGTGGATAGGATCATTTGTGCCTTATTTTAGATTTCAGATATAAGTGATATCATATGGTATTTGTCTTTCTCTTTCTGATTTACTTCACTTAGGATGCGAATCTCTAGTTGTATCCATGTTGCTGCAAATGGCATTATTTTGTCCTTTTTATTCCATTGTATATGTGTACCACATCTTCTTAATCCATTCATCTGTCGATGGATATTTGTGTTGTTTCCATGTCTTGGCTATTGTGAATAGTGCTACAGTGTACGTAGGGGTGCATGTATCTTTTTGAATTAAAGTTTTGTATGGATAAATGCCAAGGAATGGGATTGCTGGATCATATGGTCTGATTTTAGTTTTTACAGTGGCCAGGAGGCAAGGCCGAGGTAAGAATACCCACTGAGGCTTGCCAGCCCAGGTAGAGGGCAAAAGGGAGAGAAGAGTTTGAGGCTAGAAAATAGACAGTGTTTAAACATCCAAAATGGAATTTTTATCTTGATCACAATCCTGAAGGAATATCTTAATGAGAAACTGATAACTCAACAGAAGAAGCATTTTCAAATCAGAAATGGTTAAATTCGGAGTTCCCGTTGTGGCTCAGTGGTTAACAAATCCAACTAGGAACCATGAGGTTGCGGGTTCAATCCCTGGCCTCACTCAGTGGGTTAAGGATCTGGTGTTGCCGTGAGCTGTGGTGTAGGTTGCAGCCGTGGCTCGTATCCCGCGTTACTGTGGCTGTGGTGTAGGCTGGCGGCTACAGCTCCAATTAGACCCCTAGCCTGGGAACCTCCATATGCCGCGTGTGCGGCCCCAGAAAAGATTTAAAAAAAAAAAAAGGGACCAAAAAAAGGAAATGGTTAAATTCACTTATGACACTTTGATCATAAGAGCATTCATATTCCAAACACTAAGAAAATGTGTAAATGTATTTCTTGCTGCCACTGTTCTAAACTCAAGTATATCATATACTCAGGAATTAAGAAATTTTAGAGAAAGGCATTCCCGTTTTGACTCAGCAGTAACGAACCCGACTAGTTTCCATGAGGATGCAAGTTAGATCTCTGGCCCTGCTCAGTAGGTTAAGGGTCCAGCATTGCTGTGAGCTGTGGTGTAGGTTGCAGATGCGGCTCAGATCTGGCATTGCTCTGGCTGTGGTGTAGGCCAGTAGCTGTAACTTGATTTGACCCCTAGCCTAGGAACTTCCACATGCACAGGTGTGGCCCTAAAAAGACCAAAAAAAAAAAAAGATATTTTAGAGACAAAGAAACTCACTGGGGCTCATTGTATCAGAACATTTTCTTACGATGTTTAAATGAATTTTAATCTCATCGGGTGTGTTAGAAAAAAAGAATAAACTTCAAATGACACACTTGAAGTGAACAAAGCTGTTTTTCCTACTAGCAAAAGGTAAAGTAATATGCCATTAACAGAAGACAAATTGTACCTTTGTGTAATTGTGCTCCTGTCAATAGAGGCAGATATTAAATATATATCTAAAGGTGTTTAATTCTAATATCTTTATAAAACTTATAAAGTAACTTACAAATTAAAAAAAAATCTTTTGTCAGACCACATGCCACCCTATTCATAAAAGATTAGAACAGTTATGCAAATCAAATTCTAGAAATAGCTCTGGGTATCCCATAATTCCTCAAGGTAGATATGCAAATTAAACTGATCACGACTGTGGGTTAAAAGAATCACACATGTTAAGAGTTATACTTTTTAGTATATTACTCTGTGGAATGAATACCTGTTATTGGGCTTATTTCCTATTTGTTCTCCCTTCTTTTTCTTCTACTAAGCACACTGCAATGCAAATCGGTCAAGACTTGAGAACTATATGGGGAAACCATATAGGGGGAATAAAAGCGAAAAAAATATGTTAAATGAAAAAGACATGGAAAATTTTCATCTCCTCATATATTTTAGATTTCATGATCTCTGGAGAATATTGTAATAAGGCATGTATTGTTAGCACTGAAACCTTAATAATTTTTCAAATCCTTTCAAAATTACAGCACCTCTGTATATCTTTAAGAAAATGAAACCATTTTTTGTACCCTCCAGGTTTCAACAAAGGTTCTAACCAAAAAACAGCATGTGCTTCTCAGATATCACATCCTGGCAGAAAATAAGATTTCCATCCTAGAAAACTACGCAGTCTGGCGTAATTCAGGTGATGTAAATGTATTGGGTGATATTTTTAAATATATAACTTTTCTCAGAATTTACATGTTCTCCACCTACAGTAGACTGGCCACTTAAAACTTAATTTATAAATGACTAAATTATTCCTCCTGGAAGCCGAGTGGTAATAGCTTTAATTTACCTGTCTCCTTAATGTTACTGAGAAATAAGAGAATTGCATTCATGCCTTGACATTGCAACTTATTTTTGTGCGTGTTTTCTCTGTGACTTTGAGTCTTCAGGCTTTCAGATATAAATTCAAGTAGTTTATTTATCTTATGTGCCTGCATGGATACAGGTGGGCTGAATACCTACTAAGAGTTTTCTTCTCCTTTCCTTTAGAGAAAAAGCACGAAGTACCCTTTTCTGTGTGTAAGCCTGCTACTCCCATTTCCTTTGGGAGGGCAGAGGAGTGGTCTTCCGGAGAGCTACCTGTTTGATTTATTTTGGTTTCTGACATTTGTAATCTAATTTGCTGGTTTTCCCTGCAGAAAGTTTTTGTGTAACAAACTTTGTCCATTAAAATGACCACATGCCCTACTGGCACTTGAGCATTCACATAGAAATATAGAATTGGTACAGAAAACTCTTTTTTTTTTTTTGTCTTTGTAGGGCCACACTGGCGGCATATGGAGGCTCCCAGGCTAGGGGTCAAATTGGAGTTATAGCTGCCAGCCTTCACCACAGCCACAGCAACATGGGACCCGAGCCATGTCTGTGACCTACACTACAGCTCGTGTGCAACACCAGATCCTTAACCCACTGAGAGAGGCCAGCGATCGAACTCACGTCCTCATGGATACTAGTCGGGTTCTTAACACCCTGAGCCACAACGGGAACTCCTGTTCTCCTTGTTATTCCAAGTTCTTTCTCTGGATCTCCCTTCTGGCATACATGTGTCATGTTCTGCCTTGATTTCTGTTTTGGGGCATATTTACCAGGTTTCTCCAATTAGCTTTCAAATTCATTAGCAAGAAAGCTCAACCTTTCTTATCCTCATGTTCTCCTGCACTGCCCAACACAGGAACTGGCTTCTTATTTGCTTAGAATACCTATGGATTTGATGGATTATTTCAGGTGTATTTTCCAGATTCCCGTAGTAAATTTACTCTATCAGAAGCTTGAAAATATCCTGATCATGATAACACTTGTTTTCAAGCACAATTAAATAGAGCTGGCCTTGTAAAAGTATTTTTTAATCTTCTAGATTTATTTCAATCTAAGAAATCAAGTCAAATCTATTTTATATTTTTTCCAGAGCCAGGTTAATCTAACAGCCCTCTAAATGATCTGATAATTAGAAAAAGTAAATTAAACAGATCTAATTTTTAAAAATTTGTGAGTGTAGTTCTAGGGTATCAGGCATACTTATCAAGGGGGAGTAGAGATGATGGAGTCATTTTAAGTATTGTTGGTTAACCGTTGTTTAAAATAATAGTCATTATAATTATTAATGTTTGAAGTAATAGCAGTTATTATTATAGTTCCAAGTTATTAGTTACAGTAACTGTACAGTTATTTTACAGTTGCAGTTATTATTGGCAGTTACAAGTCAAGAAATCTAAAATCTAGAGATATGAGTTTGATTGCTTGAGTAAACACCTTAACAGTGTTTAAAAAAAATGATCTCTTCTTTTTCTATCTTTCTGGTCCACTATCTTCATAATATTGGCAGTATCTGAAGAGATACATGGTTGCAAGACAGCTGCTATGGCTCCAAGCATCACATCATCATCAAAAACTTTCCCAAAAGAAGAAAAAGGGAGGGCAAGAGGGCTCTGTTCATGGGCCAAGTTAGGCCTCAAAACTTTGCCCATGTTGGAGATAAAGCATAATTAATCCCTTGGACTCTGATCAAGTTTGCTTTTAATTCTATGTACTCCAGAAACAGTAATAAAGAGTGCAAGGATATTGATGTGGTCTACAGTGTGGATGGGTGAGGACAGTTTCCCCTGACCTTCTTTGCCCCTCACAAAGGGGGCCCTGAAGTTCAACGGTCTTAGAAGGTCACACAGAGTGACGCATTTACCAGGCAAATGGAAAACAGTATTTTGGGTCTAGTACATTTTATGGCTCCAGCCACCCCTGTTCAACTCAGTTTCAAGACAACTTGAAATGACAGTAAGCCTGTTACTCAGCCTGCCATGGTGCTCAGATCTAAGGACTGAGTTGGAGATTTGAAAATTTTACAGGACCCGCCCTGGGACAATCTCCCTGTCTCTTAGAGCCTAGTTCACCCTTTATGTCTAAGAGGTCACCCCTTAAGTTTGAAAGCTTAACAGCAGTTGACTTGGGAAAAGAGTGAGGAGGGACTTTGGACACAAGGAACAATGCATGCAAAAGGCATGTTGGTATAATATTTTCAGGGCATCGCCAGTGACTCGTAGTGGCTGGAGCCTGAAAAGAGAGTGTGAGGAGGTGAGACTGGAGAGGGAGCCAGGAGGCCAGGTGCGCATCCGGATTCACGAAGACTCCTTGCACCATGAGAGCCCAGACGAGGGGTGACTGGGCCAAGAAGGCCTTCCAGACATCTTGCATCTGAGTCCAGCACAAACCTGATGTTCAGCCAAGACCCAGAGGGACGGTTGTACAGGTTAGTTAAGCTTGTACCATCCTAATTATTAAGAATTGTGAATACCGCCTTGGCTGTAGAGGAGTTAGTGAGGGCTTCCCAGGGAGACAGAGGTGGGTGAGGTGGGCTTTCCAGGGAGAGCTTATTCGGAGGTAACCAGAGAAGGGAGAGACGGAAATACACAAAGAGGATGAGGCCAGGGTAGTGATGGGGCTGGACCATGAAAGTCCTTCTGTGGCAGATCAGAAATTTGTACTTGAGCCTGTTGGGTCATAGAAAGACAGTGAAGGGTAGAACCAATGCTGCCAATCCAGTGATCCATCCAGACTCAGCCCCAGGACCTGGGACCCTGGGACCTCTTAGGGGCAGGGCATTTGAGAATGTAGATGGCTAATGGTGAGGCCCAAGACTGGTAGAAATAATTGTGTCAGGTCTTAAAAAAGAGCAAGAAAGGAAGAAAATGGGAAGGAAAGGAAGAAAATAGAGGGAAGGAGGGAAGGGGGAAAAGAAGGAATAAGAAAGCAAGGTAGGAAAGAAAGAAAAGTGGGAAGAAAGGAAAACAAGATAGAAAAGGTAGAAACAAATATGGCAACACTGACAAGATTTGGCAAGTTTGAATGGCGGATAACAGAGGTTATTATTTATCATTACAGTTATTGGTTATTTGCTTCCTCATTTTACTCGAGATATTTCATTTTTTTCAAAAAAAATGAACATGGCCAGGTGGATATTTCTTTATGCAAAGTGATTTGACATATGGTATCAAAAGACCTAAAAATACTCATTTTTGACCCAATAATTCCATGGCAGGACATGCAGACAAAAATTTATAGACAAGAGGCCTCTTTTCTTTTGCTTCAAGTACATACATAACACATTGATTTCACTGTGGGAGGATGGGGGGGAGGTTATATTAAATTAATTTTTCAAATAAAATGAGGTTGTTTTTTTTTTCCCCCCACACCTGCGGCATCTGGAAGGTGCCGGGCCAGGGGCTGAGATCCTAACTGTAGCTGAGACCTATGCTGCAGCTGCGGCAGTGCCAGATCCTTTCCCACTGGCACTGCACTGTGCGGGGGATTGAACCTGTGCCTCCACCGAACCCGAGCCACTGTAGTCGGATTCTTGACCCACTGCACCATAGCCAGCACTCCAAAATGAGCAATTTTAATGGCGGTCTTCCCCAAACACATTGTACCTGTCCTGGTACCATGAGTATTCTGGAAGACAACTAAACTTTTCTTGATTTTTTATTAATTAACAAAGTTCAGATTAATAAATTCAGTGATGAAAATAGCTGTTGAGGTGTGAGGGGACTTTTGCTCCTAAACAGCATTTCCTTGGATGGCTAGTTTCTCTGCCACTCTTGTTCTTCCTTCTTTTCCCTTTACAGTTGGCTGTCATTTCTCATTACTGACTTCTCCTTAGAAAGCTCCATGCAATGAGATCAAAGCAAAACAAGACCAGAGCACCAAGTTTGTACACATGGTGTCTAAGTAAATTATGTTCATACATAGGCTTGAGGTATGCACCCAACTTCTGAGAATCTTGTTAAAACGCTCTTTCCTGGGCCCCACTGTATCCCCTTCTAATTTCCTTTTATTTGTGGTTATACCTGGGGGAGGGGGGGGGCTGTTTCCAGGCCAGGGATCGAACCTGTGCCACAGCAGTGGCAACTCAAGTTCCTTAACCTGCCGTGCCACCAGGGAAGTCACTCAGTCCCTTCTGATAATAATCTCTGGACCTTGCAGGTACTTAAGGAAGTTATTATTATGAATGTTAAAATTTGAGAATCACCGGTTTACGGATTCTCCTATAAAAAAAAATATCCATGAGCTCAAGGCTATATTTAGTTGGAGGTTGAGCTACTGCCTAATACTGGGGTCACACAGGAGTTAGCCCTGACAGCTTGGTTTCTGTGCCAAGACAAGTACTAAAAATTCTAACATCACACGGGCTTAGGAAGTTCTGTTTTTTGAACCTGGATCACTTGGGGAGGGGGGAGGGGGTAGATGGGGAAAGACACTTCCTGGGCTCCTACATCTTTAGGTTAGCTGAGATTTCTGATGAGTAGCCATTGAATAATGAACATCTGGTCTTGTGACCTGGGGAGAAATAAGCTAATAGTTACTCATATTTTCCAAATATGAGACTGTCTGCATAGATTGACTTTTACAGACAAAATAAAATAATGCTGACCAGTCACCTCAGATAAATTGGCCATACCCTCTTATGACTTACCCATCTTGGACTGAATATTTAATAGTTTATATTATGCTCAACTCAAATAGACATCAATATATTTACTGCACTCATTTTTAATTATTATTTTATCAGAATGATTACTCACACTCAAATTTTATATGTTTATAGAAAACAGTTTTAAGGCAGTATATATATCCATTGCTTCTTCCCTTTAAAGATAAGATTTGCAGGTTTTTATACTGTGTTTTAGGGCACCAAGCTTCCAAGTGTCTTAGAAATTCTGATGGCCCCCTAGACAGCATGCACTAAAAGGATAACAGAACATCAGTACCTTACTTAGATGTATATTACTACCTGTCACAGCCTCAAACAACAGCAACAAAAAACCACTCCAGAATGAAAATACTGGTATATTTATATAATGCAAAGAGAAATACAGATATAAATCCTCAAAACAGAAGATACATTAATAAAAATGTAGCATTATAAGCCAAAAAATATTATACAGTACTTGCAGAATTTATGTCTTTCAATATAAGATGACACTGTGTCTAACAAAGAAACATTATTTAAAATTATAATTCTCATTATTAACTTAAACATCAGTAGAACAGCACAGCTTAACCTAACAAACATTTTAAGGAAATGCTTTGTCTCGAAGTAGAGTATTATTATATTTCCATCCATTTATACCATGAACAAAAGAAGAACAATTGTCAAAGTGGAAATTAGCTTCATAAGACAGAATAAAACTGGGCTCCTCAAAGCACAAGCTGCTTCCACCAAATTATTTTGCTTTTTATTGGCAAAAAAATACCTAAACAACTTTGATTTAGTACTCTGCTTGTCTCAGAGCCCTCCCAATCTTCGAACCACAATCAGTACACACAAAAACATGCAATACTGTATGTTCTCCAACACCATTACTAACCAAGACACTTTTTACTCTTTTGAAAGTTACAATTTTACAGAAATGTTTCCACTCAAGATTGGTATAATACAAAGAGCAGCTGTCTGCTGATGGGCTTTTTCTAGTAGTATAAAGCAAGGTAGGAAACATCTGACTTGCATTACTTGTTACCAATTACAAACCACTGCCTTGCTACTCACTCCCATTTTCTGCTCTTTCAACCCAGTATCAATACTGCACAAAGTTCTCAACGTCTTCAAAAACCAGAGCAGTCCCAACGACCCCAAGGCCGGCAATTCAGAGGGAACTTGAGACAACTCTCCCTCCTCCTCCTGCTTCCAACAGAAGACCCTCAAGAAATGGAACTTGTGAAGCCCCCCCCCCCTGGTTTCCTCTACTTCACTGCAAAAAGGTAATGCCACTTGAGGTTGTCAAAAATAGCTTCTGTAGAAAACTGGCCATGGCCTTTAGGAAAGGTTGCATGAAGAAAATTAGTTTAGCCTTTATTTAATTAAAAAACAAAAAAGAGTAACATATGGAATATAAGACATCAGTACCGGTACAAAGACTCCAGGGTCTCTACTGTCAGGATGAAAATATATTTAAGAGGACGAACGCGGAGAGCTGGGGTGGGGCTGAAACTTCGAAATCACCCACCTCCCTCCCCGGAGTCTGTACAATCCAAGTAAGTGACGATCCACTTCTCAAAGGCGTTTTGAAGGCAGCTTAGAAAATTAAATGGGGCGCAGAAGGGGGGAGAAACGACGTCATTGTTCAAGCCAAAGGGAAAGGCCGGGTTGGGGTGCAGGTGGTGGGAGGGCCCCTTACAAACCTATGCCTTTCAAGTCGCAGGGGAGGGTGGCCTGGGTGGCCTGGGGGCTCTGGCAGCAGGGAAACTGGGCCCGGAAGCAGTCCCTGAGCTCCCTGTTGAAGAGGAAGCACACGACGGGGTTGATGCCTGCCTGTGCAAAGGTCAGCCACACAGAGGCCGTCAGGTAGGCCTGGGGGACGGCGCCGGGCCGCACCAGGACCCGCAGGTAACTGGCCACGACGTAGGGCCCCCAGAGGAGCAGGAAGAGCAGAGTGACGGCGTAGAACATCTTGCACAGCCTCTTCTCCGTCTTGAACTCCTCGAGCACGAGGAGGCGGCGCGCGCCGCGGCCAGGCCCTGCCGGCCGGATGCCCACGAGCGCCGGCGGCGTGGGCCCGCGGCCGAAGCCAGCCGTCCAGTTGGCAGCCGCCTGGCCGGTGGCGCCGGGGCCGTGGAAGGTCCAGTCGTGGCTGACGGCCGGCACGAGGCGCGCGGGCCGCATCTTGCGGCGGTCGTGGATGAAAAAGAGCAGGCGGAGGTAGACGAGGTGCGTGGCGCCCACCACCACGGCCAGCAGCAGCAGGAAGCCGAGCGCGCCGGGAGCGCCGTCGGGCCGCTGCTCCAGGGCGCACGGCGCGTCCTCGTCCTCGCCGCCGCCGCCGCCGTCCAGCACCGGCGGGAAGGCCGCGGCCAGCGCCAGCGCCCAGGCGGCGCACACCAGCATGGCGGCGCACGGCCAGCCGGCCAGGCGCTCGGCGTAGAAGCGGTGGTGCGCTATGGCCAGGTAGCGGGTGACGCCCACGCCTAGCAGCAAAAAGGCGGCGTGGAAGCAGAAGAGCGCGGCCAGGAAGGCGAGCAGCTTGCAGCCGAGCGCGCCCGGCGGCGCCCCCGCGGCGGCCGCGGCCCGCCGCGCCGCCAGCATGACGGCCGGGAGGCAGGCGAGCGCGCGCAGCCCGTCGGCCAGGCACAGGTCGAGCAGCAGGTAGTATGGGGCGCGGTGCAGGCTGCGCTCCCGCACGATGAGCAGCGCAAACAGCACGTTGCCTGCCAGGCTCACGCACAGCAGCAGGCTGAGCGTGGCCAGCTTGAGGCCCAGGGCGGCCGCCTCGCCGCCGCCGCCGCCGCCGCCCGGCTCGCTCGCGTTCGCCATCGCGGCCTCCCCGGGCCCGGCTGCGCTCCGCTCCGGGGCCGCCCTTGGCCTCGCCGCTCCGCAGGCCTGGCTCCCCGCCGAGGCTCCACCAACCGCGCGGGTCCCCGCCGAGCTCCCGGGCCGGCGGGGCTCAGCCCGCGCCCGGCTGGCCCCTCCTCGGCTCCCCGAGCTGCCGCCGCGCCGCCGCCATCTCAGGAATGGTGCGCGCGGGAGGCGACGGCCACTCCCTGCGCCTCGGGCGCCGCGGGCTTCACTGCGGACCGGGCCGCGCCGCCGCCCGCAGCTCCCTGCATCCTTCTCCTCCTCCTCTTCCTCCTCAGCTGCCGCCGCCGCCGCGCCTCTGGGCTCTACCCCCCGCCGGGTCCGCCGCCGCCGCCGCTGTTGCTGCTGCTGCTGCTGCCGCTGCTGCCGCCGCCGCCGCCGCCGCCGCGGAGCCCCCTCCCCTCCGCCGGAGCGCGCCGCGTGGCCGCCGCCGCCAACCCCGCCGAGGCATCCCGCGCCGCCCGGGCCGGGCCGGGCTGGGGGCGCCGCCGCCGCAACTGCGGGCCGGGAGGCAGCCGGGAGGGAGGCAGGGCCCAGGACGCGAGGTGGCGACAGGTCGCGTTTGGCCCCAGGTAACCGGGGTCCGGCGGCGGCGCCCGGCGCCCGCCCTGGGGTCACTAGCCTCGCGCGCGGTGGGGAGGTTGCCGGGGGTGGCGGGGTCTGAAGGCCTGGGGGCGGGAGACGAGGTGGGGGGAGGAGAACTGGAGTATCCAGGATGAGTCCTCTGTCCGCAGCTAACAATAATTAACAGTCATCATCATCATCTTCACAATGTTGTACCCTCTAATGTTCAGGCCAGCGTCGAGGTGGGTGGCAGTGTTCTGGGGAGCTTTACCAGCATTATCTCCCTTAACGTTCACAATAACGACAAAGTTGGTTCTGTTCTGAAACCCACTTCTTACCTGAGGAAGAAGAGGCTGTGGGGGTCCAGGGAGTTGAGAGCGGATAAGTGGCAGAGCTGAAATTCCAGTTTCACTGTGTCTGATTTCCAGGGCTGGACTCAGGACTCTGACATACCCTGCTCTCTGCCCCATTCGTGGTGCCAGTGAAGACATCTGTCAGGGAAAAGAAATCCTGCATGCTTCCGTAAGTGATTTGGAAGCTGAAGCCCAAGCCACCTTACTCCCAGGATATCCGTTTTGGAGTAAGCCTGAAAGGGCAGCTCCTGTTCTGATCCTTAGACACGCCACCTTCAAGGCTTTGCATGGGGCTGTTCCTCTGCCTGGAACAGTCCTTCAACAGCCTCCCCATACTCCGGGCCCTTCTGACCAGTCCAGCTTACTGTGTGTCACTGTCCATTCATTCCCCCCCCCCTTTTTAAGGGCTGCAGCCACAGCATATGAAACTTCCCAGGCTAGGGGTCAAATCAGAACTGCAGCTGCTGGCCTGTTCCACAGCCAGAGCAATGCTGGCTCCTTGACCCACTGAGCAAGACCAGGGATGGAACCCACATCCTCATGGATACTGGTCTGGTTTGTAATCCACTGAGCAACAACAGGAACTCCCCATTCACTAGCTTCCTAAGCACTTAAAATTTATCACTACATGGTTTTATTTCTTTTTAAGATCCTGTTCTTCCAACCAGTCTCTAAGCGCCATGAAGGCAAGGGACAGTATCTGGTTTTTCATACCACTGTACCCCCAGTGCATGGCCTGGAAAAGCCAGAATTAAGAAACATATTCTTTATCGGGTACACTCATTTTTTTGCGTTCTTTTATGCAGAATATTATTTATTGCCTGCCTAGTATGTGTGTGGCAGGCACTTAGATGGGCATTTTCAGGACAACACAAGACCATAAAAAACGTTTTCAGGCTAAGGAGTCCAAACTTTAGTCTGCAGGCAGTAAGGAGACCTTAGAGGTTTTTGAGGAAAGTGACGCTATTAGAAAACTACTCATGTGCTTCCGGAAGATGATTTTGGCTGTGGTGTTTAAGAGGAATGACAGCAGAGTTTGAAAGTCTAGTCCAGAGCCTTAGACTTTACACAGAAATCACTGGGGATCCTAATTCACTAGATCTGGATGTGGCTGAAAATGTTGCCTTTCTAACAAGTTCCTAGGTGATCTTTGTGCCTCAGGTTTACGGACCACACTTGGACTAGCAAGGACTTTGAGGGCAGTTTTTCTACATTTTGTTAAAAAAAAAGATCTAAATGATAGACAATGAGAGTCTAACTTAGGACCCCTAAGTAGCCAAGAATAAGAGGTTGCACAGACAGGTCTACAAATATTTGATCAGAAAAGAGAAATAGATTCTGGAGGGTATTTTGGTTAGGAATTTTATTTTGATAATAGATTTTTAAAAATGTAAGTGACTTAAATGACTTTGTTTTTCTCATGAAACAAAGTCCATAGGTTAGTGGTTTCTGGCCTTGAATTATTGGCTGAAGAAGTGAATTTCTGAAAGTCTTTTAGCCCTTCCCTCGTGATCAATAGGCTGCCGTCACCCCAGCCATTCCTTCCGCAAACTAGGCAGAAAGAAGGAAAAGAAAAGAAGAGCAAAAGTTTTCCTGCCATCTAAGTAGGCCCCCTTGGAAGAGTTTTCTAGAAGGCCTACATTATAACAAACACATGTCATTGACTACATGCAAAGGATCTGGGGAAATGATTTCTTTAGAGCCATACATAACCATGGAGAATAAGATCCAGCCTTCATTGGGAGCTTAGCATTTGGGCTGCATCAGCCCAGGGAAAAGGATGCCTTCCTTTAACGCACAAAGAGACATCAACTCTTTGATCATCTTTATGGTTGCTTTATGATCATATTAATGGCAGCATGCATTAACCGAGCCCTTGCTATTGTGCCAGGTAGTGTGCTGACTTCTTGACCCTGTGTTATCTTTAATCATTCTAAGGGTGGCATGTGGTGGGCGCTGTTCCAGTTTCCATTTTGCTGATAAGGCAGAGAGATGAAGTGTGAGAGCTGGGGTTGCAAAGGATAAGTCTGGCTCTGGAGCCCACGCTCATAAACACTGTATGGATTGTCCCTTCATCGCAACTGCAAAGAACACTTCTAAGTTTTTAAAAGCTAAAACTACTGATGCTCACATTCCCAGAATTACAGCCCCTTCAAAGAGGGCAGAGATGTTCATTTTATAAACTCGTACATGGCTTGAATGGGCAGTAGAGTCCAGGTCTTCTCCTTCTGAGATCAGTACCCTTCCCACTTAAAATCTTGAGTGTTTATTCTAGTGAACATATGCCATCGCACAAGCCACTTAACCCCTCAATCTCAGACCTTCCCCTTTACAAAAGGAGACATTGGACCAGATGAATTTTCAGGGTCCGCACCTCTGAAGTTCAGTTTGTACATGAGAAAATGAAAGTGCAGTGGTTACATAATCCCGAATAGGGAGAGATTTATTCTTCAGAAGAGGACCCCAAAGACGAGACATTAGCTCCTTAACGATTTAAATTTCTCTGTGTTTTCTATGTCTCTCTTTGGCTCGGTATGCTTCTCTTTGGGATTTGAGATTTGGTTTAGTCATCTGCCCAGGATCAAATAGCAGAAGCAGCAACAGAAAATATATAAATCGTGGCTCTCACAGCATTTATATGCCTGCTTCCTTCATTGTCACCATTTGTTCAGAAGATTAATACATAAGGAAAAACCATTAACATTTCATTGCCAAAGTCAACTTATTTTCCTTTTATTGTTACTAGGAAGCTTCACACAAGAATTTAAAATAATTTCGTAGGCCCCGAGTTGAGTGCCAGTATCTCAAATCAAAACAGCTCTATGGGAACTTTCCTTATAAGAAAAATTTCCCTTTTGCTTATAACCAGATTCTGCCTTCTGCACAGAGATAGAAAAGTTGGAATCCCCTTAACCCCACCCACCGCAACTGAGCTATGTTATTTCTTTGCTGCACATATAGATAATGCGATTAATAATAGAAAGTGACTATTTGGAAGACTGGTTGAAAAACCTTGACAGATGCAATCACAGTTCCCATGATCATGGGAGCCAGTTTGGCTGACTTCTGTCCAACCTCAGGCTTCTGGCTAGTCATCTGCCAGTGCATATCAAGATAAAGAAGGCTGGCCTGACTTAGTCTCATCCCATCTTACAAAATAGGAGCCAAAGTCTATTTCCAGTGGGTGTTGAGTTATCAAAGGATAGCACTTAGGAGTTCCCATCGCAGCTCAGCAGGTTAAGAACCCGACCTAGTGACCGTGAAGATGTGGGTCTGATGCCTGGCCTTGCTCAGTGAGTTAAGCATCCGGTGTTGCTGTGAGCTGAGGTGTAGGTCACAGATGTGGCTCGGATCTGGTGTGGCTGTGGCTGTGGCCAGCTATAGCTCCGATTAGATCCCTAACCTGGGAGCTTCCATATTGCTGTGGGTGTGGCCCTAAAAAAAAAAAAGAAAGATAGCATTCAGATTGTCCTCTCCTTGGGACAGGAATGAAAATGGAGTTAGACACACCTTAGTTCACATCCAAGCCCCAGCAATTACTAGCGTGTATCCTTAGCCAAGTCCTTTACTTCCTGTGAACCTCTGAACCTCAAAGGCCTTTTATGAGGAAGATTCCATTAAGTTCGATCTGTTTGCAAAAAGAATGTCACACAAGGTGTACACATAGGTGATATGTAGTCAATGGTAGTTTATTCATGTTTGCTCTTACCAGGCTATATATGCCTTGATTAACCATGGCTTGATTGACCTTTATAGTCTCTACTTCAGCCTAGCCTAGGAGGATGCCCTGGGCATTAGTGTGTTGTCAGTACTTGGTGTGTCATGTATGAAGGTCAGTCCATAAACTGAAAGGGGCCAGAAATATAACTGCTTCATAGAAACAATTTCTGACTGAGTTGTCATTTTGCCTTGATGGTAAAGAAAAAAAATGTAACCTTGGTGCTTCTGGGGTTTCATGGAAGATCCTTGCTTCTTCGGGCTGTGCCGCGATTTCAGGGGAGCACCCAGGTTGCACACCACACAGTTGCTCAGGGTAGTGGGTGCAGGTGTGTGGAAGGGAGGGTGTGTCATCTACTGTTGGGTCAGTTGTTGCCATTGTTTCCGTCCTTATAAGCCATTGTGATTTGGTGATACTTAGCTGCTTCATGCCAGACTCGAGGTGTGAGAATCTGGGCTGGGATATGTATCATTAGATGCCTCCCCAGCCATTCCTCTCAGCACTGTGTCTGGGAAACTCCATGCAGAGCCCCCTCTCTCTGTACCCTCCTCTTGCTTTCGTTCTGCCTTCATCTCTGGGGTCCTCCTCTCTCCTCTGGCATAAGGGAAATCTGTTTTTTTTCTTGTGCTTCTGGATGATATAATGGGCCAGTTTTGGTTATCTGTGGGCGTTTGGAGAAACAAGAGTCAGGAAGCTACCTTACATAAGCTTCTCCTTGGCAAGGAAGCCGAGAACCTGCTATCTGCTTCAGTGCTGGGAAAGAAAGGGAAAAACAGGGGAAGAGAGACTGATCGGGCCCTATCTCAAAGTATTGTCCCTGCTGTGTATATTTGTTGACTGAATGACTGAATATGTCATTTACGTGTATATGCAAAGTATAGCGTCACATTTCTTATAAGCAAAATGTGGTTTAGTGAAAACTCTTAACAGTTTCCTCCACATGCAAAGGAATGAAGGTAGTCCCTTACCTCACACTGTATGCAAAGGTTAACTCCATATGGGTCATATACATAAATCTAAGAGCTGAAACTGTAAATTGAGAAAACGTAGGAGCAAATTTTTATGGCGTTAGATAAGGGAGTAGTTTCTTAGATATGACACCAAGAGGAGGAGTAAAAGAAGAAAAAATAGAAAAATGGTATTTCATTAAAATTTTAAAGTTTCCATTTAATGCCTTCAAGAAAGTGAAAAGACAACTTGCAGAATGGGATAAAATATTTTCAAATTATGTATCTGATGAGGGAATTGTATCCAGAATATATAAAGAGTGCCTATAAATCTGCAATAAAAAGCCAAACAGCCCAATTTTAAAATGTGCAGAGGATTGAATAGGCATTTCTTCAAAGAGTTATACAATGACCAATAAATACATAGAAAGATGTTCACCATCATTAGTCATTAGGAAAATGCAAATCAAAACTATAAATACCACTTCACACTTAGTGGGATGGCTGTTATCAAAAAGACAAGCAATATCAAGTGTTGACAATGATGTGGAGAAACTGGAACCCTCATATGGTGCTGTTGTGTAAATATAAAATGCTACAGCTGTTTTGGAAAACAGTTCAACAGTTTCTCATCAGTGAAACATAGACTTACCTATGACCCAGCAATTCCACTTGTAGGTAAATACCCAAGAGACAGAAAAACATCCACACAAAACTTGTATACACAGATTGCACACACAATGCTAGATATATAGCAGCATTTTTTGTACTAGCCAAGGGGGCAAGGGGAACAGTCCAATAGTCCATCAGTGGATGAATGGATAAACAAAATGAGAATTCTCTATACAGTAGGATATTATTCTCTCATAAAAAGGGATGGAGTGCTGCCATATGTGGGCACATGGATCAACCTTGAAGACATGATGCTAAGGGAAAGAAGTCAAACATATAAGACCACACATTATACAATTCCATTTATATAAAATCTCCAGAGTAGGCAGAGGCAGATTAGTAATTGCCAGGGACTTGGGGTAGAAGGGGTTGGAGGGTGACTGTTAATGGGTATTGGGGCATATGTTTTGGGGAGGTGATGAAATTATTCTACGGTTAGATAGTGGTGGAATTCCCATTGTGGCTCAGCAAGATTAAGAACCCAGAGTTGTTCCATGAGGATGTGAATTTAATCCCTGGTCTCGCTCAGTGTGTTAAGAATCCAGTGTTGCAGCAAGCTGCAGTGTAGGTCACAGATACAGTTTGATCCAGTGTTGCCATGGCTGGGAAGTAGCCCCTAGCTGCAGCTCCAATTCAACCCCTAGCTTAGGAACTCCCATGTGCCACGTGTAAGGCGGTAAAAAAGAAAAATTAAATAATTTAGTTAATTAAATTAGGTAGCGGTAAGAGTTGCCCAACCCTTCATGTCCTAAGAAGATACATAATTGTGGGAAAAAAAAACAACAACACATTTCCTATTACGGTCAGGTCACTTCTGTACCTTAAAAGGTATCTTTATTAAAAGGTTACTATGGGCCTAGAAAGTGACATGGCCTCCTCACTGCTTTCTGAGTGAATGTAAAGCTTTAAGATGTGAATTCTTGGGCCCATCTTTGGGTTGGCCACAGAAATATGTATGTTTTGCCATATGGTCACGTGTTTAAGCGTTGTATCTTAGGTTTGCTTCAGCATTTACCTGCTTTGATGCTGAAATGACCTGGGGAGGAGGAATTAAGGAACTCTTATTCAGTCAGTAGGTTTGTAGTGCAGTGCTTACCCGCTGTCGTTCTTTTGTTTTTGTAGATCCAGTAGCGCACCAAGGTGTTTTGCGTGCACTATCTAAATTACTTTTACAAAACGCTGTACCCTCATATTACAGAAGAGGAACCTAGAACCTAATGTTAATTAGAGCAGTTAATTACATAGTCTATGGCCACATAGCCCAGAGTGCTTAAAGCTAGGTTAAAATCTGGTCTGTCTGGTCTGAAAGCCTGATTTCTTAATAAATACACATACAGGGCTGTGTTGACTAATACATAATTGAGGAGAACAACTATCAATATCTTATAAATACTAAACCAGAGGTTGTATCACTTGGAACAGAATTGAGGAAAACATGTTATCGGCAACATTTTAATCGCTGGAAAATGAACAATTCCAACATTTAGAAGAAACAAAAATCTATACCTGCCACTACTTAAAAAACTCCCTGGTATTTCTTTAAAAAATCTTTTGATATTTCTGTAGTGCATTTTTTTCAAAGAGTTAGAGCCATGGCTCCAAGTGAGAAAAAAGCCTTCTTTTATGTGGCCCCTCTCTTTTCCATTATATTTGATAACCGCTTAAACTCCCTCTAGTGGTTAAATCATGTTGCGATCTTAAGTTTTGCTTTAGAAAGAGGGAATGCGGCTGTGGGGACCAAGGTGCTACTGTGAGTGCCACAGAGGATAGGATCAAACATGTTCTTTAGATGTTCTCTTCCTGTGTATGGAGTCATGGTGTGAATAGTATCTATCAGAGCTGCCACTTCTGTAATCCTCTCCCCCCCCACCCCCGCTTATTTGCTGAGAAATCAAAAAGCTCGTTGATTATTGCTACTTTCTGTTGTAGAGAATAACAGAGACTATAATTTCTAAGATAGAGATTTGGGGAGGACATCTTATTTTTATAATGCTCTTTAAAAAAAAGTAAAATATTCTAAGCTGTGCAACTGAGGCCCCCAAGACACACCATTTATAGATTGCCTATCTTTCTTGATTTTCTATCTTATCAGTGAGCCAACAGCTTTCTCATAAGGAAAAAAATGAAAATTTTAATTCTTTAAAATACCCACCTTCTTTGCACATACACATCCATATACCTATAAATTCTTCCTTCTCCTTCCCCCAGCCTGTGCACTGGGCTTTGATTTAGATGAAGTAGACAATCTTGCAGTGACCAGAATTCTTACCACTGTTGGGGAGCGTCTCTGTAAAAATAAAGGGTGAGCGTATCTTAGAGACAAGGCAGGTGGATTTTGATGGTGAAACAAGTCATATAGAAGGTATGTGACTTGGGCACATTTATCCCTAGCCTTCCGTAAGACGTTAAGAAGGTCTGATGCCAGTGTCACAGACATTATGATTAAACAGCAACATTTCTCAGAACTCCCTTGCTCCCACTCTTCTGCCACTTTCTAATAGGCATAGAACTCATTTAATGAATACAAGTTACTTAGAGTCAGCTTGGCATCAGTGAGGTGTGGAACTGTGCAATTCCACACTGTGCAGTATAGCTCACAGCTGAATCATGCACTGTAACTACACTTTGTCAATCGTACAACTTTTTTGTCTTCTTTAGAGCTAATGGTTTTGATTTTTTTCCCCTTTAAAATGATGTGTGCCTATAACCCACTTGACCTCATACTTTCTGATAGAAGCATGCAGTTTCACTCACTACAGTCAAAGCCATCATCCAACAGAGTGGTGGTATTTTTATCCCTGGAGACATCTCTCCTGGGACCTTCATTCTTTTCAGTCTGATCTGAACAGTTGCCTTCATAGGACACTCCATTCACCATCATGCTGGTCTCTTCCCTCCCTTCCTAGGTCAGATCTCCTGTTTCCTGCAGCCCACACCTTTCTCTTTCTTGTTCTTTCTTTCTCTTTCTTTATTCTTTCATTGTAATTGGTGTATATATATTGGTAAGATTTTACATATCTGAAAATGCACTTCTTGTACATTCATACTTGTTTGATAGTTTGGCTGGGAATAGAATTCTCCTAGGTTGGAAATAATGACAAATGATGTTGAGCATCTTCTCATGTGCTAATCTGCCATCTTTTCAATTTCTTAAATTAATTTTTATTAAAGTATGGGGAAAAAGTATGGGTGATCTACAACCATCTGTTTATTAACTTTGCTGATAAATATGTTTGACGTTTTGTCCTTATTTTGTTATTTATATTTTTAATATTGGTGTTTGAAAATTTTAAAGTATATTCTGGAGTCATGTACTTTTTCAGATACATGATTCATAGATATTTTCTCTTGGTCTGTGGCTTGTCTTTTTATTCTTTTTACAGTGTCTTTGAACAGCACAAGATTTTAATTTTCACCAAGTCTAGTTTTTCACTTTGGATTATTTTATGAATCTGATTTTGATGTCATATTTAAGAAATCCTTGCCTAAACAAGGGTCACAAAGATTTTTTTTGTATGGTTTCTTCTAGAAGTATTAAGTTTCATGTTCCATATTAAGCTAATTCTTGTTAATGGTATGAGGTGTGGAAAGTATGGATTGGCATTCTTTTTTTTTTTTTTTTTGCACGTGGATATCCAATTGTTCCAACCAACTCTTTTTGTTGAAAAACTATTATTGTTCATTCAATTACCTTTGCATTTTTGTCAAAAATCAATTGTATATGTGTGTCTGTTTCTGGACTTGCTGTTCTCTTCATTTTATCTTTCCCAATCTTGATGCCAGTACCACACTGTATTGATTATCGTGGCTTTTAATAAGATTTTAAAATCAAGGTGTGTTATTTCTCTAAAGATGTTCTTCTTTTTCAGGATGTTTTGGCTATTCTCAGTCATTAGCATTTACCTATAGATCTTAGAATCAGTTTGTCAAGTTCTACAGAAAGACCTGCTGGAATTTTAATTGGGATGGTGTGTAGATCAATTTTGGGAGAATCGAAATCTTGACAATACTTCATCTTTCTATACATGATCAAGGTATATCTCCTATTATTTAGGTCTTTAATTTTTCTTTTTATAGTTATAGTTAGTGTGCAGTTCTTTCCTCAGATTTATTCATAGGTATTTTATATTTTTGATGTTATTATAAATGATGTTTTAAAAAATTCCCATTTCTAATGTTCAATCCTAGTATATAAATATACAATTGATTTTTGCACCAAACTTGTATCCTGAGATTTTGCTAAATTCATTTATTCCAGTAGCTTTCGGGGGTAAATTTCATCAGGGTTTTTACATAGGTGATTGTGTTGTCTGTGAATAAGAACCATTTTATTTTTTTTCCCTAGTCTGGATGCTTATTTCTTTTTCTTGCTTATTGCACTGGCTAGCCCCTCAGTACTTTGCTAAATAGAAGTGATGAGAGTGGACCTTGTTAGTCTCTTTCCCCACATTAGAGGGAAAGCTTTCAGTTTTTCACTGTTAAGTATGGTATGGTATTAGCTGTCGGTTTTTGTAAATGGCTATAGAAGTTCTCTTCTGTCCCTATTTCACTGAGAGATTTTTGAAAACCAGGAGTGAATGTTGGATTTTGGCAAATCTTTTTCTGAATCTTTTGTGAAATGTTGAATTACATTAATTGGCTTTCAAATGTTAAACCAACCTTCATTATCCTTTTTCTTATATTCCTCTTGCTAAAATTTTGTTTGGGATTTTTGTGAATATATCCATAAAGTTTATTGATCTCTAGTTTTCTCCTCTTGTACTGGATGTGGCTGGTTTTTCAGAGTGGAAGGGGCTAGTCTTTTCAAAAAAAATTTTTTTAATGCAGTTTCTGTGAAGAATTTGTGTAGTTGATATTACTTTTTGCCTGAATGTTTGGTAGAATTTACCATGGAAGCCATTTGAGACTTGTATTTTCTTTGTGAAAAGGTATTCCATTTCTTTTATAACTAACTATATGACTGTTCAGGTTATTATCTATTTCTTGAGTAAATTTGGGTAGTTTCGTGTCTTTCAAGGAATTTTTTCTTCTCATCTTTTATTATTTTCATAAAGTTATTTATTCATCAGTCCTTTGTTTTCTTTAGAATTGCTTTGCTGTCTATACAGTCTGTCTTGATATCATGTACCTCATTCCTGATTCTGGTAATTTGTTTCTTCTCAATTTTTTTCCTGAACAGTCTGGCTAGAGGTTTATCAGTTTTTTTTTTTTTTAATCTCAACTATATTTTTGTTTCAAAAATTTTTTTCTTTTTTATTGTTGCCTAACTCTTTGGTTTCTGCTCTGATTTTTATTATTTCCTTTCTTTTACCTAATTTGAGTCCAGTTTTCTCTTTCTCCAGTTTCTTAACATGAAGCCGAGTTCATTGATATGAGACTGCTATTCAAGAATTCTTACTATAAAATGTCTTCTCAGTTCTATTTTAGCAGCCTCCCACAAATTAGATGTGTGTGTTTTCATGTTTATTCATTTCTAAATAGTTTCTAACTTCCCTTTTGATTGCTTTGTGAGCCATGGCTTATATAGCAGCATGTTATTTAGCTTATAAATATTTGGAAATTCCCAGGGATATTGCCATTATTAATTTTTAATTTCCATTGTATCAGAGAAGATACTCGTATGCCTGGAATTCTGTTAAATTTATTGCAAGTTGTTTTATGGCCCAGAATATGGTCTGTCTTGCTTAAATGCTCCATTTGTACTTGAACAGAATGTGTATTGTGTGGTTGCTAAATAGAATGTTCTATAAATGTCAGTCGGGTCAAGTCAGTTAATAATGTTGTTGAAATGTTTTATATTCTTACTGATTTTCTGTCTAATTGTTCTTGCATTTATTGAGAGAGAGGTGTTGAAATCTCAGACTACAGTTATGGATTTGTATATATTTCCTTGCACTTCTAACCATTTTTTTTTCATGTATTTTGGAATTCTGTTATTGTCAGGAGCAAAGTGTTTAGAACTGCTGAGTCTACTTGATGAAGTGACTCTTTTGTGTTATTAATTGACCTTCGTCATTCCTGTTAATATTCTTTGCTCTGAAATTTAATTGTTTTCATAATAATGTAGCCACTCCAATTTTCTTTTGATTAGAAGTAGCACAGTGTATCTTTTATCTACTCTTGTTTTTTTCGTTTAAAAATTATTTCATAGTAGGATATGGTCGTGAAATCAAGCTAAAGATCAGTGTAATGTCTAATTTTGCTTACAGTCTGTGCCTGGGATTTCAGGGTATCTGCTTGTGTGTGTGTTTGCACCTGAATGAATTCTTAAAATTCTTTTGTTCTCTTAATGGTTTTTCTCCTATATTCCTGGTTCACAGGAGGTGCTCAGTAAATATTTGTTAAATTTGAAAGTTTTTGTGTATTACCTGTAGAAAGAAAAAGAGACTTTCTGTCCTTTTACTTTTAACCTACTTGTGTCTTTATATTTAAAGCATATTTCTTGTCGGCATCATTTTTATTGGGTCTTGCTATTTTATGCAGTCTGACGGTTCCTAACTTTCAGTGAGGATATTTATACTGTCCACATTTGATCTGAATATCAATATGTAAGATTTAAATCTGTCATCTTGCCATTTGTTTTTCACTTGTCCCACTTGCTATTTGTCCCCCTTCCCCTAGTTGTAGGTCTTCTTTTGGGTTAATAAAATGTTTCTTGTGATTTCTTATCTCTTTACCTGGATTATTTGCTATAACTTTTTGCTTTTTTAGTTCAGTGTTTTTTGTTTTGTTTTGATTTGATTTTTAAGGGCTATACCCTCGGCATATGGAGGCTCCCAGGCTAGGAGTCTAATCGGAGCGACAGCTGCTGGCCTACACTACAGCCACAGCAGGATCCAGGCTGCATCTGTGACCTACAGTACAGCTCACAGCAATGCCGGATCCTTAACCCACTGAGTGAGGCCAGGGATCGAACCCACAACCTCATGGTTGCTAGTCAGATTTGTTTCCACTGCGCCACAACAGGAACTCCTTAAAGTTTTTTTCTTTCTTTTTATATTTCAGTCTTTTATTTAGTGTGTAGAGCATAATATTTAACTTACCACAGTCTACCTTCAAGTGGTATTATGCCTCTTCACATATAGTATAAAAATTTGTGGTAGCAAATTTCATCTGTTTTTTCATCTCTTCCATCCCTTCTTCCCAATCTTTGTGCTTTTTTAACATTTTTCTTTTATTTAGGTTATTAACCCTATATTATTATTTAAATGTATTGTATTTAAATTATGCTATTCAATAACATTCTCATAGGTTTCCCCATGGACTTATCATTTCCTGTACTCCTCACTCCTTTCTATATATCTAAATTTCTTTCTAATTTTACTCCTTCTTGAAGGATTCATGTAACATTTCTTTTAACATGAGTCTGATGGTGATGAATACTTCTAGCTTTTGCAAGTGGAAACTGTCTGTTTTTCCTATTTTTTATTAATATCCACTATTTTTTCTGTTTTTAATTTCACTGATTTTTTTACTCTTATTTTGTGTTTTCCACTCCTTCCTGTTGCTTTAGACTTTGCTCTTCTTTTTCTGGTTTATTAAGATAGGAATTTGTATTATTGATTTGAGATCTTTGTTCTTCTCTAATATAATCACGTAGTACTATAATTTTCCCTCTCAGCAGTGCCATAGCTGTATCTGACTTATTTTAATGTGTTGTATTTTTATTTTCATCCAGTTTTATGTATATTTAAATCTTTCTTTGTGAACCCTATTAGCCTGTAGATTGTTATATGTGTACTGCTTAATTTTCAAGTGTTGGGGAATTTTTCCTGTTAACTTTCTGTATCTTTTTAAGGTTTGTTTTATGTTCAGTGTGTTATCTATATTATGAACACTGCAGAGCATTTGGGAAAAAATGTGTATTCTGCCAAAGTGCTGCCTATCTCAGTTAATGTTGACTAATTTTGTTGTTCATTTTTTCTATACACTCGTTGATTTTCTTTCTTATAGTTCTGTCAGTTGCCGACGGTGGAGTATTGAAATCTTCAGCTGTAACTGTGGATCGCCTATCTCCTTTCTGCTCTTGCAAGCTTTGCTTTGTATATTTTGAGGCTCTGTGTCAGGTGCACATATTTGGAGTTGTTATATCTTCGTGGTGGGTTAATCGTTTCATCATTATATAATGTCCTTTGTCTCTAGGAAACTTTGCTCTGAAGTCTTTTATTTGATAGAGCTATTCTTATGTGGTATATCTTTCCCCAGCCTTTCCCTTTCAATTTAACCATGCTCTAATTGAACTCAGCTTTTTTGAAGATGGCATATGTAGGTGGCATATGTAGGGTCATGGAAGTTTTGCTCTTGTTACTGTTTGTTTGTTTAATCCACTCTGCCTGATGAAGGCAGAGCATAAGCTCACCTCTTGACTTTGCTGGCTTGGGTAGAGGTGGGTCATGGTTTTTCCCCTGGTGTTTGGCTGGTGTAGAGTAGTGTCTAAAAGTTTTTGTTTTGCCAGGCTGCTCCTTTTCTTGTCCTTTTGCTAGAGAGACAGGCTTTTATGAGGGCCTTTCTTGTCTCTACCATTGGCATTTCCAGGTTGCCAGCTTTTCTGGCTCCAAATCTGGGGTATAAGTAGAAAAAAAAAATCCCAGGGAACTCACTAGCATGTCATTCCTTGGGTCCCAAGGTCCCTAGTTGGTGTGCCACCTTCTTGGCACCTTATGTTTATTTCATATATAATGTTCAGGGGTTTTCATTGTAGTGAGGAAAATTGAGAAGAACCTGCCTACTCCATCTTTCTGGAACCACATTTCTTCTCCCTTGTCTCTGAAAAGATGTGTCAGTGGCTATAGAATTCTAGATTGACTTTTTTTTTTCTTTTAACTCTTTAAATAGATTCTTCCATTTGTTTGTATTTTTCCTATGAGAACTCTTATCTAATCCTTATCTTTGTTTCTCTCTTCATAAGGTATCGCCGTCCTGGTATTGAGTGATTTGATTATGCTCTGCTTTGGTGTGATTTTCGCTTTTTTGTGTTTGGAGTTCATTGAGAGTCTTGGACCTACTGCTTTATCTCTTAAACAGTTCTTCTCCAAAAGCAGAAGTTTCAACCAAACTTACGGCAAATGCTAAATGGCTGTTGTAGTTGAGCTCTGGCTTACTAGTCCCATTTTGTTTATTTAATAGGTGTATATATACTTGGTACACTTTTCCCACAGTATTCTGTTTTAGAGCATCATTCCAATATTTCCCTAGGTCAAAGGCTGAGCTCATTTTTCTTTTTCTTTTTTTTTGTCTTTTTGCCTTTTATGTAGAGCCGCACCCGCGGCATGTGGAGGTTCCCAGGCTAGGGGTCTAACAGGAGCTGTAGCTGCCGGCCTTCGCCACAGCCACAACAACGCAGGATCCAAGCCGCATCTGCAACCTACACCACAGCTCATGGCAACACCAGATCTTTAACCCACTGAGCAAGGCCAGGGATCGAACCCGCAACCTCATGGTTCTTAGTCAGATTCGTTAACCACTGAGCCACGAAGGGAACTCCTGAGCTCATTTTTCTAATGACATGGAGATGTCTTGACAGAGCTGAGACTTGCCCCCCAGAGGAGAATTTTCAGATGTTAGAAGCATAGGCTTGGAACTAGGCTGACTTGGGTTTGAGCTTTTTACCTCTTGCTATGTAGTTGTAGGAATATCATTTAACTATTTCAAGCATCCAGTGTGTAAAATGGGGATGATGATTGTATCTACCTAATAGGGTTGATATGTGGAATAGATGTGGAAAATAGTTCAGCAGTCATAACATGATAGCCATGATTGTGGTTGGTATCTTTAAAACATAGTCTTTGGGAGTTCCTGTTGTGCCTCATTGATAACAAACCTGACTAGTGTCTACAAGGATTCATGGGTTCGATCCCTGGCCCCACTCAGTGGGTTTAGGATCTGATGTTGCCGAGAGCTGTGGTGTAGGTCACAGATGTGGCTTGGATCTGACAATACTGTGGCTGTGGCATAGGCCTGCAGCTGCAGCTCCAATTCGACCCCTGGCCTGAGAATTTCCATATGCTATGGGTATGGCCCTAAAAAAAAAAAGTCTATCTTTCTAGTGACATTTTAGGTTCACAGCAAAATTGAGCAGAGGGTACAAGGTTTCCCTTATCTCCACTACTCCTGTGTATGCACTGCCTCCCCCACTATCAAAATCCCACACCAGAGTGGTTCCTTTGCTGCAGTCACTGAACCTACATTGACATATCATTACCACTCAGAGTCTGTGGTTTAGTTTGGGGTTCACTGTTGATATTGTGCATTCCATGGTTTTTGACAAGTATGTAATGACATCTATGCATCATTGTAGAGTACAGAACAGTTTCATTGCCTTAAAATTCTCCTTTTCTTGGTCTCTTCATCCCTCCCTCCCTGCTGACTTCTGGCAAACAGTGGTCCTTTTACTATCTCCAGTTTTGTCTTTTCCGGAGTGTCAAATAGTTGGCATCATATGGTATGTAGCCCTTTCAGGTTGACTTCTTTCACTTGGTAAAATGCACTTTAGCTACTTCTTATCATTTCATGGCTCGATAGCTCATTTCTTTTTATCTCTGAATAATATTCCAGTTAATGGATGTACCACAGTTTATCCGTTCACCTACTGAAGGACATGTTGTGTGCATCTAAAGTTTGGTAATTAAGAATAACGTTGCTCTAAACATTTTTGTGCAGATTTTTGTGTGAACATGTTTTCAGCTGCTTGACTAAATATCAAGTAGTACATTTCCTGGATTGTATGGGAAGAGTATGTTTAATTTTGTAAGAAATCACCAGCGTCTTCCAAAATGGCTGTGCCATTTGCATTCCCATCAGCCCTGAATGCGAGTTTCTGTGGCTCCACATCTTCATCAGTGTTTGGTGTTGTCAGTGGATTGGATTTTGGCCATTCCAATCGTTGTGTACTGGTATCTTGTTGTTTTAATTTGCAGTTCCCTAATGACACGCTATGCTGAGCATCTTTTCATATGCATACTTGCCATCTGTATATTTTCTTTTGTGAGGTTCCATTCAGGTCTTTGCCCATTTTTTTTTTCTTTGTACGATGGCATCTGAAGCATATGGAAGTTCCCAGGCTAGAGGTCAAACAGGACCTGTAGCTGCAGTCCTGCACCACAGCCACAGCAACACCAGATCCAAGCTGCATCTGTGAACTGTGCCACAGCTTGTGGCAACACAAGATCCTTAACCCACTGAACAGGCCAGGAATTGAACTCACATCTACACAGATATTATGTTGGGTTCTTAACCTGATGAGCCATAACAGGAACTGCTTTTGCCTATTTTTAAATCGGTTGTCATTTTCTTATTTTTGAGTATTAAGAGTTCTTTGTCTATTTTGGAACTGTTGGCATGTTTACCATTGGCATGAATTACCATTTTCTTAAGTGCTTGGATCAGGGCTTTGTTGAGACCTCCACATTCTAGACTGCAACGTGTGAAAATCTTTTTTTCTCATTTTTTGGAGGGAGGTAGAGAAATTACCTTCACCTGAAAAAAAACAAACAAAAAAACCAGAAAAGTAAAAGATGTTCCCTTAGGTTACCTTGACCCAAAAAGCACTTCAGGCTGCCTCTTAGATACATTGTGACTTCATGAGCCTTCCATGCTCTAAACCTTTCCCCACATAACTGACTTATTCCATGTGTTTCTTAATGATTGCCTAAATGGGAAGTACCTGCTGATCACAGCATGGCCTTTTTTTTTTTTTATGTCTTTCTTAGATGTGTGTGAATTAACAAGTGTTGTAATCAGCAGTGGTGACATTACACCTGTTAACATATAACCCCAACTTCTAGAGACTGTTCTGGCCTTGATCATTCTGTGCAGAATAGTCACTAGTGCTACAGAAGAAAAGTCTGTCCCATTGTAAGTGAAGGTGCTATTATATGATCTGATTTCCATTCTTTACCCCTTCACTGTGCGTCAGCGGATTTATATCATGGGATTCATTTTCATTTTATGCCTTTTATTTACGCACCAATTCTTTTGCAAGTAATTTTAATTCTCCCTTGTATGAAAGTGAGGCTCTGTGTCTGTGTATTTCTATATAAAATAAAGGAAATGATTGTTTTTAATGTAGATTTGCAAGAAATATAATGGATTTCAGCTACAACAATTTCTCCCCATTTAGAGGAGATGAACACCTAGTTAGATGAAGAACGTCATTCCGAGTATAATTTGAATATATCTTGTTTCCATGACAACTTGTACTTACCAGCTTGCCTGGTAAAAGAAGTGTTTGAATTCTTTCTTTGATAAAAGACTTGACCAAACACTGGGGTTCCAGTTTTTCAATTCCGAAAATTTCTTACCAATTTGGGGCTACTTCTCTTTTTAATGTGGTCCAGTTTTGAGGGAAAGAAACCTAAAGAGCATTTTGGAGGTAACATCACCTTCAAAATAAAAGGAGAGGATTCATAGGCCAAATGGTAATGAGCTGGGGAAATGAAGATATTTTTGCAGGTCAAAATCATTTTCTCATATCTTCCAGTTAAATTAAATCAACAGAGATGATGCAACAACTTATTAAGATGCTATTTGATTTGACAGAGAATGATTCAGTTATTTGTTTCCATCTGGACATCATAATCATTAGGCTTGTTTCCTCACTGCTAATTTACGTCTTTGCCTTTATGGGTGGTTTGTGTCCTCTTACTGCTGAATTTCAATTCTTGCGAGGAATATGGTTTTATTAATGGTTTTCCCTCTGAATGAAAGATAGGAAATTATTTGCATCATTAACTGTACTTTTGCAAAATATAGAAAAGTAGTACTGTATTTTATTGACAAGATTATGTTTCATACAATATAAAATATTTTAGTCTATAAGATAAGCAGACATGATCCTTGGGCATTTAAGGAATGATAGAGGATCGACTTGAAGTTAGGATAATTTGGATTTTAGTTCTGAGGGATCCAAAAGGTTTTCAGGGACAAAATGACTCAATTATCTCTAAGATCATTGTTAATGATAGCAAATGTTTATGAACAAAGCACACATGCAAGGTGATCATTGGGGTACCGTGTTTATCATAACTCCCATTAGAGACTATATTTTGTAACAGATTACACTATCTTACCATAAAAAACTAAGAAACTTTTAAAGAAATACCATAACATGCCAATTAACATTATGTACATAATATGTAACAAATGAAAATCAACCATAAAGAAGTAAAACATTAACAGTATCTTTCTCTTGGGCTTATACAATTCCTGCTGATGGTAGGAGGATAACTGGGCAGTTTCGTTGGCCTAAAATGCTGTTTGAAAGCATCTTCATGATTCCTAGTGTAATATTTTGCATGGTAGTTATAGCTATGCAATTAGAGGGTTTTTTTTAGAAAACAGATCATGTGGTTTTATTTCAAAAAATGCTTTATTTTCCTTTTCTATTGCCCATCAATTGATAATAGCCACTCAAGTATTTGACTACTCTGCTTTTAAGAAATAAATGACTTATAAAATATTTCAGTATACACTTTAATTTTATCACAATATTCACTGAGTGTCCGCCACCTGAGCAATCTCGTCTGTGAAGACTACAAAGGGGAGCTTCCCACTCTCAAGGGACTTAGGCTAATATGAAAAATAAGGTACAGGTGGTCTTTTTGTAACATGACTCACCACCTCCCAATATTTTGCTGAGAAAGTTGATCTTTATCAGAATTTCTTAAGCCATGAAATGATATGATTATTTAAGCTTAAACATGAAGTTTCAGAAAGCACAACGCCCTTGCTCAGAGTGCTGGCTTGCAAAACTCTCCGCTTAGCGATATCCGAGCCATCACTGAAAAGCTCAGAACAAAATCTTTTCTGTAAAGCAGTGAGCTTCTTAGCCACTAAGAGGCGACCCGCTTGCTGCTGACCTCTCCCCCACTGCCCGCAGTTGTCAGCTGGCCGTGGGGATAAGCGGCTTCCACGATAGAGGCACAAAGCCCAGGGCAACAGGTTATGCTCCGTGTACGTTCTCCTAGCATGACCAACTGCTCCAGTTTGCCCAGGACCAAGGAAGGACTACCTGTGCCCAAATCCTGATAGTGTCAAGCAAACCAGGACAGGTGGTTGCTCTGCACTTTTGCAAATTCCCAGAGTGCAAAGTGCAAAGGAGAACACCCATGTTCACACAAGCGCGTACATGGTGGGGCTGTCCCCACCAGGACTAGTCAGAAGGAAACTGCACACAGCACTCGTGTGGCAGTTTTTGGCTTGTGTAGAGCCTCACCTCCAGACAGCACGATGAGAAAAAAGGAGATACCAAGAGCTTGACTGATTTGTTCCAAATCGTATAGCTTTCAAGTGTTGGTTGAGGCACGCTTTTGGATTTTCCTCAGATCCCTTCCCTTCTCTGCTGTCCATCTTTCCTTCTCCTTTAAAAACGTCCACAGACCAAGTGGAGGCCTGCTGGCCTTCATGTTCAGATCCACTTTCTGATCTGAGCCATCCTCACCTCTATGGTTGACTGATTGTCCTGACGAAGCATTAATAATACTCTTTGATAAGGAGCCAGTGGTTCACACAGTATATTTATGGTGTGTGTGTGGGAGGCACATAGTGGAAGTAAACCTTGGAAACAACCTAAATGCCCAACAGAGTTGCTTCTATGAATCATTGTTCCTCCAATCATTGAAATGCTGTGTGGGCACAGCAAAAGTCTTGATCTGAATTTTGAACCTGGCCGGAGAACCAGTATTTCTTTTCTTATCTCTTTTTATTTTTTTCCAGTTTGTCGTGTTTTAATTTTATACATGCCACTCTTTGACACTGGGAAGATACATTTTTATAAGCCTTTCTTTTGCTTAATGGTTTATAGCAGTATTACGCTTTGAGAAACCTCTGTAACAAATTTATGAAAATACTTATTCATCTGTTCTTTTATTAAATGGCTTAGATTTTATATTAAAAATTTTAATTATCAGAGTTCTTGTCGTGGCTCAGTGGTTAACGAATCCGACTAGGAACCATGAGGTTGTGGGTTTGATCCCTGGCCTTGCTCAGTGGGTTAAGGATCCAGCGTTGCTGTGAGCTGTGGTGTAGGTTGCAGATGAGGCTCGGATCCCATGTTCCTGTGGCTGTGGTATAGGCCGGCGGCTGCAGTTCTGATTAGACCCCTAGCCTGGGAACCTCCATTTGCCGTGAATGTGGCCCTAGGAAAAGACAAAAAAATTTTAATTATCAAGAATATACCTTGCATGCCGTGTAAAGGTGTTTTTAACTTTCTACTTCCACTAATCTTTTCAGTTGCTTTCATACTATTTATTATAAGATTCATCCTCACAGTATTTTATTTTTTAATTTTTTTAATTATAGTTGATTTATAATGTTCTGTCAATTTCTCCTATACAGCGAAGTGACCCAGTTACACATATACATACATTCTATTTCTCACATTTTCCTCCTTCATGAGGACTGGTATTTCTGAAGTCACTGGGACATTTTTCATAACCAAGGAAAAGCATGGTTACTTTCCATTGTCCCTGCTGACAGGGCAAGAGGGTACCTGGGGAAAGTAGCTTGGGCACCTGCTCAGCCAGGGCCCCAGAATTCTAGATCACCAGCCCCTTTCTGGAGTGTGTGTGACAGCTTATCTCCTGCATTGGAACTTGTTTCAGCCCTTGGAGGATGGTTAGAGAATTTGGATGAGTAGAGAAGGAAAGAGAGGAGAGATCTTGTGCAAAAGTATGGAGATGTAAATGAACACAGTGTATTTACTGAGCATGGAATAGACGGATCATCAATTCAGTAAAGTTGACTCTCCCATGTGCTAGATGCTGCACTAGGAACTGGCGGAGGAGGAGGGGTCACAGGTCTGTCCTCAGGAGCTCATGTCATGGCAGACAGCACACCAAGGGGAAGAGCACCTGCCCAAGTATATATATTTCCAAACACATTTCGTATACATTCCTGTATTTCCCAGCATATGCAAATATAGGTGTATATATCCATACAAATAACCCAATACATTTGGAAATATACTCTCAAATGCCTTTGAAAAGGGGACTGGTTGGGGAGGATGTTAAATGCTAGACTGGGGATCTCAGGCCTCAGCTTCTGAGAGACAGCCAGCTCTTTAGCCATTTGCGTGGGCTTTTGAGCGAAGAGGTAACAGGGGAGAGGTGCTTTTTAGGAAGACTAATATGCCATCCACACGAAGGCTGCTCTGACAGGGGAGAAAGCCTAGAAACTGGGAGATGAGTTCACAGACTGTTCCTTTCAATCATAGCTGTTGTATACCCAGTTAATTTATTTAACAGGTCTTGGTGGTGTGTCATCCATGTGGCCAGCCCTGGTTGGGTACCAGGGGACAGCAGTGAAGAGGGGCCTGGTCCTCGGGAACCCTATACTCTGTTGTGGCTGTGACACATGCTGGGATGGAAATGATCAAGGAGGGAGAGGACCAGCTCTAGGGCAGGAGGCTGGGGAAGATCCAGCCCAGGAGGCCTGAGTAGGGGCAAGCAGCCATGCAGAGCAGAGGGACGGGAGGGTCTGGAAAGGAATCAGCACATGCAGATGCTTCAAGGCTGCAGAGAAGCGCTGAGGAAGTGAGAGCCCACAGCCATGGAGTTGGAAAGGCAGGACGGATCCAGAAGATGCTGAGCCTTGGTGGCCACCAGAAAGGGTCTGAGCTTTCTACTTAGAGCTATAAGAAGCCAGTCGGGTGCTTTAGGGTATCTCAGGAGAATTGCTCAGGCTGCTGTCTGGCAGCGGGTTGGAGGGACTGGTGCTGGAAGCAGGGAGGCCTAGGATGCTTGGCTGGACCTCAGGAGGTAAGGACAGGGAGTGGCTGCTACCCCTGGGAATCAGAAGAGAAGATGACCAATGCGAGGGGCAGGGAAGACAGAACTAAGACTCAGGGGCTGACAGGTGGATAGGGAGGTGGAAGGTGGGACAAGTGAAGCTCAGGGCCACAATTTTCAGGCCCAGTGACTAGGAGGACCTCAGTGTCCTCATTGCCTAGGCTCTGAGAAGTGCCGTTACCCTTACCACTCTCCCTTGGACTTGCAACCATTGCACCAGACCTTCAGGGGTCTTTTAGATTCTAGATGAGTAACATTGCTGGAGCTTTTTCCATGTGCATCTTGCAACGTGCCTCAGATGTGTTTTCTCATACATGCCTCCAGGCGGCCCCCGGGGGGACCTCTTGTTATTGTCTGGATCCATGTTACACAGGAGGAACCTGGAGTGCAGCAAGGTGAAAGAAACTTCCCCAAGTCACACAGCTTCCCCAGGGCAGGGCTTTAGCTAAGGCCGGCTTCAGTCTCACTAAAGCATCACTTTTACACCACACTGCAGCCTTCTCCGACACCCCCAGTGTCCCAGAGGCATTTCTAGTCTCCCTTACCCCTCCTAGCCTTGCCCTTGGGCTGACCACCTGCAGCACAGCCCGTGCCTTGGGCCTGAGGCACCGCGTGCCCTCATCTGGGGAGACTGAGGTCCGCCATCTAGTGGCCACTGCCTTCCTTTTCCCTCCGAGCTTTTCAAAGAAAGGAAAAGGGGAGTTTCCACATACAAGACAAGCCTGAATATTTATAGCATCACACCCTGTAAACAGGAAACTTCTCAGTCTTAGACAAGGAGCCCAGTAAGATAAACATAGCATATTGCCAATGAGTTTCTTCACCCATTCAGCAAACGTTTAAATATATGTTGCGTGTGTGTGTGTATACACACACACACACACACACACACACATGTGTGTGCCTATATATAATCACTCCACTGGAGAGTGTGCTTCCTGATATTATTTCTTTTGTTTGTATTGCTCACTAATGAATTTCAAGAACCTAGAATAGTGGCATTTTCATAGCAGACATGCGACAAATATTTATTGAAAGTAGAAAAGATGAGTACTTAACATTTACTGCATCTTTACTGTATACCAGGCACTTGACATGTGCCTTTTCTCATTTAATCCTAATGGCAGCTCAAGAGGTGGGGACTGTCAGGATGCTTGTTTTTCGGATGTGGAGACAGAGGCTCAGAAGGATAAGGAGCTTTCCAGGTTTGGGGAGAGCAGGCGACTGACTCCGGTTTTCTGACTTTAGAGATCCTGTGTTTCATACTATGCAGAGTGCCTCTTGTGTATAACTATTGTGTGCCAGGCCTTGTGTGCAGCATTGTCACGTGTAGACAAGCAGTAGAAGTACCTCCTGTGGACCACTAGCCATTCCCTTGCCATGTTCTGACTTTATTGAGTGAAGTTTCCCTTTCCACAGTGCTGTGACAGAGGCGGTAATTGGAGGGAATTCAGGAAAGGCAGGCTGACCAACTATAAGTCGCTGTCACTATCTATCTCTGTGGCTGTATCACGGAGTACAGCGTCCCCAAACTTAGTCAAACGAGGAGACTGAGTTGGGATCCCTGCCTTCCCTTCCAGCTCCAACATTCTACTGTTCCTGTGACTCCCAGGGAGCCTGATGTGAGGAGAAGAGAGGACCACTTGTTACTAGGCAACCAGTACCCACCTCACCCATGTTGCCATGGTGATGATGAAAGTTGGGCTGATGGGATTACCAGCTCCTGCTAATTGCATACGAAAGCTCAAGGTCTCTGTCTCTTTCTTGCTTGCTCTCTCCATCTTACTCTCTTATTCTTCTAAGAACTGTGGAGAGATGTCCTCTCCTCCATCTCCAGTGTCCCTGAGGCAGCCATAGTGCAAAGGAAAGTAACTGGAAATGGAGCTTGGCTGTGCCTCTGAGTAGCTGTGTGACCTTGGGCAGGTTCCTTGGCTTCTCTGGGCCTCCATTTCCCCATTTAGAAAAAGAAGGTGTTGGAGTAGTGATCCCTGTCTAAGGTTCTTTCTGGCTCTCAAATCCTGTGATGCCTAGGGAGCATGTCAGGGGAGCAGACCACACTGTTACTAGGCAACCAGCAGGCACCCTGCCCAAGTTGCCTTGGTGACTGAATGCTGGAAAGGAGGGGAGTAGCTGCTGCAGCTAATTGCTTAATTATTTATGAGTGCCTCAAGTCTTTTTTGTTGTTTTCATTGCTAGGGGCTGTGGGGTCACCTTGTCTTCCTCCCTCCTGCCACCCCAAGCCGTCTGAGTTGCGGGTTATGCAGTAGGAGAGCACGTTGGCCTGGATCTCCAGCCACCCACGTTCTAGTCCTGCCTCTGTCATTTCCTAGAGTTGTGGCCTCGGGTAAGTCACTTCACCTCTCTGGGCCTCAATTTGATGGGTGTGCGTAGGTAATCTCCATGTTCCTTTTCTACCCTGAAATTCCAGCTCCTGCTGATCCCTTGCAAAGCGGGAAGGATGAGGGGGATTTTCCCAATTTGTTATCTTCTAAGGACGATTCTGAAAAGCAGTAACAATAGTGAAGTCTCTCACATATTTCAGGCAGGAAGGAAAGTAATGCCCGTTGCTCTCTCCTTGCTTCTCACCTTAGTCACTTTGCGTGACCTTTTTTATTAATCTTAAGGTCATTTAAGTTTTGCATTTTTGATATGTCACCTACTTCCAAAATAGATTTGAAGGGTTCACAATATAAGGTGCATATGTGCAACTGGATAATTAAAATAAAAACAAGAATATATTAATATAAAAATAGTGATTATTTATTGGTTAATATAGATGTTGTGATTGAACATCAGATATAATTTCAAGCATCCTGGAAGCCAAAGCAAAAAGAGAGGGAGGTACATAATTGTTAGTAAATAAAGATAAATTGCCAGACCTATCCTAGTTCTAAATTCCAAAAGTAATTTATCATGTGGTGTATATTCTCTTTTGGAAACTGCAGATAAATAAAACTTTTAAAATAACCCTTTCTTGCTGAGAATATTATTCTAGGAGATAAGGAAGAAGCTAAACTTGACAGTTGACTATTTCTAATCATTAGAAAGCAAAAACTCCCTTTCTACCAATGCTTTTACAATTTTATGAAGATTAAAGATGTCACTAAGTAAAGGTAAAATTTCAGAATCAGCCATTATTTATAAATCAATTATATATAAATGTATGTAATCATTTTGCACAATAATTTAGCAATGTATATAGAAATTTTAGACATTGGCAAAGTTCTACTTCTCCAAACATACTGAAATAAACTTGTGCAGATGAGGAAAGACATTAAATATAAAAATGCTTATGGTAGCATTATTTATCAAAGAAAATGATTGCAAACCAAATAAATCTTGAGAGCTCGTGAATTAAATTCTATTACTTCTTTAGAATGGATTACTTTGCAGTTCTTAAAGTGGATTTATATGTTTTGATATATAAAATACATGAAAACCTTCAAATGTATAACGTTAAGATAAGGAGGTACAGGAGTTCCCTGGTGGCATAGTGGGTTAAGGATCTGGTATTATCACTCCTGTGGCATGGGTTCAACCTCTGGCCCAGTATCTTCTGCATTTCATGAGTGCAGCCAAAAAAGAAAGAAAGAAAAAGATGAGGCACAACAATAGTATAAAATATTTCTATTTCTTTATAAAAGATATAGGTACATATATAATTTATATATCTAGATATATGCTTTATGTCCATTCTTGCATTTTTACAGAAGGAAACAGTTAACAGTGATTTATTCTGGGCAAGAAGATTGATAGCCTTTTGAAGGAGGGAGACTTACTTTTCATGTTCTTATTCTTACTATATGAATCTAGTAGTTTTCCAGTTAGAGAGGCAGTAGAGACTGGCAGTGAGAAGCCTAGACTCTGGAGTTTGAATACCTATGTTCCATCTTGGCTCCACCACTTAATAGCTCTGTGACCTGGGGTTAATTTAACTTCTCCATTTCTCATCTACTCAATGTGCTAATAATAGTATCTTCCTCATTGGACTTCCTGGGGATTAAATGAGTTAGTAAGTGTAAAGTGCTCAGAATAGCTTAAAGATGCCATATATACATTTTCTTGAAAAAAATTAAAAGGAGAAATTAAACCTCCAAAATGCATCTAACCAAAGGTAGAAGAACTTTTAAATCTCTTAACAGAGGTGGGAGAACTTTTAAGTCTGTTACTGCCTTCAGCATCCTATGTTTTGTAAAAATTATGTTTGATGGAGGGATAGCAAAGCAGTGGCCTTGTTTTCACTGTTGTCATTTTGTCTGAACTTGAATACCGTTTAGGGAAGGCCCTCACCCTGGGATTCACAGCAAGTAGTTATGGACCCCCTGAACCCACCTGGTTTTGCAGCTTCTGTTCTAGTCCATCCTGGAGTCCCAGAGAATGCTCAGGCTGAGTGCGAGGTATGCTAGCCCAGGCAGAAAATCTTTGAGGAGATGGAACTCTACAGTCACAGCTTGGTAAAGGCCAAAGAGGGATTATCCAGAATTTCAAGCTTAAAGAGGGTGTCTGTGCCCATGCCAGTTATGACATGTGTGTCACCTGGCAAGGGGCCGTGCTAGAAGGATCCCTCTTACTTTGGGCTCTGGAATCTTGTGGCCACAGGGACTTCCTCTATGGGACTTCCTCTGTATTCAAAGGTGCAGAAAGGGGAGGGCTGTGTGCAAGACTGCTGACTCTCCTCCTCTTCCTTGTGGGTGCTTTGGGGCCAGTGTGGAGAACTTGGGCTGACCCTGGGAACCCTCATTAAAGTTGGTCACACTCTTTGCACATGGTGGCCCCTTCAAATCCGCTGAATTACGAAAAATGGCAAACTGACTTGAAACAACCTCATGCCCCAGGTAGCTGTCCTGGTTCTGTTTGTCTGATCCTTACTTTCTGCCCTCTTGGGCACTCCAAACTCTATTTGGGCAGCGGTTCCGTTGGCATCTGTCCGTCATATCCAACTCTGCTTCCATCTATCTTTCCATTCCCTCCTCCAACCATCTGCCAGCTTTCCCACCCTTCCTTCAGACCGCTGCTGGCTGTCCACCCCCCACCCCTACCGTGTGGGTCTGAGACCCCATCCCCTGGACCATCCGTCCATCCCTCCATCTTTCTTTAGCCCACCCATCCATCTCACCCATCTGCCTTCTGTCCGGAGGCAGAACCCAGCGCTTGACCCTTCCTCACTTCCCCTCACCCCCGTAGCCGGGAATCCGACCCGACGCCGGCGGCTCTGCCCTCCCTCCGGCCCGCTAGTCCATCAGTCCCCGCACCGCCGGTGGCCGCGCGCAAGCGACCCCCGACTCGCGCGGGCCGTGCTTTTGTTCCGCGGCCCAGGCCGGGCGCTGCCCCGGCGGCCCGGCGGCGCAGCTCGCGGGCCGGGGCGGGGCGCGCGCGGGGCGGCCGCGGCGGGGCGGGCGGGGGCCGGGGTGACTCAGCCGCCGCTCGCCCCGCGGTCCGCGCGTCCGTCGGCCTCGCAGGCGGCGCGGAGAAAATGGCGTTGCCCCCGGCTGCCGCGCCCCCCGCCGGGACTCGGGAGCCGCCCGGGCCCCGCGCCGCTGCCGCCGCCCCCGCCCCCGCCTCGCCGCTGGGCCTGCAGCAGCTGTCGGCGCTGCGGCCCGAGCCCGGCGGGGTCCCGCTGCACTCGCCCTGGACCTTCTGGCTCGACAGGTGAGGGGGCGCGGGGCCCGCCGCCGCCGTGCGCCCGCCGGGCCTGCGCCGCCGCTTTGTCTCGGCGCCCGCCTCCCCCCCGCCCCGGGCTCGGTGCGCCCGGGCGGCCCCTTCCCTGCGCCCGCGCCGGTCCCGCCGCCCGGCCCCGGCCCCGCCGCCCGGGCTCGCGCGGAACCGACTCGGAAGCCGAGGCTTGGGCCAGCGTGAGCGGCCGTCGGGCGGCCTCGCCTCCCGGCCGAGAGCGAGAACACGCAACCCCAAAAGTTTCAGCAGCACTTTCCCCCTTTATTCCCTTCCAAAGAAGAAATGCCCGCGGCCGGGCGCCTGGGCTGGGCGGTGGGAGATGCTGGGCCTGGCGGGGTCCTCGCCGTAAAGCGGCAGCGTGATGCTGACCTCGTTGCCGTCGCGGGGCTCCTGGGGAGCTCTGGCCACGACCCTCGCTGTGACAGCGCTGGGGAAAGTTGACCGGCCGCCTGGGAATTGTGCGGCGGGGCTTTTCGCTATGCCATGGCGGGCGCCTCCAGCCTCCACCGGTGCTCGCTCCGGCCCCTCTTTGAATTCTCTCTCATCCACTGGGCAGCTCTTTCTCGAGCACTTTCTGTGGACCCTCACGCCTGCCAGGTGCTGGAGATTCACTGGTGAGCAAGGCTCACCTGGTTAATAAAATGGGCACAATTAGAGCTTTCTCAAGGGACTGTTCAAGAGCCTTCTCGGAAATGCCTCCCTGACTACCGCATCTCAGTTAGCGCCTCCGGGGCCCATCACTCCTGCCCTCGGTGGTTTTCTTAGTAGTGCTTAATGCTACTGAATTGTGTTACATAGGATACTGTTTATTCTCAGCGTCTTGGTCCCTCAACACTTCCTCCTCTGTTCGGGGCCAATGAGCAGAAACTTTGTGCCTGGTACATAGTAGGAGCACAAGCAATTTTTGACAAATGAATACACGAATGAATTGCAAACCTTGAGGATGACACTTCAGGGTTGTCCCAAGAGCTTATGGAAGTTTTGGTGACGCTGTGTATACGGTGGTTAAGTGTTGAGAAGGCACGGATGTGACAGTGTTCTGTGAAATTTACTTAATAGACACAACTCCGGTTTTTAAAGGCCTTAAAGTAAAATACCTGCAAGATTTTAAAAAGTGATATTCGTCTTTTCTTAGGACGACAAGCTCACTCCTTTCTTCCTGTTGAAATTGGCACCTCTTGTAAGACTTGACACCTGGAGTCATTGTCTTTTCCAGGGACAGAGGGAAGTTGGGGGTAGGGGAGGTACAGTGAGTCTCATTTCTTCAAAACGTTTTCACTTTCATTATGACATGCAAAGAGTATTTTACTGTCATAACAAGAGTGTTTCTGGCAAATTGTGGCAGAATGAAATCATGTGTGTCTTTGTTTTCCAAAGTGTATTGTAACCGCTCTTACCTGCTGTGTGTTTTCAGGTGTTAAACCTCTACCTCTGGCCCACAGGAGGTACTATTAACTGCTGGAAACAGTATCAAGAGTTTTTTTTTAAACAGGTCAGAAATTAGTCTACTTACAGGCACTGCATTTTAAGAATAACCTTAGATATTAATACCACAGGGCAGCTTTGAAAGAATATCTTGTATTTTTTTTTTTGAAGTATAGTTGGTGTACAATATGATGTAAGTTATACAGTGTACAATATAGCAATTCATAATTTTTAAAGGTTTTACTCCATTTATTGTTTTTATAAAATATTGGCCATATCTCCTGTCTTGTACAATATATCCTTATTGCTTAACACAACTTTTAAAGGCTAGATGGTACCTTAAGAATATGGTAACTGCAGTGAAGACAAACAATAGCTTGTCTGCTATGTATTTGCATACTTTTGGTCTCTGAAATCCAATAATCAAATGAAATATGTTACCACCACAGTGTCCACCTCTTCACTAGAAATGACCCTATTAATTTGGAAATAATATTTCGTTCCCTAGTTGCCCGTACGAATTCATTTTTACCTTATCATTCACCCCATAGCTTTTTAAAAATGTAAGTGTAAATGTGTTTATTAATTGATAGGTGTATAAAATACAGTTTGTATAAAACGTGGCATATCATGATCAAGTGCCAAGAAAAAGGTTATATAGATTAAGATTATTAAGATTAGAAATCCATCAAATAGCATAACATCAAAATGCATGAAAAGCTTTTGACCTTTCTCCTCTGGAGGTGCCCCTCTTCCCCTGGGGCTGTAAACATGCTGTGTTCTGGAGGTGCATTTGTATCTTCCATCCCCTCCCGCCCCCGCAGAGAAGCACAATTTTGGAGAGAGTGTAAGGTTCTCAGGAGAGCCCCCCAAGGCAGCCTTGCTCTCAAGGTAGCTGCTGTCTGCCACCACTCACATCAGTTTTGGGAACCACACTGTCGACAGATCTCCTACTGCTTAAAAGTCTTTTTGGGCACCTCCCTTCTGGCCTGTCCTCCTGTCCATGCTGCTGTATGATGATGGACAAATGACCTAGCCTCCTGAGCTCTCACTTGCATTGTTTGCAAAATGGGGATCATCCCCAGACCGTGCATCATAGGGCACAAGAGTGTCGTGAATGTGAAACATCCGCAAGGGTGCCCAGCCTAGAACAGGTGCTTGGTAAAGGTTAACTGTTAACGTTATTATCCAGTGCTCCCAGCTTACCACCCATCCCTGTCCACAGTCCCCAGAGCCACTTGTTTGAATTCAGTGTTAGGAAGCCAGCATCCTGATCTAGTCCCCTCACAGACAAATCCCAGAGTCCTGCAGTGGAGTTATTTGTGGTTTCAGGAGTGAACTCCAGTAATAGTCCTTATTTGTTTGTTTTGTTTTGTTCTAATGAGACCGTATGGCTAAGGATTTAAACATTTGGGGGCTAATTTTGGTTGCGGGTGCAAGATGAAGGGTTTTTCTCCCCTTTCTGGATATTTAAAAGTCCTGTCTTGACTCTTGGAGACCACTCTTGGTGGTGTGCCTCCGTTGGCTTTGTTTTCATCTCATGGTGACCAACGCCCACCTCCACCCCCCGAGTTTTCTGCACTGGGTCTCAGTGCTCAGGCCTTTTGTTCCCATCCACGCCAGTGATCTCACCAGTCACAAGACTTTCAGCTCCATCTGTACACCAGTGATTCCCAGAGACTTAGACTTGGGCATCCAGCGCCTCCTCTCTGTCTCCACGTGCATGTCTCATACACACCCAGATGCAACACCTGCCGGTCCTCTTCCTCAGCTCCCCTCCCATCGTGCCTCCTTTATCTCGGGGAGGAGCAATTAACAGCAACCCTGCCTTTCCAGGCGCTCAGCCCCTTAAATCTTGGAGTCATCTGTGCCTCTCTTCCTCTTCCTCCTTATCTCCTCCTTTTTCTCCTCCCTCCCCATCCAGCTCCCTCCCCACTACATCTTTTAGCATCCAATGCTATTGATTCTGCCCTCACAACAGAGCCAGAATCCACTTTATTCTCACTGCCCGCATCCCAGACCCTGGACCATACACCACTTCCGTCACGTGGATGAAGGCAAGAGCATTCTAAATGCTCTCCGCACTTCTGCCCTCGCCTCCCACAGTTCATTCACATCACAGCAGCCAGAGCAATCCCTTTAAATGCCTCAGTTCAAGGATGTCACTTCTCCGATGCCCTGCCCGCTTCTCTCAGAACAAAAGCCCAAGTGCCCTGCCCGCTTCTCTCAGAACAAAAGCCCAAGTGCTCGTAATAGCCCCTGAGACTCTGCAGCGTTTCCTGCCCCTGCCTAGTGCACCTTGCTCCTTTGTCTCTCTGTCACTAAACCTCCTGCACGGGCCCTTCTAGCTCACTGGCCCCCTGGCCCTTTCCGCTTCGTCCCAAGCCTGGGCCTTTGCCTCCGAGGGTCCTACCTGCCTTGGATGCTCTTGCTTGTGTCATCAGCTAGGCCTGCGCTCCACTCTCCTTCCAGTCTCTGCCCCAGTGTCATCTTGTCAGCGGGGCCTTCCCTCACCCCTGATGTAAAAGGACATGCACCTCCTAACTGTGTCCCAGTACCCCTGGCCCTGCTTTATTTCCTCCATAGGGTTAGCGCCGTATGTCTTTTCTCCTTCGCTCAAATGTTAAACTTCACGGAGTCCTTTTCCCTGTCGCTCCAGCCTCAGCTCCTCGATCAGAGCCTAGCACAGGTCGAACCACACTAAATATTTAGGGAGCTCTTGACCTCTACCCACAGTGACTTTCCCTTCTCCTGCGGGGGCTCGTTTTACTCTTACGTATCATTTGCAAATCTGCGCCCTAGCCCTGACCTCTCTCTCCCCTGAGTTCTGGACAAACACCGCCTTCTGTGTTATAGTCTTTAGCAACCACCGGCCTCCCTTGAGTCCTCTTCTCTCTCAAATACACTTCCCCATCCAGTTCTGTACATCTCCTTGTTGGTTTACACTGGGGAGACGAGCTCCAAGCCTGTCCCCTCCTCTCCATGTCCCCTCCTTTGCATGCCCTGGTCCTCTCCAGCCCCGGCCACACGCTAGCCCTCCTGCTCCCAAGCCTGTCCCTTCTTCAGGCATCCCCCACCTGGGCTAGGCGAGGTGGCCTGCGGCACTCTGCCTGCCTGAGCCTTCCAACCACCCCTCGCCCCTCTCCTCAGCCATCGCAGTGGATTTTGACTCCACGTCTCCCCACCTAAGGGTGCCTCTGTTGTGGAGTCGTGTGCTGCAGACACGCAGAATCGTGACTCTCTATCCCTACTTTGACTCGAGCAGCTCTGACTGGTTTCGTTGGCGGTGGTTTTTAGAAATGGGCCACATTAATTTGAAGAACGCATTCCCCGGCTTAAAAAAAAAAGTGACAGCCATAGACGAACATGATGGTACAAACTTCTGCGTTGCTCTTTTTAATGTGAAACTCACCTCCCTTTTAGCATCACCACCTGCCACTCCCCACCTCCACTGGACCACGCAGGCGGTCCCTTCTTTCTCGTAGCCACTGAGATTGGTGTCACGGTGCTCCCTTGGCTGGGGATGCCCTTGCCCACTTTCCCCACCTAAAAAGCCACCACCCATCCCTCAGGGCCTTCCTGCCGTGCCACCTCTGTGATTGTCCTGGAGCAGCCCTTGGCCCAGGCGGGATTAAGCCCACCTCCTTTGTGTTCCTACAGCATTTTTTAATAGCCTGTGTAGTATTAAGGACCACTGATTCCTCTTCTCTCCCTCCCTTTGACCCCGAGACTCCAACTACCTTGCGTCCGACTCCCGAAAGTGCGCCTTGCAGTGCGCATAGTAGGCTCTTCGTGCATATTTGTGTTCTTGTTTCTTTTTTTCTTTTTTTTTTTTTGCGTGTGTGTCTTTTTAGGGCCGCACCCGCGGCATCTGGAGGTTCCCAGGCTAGGGGTCGAATCAGAGCTGTAGCCACTGGCCTACACCACAGCCACACCAGATCTGAGCCGTGTCTGCAAGCTACACCACAGCTGACAGCAATGCCAGATCCTTAACCCACCGAGTGAGGCCAGGGATCAAACCTGCGTCCTCACGGATGCTAGTCAGATCCATCTCCCCTGAGCCATGAAGGGAACTCTACGTTCTTGTATTTTAAATCACAAAGGTGAGCCCTCACTCCCCCGCCCCGTCAGGGTTTAACTCCACCTGGTCGGTGTTACAGAACAGGCTGCCTACCCTGCCCCAGGCCTACTCCCTCAGACCTTTGGGGTTGAGTGGTCGTTTGTAACAAATGCCGTCGAAGTCAAAACTCGGCAATCACTGTTCTGGTTACGGATCAGATTAATCGAGCATATTAGTTGCCAGTCACTGTTGTAGGTGCTGAGAATGCAAAGGTGACAGCATGGACCTGGGTCTCCCAGGAGGAGTGTGTCACATCAGTAGCATCAGTGAAGAGCTCAGTGAGGTACTGACTTCTAGAGGGACCCTCCTTTTGGGGTGGAACGCTTTCAAAGGATTCCAGCGACGGCTCCATCGTAGCAAATGTGATGGGGCTGTGGTGGGATCAGACTTGACAAAGAGGATCCCAGGTCATCCTGGTAACTCCAGGAGTCGCCTCCTGGGACGAGGCATGGGAGGCCGTGGGTGACAGGGAGGGAAAGGCTGCACCTCCGCTTTTCCCATTCTTTCCCCCCATTCTTGCCTTTCTGAACCCACAAGCTCTCTTAATGGCCAGAATTAAATTTTCTGTAAGAGGCAAAGCATTTCTGGCCAGATGAGGCAGGGAAAGGCCTTGGCCTAGGGACTCCTGGCCTGTCCAGCTGTGGGTTGTAGTTGCTTCCTACAGCTCTGCTTCAGGGCTCTCAGCAACCTCACTCAGAAAAGTTACTCGCCCTTGCTGATATTGCTTCTTGAAAATATATTGTGCTGTTTTCAGTATTGCTGAGGCCGTTTTATTATTTCCAAACCCGAGACTGCTGGCAAGACTTTGGTGACCTGGAATGACGGCAGTCGAGAACCTGGCCTTTCTTAGTCCCTTTGTCACCTCTCAAACTGTTATACTTCTCTTTGACCATACCTCTCTGTGCTAAAGGACTAATTAGATATTGAGATAAAAAGAGTCCCCGTTACCACCATCAAGGAACTCCTAGGCCAGGAGTGACACTAGACAGAAGCAAGGAAAAGTGAAATAAATATGCAAAATAAAGCGTTCAGGTTATGTAGGTAGTTTCAATAGATGCATCATTAAATGTTAGTGATAGGCCGTGGCCCAATTTTGCAGGTGACTCTTTCTCAAACAGGAAGCTGGTGTAGCCAGAAGCCACAGATCTATCTAAAAGTGATTACAGGAGTTCCTGTCATGGCTCAGCAGAAGCAAATCCAGCTAGCATCCATGAGGACGCAGGTTGAATCCCTTGCCTCGATCAGTGGGTTAAGAATCTGGCATTGTTGTGAGCTGTGGTGTAGGTTGCAAGCATGGCTTGGATCCCAGGTTGCTGTGGCTGTGGTGTAGGCCAGCAGCTACGGTTCCGATTAGACCCCTAGCCTGGGAACCTCCATATGCCGTGGGTGTGGCCCTAAAAAGCAAATACAATTTAAAAAAAGTGATTACAGTGAATTCATCTTTAATGGCATGAACCATGTACAAGGGATGTGGCCTTCAACAAATCTCTGGGCTTGTGCAGATTTTCTTTCTGACAGCAGAGTCTGATGTTAGTAAATTCAACAGCAGACCAGCTTTTAGTAGACATATCCCTGGCTCTGAAATTTTCATTTAGGTTATTCTCCTGGCCAAAATGAAATGATCTCTCATGTAAGGTGAATTAGTGTCATCATTCATTTTTTCCCCAGATGTTTACTATATGCATGGAGCCTATGTACCTATTACTTGGCTGTCCTGTACCATATATAAAGTTTTAAACATCTTTTTCCACCTTAACCTGTTAATATTCACTACTGTTTACTTGGGTGTACTGGGCACCAGGCTAGGAGCTAAGGGTATGTAATTACCCCCCGAGTCCTCACCATACCGAAGTAGCGTGTGCCACCAGCGTTTCACAGATGAGACAGTTGAAGCCCAGAGAAGTCACTTACCTGTGGCCACATAGCTAACTGAGAACACAAACAATTTGGATTAAGGATCGTGTGATGCCAGCCAGCAGCATCCATCACCACACTGAATACTGCTTCCCTGTGAATATGAACAGTGAATGGGACACATATCATAAAATAGGGGAGCTCGACAGGACTCAAGAAGTCATCTGGGCCGTCCCTTAATTTCTCCCGTAAGGAAATTGGGGGCGCGGGTCATGGGAGATAATTAAGTCAGGGGAGCTCCACCTAAAACCCATGTTTAAGTGCCTTTATAGGATTCTCCTTCACATTTAATAATAACCCTGTCTTAATCATCTCTTTGATGACAAAAAAAGTGCATCTGTGAGAATAATGATTTTTTTTTTCTGATGATGCTGTCTATAGTTCATTAGCTTTTATTTCTCAAGTTGTTCACATTCCTTACGGTGATTTGCTTTAGATGATGTAAGCCAGCAAGTCTTAGACTTTTGCGTATAAAGAGGTCACCCAAGATTTAGCATGCATCACGTGGGGCCTGGAGGCTCTGTGGCTCTAACAAGCTCCCAGGTGATGCTGCTGGTTGATGGACTTTGCTTTAAGTAGGATGGTTATGGTCAGGGTTTGCGAAAGCCTTTTCAGCTTCTTTTCTTTGTAGGTAGCATCTCCAGGAATCCAGGTCCCTGGTAAACGGTGCTGTAGCCCACTGAGAGCTAGCCAGGTACTGATTAAGATAATTTCCTTAGGTACTTACAAAGGCGTCTGTCCTCATGAACTTTGTTCCCGAGCTTAGCCTGCAGTACCACCTCTCTAGGCACGTTTAGAGGCTGGAAAGTCAGGGCTGAGGATTGCAAGATGCAGGAGAGCTGAGAATATCTTTGGTGCAGAGTTGTGTTCACAGCACCAGGCAGAGTTGGGGTGATGCCAGAAGTGATGAGTTTAGGCTAATGACAAAGTGCAAGGTTGCCAGGCAACCCTGGGTTCAAGTATCAGTTTTGCCACTGGTCAACCGTGAGTCTTCAGTGCAAGTCGCCACCCTCAGACTTAGTTTGCTTATCTGCAGATGAGGTTGCAACCATGATTTACGTCATGGTGTTTTATTAGTAATGCCTATCCGTAGCGCATGCTGTGTGGTCTGTTCAACTCTTGGGACTGTAGGAGGTATCTCTGGACTAAGGGAGAGGATAAAAGTGCTTTAAAGTGTCTCAGACTTCATTTGAGCTCAAGGAGTTCTCTTTTGTGGTGATTCTCTGGGACCTGCTTTAATGAGTAGATAAAAATGATTTGTAAATAGCACGTTACATTTTTACATGTAAATGGTGTTTATCTGCTCCGAAACCAATTTAAGTAGAATAGTTGGTCCAACTTATTGGATTACCTAGCTTCTCCTAACTCTGCAGATGAAAAGGGGTGTTAACTGGTTTTGCAGGTTTTTTGTTTATTGGGGAGGTTTTTTGTCTATTGGGGTGTTTTTTTGTCTTTTTTATTTTTTTTTTTAAGGCTGCACCTGTGGCATATGGAAGTTTCTGGCTAGGGGTCAAATTAGAGCTGCAGCTGCCGGCCTACACCACAGCCACAGCAACTCAGGATGTGAGCTGATCTACAGTCTCCACCACAGCTCACGGCAACACCCACTGAGTGAGGCCAGGGATTGAACCTGTGTCCTCAAGGATGCTAGTCAGGTTTGTTAACCACTGAGCCACAATAGGACCTCCTGTTAACCAGTTTTATGTAGAGGATCTTGAGACGCATTTCCTCTTATTCCTTTGTTAAGTTGGAGACACACAGGGGTGACATAAAACTGGACTGGGGAGTTTTGGTCTTCAGTAACATTGAGTTCCCCTGAGATCTTACATTCGTCATCTGTTTGGCTGACCCAGAAGGATCCCTTCCCACTTCTGCCTCAGCCATCACAGCTTCTGGATTGGCCAGGTCCAAGTGGAAGCAGCTCACGGAAGCTGTGGCCTTAAGCCCGGAGAGACTGGCACTGAATAGGCTTTCTCTTCAGAGTATGGAGATAGGGATTTCTCAGCTCTGTGGAACTCACAAAGATGCCTTGGAACTTTTACTCTCTTGCCTCATAGATTAGAACATGTTCTTGGTGCCTCTTAGTTACTAACGCCGCCTCCTCTGCGGCTGCTGCTGCAGGTGATGACAGCAGCCATTGCTTGTGAGATGCCAGGTGCTGGGTGAGTCCTCTGTACGTATCAGCTCCTGTGGTCTAAGACGCAGGTCCATGGGCTGGAGACCACGGTCCTCTGAAAGTGGAAGTGAGGGTCAGAAGAGTCAGGCTTGTCGCACAGCTGCCCGGCGGCAGAGTTGACACTTGAACTCGGAATGGTCACTTTCAAGGACCATCCTCTTAATCCCTCTGCTCTCTTGCCTCCCTGCCACAGGGAAATTATCTTCCTCTCGTGTTCAGCCTCAGAAAATGAGGACACATAGATGGGTTCTTCCTGACTTGTGTTTCTTGTATCACATTTCGGGGATATCGTTAGTGCCAGGGGTTCTGGTGGCATCTAGCCCTGTCTGGCATCTCTCCTTTGCCCTCCTAGCGGTGTGGCCAAATGGATAGGGGCAGAGACAGTGAGGGCAAGGGCAGTGGGTGGACCCAAGGAGGGGCTGGATAACCTAAGGGGGGCTGAGAGTAGGTTTGCTGTAAGATGTGCTGTCTGTGAGCACCAGGCTGACCACAGCTGCCGGGTTTTATTGAGCGGGTATCATCATCCAAGAGGAAGAACGTGAGCATAAGTCAGAGAAGCCAGGAGAAGAACCCAGGCCTGCTACTTGCAAAGAGGCCCACCGAGCCTCAGTTTCCTAATCTGTCAGTGGGGATAATGATACCAACTTGGCAGGTTTGCTGTAAGGATTAGAGATCCCCTTTCATATAATACATGCTCAGTAAAAGGAAGCCATCATTAAATCAGACGGAAAACTCCTAGTGCCACAATTCAGATCCTTAACCTGATCCATCCAGGTGGTGGTTACTGTTCCATCACTGTGTTCTCAGCACCAGCTGTATACTATTGGGGGGGGGGGCAGAATTCAAAGGATGTGAAAATAATTCCTGATTCCTTGGTTCTGTGATTTTACACAGCTTTGGCTGTATAGTCAATGTGTGTATTTCTCTGTCAGCTCTCTTCCCTACTTCCTCCCTCCCAGACAACAACAACAACAAAAAAAGAGGATCTCAACATTGTCTTTGGGAGTTTGGGAAATTCAGAGAGCAGGGGTGCAGGTTCTGGAACATACACTCCATGAAGACAAGGACTTGGTCTAGAATGGTCACTGCTGTATCCCCATCAGCTAAAGGAGGTGTGCTTTGGATCTTTGTTGACTAAATAATGTCTCCTCAGGCAGTTTGTTACACGTGCCCAGTGAGACTCCTCAGTGTTGTCTCTTAACATAGTGGACCCGATCATTCTTCATTGTCGGGGCTGTCCTGTCCGCTGTAGATGGGTTCACAGCAGCCCTGGCTTTGACCCACTCAGTGCCTCCGCTGGGTTAAGCAAAAATGTCTCCAGATGTTGCCAGCTGTCCTCTCCCCAGAGGTCACATCACCCGTAGACATCACCCGTTGCTGGTCTGCAGTCTGGTTAGGGTTCTGTGGGGAGGTTCGGGTTTGGAACACAAATGAAGTAAAAAGATTGTTTTAAAGATATGAGAATATCCTGTATATGTGACACCATTAAACAAACAAAAAAAAGTTTATGTCATTGAAATCCTCTACAAACACTGCCCTTCAGTTGCTGCATGTTAGAGAAACGGGAGAGCTGCAGCTTTTCCCGGGACCTCCTGCAATACTACTTTAAGAAACAGTAACTGTATATGGTCCACATCCAGTTCAGCTTGGAATCAGTAAGCCCAGGACAGACTGACCTGTTTACAAGGCAGCTCACTTGTAAATCTTGGCTCGTTTGCCCGTTTAAAATAGATTCTGCGGAGATGACTCCGCTGTGCTTGTTACAGATGGCTGAGGTGTGGGTATGAGGCTGAGGCTTATTGATGTTTTCTAGTAACTGTCCGAATCAGGTTTGGCTGTTAGGAAAACGGTTTTCCTTGTTTTCTTACTCTGAAACCAAGATACTCATAAAGCTGTCCAGCAGCTGGAAAGAACCGTAAAGATCAGAGAATCCAGCCTCCTTCATTAAGAAATGAGGAAACTCGGTTTCCATAGACCTTGACGTGTTTCCTTTCAAACAGCAGTACGTCAGCATCGTAAGAGGCTAATCAGAATAGAGCAGGATCCTGTTGGTTTTAGTGAGGAGCTGCTCTATTGGAAAGACTGTTCTAAGAAAGTGATAGGGACAGAGTCTTGTATTAAAAGTAGGATTCAGCAAAAATGGCAGCCTTGATGAGAACACCCTAACAGTCAGGTGCAAACGTCCATTAAAAAATATAAGTACCGGGGAGTTCCAGTTGTGGTAACGATGATAACGAACGTGATGCAGGTTTGATCCCTGGCCTTGCTCAGTGGGTTAAGTCTCCAGCATTGTTGTGAGCTGTGGTGTAGGTCGCAGACACGGTTTGGATCCCTCGTGGCTGTGGCTGTGGCCGTGGCTGTGGCTGTGGCTGTGGCTGTGGCTGTGGCTGGCAGCTACAGCCTCAGTTCAACTCCTAGCCTGTGAACTTCCATATGCCACAGGTGCAGCTCTAAAAAAAAAAAAAAGGCAAAAATAAAAATGTAAGTGCGTATGTTCCTTGACTGGACGTTTAGCAGGGTGGGCTAAAGAATAGGAAATGTCAGGTGACCTGTATTCAAGTCAGGTTCCTGTGGCCTGGGCTACATTACAAAACCTTTGCATTGCTCACCTGTAAAGCAATGAGAAGTAATAATGACACTTGCATAAGCAGGCTTGCAAGGATTCAGTGCTGTAACGAAGACAAGATGCTTAGTACATGAGCAAGACTTCGGTCCACGTGTATTAGCTACTGACATTGTTCTCAGTGAGAAGCACTGCCTTAGTCCCTTCATTCTAGAATCCTTTCTTGGACTCTGGAAACTGGATTTCTTCCAAAAAAACTCAAACTGTGAACGGACCTAAATTAGTCTAATTGTATCCCACACTTGAATATGGGTAAAAGGCCAGAACGTGGAGACAGCGGCCTCTGAAAAGAGGTGTAGAAAGCAAAGGTATATCACTGATTTTTCTTCTAGGTTAAATGGGTTTATTCACACATTCTATTTGCTTCAGTTGATAAGCTGTACGAGGTGAATGCTCAAATTATACTCATGCTGAAATATCATTAATCGAATCATAACTTTAAAATTTAGTAAACATTCAAAACACTTGTAAAAATGCGGTGTGCATTTCCTCCCTTGGGACCCTCACACCAACCCTCGAGCTACCCCATTAGGGGAGGAATCCTGTTGGCGCTTTCCATGTGCTTTGGGCAGCTAGGAATATATTTTCCAGGCATGTCTGATGGAGAGGTCGGCTAAACTCTTCAGAGCAAGAAAAAAATCAGTGTTGGAATAAATACCAGTTGATTTTCATATAAAAGCCATAGGTTGTTGTGAGAATCTATTTTTAAAAGTTTAAAATTTGATTTTTTTTTAATTTTCCCCTTCCTTTTGTAATTGAATCCCCAAACAGCGTATAACCTATATTAAATAGCAAATTAGTATTTATCAGAGTCAGTACTGGAGAACCCCAAGCCCAGGCCATCCAGGTAGACCGCTGGGGGCCCCTAGGGGCCAGGCCCCTCCATCACGCATGCCTCACTCCTCACCACACTCTTCAGCATAATTACTTCAGGCTTTAGGTTTGGCAGCAAAATGCAAACGTGGTGGTTACTGTGGGTTTGCTTTTTTCAAAAACAACGTCCAGTACATTTATAACAACTAGAAAAGAGTGGTAAACCTGTTTCCTTCGGGAAGATTTATTTATGAGACTCCACCTGCTCGACGGGGTCCCTTGCTTGCCCCCACCCCCGCCCCTGTCACTATCCTGTCACTGCACTTCCATAGCTACCCCCAGGCTAGAGAGCTGTGTTCGGAAATGCTTTTTTGTTGTTGTTGTCTTTTTGCCTTTTCTAGGGCTGCACCCACGGCATATGGAGGTTCCCAGGCTAGGGGTCTAATTGGAGCTGTAGCCGCCGGCCTTCGCCACAGCCACAGCAACGCGGGATCCGAGCCGCATCTGCAACCTACACCACAGCTCACGGCAACACCGGATCCTGAACCCACTGAGCGAGGCCAGGGATTGAACCCGCAACCTCATGGTTCCTAGTCGGATTCGTTAACCACTGAGCCATGACGGGAACTCCAGAAATGCATTTTTGATAGCAGGTTCAACACCTGGGGAGCACAGACTGGTCCAGAGTTCTAGAACTAACTGTAGCCTGCCCTTTGTGTCTCAAGCTCACCCTACACCTAGGCATGGCTTTTGCTCGGCCATCCCCTCCACCTCGCAGCTGTCCCCAGTTTGGGGCACGGCTTTTGTTCACCTCTCTAGCCAGGACGTTCAACATCTTGAGGTTCCCTGGGGACTGTATCTTAGAGGATCGTTGGCTGGTAGAGAGCATTCCTTTTATAGAGTCCAGGGCCTGGTGGCTCAGCTGTGAACCAGTGCATTCTCCTCCCTGCAAGCCTCTGATTTTCTTACTCAACCGGATGTGGGGCTGTCATGCATTATCTGAGTTTTTTAATCTTGGGCTTGATGAATCTGGACCCCCAAAATCCTGAACAAGAACTGCTAATTTAGCCCAGGGAGAGGGATGGACTGTCTTCACTTCCTCAGTCTGCTGAGACCATGTCCCGTTACCCCGAAGCCTGGGAGACAGTGCTGGGCAAAGCAGGTCCTGGTGGCTGGTGTTTCTGCTGAATAAGCCTGTAGTATGTTGCCATCTAGTGGAACATATGGCAAACTAAAGATTAATGTATTCTGACCGCAAAGTTCAGCAGAGCTAATTAAATCAGCAGGAGAAAACAACGGAAAGTATTTTCTAAAGGCAAGTGGTTTTGGAACCACATGCATATTCAAGTGGAATGAAGGGTGGCTTTTAGTAATCATATTTTCTTAAAGTTGGCAAAAGGTCACCCTGTTTCTCAAGAGTTCATGAATATTTACCACTTTGGAGCTAAGGAGATTTTCAAAAAACGTATAACCAGGTCAGGACCCTGCATTGTCATTGTCATCTATACGGCAGGCCCAGTTTCCCATCCAAAGTCCTAGGCAAACGCTTGGTTATTACTTGGTTATCTTAGTGTTTTTTCAAATGTGATTCTGAGGTTTCCAGTTCTGTTCCTACTTACATTTCTGTTTTCCCTGTTAAATTTCCACAGGACAAATATGCTTATTTTTAGGAGAAGCAAACACCTGCTTTCAGAAAGTAGGAGCCTCACATTTGAAATTCTAACGAGTGTCTCCGAAAGGTCCACTTCTATGGTTTCAGACCTGATTTGTGTGAAGACCTGGAGACTCACACTGTGGAATGTCATGAAAACTGACCCCTTGTTTTGCTTGTTTCTTTACGCTTTTGCTTGTGTTTACTTAGATCCCTGCCGGGTGCCACAGCAGCTGAGTGTGCATCAAATCTGAAGAAAATCTACACGGTACACACAGTGCAGGTAAGATCAAGAAACATGCTCTCTTTTGGCCGCTTAATCATCCAGCCTGAGAACCCCCACTATGTTGGCAGCCCCCCACCCGGAGTGCTCAAGTCCATTCCTGCTGGCAGCCCCCACCCAGGGCCTCACATCCATTACCGCGTCACTGTCCTCAGCCACGTCTTCACCAGAGGCCAGCAGAGCTCACACCAAGTGACCCGCTCTTTTCTTGGTAACCTGTTGAATCCTATCTGCTCCCTCAGTATTTCCCAGACCCTCACGAGCAGCAGGCTGTGGTATGGTTTGGAAGGTATCACCCTGGGTCCCCATTCAGACACCCACTCAGCGACTCCCTCTCTGAGCTCTCTTCCCCACAGGTGAGGCGCTGGCACCCACCTGCAGGGTTACTGAGGGTCGCCAGTCACATAGGGAGGGCAGAAGAGTGTGAGCCTGAAATGGAAGGCCTCAGGCCGGTTTCTTTCTTATCCCTCGTTCAAAGTCCATCATCCCAAACTGGGCAGGTATCACCCCTTTACTTTCTGTAAAACTGGTGTGTTAGTAGTGTCTGCCTCTGTGGGTGGCTGAGAGAACCCAGCAAGACGATGTCCTTAGCGGGCTTAGCAGAAAACCTAATACATAGTAGATTCTCAGCACGTGGAAGCTCTTAGTTCTCTTAGTTCTTTCTCTGTCCAACTGTTAGGCTGAATGTTTCTTAAAAAACAAAAACCTGGATTATTTAGTTGATCACATTACTGCTTTCTTCATAAGCACATTCTATCCAGTTCCCCCGCTTTTCTTGCTTAATGCATTGTTGTCGACAAAATAAGGCTTTTAAGGCTGCTTCATACTTGCATTGACCATATGTCCTGAATTTTCTAGAAGAGCCAGATTAAATCATTTACATGCTCTGCCCCTGAATTTTTTTAATGTGTTAGAAATTCCAGTAGACTGGCCTCTATTGTGTCTCTGAGGCAGCCTCTCGCATGCAGAAGGAGCCCAGAGACCCTTTTTTTCCAGACATTTCTCCCAGTATCTGGTTCAGAAAATAGAGTGCGCAGTTATGCAGCCCCAGGAATCTGACCGTAAGGTGCCATGCATGGCCACCGAGAGCCCTAAGCTGGCTGTGGAGACACTGTCCTAACCGCAGGCCGTTTCTGTTCCAGATGAGAAGATGACATAAGCATGTGGAAAGCAAAATAGCAGTGGGCCTGTAAATACCCATTCCGTGCCAAGTACAAGGCCGTGTCACAAGGCAGCATGTGGGCCACCGTCCAGAGGGACAGATGTTCTCAGAGTCTGGGAAGGATTTCCCTCCACTTCCCCCCCGTGTGATTTTATGGACCTTGTTATCACTTCTCGGCGCCACTGTGTAGACCAAAGAACACTTGATTCTAAAGCCTGTCCTCATATAGAAGGTCTTAGACCCCACTCATTTTTTTTTTGAGGTCCTCATTAGACTTTTCCCGCTGTCTGTGACACTGGATCATCAGGGCTGTACCTGGGATTCTAGAAAAACATTAGTGAAATCATACTGAGGGGTCAGTTTGTTTCTCTGACCCTGTGTGATGACAAAGCATTTGGTTGAGCCTTGGCATCTGGCAGCAAGTGAGTGACATAAGGTCTTCGGTACCCAGGCTTGTACATGCTAGGAGATACCGTCTTAAAAACTTTATTGGGATATAATATATTTATTCAGCAAAAGCAGACTTCTTTATTTTTAAAAAAGTTGTAAGGAATGTAGTTGGTTTACGATGTTATGATCCTTTCTGCTGTAAAACAAAGGGATTCAGTTATACATGTACACATATCCGTGCTCTTTAGATTCCTTCCCCATGTAAGTCAGTGCAGATGTCTTATGTGTACAATTTGATAAAGTTTGACAGAGATAAACACACATGTAACTATGACCCAGATCAAGGTAAAAAAAATGTCCATCACTCTGGGAAGTTCCGTCATGCCCTTTTTCCTTCCGGCCCTTCTTTCCCGGAAGCAGCCACTTTTCACATCCCTGTCACCTGGCGTTTGTTTTGTTTTTTCTCGAATCTCCTGTAGGTGGTGGAATCACACAGTACTGATTCCACCTACAGGAGTGGTGGTTCCTTTCACTTCCTAAGTACGGAAGGATTGAATGAATGAACGAGAAATTAGCACATGAATCACTTTCCTGAGTCATGGCTCACATAAGAATCCCTTAAGCTGTAGCCACACATTCTCAATGGGGGTTAAATTGATTCTTGGTGGGGGTGAATAAAATCTTACCGCCTTTAAGTATAAAGCACAGATATACATGCAGTACCTAAAGAGATGTATGGTCCCTCTGTGGTCTTAAAGTTTCATAGGAAACGTCTTCTTCATCGTGGGGGGGGGCTGGTATTGAAACACCGCTCTCGGGGATCAGGAAGTTCTGTCGTGACTCCGATGTCTCTGTCCCCTTTCCTTTCCTCACCTGTAAATCTTGGAGAGGAGTAGTTCTTACCCCTGGGGCTGAGTGAGGGTTAAAGGAGATCACATCCTTCTTGGTAGTGCCTGGTGCTCAGTCAGTGCTCTACTGTCGGCACCTTTTGCCCAAGTGTTGAGTTGGCCCCTCACCTCCATCCGTGTAATGGGGAGGACGTGGGCCGGGGTGCAGGGCAGGCACGCTGTTTGGGCATATGTCCCATATCTGCTACTTCATAGCTTAGGCAGTGTTCTTAACTTCTCCACATCTGTTGGCTCATCTCTAAGATGGGGATAATCGTGATACCAGTGGTGAGAATGAAATGGCATGGGAAGTGGAAAGCACGTAGTAAGTGCCGATACTAACAGTAAATTCATCTGCCATTATTTGCCTACTTCTCTTGCTACATCTTTTTTGTACTTTCTTCAATCACGTTTTCAATCAGAAAATGGCTGCTTCTAGATTATTTATTTCAAGCAGTTATTCCCCAGATTTTACCACTGCTAAAACCTCTCCTTAGGAAAACGTGTTTAACTTATTCATAACTTCTGGGATTCCAAGCTGAGGGTTCTTCATATCTGTGAATAGGCCGTAGTACCTGAGAACTAGCCTGGGTGCTGATTTTCAGGACCTGCTTTTGAGGATATGCTTTTGGCGCCACCGTCCTTTTGTTCTAGTTGGTCCTTGATCTGTCAGCACTAAAAAATTACATCTCTACTAGTGTCTGTTTTCCCCTCATCTATGTTTAGGTGAAATGTCAGTATCATGTGTCATTAGTGATTGCTCCCCATAAGGACATAGTATATCTTTTTGTACTTTGAGGCCCTCAGCAAATCAGAGATGCTGATAGGAGTGGAACAGGAATGGTTATCCCCATTTATTAGCTGGAGAGACTGAGGCGGGGAAGTCAGTGGCCCATAGCATCCAGTGGAAACAGCCAATTATGCCATCTCTCTGGGATCAGAACTCCCACGTCCTCTAGGTCCACTCTCTTGCTTTTACTGAGCAAAAAGAGGAGGAGGCCTGCGTCTCCAGCCGGCCCCCTGACCCCTGCTGAGGACACTGTCATCACAGTCGACGATAATGATCTTTGTTTGGAGTTTAATTTATTTCCTCCTTTCCTGTCACCTTGGAAAATTCCATTTTCATCTAGATGCATTTTCCAGAGGCTTATTGATTCCTTTTACTCGTTTGTAAACATTTCCAAATTTTCCACATTTCTCCTGTGTGTTCATGTCCTGCATGGATGCAGTGAAGAATAGAACACAGCTTCTGAACGAGCCCGATTTTACCTGCGGGGAGAAAGAAGAGCTATCAGACACGTGCAATTTGCAGGGCAGAGCTCCCTTGCTACCCCAAGACCAAAATTGCACCCCCGAGAACTCATTCCTGCGCAGCATTCTCACCCATCTCAGTTGCCACCTTCACAGTCCTGCCACACTCTGGCCCGCTTGTTCTGTGTCCTACCAGGTACAACCCATAAGTGGGCTGAATTTCTGCTTCAATTTCTAGCAAATAGAAATTTCATATTTCTTCTGTAAATGGGTATCTATTTATCATAAATAGAAGGTCATCATAAAAATATACATACAGTCTCTTAAAAGAAAGAGAATGTTCCTACCGTACCAGTGTGCGGCTAGTGCCGTCAAGCCACCATCCCTAATCAGAAGGTTGTGAGGTTGTTGTGCTCTTAGAGGTCATGACGTCAGAACAGTGGGTTGCTCCCCACATCACTGGGAAAGGAGGGCTGTCCCTTTCAGGAGGTGAGGTTTTATAGGGCAGTATTGTTAATGGAAAATGATGGAAAGATGGATTCAAAGTCCTCAGGGCCCTAGAACCCCTCAGGGCAGCCTGCAGGGTTTGCATCCTGCAATAGAATGACCTCCAGTGAACCATCTGGGTGAACGGAGGAGGTTGAGGAAAGAAAGAGAGAAACTCCCTTCTGAAAAAATAAAGCCCTGCAGCCTAGTCTACTTCATCCTTCTGTCTAGAGCAGAATTAATAGCGAGAATCACAGGATTCTGTACCTATCATTTAACTTATTCGGGGTGTGCATGATGGGACCAACATTTATGGTCACAAACCTGGTTGTGCAGAAAAAGAACTGAAGTCACATTACTTGAAATCCTGTCTATCGGCATGTAGGTAGGCAGTGGAGGCTCCTGTGCAGGGGAGGGTTAAATCCTGCCAAGTGAGGGTACCTCCATGACTTCACCTGCAAAACTTGGTCTCTCAAAGGGAATGAGAAGGTGCCACCACAAAATTCTCCTTTAGCATAAGAATTATTTTGAACTGAAGGCAATTGAGACACCCACCCTGTCTTTCTGCCTGAAATTGAGGCATAAATTTCCCTCTTAAAGGTGACGAATTTACACTTTGTAAAGCTATCACTTTTTCTTACCACTTGAGTCTGCATAACAAACCCACTAAGCAACGCCTTGTATTGTCACTTTCCCACAACACACCACCTCTAGGGGGCCCCCAACCCCCTTTCCTTTGGTCACTGTCCACAATTCTTCAACCTTTGTTAAAATGGTATATAAGCTTCTGAGATGAACCCCTTCTTTGGGTTTTCCCCAAAGTGAAAGCCCTATGCACTTAAAAATACTGACATCTGTAAAGAGATGGACATCTACGGGGCTTTTACCCAGGAAACTGGATGCACACTGCTCTGCTGTTTCCCCAGACTTGTCTCTTCATCTCTCAATGTTTGAACCCTACTTAGCTCCCCAGCCCAGACTTTGCTTTTCATTTGTTGACTTCCCGCGTGGTGGGAAATCGCCCAACGTCCTAGCCTTTATCTTACCTGCTCCCCAATCAGTCCTCCAAACTGGCTCTCACTTTAAGTCAGCCCTTTGGAATTGAAAGCAAAACCCATTTCTCTCTCAAGTACCCAGTTCCAGCAAGTCCCAAGTGCTTTGCTTTCAGCCTTCTGTGTCTGCTGTGAGTTAAATCATCCATTAAGCTCTTTCGTTATCTTCTGTCTACTGGGCTTTGTCTGTTTCCCATAAATACCACTGATTCACTGGCTTGGTGGGTGCAAGCCCCAGCCGAGTATAAATGCCTAATGAACAAAAAAGTTTGTCTGAAATTTTAAAGATACTTTCAAAGACTTGTGGGCTATGATCCTCAGAAGAAATCCTCAATTTGGGTATATTTTTTTTCAAGGTATATTTACTGAATGTTTTCTTTTTCTTTTTCTTTTTTTTCCACATCCTGTTGTCTGTCACCACATGGCATCTTCTTTTCTCGGGTATTTTCGAGTACATTCTCTCATTTTCTTAAGAATATGAGGTAGACAATTGAGAAAATTTGTTTTTCTGGTAATGATAGATTATCTACTTGGCAAAAGACTAACTGGAGGAGCATAATTGCTTCTATCAGAATAGATTGCAGATTTGTCAAGTGGTCACATTGTCTAATGAATCTCAACACCCCTGGGACTCATCACAGTGGCCTCCCCTACTAGTGTCCAAATATATTGACTGAATGAATGATGCCCAGCCAGCCTACCACTCCTCGGTCATCATTAAGGCTTTGGAAGAAAACATCTCATCATTAGTCATCAACATTGTGCTTAGTTTTACTGCCAGCTCTTTGCAGACCACTTAGAATGAATTCTAAGGCCTTTTGAAATCTATTTGCAAGGTTCTATCTGTGGTAAAATGTAGATGTTTCAGCTCAAATGAAAGTGTTTTATGGAGAATATGGCCAGGAATTCCCAAGCTTTCCGAGAAACCGCCCTTTCCCTTCCACAGGGGAGGAAGGAGGAAGGCCTGAAGTGCTGTGTGATGCTGGGTCCTTCCTGGAGTTCTTTCACATTGTGCATGCTTGACGAGTATTCTACACATTGGGAGGGATTTGCAATAAGGAAGTCGACCGACGTAGTGCCGCGGACTTTAACGTGGCTCTTTTCGATGAGATCACCACATATGTCACTTGCGTCTTGTGTTTGTGTCCAAACATGCAAAGACTTTAATAAGTACATTAAGTCAGAGTGAAGTCTGTCACTGTATCTTCCTGGGCTGTAAACTTCTCTTCTCAAGATTTGCCAAGACTAACACAGTCAGTTGTCAGTTTTTGTTTTCAAAGGAAGCTTCTGTGTGTGTGCCCTATTACCTTCATAGAGAACCACAGTACATATTAATGTTAGCAAAAAAAAGGAGAGAGAGAGAGATGCTTCTAAAGCTACACACCATAGCCCAATCCTTAGTGTGTTTTTCTTACCTTTGAATGAGAGAAGCATTTTGTGTGTCTTCCAAGGTGCTTCAAATACTGAAGCCCCAGGTTCAAGCCAAGGCAACGACATAGATGATTAAGGGCACGTGCTGGTGGGAAAAGGCGCCTTGTGCTCTGTGACCTCAGGACCTGTTCCATGGCTTGAGGACTGGAGGAGGATGGGCCTAAAACATGCAGTGATATCTTCAGTGATTTCTTAACCACTAAGTGAAAGAGCTTAGTGATTAAGGACACAGGTTTGGGAATCCACCTGCCTGGCTTCAGATTCTGGCACTGCCAGTTCACACTCCCACCACAGACTAATGCTGAAATGTTGACATAATCTTATTATTTGCACTGTTAGCAAACCATTTATTTATAAGTTAGGTATCTTCACAAAGACAGATGTTTGTTTGAGGACCTGATGTCACTACAAAGTTTTTTGCAGCTAATCCTACTTTAGCACCGTTTGAGTAAAGGGACCCAAAGTACGCCTGGTAAATCTACTGTCAGATGCGATTTTTGCCTTCAGTTTTACCCTGCCAGTCATTGTTGCTGCCCTTGCAATTAATTCAGCTTTAATTTTTACACAATGTGGGCTCAAACATGGACCCTTAAGGATTATTGTTCAGCATAGATGAAGTTTCATTCCACCGATGCTACTTTGTTCATGATGAGCTGAGATTCATTTTCCTAATTGTTGTGTTGCTTGTTCTGTTCTCCTCAGATCCACTAGGAGACCCAGTCAATCACTCTTGAGCCACCTTGCCACGCAGAATGATATTTCTCATTTGTGTTGTAATTATGTGCATAGAGTTCATAGTGTAGTGATCCCGGGGCCCTTTTCAAATAAACTGGGAGGAGTTTTCTTTTTTGTAAACTCAGTCATTGTCCTAATCCTGACGGTCACACCGATCAGTGATGCTTGGGTAGATTCATCTGTGTGCCTCGGTTTCCTTCTCTATAAATCAAGGATAATAATTGTACCTCTGTATGAGGTGGTCATTAAGACAAATTACATAAACATTTAAAAGTCCATAGGCTGAATCCTTGCCCTGTTACGATTACTGCCATTATTATCATTGTTGATGTTACTTTTTTATTTTTCCGTATCTGTTTCTGTCTACCAGCCACTCAGTGGCTCAGTTCCAGCTGCTACACCAGAACACTGTAGACTCGTAGTTTAAACAGCATTGATTTCTCACAGTTCTGTAGGCTGCAAGTCCAAGACCAGAGTGCCCCCATGGTCGAGCCCTGGCGAAGGCACTCTTCCTGGGTTTACAGACTGACATCTTCTCATTGGATCCTCCCCTGGAGGAGAGAGAGAAGGCTAACCCTCTTCTTTTTCCTCTTGGGACCCTCATCCCGTCATGGGGGTTCCATCCTTATGGCCTAATCATCTCCTAAAGACCCCACCTCCTAATACCGTCCTAATGGGGGAGCACACAAGCATGGAGTCCTTCATGTCCCGTATCTTCGGCAACTTGTTGCTTTGACAATGGAGCCATCCCCCTTTCCTTCTGGAGGCCCGAGCACATCGGTGATTCCTCTCTGCCTCCTCTGTACCCCATCCCCCAGAGCAAAGTCTAACAGGCCCCTTCTAGGCTTAGAAAGAAGGGAGAGTCTGTGTGGTAAGGAAATCAGGTCCAGTACATCTTTTCAGCACTGCAGGCTCTGTTAGATGCCACTTACCTGTCAGAAAAATCATTGGCAAGATCCTTACCCGGTTTTATGTGGAGACACATTGCACAGGAATGTTTGCCTAATACCCATAGCTTCCAGAAGCATACAACTGGGCCCCACTTCAGAAAGGAACATTCATTAGTGTTATGTTACATTTTTTAGCAGAGAATTAGAAAGAATACCAAGAACAATCTAGTTTGCATGGAGAGGACTTAATGAGAGTCTGATTTTTTTTTTTCTGTAGAATGCATTGATTTTATAATCTAGTGGCATAGTAAGTGAATACTGGGTATATTAAACAAAGTGTTTTTCTTTTAAAGATATTCTGGAGTGTGTACAATAATATTCCTCCTGTGACTAGCCTGCCTTTGAGATGTAGTTATCATTTAATGAGAGGCGAGAGGCGACCACTTTGGTAAGTGTCTCCTGTGTAATTTGGGGTTAACTGAGGTGGGAGGAAAATGGTTGCGAACTTAATAAAATACTTACTGCATGCCGAATTGGAATGCCAGTCATTTTCTCCTGGTGGTGTTGGAAAGTCATTTTAGCCATGATTTCATTTTGAAATAGACCCCTTCCCTCTGCCCTTTCCCCTTATGCTTCAGGCTGATGAACAGGTGTCTCAGCATCCCCCCACCCCGACAGTGGCCACCCCAGTGCAGTCTCCCCATACACAGGCCATCACTAGCTCACTGCAGGTGCAATGCAAGTCTTTGCAGGGTGGTGTGGCATCAATTGGGTTTGCTCTTTCACTGGTTCAGTGATACGTGGACAGTGGAGTGAAAAAGCTTATAGGCTGGAGGGGATGGGAGGGAACAGCTGCAGTATCTGCATACATTGTGTGGTTCAGCAAAGATCTTATCACCTCAGACCTGTCTCATGTAGACCCCACGGAAAGTATATGATACCGGTCATGGCCTGGGGTCATGGGGAAGGTGTCTCTTTTTTCTAATAGCTGGGTGTAATGTTGAGAGTGGTGGGCAGTAGGTCATTTTGCCTCGGCTGGAGTCCTAGTTGGTGGTGAATCCTTGCATCACGTCCCTTGACTGTTCTGAACTATGGACTCATTAATAAAATGGAAATGTATCTTATCTCTCTAGTAGCAAATGACAGAGACCTAAATTGAGCCAAAAAAATGGAATCTTTGAGGCCTGGTAACGGAGTGGTCTACTGGTAGGGCTGATTTAGGGCAGATCTAGGTGCTCAGTTGGTATTAGGAATCGGAGCCTCTCCATTGGCTTTGCATTGTTGCCTTCCTCTGCCTCGGTTTAATTTTCAGGCATTTTCTCCCACGTGTAGGGGTAAAAGGGCTTTCATAAACTCCAGTCTCGCACCCTACAGTTTATCTATGTCCACATTCCCCACCCCATTAAAATGCCAGCAGGCTGTCATTGGCCCACTGTGCATCATCCGTCCATTCCTCGCCAGCCCCAGAGACTAGGAAGCAGGATTCCCATAGGTGAATTTGGGTCATAAGCCCATTTTAAAGCTAGAACGTGGAACCAATCATATCAGAAAGGATCTGACATAGGTGTAGGGGACAAGGCACTCCTTAAAGGGAAACTGGGGTGCTTTTGCCAGAGGAGGGAGCAGTTACTAAGGAAGGAAACCACAGCCATCCTCTCCACGGGCTGAGTCTCCTGTTAGGCTTATGACACTAGGTTGAAATGCAACATCAAGAACGTGACACTGGGGAGTTCCCGTCATGGGTTAACGAATATGACTAGGAACCATGAGGTTGCGGGTTCGATCCTTGGCCTTGCTCAATGGGTTAAAGATCTGGCATTGCTGTGAGCTGTGGTGTAGGCTGCAGACATGACTCAGATCCCGCATTGCTGTGGCTGTGGCGTCAGGCGGCGGCTACAGCTCCAATTGGACCCCTAGCCTGGGAACCTCCATATGCTGCAAGTGTGGCCCTAGAAATGGCAAAAAAGACAAAAAAAAAAAGGAACGTGACACTGGGAGTTCCCATCATGGCTCAGTGGAAACGAATCCGACTAGGAACCATGAGGTTGCGGGTTCAATCCCTGGCCTCGCTCAGTGGGTTAACGATCCGGCGTTGCCGTGAGCTGTGGTGTAGGTCACAGATGCAGCTCAGATCTGGTGTTGCTGTGGCTGTGGTGTAGGCCGGCGGCTACAGCTCCAATTAGACCCCTAGCCTGGGAACTTCCATGTGCCGCGGGTGCAGCCATAAAAGGACCAAAAAAAAAAAAAAGAACGTGACACTGAACTGTCAAGGCCTTCACATCTGTGAGGCACTTGTGTTAGTTGTCCATCCCCAGAGTATCTAGGGAACCTCTCATCACCACCTCCTTGAGGATGAGAACCTGGCATCTCATCACCTCCCCTGCCTTGTTAGCCACTGAATCCTCCTTGCTTCCCTTCCCAGCTGCTCCCTCTTGCTTTTTCTTTCATCTGCTTCTGTTTCCAGTATAACGAATGGGGGAGAGTTTCTTGAAGAATGTGCCATTGTTTTTTGTTTTCACTGTCATCCGTTGTGAAACTCCATGTATGTAGGACTTGAATCCATGAGTGTAACCTTGAACCTTGGTCTTTGATCCAGGGAAGAGGAGAGTAATGCAAAGGGTGGCGTATGGAAGATGAAAGTTCCCAAGGACAGCACGGTAGGTTTGTTCCGATCCTTTTTCTGGAAGCTAAGTGTGGGGTTATTGTTGACTGCATACGATGAACCTCTCATTTGAGAGAGTCCGCCTGGTAGACGCGGGACAGGGCTGGGGGTGAGAAGGTCTATCCTGACCTCGGGGGTGTTCTGCCTTACAACGTCACCTTGGAAAGAGGTTGTGAATCTGTGTAGAGATGGTGTAACAGTGTGATTCTGTGATACAGTCTGAACAGCCCCATGCCTGTCCACTTGACAGAAGAGTGGATTGTGGCTGTCATGCCCTTCACGGCCGTGACTACCATGTGGAAGTTGGTTTACATGGTGACAAGCAGGCTCCTTCCCAGCACAGGCTCTTCCCTCCCCGACTGCGGGGACAGGCACCTCTGAGAATGACCCTGGCCCAGCGTGTGGGGATGCGGGGCAGGCCTTGCGTCTCACAATTCTCTGGGGTTTCAGGCCAGGCCAGCCCCAGTCTCCAGCTGGGGCTGCTCAGAGCCTGGTCATTGGGACAGTCTGCTGGCGCACTGGCTGGCGGTGGTCAAGCTTCAGAAACTTGGGTTTTCCGGGAGTGGGCTCCAGTTTATCGTACTGACTGAAAAGAACATTTCACGTCTGCTCTTAAGCCTTGGGAAACACAAAGCTTCTCTGAAAATGGATATAAGGACAGATGCCACCCAGTCTCGCTTTGCATGCTTTCTTTCCTCTGGAGAAGCTCAAAGAATTGAGATGTCTCCGGGGACCTCTAGGCTTGATCTGGCCTTGTTTCCCAATAAGCACAAACCAAAAGACATGACCCGATTTGTTTGGTAAAGCTGCAAACTGTCTTTGAGAGGCAGAGCTATACGGTTCACCTGTTATTTGGCGTGTATGTATGAAAAATGTCAGAGGAGCCAAGAATAAAGCCAGGAAGGTCTGGGAAGCTCCTCCTGTCCATCTCAAAGGAGAGCAAGTTGCTGTGAATTTCAGTAAGAACAGGTTTTTCTTGCCACGTCCATTATTTACCCACAGTAGACACTGAATTCTAGTGGAAGCAATCCTGATTTCAAAGTGGGTGAAAGGTAGCTGAGAGACACGTTTGTCCTCCCTCCCTGTCAGCTCGCCAGACCACATTCAGTCACAAATAACAACACTTTTGTGCCTGCATGAGCGTCCTCTTCCCAGGCGGCTCAGCCCACTCTTCACTGTTGACCAGTGGGCGTGCAGGGGGTCAGCCTTATCTGAATTCACAACAGGGGAGGGAACGTTACCTCCTTCTGATTTCCTCTTAACACTCTCGTGTTTGTCACTGTCTGCATAAGCGACCACAGATCGGACGGGTAGAAAACGGAAGGGATGGCTTCTAGATGGGAGATGGGTAGACCAGAAGTCTGGGGAAGAGGAAAGCAAACCCTCCTTGGGAGTGAAAGGGCACAGCAGCAGACTGCTATTGTCTTGGTTAAAAATTCAGCCAGGCTGCTTTCCGCTGCTTAGAACATGATAGTACACACTCTTATTATAGTTAATATATACTGGGCCCCTGGTCCAGAGCAAACATGCAGCTATTTATGGAATGGATCTTAAATCTCCAGTTCTGTTGTTGCAATCACAGGACTGAGCCTGTCGGACACATGTGTTGACTAATCCCATGGTCACAACAACCCTGGGAGGTCGGTCCTTTTCTTGTTCCCTATCCACCAAAGGAAACCGACGCTCAGGGGGTGGGGGTGGGGGCGCTGAGAACCTGCTCCAGGTCACAGATGCTAAGCTGGCTGTCGGGATTCCAACCCTGTTCTGGTAGAGTTCAGAGCCTGTGAACCATGATGACGGAGAGAGATGGGACCAAGAACTTTTTGAGGAAGAGTACTAGAAGGACGTGCAGGCCTCCAGTTAGTTTACCTGTGCGTGGATACTGGCTGTCGATTGGATGGCGTTAGTGGCCAGGAGTAGGAGAGATGTCCGTTCTTCTCAGTGAGAAGAAGCGGACCAGAGCGTGCGCTCATTCTCCCAGGGAAAGGCGCTCGCACACGCACACACACACGCACACACACACACACACACACACACGCACACAGTCATTTAGCAGAAACAAAATGCCTTCGAGTGAATGGAAATCTGCAAGTCTCTGATAATTGATAAGCCAGGTATTTCCTTAGGTGTTCTTCACTTGTGTAACCTTGGAAGGACCTTACAAACTGCAAGAAAAACAGGAGAAGGTTTTGAAGAGAAGGATTTTACTGATAGCATTCATGTGTAACCAGGCCGATCCCTTTTGAATCAGTAAGAGGTAGAGAGATCGGAAAATTCTAAGCTTTTCACGTTCTTCTGCATTTCATCAGAGGCGTCCGTAGAGACTGGCTCTGTGACTGGGGACACACAGTTTGTGACTTGGGATCCCTCCCATCTATCTGTGTAAGGTCACGTGTTGAACAGTGCAGTGTATGCCGCCACGTGAGTGTTTACACCTGTGATTCAGAGGTGTCTGCAGCCTCCAGGTATGGGCATGGAAAGAGCATGTGAGGTTAAAGAAAATGTGACTAAAAAAAAAAATTGACATGTATAGCTCCTGAAGATAATTGTTTAAAAATATGTGTGTGTTTTTTTTTCCCTTTGGTTTTGTTTTGTTTTGTTGTTTTTCATTCTTTTCCCACGCCAGTCCACAGTTTGGAAAGAGTTGTTGTTAGCGACTATCGGGGAACAATTCACAGATTGTGCCGCCGCAGGTAAAAAAGCCCCCAGCTCCAGGCATCCGCTCACGTGCGCTTGCCTTGTGTTTGTTCTTTGCCAACGTTTGTTTTTGTGTGTTTGGCTTTCTACATTTTCTGAAGTCGTTGATTTTGTAACTATGCAGTTCTTTAGCTCTTTTTCCACCTGATCGTGGTGTTTAGTGTTATGTGTGCATGTACATATGTATGTTTACATATGTGTATATTACGAGGATGTACATATGTGAATATGCTTATTTTTTTTGCACTTAAAGCTCATCTTAATAGTATCTATGACCATATGTCTAAAATAGGCAGAAAAAAAGGGGAAGAGATTTAAATAAAAAGGGCCGTGTAGCTGACACACAATAGTATATTCTTTCCAGAAGAGAAGAAAATTTGACATTGGGCTCCTCACACAATTGGCGATAGAGATTTCTACCTGTTTTTGAATGAGCTGACATTTCATTTATCAGTTCCAGCTCTTCCAGGAGGGACAAGTGCCTTTATTGTCCACTGAAGTTTGTGGTTAGTCGGCACGATCCTTTCTTCCACTCTCAACCCCTCGCTGCTTCCTCCTGTCCCTCTCTTGGTCCCTTTCACTCAAGATGAGTGATAACGTGTAGATAGGAGTCAGTCACCATGAGTGCCCGTGAGCCCACAATCGAGGCTAATTTTCAAATATTGAGTGAATTCCTGAGAGCCCTGTGAGTACGTTTTTATTTTGCTTTGGTTTTGTTTTAATTGAAGTATCGTCGATGTACAAAACCACGTATGTCACAGGTGTACAGTGTAGCAACGTGCAGTTTTCAAAGGTTACCTGCCACCTGTAGTCACCACAAAATACTGATCTGCACAGCACATGCCTGCAGCTGATTTTATGGCCAAGAGTTTTTATCCCTTAATCCCCTACCCCTTGTTTATTTTGCTCTGTTTTTATCGTGGAACCTCTCAAGGAAGAAAATTGAACTGCTGCTTTAAAGTTTTGTTTGTTTCCTGGGTAGTTCCTTCTGAATGCTTCTGAGGTAACATTTAGAGTAACATTTTTCCTGTTCGGCTTTCAGTAACTATTTCTTTTAACTAACTGGTATTGATTAATTTGCCCTCAGACTTCTTAAACGGTGCCGTCTTTGGGAACCCCTGTCAGCCTAGCCAGGGCCATGGGGGCTTCAGGTCAACCTCACCAATAGTGTCAGTCATTCTGCCTTTGTTTTTCTTAATTCTTACACCTCTTTCTATTCACCAAAGACAGAACCTGGGTTAAGATAAAATTGTCTTAAAAGTACAGATTCCTTCTGTTTTAATAGGGCGTAGTTAGCAGTTTTACAACATGTTGCCAAAAATGCCTCCTCGATATAATGATAAACACATAAATCCCTGGGAGAGGAAGTTTTCTGTATGAATTATTCCTGTTTCCAGAGCCAGGGAACATAGTCTAAGAAATCATAAATAGCCAGGCCTGAGTAAAGACCTATTGTTCTCTGGTTGACCTGGGAACCTGAGCACCGTTAACTATTAACCACTAGTTCTGCATTAACCTGCCTCTCCTACTACTGCGGGTCAGGTCAGCTTGCTGGTCCTCACTTCCCCCTTCTTTAAACACTGGTTCCTCCTGGCTCGAAGATCTTATGCTGCCTATACCCTAAAATAACCAGGGTTTTGCTGGTATATTCTACGTATGACTATTACATGTTTGCTGATGAATCTCCTTTTGCATTGAAGCTGCAGCCTTTCTGAAAGTGCTGTGCAAGGAGGCTACACCTAGGTACCAGAAGCCAAGCTAAACTGCAATATTGACTGCTCTGCATTTTTAGCACCCATCCACAGTACTTCTGACCATGAGGGTAGAAATGGGTGAAACCAAAAGACTGGAAAATGCTGATCTTTTCCTAATAGGCTGAGCTAGCATCTTCTTGCCTGTACTTGAAAGAGGCAAATGCCAAAGCTTTACCTGATGATGTTGTGGTCACAAAAAAACTTAACATTGAGGAGTTCCCTTGTGGCTCAATGGGTTAAGGATCTGGCATTGTCACTGCAGTGGCTTGGATCACTGCTGTGGCACCTGTTCAGTCCCTGGCCTGGGAACTTCCACATGCTGCACGTGTGGCCAGAAGAAAATTAACATTGCGCTAGCAAGTATAATTTGAAGGTTGCTTTAAAAAAAATAAGAAACCAAATAAGTAAAAAAGAAACCTGTGCATAAGACATAATTTTTGATAGGACAGCAAGTTTCCGTGGAGGGCCATGATCATGTACTATTTACATTTTTTGGAAATTTTTGTTTAAATGTGACATGTATACAGGAAAGGACACAGGTATAATGCATATAGCTTGGTGAATATTCACAAAGTAAACCGAGCCCTGGACCTAGCATCCAGATTAAGGAACAAAACACCCCACCATCCAGAATTTCTCCTCGCCCCCGCTTCAGGTCAGAAGATGGGCACCAGCCTAACTTCTGACACCTTAGACTGATTCTGCCTCCTTTCAAACATCTCTCGACTTGGAATTTTTTAGTGTCCTGTCATACACATTTAGCTAGAATGAAATTTATTTAAAAAGGAAAGAAGGAAGAGAAGGAAAGAGGGAGTGAAGGTGGGAAAGGAAGGACGGAGAAAAGAAGAATTATTTTACTGAAGATGAACTCCTCTAGTAAATTGGACACGTCTTCATTAAACTCGTATGTAAATCCTGGGACCATTTTAACCTCCAGAAGACAACGGGGAAAACTGATGGCGCAGATATTGAGGTGTACAGATGTATAGTAAACGAGGAAAATTGAGCAAAATATATTAATTAGAGCAGAATTACCTAACTTCAATAATGCTTATCTTTCACGCTTTACTCTTTGGTGCTGAGTGTGCGAGGGCCGAGAGGCGACACTGTTTCAGTAACACGCCACGAACGTGTAAACCAGGAGTCACAAGTCTTCCTGCTGTCTTTCCGCTGCAAATTAGCATACCCACAGCGGCTGCATAGGCCAGTACACAACCCTAACTTACCCAGCCACCACTCTTAAATAGCCACCAAGCAGCCCCCAATGAGGAATTTAGCTTTTTTAAAAACCCTCCCTTCATCAGGGTAGAAAAATGCTTTCCTGCCCATTCGCCGAAGTGCTCTAATAGCAGAGCCACTCTCAGAAGACATTGATTGACTTCCTTTATACACAGTGCTAACAGATGGCCATTGATTCTCTAGCCCACAGTTAAAATGCCAAAACCATAAGGGGGATGGCTAGGGAGCAGCAGTTGGGAGCGGGGAGTGTTGACAGGAAAGGTGCAGACCAGCAAACCGCAAGAAGCAGAATGAGTGGCTCAGAACACGCAGTCTGGGCATAGAGCACCAAGCACCCGAGATCTCTGAATCGCTGGCAGGAGGTCAGGAGAAACCCTTGCTGTTCTTCACAAAGACAAAGCCCAGCATCGAGGAAAGGTTCATGTGAGTTCACTTGGCTTTCAGAGGGCCAAGCATTATGCAACTCGTTTTAGAAAAAGTCTCATCAAAACAGAGTAAGAAACAGTCCAGAGCTTCGGTAACATGTTGTGAAGGGTCAGTTGCTTATCTGGAAAATTTGTTTGGCCGGGATACTCTTGTTTGTCTCAGTCCCCGGATAAATGTGACGTGACCGCTACAGCTCTCTCCCTGTCACATGCTTTTGTCCAGCGAGTCCCCTTAGAAACCGTATTGGTTCCGGGTTCTCCTCTGCCACCTTGGTTTGATCATCTGCTTTGTAACTTACAGATAAAATGATAAGTGCTTAAAAACCAACTCCGGTGGGCTTGATCCCTCATTTCTTTTTTTCCCGTGCCGTCCCCTCAGATGACGAAGTAATAGGAGTCAGTGTCAGCGTCCGGGACCGAGAAGACGTCGTCCAAGTGTGGAATGTCAATGCCGCGTTAGTGGGCGAAGCCACCGTTTTAGAAAAGATCTATGAACTTCTGCCCCACATATCTTTTAAAGCAGTATTTTATAAACGTAAGTGCTTCATTCCAGTTCTTGCTTTCTAGCTTATTCTCTCATACGTTTTAACGACAGACGCTGTGTTGCAAATGAGGTGAAGGGAGAATCGCTTGAAATTCTATCATCTAGTAAATAATTCGGCCAGATCCATTTAAGCGGCTAAAAGGAAAAGTTTAGTCTCAGAAATTAAAAATGAGATTTTACTGTTGCCTACACACATGGATCAGAAAAGGAGATACATATTGTTTTTGTGACTTCAAAAATTTAAACCTGATCTCCAGCTTGTCACTCTCAAGGAAAAAAAAAAAATTACCTTCGACGTGAAGCAACAATAACAAAAATGTTATTCTATGAGCTGGCAGGTAGATTTTCAATCATCCCTTCATAAACAGGAATTTATAATGCATAACATCTGTATTTGTGGAGGAACTCGTTCTGAGCACGGGCATGATTGAGCGTTCTACTGAAATGCTAATACGTCCTCATTACGGATGACTGTGACACAGGAGAGAATTCACGCAAAGTGGTGAAATGTTCACAGTATGAATAGGTGTGTGGACCCATTGTTTCCATCATGATTCATGTTCATTGCTTTTGTGTGCTCTTTTGGAAAAGTCATCTTTTTCATAATGAAAACAGCTTAGTGCTATTAAACCAATGTTTGGTAGATCAAACTGCGGGTTACAGTTTTAACAATGAGTTAGAGAAAAGGATTGACAGCCCGACGCGTAGATGATGAATTCCCTATTTCCCCAGCGATTCCGAGAGTCAGTAACCCACTTTTTTAAAACCACGGTATTTCCCTGAATCTAAGATGCCCTTGATGCGAAGCATTATTTGAGTTTGACTGAAAAAGAAAAATAAAAGGCCCCTAATTAAACTGGAACACATTCTTGATCCCAGGGGTCTTCAAATGTGCAGGAGGGCGGGTGAGGGGGAGTGCATCTTAAAATTGGTGAAATACACTCCATTATCAATTCACTATTCCCAAACCCTTGTCAAAAAAGAGAAGGAAAAAAATCAGATTTTGTTTTGTGATTGTCTTAGGATGGCATGAAAACTGAGGCCTCCCTCTCAGGAAGCGTAGTCACTGGCCCAGTGGTTTAGACTTGAAGCAGTGGGACAGATCTGCTGCCACAGGTGTCCCGGACATGCTTGGCATCTGAATTTTAAACAGAAGTTTACGTAAAAGACACAGAGCTGGCCCTGCAGAAGTCGATTATTGATTGTGCAGTGTGGAACTAGAACATGTGTAGATGCAACCTTGATTCTTTAGGGAACAGTAATTGTATTTTCAACTGAAGATACTAATGAAAAGGTCACCAGGGGTCTTTTTTTTCTCCTCCACAAGACTCACCCCAGCCGAAACTCTCCAGCAGGAAGTGTGTTTCGCTGCCAGTTGTGAACAGGGCGAGCACATTATTTATTGCCTTTGAACCTGCTCCACATATGACTCCAAGGAGAAGAAAAGCAGTTTGGAATCTTAAGTCAGGTTTTTTGTCCCACGTCAACACCGTGACCTCAGGCATGTCACACTTTCTCATCCTTCCACTTGCTTCCATCTTAATATCGAGGAGGTTGGTCTTAAATGATCTCCAAGGTCCCTTCTGCTTCAAAATTCTGCAATTAAAGTTCTAGGTAACACCTGGTTAGCAGCAGGCTCAACATGACAGGCACACTTAGACCACAGAGGTAATTAGGCCACTGAGTGGTTAGGCTAGTTTTTAGGGCAGTGACAGCCGTCAGGTAAGACTGAACAAGGTAGTGTCATCGCTTAAGCTGTTGTGATGACTGGGAACAGGGCATGGAAGCCGAACAAGCGGGCAGGGTTGCAGCCTACAGAACTAGACGCCCTCCATGTAGATGCCATTGTCAAGTTTGTGAGTCAGGCAGAGCAAGCTACAGGTCTTAGTCGAAATCCACATTTTATTGGCATACATTAAAAATTCAGAGATTATTCAAATAGAAATTGGAATGGGGAAAAAAAACAAGAGATTGTCTTGATTTGAAATAAAGCAGGCAGTCCTTTACTCAGTAGGGCTCTTCCCCAAGTGCTGCAGAATTGATGTGGAAAATGAGGTTGGGGCAGAGATGTTCCTGCCAGCTTGATGAAGAACAGTGGTAATGAGCTGGGTCCGGAATGGCCAGCTCCACGCTTTTCCTCTGTCTCGTTAATAGGATCCCGGTGTAAGTATTCTCAAGTGTACGACAGCCATGTGATGGGTTTTCCGTGGAGACGGAGCCCTAGTGAATCCGGGCAGGGCCTCCAGCCGGGTGGGTGACAGTCCAGCTGTTGATAAGTGTGCGAGCTGGATACAGATTGTTATTTGACTGAGCAACTGAAATGGACAGAGCCCTCCTCCCCCAAAATTCTTTGAGGTTCTTCGGAACAGCTGAATGACAGATGTCTTCTGATGTGAGCATTGTTTAGAGCAGAGGTTGGCAAACTATACTGTCAGGCCAAATCTGTCCCCTCCCACCTGTTTTTGTTCAGGCTGCAGCTAAGAATGGCTTTGCCCTTTTTTAAAAATTTTTAAAAATTTTTTGCTTTTTAGGGCTGCACGTGTGGCATATGAAAGTTCCCAGTCTAGGGGTCGAATTGGAGCTGCAGCTGCCAGCCTACACCACAGCCACCGCAATTCGGGATCCAAGCCACATCTGTGACCTATACTGCAACTCACGGCAAGTCCAGATCCTTAACCCACTGAGCAAGGCCAGGGAATGAACCCCCATCCTCAAGGATACTAGTCAGCCTCATTACAACTGAGCCACAGTGGGAACTGGCTGGAAAAAAATCAAAAGAAGAACTTACATTTTGTAATTCATGAATGTTGTATGAAATCCAGATTTCAGAATATACATACATATATATATATATATATATATATATATATATATATATATATATATATATATAAAGTGTATTGGCACCTAGCAGTGCCCATTTGTATACATATTGTCTGTGGCTGCTTTAATGTTACAAAGCCAGAGTTAATACTTGGGACAGAGACCCTGTGACCCACAAAGCCTAAGATATTTATTTCCTGCCCCTTTCCGGAAAAAAAGTTTGCTCACTCCTGTACTTGAGCTTTTCTATATTCCCCTTCCAACCAAGACTCACCTAGGGCTACAAAACTTTCCCTGGTCCCCAGAACTCTCCTAATTCTGAATGTTCTGTTCTGTCTCCATAAGCCATCAGGATCGCCCTGTCTCAATTGTGGCTGCCCCAAACTGCCCCTCACACTTAGAGGTAATACAGGTCAGTGGACAGTCCTCATCTCTGGATGTGTAATTGGAAGCCCAGCATCACTAAGAGGGCCATGGCTCTGCTGCTTGACCCAGAAGCACCGCATATTTGATTGCAGAGCGGGTCATGTTTTCTTTGATGTCTGCCCCAAAAATCTTTCTTAAAAAAAAAAAGCATAAAAAGTGAAATATTGGAATTCCCATCGTAGCTCAACAGTAACGAACCCTACTAGTATCCACGAGGACTAGTATCCATGAGGTTTGATCCCTGGCCTCGCTCAGTGGGTTAGGGATTCGGTGTTGCCGTGAACTGAGGTGTAGGGCGCAGACAAGGCTCCGATCTGGTGTTGCTGTGGTTGCGGTGTAGACGCAGCTGCAGCTCTGATTATACCCCTAACTTGGGAACTTCCATATGCCATAGGTTTGGCCCTAAAAAGGAAAAAAAAAGAAAAAGAAAAAGGAAGAAATATTTACAAAATTCTCCATGTGAGAAATGATCGCTCACGTCACTTCAAACTCCTGGCTACCATTAGGAATCTGGCCAACTGGAGGTAACCCCAGGAGCTATCAAGTGTGCTTTTCCCAGTGTTTTATCCAAGTGAATGGCAAGTTTGGGTGAACATCCATCCGTAAAGGGAAAATGGTCCTGTTCCGCACCTCACCCCCAACCCTCACTAGTCTGAAGAATGTAGTCCCTCTTAAAAATACAGACTTGGGAGGGGCTTGGGAGATGAAATGAGCAGGCCCTTGTCTGCTTTCCTAGGACATCCTTCGCTGCCAGTGGGGGAGGAGTGGGGCTGGGGCCGGGGGCAAAGCCCTTGGCTTTATCAGACCCAAGTTACAGCGACTGTTGCTCTTGAGAGACGAGGCTCTGCGCTTTTTCATGATGATGGTTAACCGTCATCATGGCAAGTGGATTTTCAAACTTGGCCTTTTGCCTCGGAGGAACTGTTATGTCTTTCATAGGTCTCCCAATTCCTGCTTCCGCTTTATAAAAATTGAAGTCTTTGAAAAACATTTTTGGTAACATCCTTTTTTATTCTAGAGTTCCTAATTGTCATTCATTGTTTTTGCAAGCCAGACAGTAGGGCTGGAAAAAAACGGGGGGGGGGGGAGCCAAAAACAAAAACAAAAAAATGTGATTGAAAGAAATAAAAGACCCATCCACTGAAGGCAAAAGAAACTTCGTTTCCCGCAGAGGGTATTCAGAAGTGGGGGTGGGGGAGGGGAACATAAGAGAAGAGCCACCACCTTTGTGTTGTTCTTCGTTTTGTTTTACTTTCGTTTGATTTTATTTTGAAAGCGAGGCTTGTGAAGGCCCCCTCTCGGGTCAGTGAGGTCCCTCCCCGGCCCCGAGCTCTCTGGGGCGAGTCTTCCCGCAGCCTTTGCCGGCAGCCCATCGGCTCGTCAGGATTACTCATCCTCTCTGGCTCCGCCGAGAGAAACAGGCAGCCTGCCCATGGCTTGTTTATTTCTTGCTTTAATTTTCATTATTACGTTTCTCAGGAAATGCACGCCTTAGCTAACAGTTACTGGCACAAAAAAAAAAAAAAAAGGGTATTTGAGTTCTTGCCAACATTTGGGGAAACTGAATGAGATGCCTTAGAGGAGGGTTGCCCCATCCTTTGCTTAAAGTTTTCTTTCCTTTTTTTCTTTTTTGTTTTTTTCTGTCCTTTAGCCCATGAAGAGCATCATGCTTTTGAAGGTGGACGTGGAAAACACTAATTGCACTCTGTAAAGAATTCTTTGTCCTTTGCTGATTGGTTTTGGAAACGGTCTTAACAGGAGGGAGAGTGAAGAGAAGACTTGCCGAAGCCCGATGCTGGTCCATTTAGAGTGGGTTTCTGTCCTTGCAGATTGAGCAATTAGGACTCAAAGTGGCAGGTGGGGTGGGGGGATATGGGGTGGGTTTCTACCGGCACATTACTTGTCTTTTTTTTTTTTTTTTTTTTGGCTTTCTGAATTCTCTGTTCTTTTCTCTCCAGTTTTTTTTTTTTTTGCCCTTTTAAATTCCTCATTCAGTCTAATTATTGTTTTCTGCACTCCCCTTTCATTGAGGCACAAGAAATTGGTTTCCCTTTAAGTAGCACTGCTGTACCTAGTTAATGAGAATATGCATAATCGTGACAATACTGCTTTTGAAAACCACACTGTACTCAGAGGAATACTAGCTTGGTGAAACCTGTTTTGGGATTATTTGTTGTGACACATTCCTGCATACTCTGCACTGGGCATTGTTTTTATCTGTCCCAGGGAAAAGAAAAACCTTATTTAATCTGATTTTTGCACTGACAGCACACACATCTTTTATTTTTCCTTTTTAAGCATTTTTTTAAGAGATGAAAGGAAAATAATAGTTGGGTTGCCAAACATGAAAACTATAATCACAGTTGAGGATCAGGATATAAATCAAATTCTAGGTCTTTGGACCCTCTGTGGAAATACTTTCTAGCCAGAATTTCAATTTGGCCCTTTCAAAGGAAGGCTTAGAGTTGTAGCAAGGGGGTTGTCTCAATAGGAAGCCTTATAATTTCTGATTTAAAGAGGAGGTGATATTTTAATTGTCTGAGTTAAGCTTCTTCCGAATTTCAGGTGCAGGTACCCACTTAGGGCTTTCCAAATCAATTCACACACATTCTGTTAAATGATTCCCCTTTTTCCTGCTCACATCGTGTGTCATTTCCTGTAACGGATCAGCCTCCAGCCCGGGCAGTCGTTCCCCCCCCCCCGCCCCCGACACCCGGCTTTCTTCATTTAGGAACAGAAGTTAAATCTCATTTCCATGAACGAATGTGAACATACACAGAGCTGAACTCTTAACTGCATTCTGTTCATGTTAATTTTTGGAATTGTTGAGATACGTCATATTACGTTACCAAATAAGTCCTAGGTCTAGTAGAAGGAAATGACCCCCCCATCCATGCCCTTCCCCCAATCCTGGAACACTCAGAATGTTCTGATTTCCCTCTCAATTCTGCCAAGCCGCCTACTGCATTTTACCTGAAAAAGGCAGGGCCTTTTGAAGACCCTTCCTCCAGCTGACTATTTTTCTGGAGTCCGGGAAGCTAGGACATGCTAGACATTTCACAAAAGGGCAGTGCACTCAGAGCTTCATCGTACCCAGGATTTTTAATTTCTCTCGCAGTACTGACCAGCAGAGAGAGGTGGGGGCTGCTTCTAGCCTCCCACCTGTGTTTGTAAATAAAATTCTCCATTCAGGCATTTTAATGGACTTCAAGCAATATCTATTTACAAAAGTTGTGCACTTCACTTGCATCACTGACCGTATCAGCCATAATAACAGTGATCATAGCTTTTTTTTTTTTTAATGTTTTCGTTCTCGACTTTTCTTCATTGACTTCAGAATGAGGTATCTCAGACCCGTTTTTCAAAAGCCTGGAACTTGTTTCTTTAAAAGATTGTACTCACATCCAACTTGTTTTTAAATTATTCATCAAGGATTTTAAAAAAACATTCGCAGCATGAATTTCAATTCTTTTTTATAATATAAGTATTTTTCTGATAGATTAGGTAAAAAGGGTATAGTTGACTTATCTTCATTATAATTGTCATATATATTTCCAGAAGTAAATAGACTTTGAAGTATTTTTATTTTTGAACTTTATTTAAAGTATTGTGATGACATGTTCAACTTTTGCATGTATGTAGCTTTTGAAGTAAAAAATAAAATGAGAGAATAGGAATGTTAGGCTCCCACCACTGTTTTCTAGTATCTGTTGTTTATGATCACGCAACGTGGCTTAATACACAAAGTAGATTTTTGTCCCGGAGAACTTGTGCAACTCTTTCTGACCCTGCGGAAAATGCCAACCGTGAGAAGGATTTAACTTGCCGGAGTTAAGAACCTATCATCGAAGTTCCTCTACGAGAGGATTTTGTCAGATTTTGCCTTGGAAATTGTTTTAATTGAATATTGAGTTCATAAGAGACAGTGTATGAACTAAGCTGATTTAATCAGTTTAAAAACCTCTCATTACCTTTTTGGATTAAAGAAGCTAATGCTCTTGTGAGATAGAAGAAAACATTTCGCGGGGCATGTGACTTTTGTGTTGGGCGGTGAACCCACCTCGGCCGTTGCTGGGGAAAGTGAGCGCTTGCAGCAGAGTCCCAGTGTCTTGCAGCCACGTCCTTGCAGATGTAACCTGGGCTGTGCACTGAGACATCCAGAAGCCAGAGAGCTCACGCTCTGGTCTTTGTCACTCCTCAAGGTCTGTGATGCAGAGCCAGGGACTCTGACTGAAATCAGTACGTCTCTTCTCTTCCCATTCTTCCCCAGGCTGTCCGACCTCAGGGGCTTGCTTACATCTTGCAAGTTATACCCGTCACGTAAGGATGGATAATACCCATTTAAAGTAACTTGACTGTATTTCAGCTTACTATTGTGAGTCCTTACTGAAATGCTGACTTACTCCATTTTAACATTTCCTCCCCCACTTTTCCACCTTTCTGAACTGAGAGTGTATAGTGTATAGAGGACATGTCCCTTTAATATAATGTGCCTGTTAAATTCAAGATACAATTGATAGAGAAAAAAAACAAGAAAAGGAAAACAATTCTAGGAAAGCCTAAGTTGAATTTAACTTCACTCTGGCTTTTTACGCTGTCTTAAATTTAGCTCCTCCCTACATCAGTCACAAGACTTTATCCTTGAAAGAAGCTCTGAGTATGGTTGGGTCCACTAGACATAATGTATAATCTCCCAACAGAGGGATTGTCCCTTGTGAAAGGACAGGGCAGTAGCCAGTGTAACAGAGCTGGGTATTCAGGTCTGCAGGCTAGTTCCCGGTCCAGGCTTCCTTAGACAGCACGCAGAGTCTGTCACCCTAACCCCAAAACACGTCACCCTATGCAAGCACTAAATATCTGATCGAATCTGGCCTTGATATACCTACACTTATCCCACTGTCCTTGTTATAAACAGCTTTCATTCTTTCCCTGTCACATTCAGTGACTGAAGCAGGGTCCCAGGTGGGTGTCTGAAAATAAACTTAGTGTTCCAGGAGATGGGCCTTTGCTCTAAGACGCCCACTTCTTAGAGGGTCCTAACTTTCGTACTTGCACAACTCTGACAGCATTTGGAGCGATCACATGGTGGCGCTGCCTTCCCGCCGACGGTTCTGGCTCAGCAACATAATTTATCCAGCTCTGTGTAATTATTTTAAGGTTCGACTGCATATAGCTCTTGTGATTTTATAAAAATTTGGTGAGATACTACCAGTAGAAAAGTTTAGCTCCCCTGCATCTAATAAAAATGTGTCAAAGATAGAACACTCCGGAAGTGCTTGGGGGAAAAACAAAAAGCAAAACTCAAATCTTGGGCTCTCAGTGAGCCAATAAGTAGTTAGGAAGAAAAGAAATAAATAAACTAACCTATAGGAAATAGCAGAAATATTTTATCCAAGTGGGCAAATATTGTGCCCAAAGGGAGAAGTAAAATTAGAGTTTGATTCCTTTTTTCTTTTTTTTTTTTTTTTGCTGTCTAAATGTGAAACTTCCCCCTTAAAAATGTAATTCTACCTTTCGCCTTTCCTCTGTTGATGTTTCTGTAACATTTCCCTCATTACACATGTAAGTAGAGGACTGCCTGTAGGTAGTTTATTTCTTAAAAGAGTATATGCAGACTGATTGCAAGTTACTTAAGAGTTTGGTGACTCGGGATTGGAAATGCCTGGAGCACTGCCTCAGCAGCAGAGAGGCGTCAGCAGGTGAGAAGGAAAAAGATAGGAACAGGCGTGCAGTGAAAAACCCTTTGGAACCTATTCTATGTAGCGGTTAACAGTGGCGGCTTCCTCTATGTCTCCCGTGAGGGGGAAAAAAAAAAAAAAACCAAGCAGACTCCTCACACATCTGATGATACTGTTCTGTTTTTGTTTTCTGCTGTTACATATGCATCGAAATCCAAGAACACTCCTTTTTTAGGTTAACCCATTCAGGCTCAAAGTCACTTAGCTTGTATTGTAGGTCTGACTGACAGGACTCTGCTTTTAAAAGAAAACTCACAGAGGCTTAGGATTTTAGAGTGGAAGGGACCTTCGAGATCATCTGCCAGTGCTTCTCACGGCTTAGCATGGAGAAGCATCACTGGTGCTTACTTAATACACAGATTTCCTGACCTCCAACCTCTTGTTTCAGATTCAGCAGGTGTGGGAGGCCTAGAAATCTGCCTTCTTAGCAAGTGTCCCAGTGATTCCAATGTGGGTGGTCCCCAGACCCCACTTTGTGAACCCCTGATTATTTCCAACCCTCGGGTCTGACAAATGAGGAGACCCCCCCCCCACCAAGCTTCTCAGGTGACCTGATTCAAGTGTCTAATTCCAGCAACCTTCTGAAGGCTGGAGAAAGCCATTATTCCTTCGATTTGAGAAGATGATGGCCATAAATAAGAACTTTACGGCTAGGACCACAAGCAGTGATGGGTAGCCCATCTCTGGAAGTCCATAACATAAAGCCCTTAATACAGAGTAGTGGCTTTTCTCTTTTCTAAATACCATTTCAGCCTGTTAAGAGAAAAGAAATTAATGTTCAGAAAAAGTAGTTACCCCATATGTGCAGTAACTACTTTTCTATAATGTCTTATGGCATCTGGGGTTCAGCATCATTGAACAAGATTAAATGAACGTTATAGAGCTATAAAATTGCATGTAAAATAACACAAAACTGTTCAAATGACTGTCAGAGTAGCCTGGGAATGAATTTCCACTAAAATTAATTGTCACTCCTAGACGTAGCTTAGCAAAGCTGTTACTAAACTGGAAGGATTCTTTAATACATAGAAGTATCAAAAAAATCAAATAAGTAGTCCCTAAACCATAAGAATGATAAGCAAAAGTCATTGTGAAGTCAATATTATTTTGTTCATCATTGCTACTAAAATTTAGAGTCCCATTGTATATGTGTGTGTTGACTGTACCTTATTAGAATATCCAACAAAATAGCCTTTTGGATATTCTATGCTCTTGTGTCCTTCAGAAATCATGAGGTTGAAGAAATCTGTGTTAAATGTGTTTGTTTTGGTTGCTGCCTAAAAAAAGTGATTAACTCATTTATCGAAATATACTATTTCTTTCTGAAAATTTCAACTTCTCATGTTGAAGTCAGGATTTTTTTTTTAAACCTTTGTTTTAGAACAAGTGTTTGAGATTTACTGAAGTGGCACTTTTGCACAGGAGAAATAAGCATGAAGTAAACCTAAACATTTCTGAGTTTTCTATAGAAGTTTTTAACATACGAAGAAGTGGCTTTTAATGAACGTTTAAGGAGGTGAAAATTTTAATTTTAGCTCTTCCCATTAATGACAAGTGAGAGATATGAAAGGACTTTGAGCATTCTAATAAAGTTACAGGGTTTCTGTTTTCAAATAGAGCTGTTAATTGTGTGAGCATACCTTAAGTTTCTCCCCGCCTCCCAATTTCTCAGCCCTTCGTCAGGTACTATGGCTGACAGCCATTATATGTTTTTTTAAAAAGCTTGAAGTGTCTTCTCAGTAATCGAGTAATAACAAGTCACCAGCCCTTGGCAGGTCTCCTCACTGAGGTTTCTGTTTTCATTGAGGTTGTAACTCAAAAGGATTTCAGAGCTCACACTAGTGAGCCCACTTTAACTTGGGACCTCCGGCTCCATTTGTCCCAAATTAAGCATCTTATGAGTTGCATTCAAAATTATTCATTCTTTCAAACTGTCTTACCTGTGTAAGTTGAAGCAGGTTTATTTGCCTTCTGTTTTGGATCTGCGTGTGCCCCCTCCTCCCCCTCGGCTACCATCTGTGCCCTGTGCATTTGGGGCCCTTTCACATATGGCTACAAGCTGGTGTAATGCCCTCCCCTTTGATCTGGCTTCATCTCCTGATTTGCTCAGTATTTTTAAGGTCAGACCGAAAACTTTTCTGTTCTAGTTATTTTTGATTTTATATTGTGTGTTGTGTTTGATGTTCAGATACATGTGAAAGTTGCTTCTCTAAGTCAGTAATTTTTATTCCAGCCTTTTGCAGCAATAAGGTAAGACTAGATGGTACTTTTCTTACTTGCAAATGTAGTGATTTATGTGTTTAGTGCACATGTTTAGACTCGCCATGTGAAAATCCTTGCCGTTTTCTAATTTGAGATTCTATTGCTGTGAATTTGCCCCTCCTTTTTTTTTTTCCAGTTATAACTTCATGGAGTTTAAGTGTTCATTCATTTGTAGAATTTGTTGACCTTTTCCCTAATCTGTTGCCACAAATTCTCATGCTGTGGTTGGAGTCTGTAGCATGGAGGAATGTCATTCTCCCTCAGGTTTAGAATTTCATGCAATTTTATTAACTGCACTGGTTCATCTTAACGAGGTTCCAGGTATATGCGTGGTGACTGTCAAACCCTGTTTATTCCAGCACCTACTGAAGCTTCCTGCCTACCTGTTCCCATACCTGTGAGGCCCCTAGAGTGGTGTCTGATGCCTTGTAGGTTGTCCATGGTCTTCTGGCAGGAAGCAGCTCTTTCTCTTTCTTTCACTCTCATATTGAACATATCTGGTGATAGAGTCCATCTTGGTGTATTAGACAACACATTTCCCTTCTTTTCATTCCATTTATTGCCCCTTGACTAAGAATGGCTTCATTTTGGAATAAGCCAATGACACTTGTTTCTCTTTTGCTGCTAAGATTCAGTTGTCCCTTATGCAGCCAAGTCAGGTAGCTTTACTTTTCCTTTCTAGCTAATATATCCCTTGAAAGACAAACAGAAAATACTAGCCAACTCATTTCTCCCATTCATCTGCAGACTTTCCAGACTTCCCTGTCTCTCCCTATAAAAGCAAGCAGTTCAAGATTATGCATATGATGCCCAATTGATTTTAAGACAGTGAATTTAATAAAAGCTTTGAAGGGCAGGGTATAATGCTCTGAAGGCTTTAAGATTTCCTAATATCTCCTTCTCATATTTGAGTCTGAGTACTGTTGCTATGTATTCTGTATGTACTTTATCATTTCGTGGTTATCGATGTACTTTTTGTTCTTGGTTGTTTTATAAGCATAGTCTCTGCTTTCTCACCTAAAATACAGGGTTCTTTTTGTTTTTGTTTTTTTTCAAGGCCAATACTAGTGACTTCTAGTGTTTAACTGCTGTTAAAGAATTTTTAACTGCTTTCACTAATGAATGCATTACAAAGAAATCTCTGGAATCCTACAGGAAGGTAGGTCTTTTGTTATAAAAAGAAAACAGTAGCATTTACAAGGCTTAGCAAGTTAAGATGTGTATCATTGAAATATGTGTCTATTTCCCATCATCTGGCTAGGCCATGGTGCTGACTAGCTTATTTCTTGCCAGAGAAAATAAGTTTAAATCATACACATATTTAACTAGCGAGCATAAATCATAAGCCCTTCTAGTCATAAGCATGCTGAACTCTGGTTCCATTTGTGCAGATGGTATGGTTAAAAGAGTGTGCTCCTCCCAGCCTCAAAGATGTGGACAAGCTCTTACTCCCCAATTTCCTCTTTCACTCGGGAAGCTTAAATCATTTGTTTTTTTGCACACGTAGAATTCTGGAAAGTACAGACCTAGAGGAAGTTTTCAGGTCTTAGCAAAGTTTTGGGGGTTGGTGACTTACTCTTGCTGGAGAGCGATGGCAATGAAAGGTCAACACTGAAGGAATAGTCCCACTTTTAAGGCAAAAATAATTGGTGTTTCATGAAGATTGTCAAGTTCTGAAGAACAAGACTTTGATTTTCAGCATGTATCTTTTTTTAAAAAAAGAAAAAACCATCATGGAATCATAAAATTGTAACAGAAGTCCCTTGGCTTTCAAAGAGTGCTCTCCAGGTGGCTGGTTCTACAGAAATACTTTTAGATGCTGCAAACAAAGCTCCTATTGTAAAAGATGTTTTTAAAAGTGTAGTAAAACAATAACACATCCATGCTGATGTGCATTGGGTGGCAGAATGTTAACGTTTTTTGGAAGCCGGGAAGCATAATTTATGTATTCATTGATTTTGTTTTATGAAACATCAATTTTAAGATCTTTTCATTGTAGAATAAAACAAAAGATATAGAAAACACCCAAAACAAATGTGTAGCTTAGTGAATTCTAGTAAGAAATTTTTTTTTTTTTTTGTCTTTTTGGGGCTGCACTTGCGGCACGTGGAGGTTCCCAGACTAGGGGTCAAATCACAGCTGTAGTCACCAGCCTACGCCACAGCCACAGCAACGCCAGATCTGCCACCTACACCACAGGTCATGGCAACACCCCATCCTTAATCCACTGTGAGGCCAGGGATCAAACCCTCTTCCTCACGGATACTAGTAGGGTTCGTTAACCGCTGAGCCACGATGGGAGTTCCAGGAAAACCTTTTTATAACAGTACCCAGGTCGAGGAAGAGAACTGCCGGCTACCCCAGGAGTCCCATTCCCCTCCCAGTCACAGCCCCCTCCTGCCTCATTAAAATAGCAATTCCCCTGACCCAAGTAGGCACTTCCTTGCATTTCTTTCTGGTTTTATCATTCAAGTGATAAACATCACTTTTATCTTTTTATATAGAAGCTTCTCTACTTAGGAAAGTCAAGTTCAGGAAAGTTATTTATAAGCAGAATGATACTTTGTAAACAATTACCATCCCCAAAAGTCAGCAACTGGACAGAATGTGACATGCTTCTGCTGAGATATGTTGCTCTGTCCATACCTATAATATCGTTAATAATAACAGCAAATGTGTATGGAGGTCCACGCCCTCTAAGCACATGGATTAATTAGCTCATTTCCAAAACCCTAGGAGATGGATCCTCTTCTTCTTGTCCCCATTGTCTGTATGTGGCAACTGAGGTTCAGAGAAGCAACATAACATGTCCATAGCATGTTAATCTCAGAACCCAGTCATATCCATGGTCACGGCCAGCCTGTTCTCCCAGGGCTAGGCTGCCTTGATGGAAGTCGCAGATTCTGATGTACAGAAATTTTGAGATTCTGTCTTAAGGGTTTGTTTCTAAAGGAAAGGATCTATGGCTTTAAGAAAAAGAAAAGTCATAGGCCTCGTTCAGCTTTTCATTTTACAAATGAAGAAATGACCCAGAGAGGATAAAGAATGTGTTTAAGGTCACACAGTTGGTGGCAAAGTCACAGGCAGATCCGCACATCTTCTGGCTTTTAAAATCAATGATCCTTCTTCCGTCTCATACTTAATGTGGAAAAAAAATACACATTTTCTAATCTGCTTCTTTGCATCATTTCCACACGAGCAGATTGGACTTGAAACCAGTTTATAACTAGGACGCACCACCCACTTGCTTATTTTCTCAAGGTTTTAACTGGGAATTTTTTTTTTTAAATGTATATTTGAAGTTTGCTTTTCTGCCTCACTTATTGAGTGCCCAATCTGTAGATGCACATGCCTAACACTTTTCCCCAAAGAATGTACAAGAATAACACATTTGACTGGTGTGCATGGCAGGTGAAAAATTACTGGTGTAATGTAGGCCCTTCAACATATTCACGGCCAATTCTGGATTATCCCAGCACAGATGGATCGTGCAAAATCTCTCTTCTACTTCTCACTGGTGACCTTTATTTGTGTTTGCAAATGCTTCTACCAGAGATTGCAGAGGAGAAAAGCAGAGGAGATGGAATATGATTTCTTGACCAGAAGGTTAGGTGTCCTGGTAAAAAAAAAAAAAGAGGTAGAGGTTTGGAGGTTTTGGTGGGAGACTGTAGGATTGATTCTCTCTAGGTCAGACCCCTCCAGGATGCCCAGCTTGGCCTTGGGTGTGAGCCTTGGGCCTTGGGGGTGAAAAAAAAGCAAACCGGCATAATGCAAAGAGCTTGGTGTTACTGGGTTGAAATCCCGTTATTAGCTTGTGCCTTGAGCACGTGACTCGTCTTCTGTGAGCCTCCATTTCTCCTTTTCAGAAGGAAGGAGGTGGAGCTTCTTCAAGGCAAACAGCATATTTAGGCACCCAGCTCAGTACTTGGCTCATGCAGAGCGTTAGTACCAGTACTTCCATTGGTTGGCTGTGTCCGTGAAATACACCCAGGAGAGAGAATGAGCTGATCCAGTGAAACTTTTGCACTTTCCTCTGGAGGGATTGGCCCAGCTTCAGCTGTGTGAGGTCTTGCAAGTTGTTGGTGGCAACAGTGGCCAAGCCCACTAGTCTCTTAACTGCTTGTTTACCGATCTTTCTACCTCATCACACCACACTCAGAAAAAAACAAATCTGCCGGCTTCATTTGAGCTCCAGGTACCTGACTCCTGAGTCTCTTTGCCATGAACCGGTTCAAAACCTGAATGGACCCTCCAATTAATTATTTTCTAAGGACATAATTGCCATCATTACTCAGGAGTGTAAGAAGGAAGTTCCGCTGATGAAAATGCTTCCAGGCGGGAACATCTTTCCTTCTTCATGGGATTTACAAATCAGGGGATTGGTAAATGTCATTACAACTCCTAAACTACTAGACCATGAGAAAGACAGGAAGCAGATCTTTAACATCTTCGAGTTCCACATGCCTGCACACACTGCCTACTCAATGCATGTCTGAATGAAGGAATGCCTGAATGTTATTGTAACCAGAGGTGTGTTTTTTTTTTAAGTCAAAATATCCTTAGATTTCTAAAGCGGAGTGTTTGCACTAATCTCAGTATTGTTTTAAAATTCTCTAATAATTGTTTTGACAGTGAATTCAATAACCACAAAGGGCTGTTGATAATTTGTTGGTGCTTTTCAAACATCTTTCAAAGCCAAGTGAGCCCTGGACTTTTGCTTAGTAATTCACAGAGTGTCTTTATGTCTCTACCTGAGGGGTAAGCATCATAAAACGGCCTGTGCACCAACATGTTAAATATGGGGATTCTTACACTGTGGAATGTCTAAAGATTGCTTACTCTGTCATTTTTAAAAGCCCCGTAATTCCTTATAAAGCATATATAGCATCTGAACAAGAAATATGACACTAAGTCTAGGATTAAATAATATCTCTGGGCCGCTGCCTTATGCATTTTCAGCAGTTTGGGAACTCCACTAAGTGCAGGTTAACAAGACCAGAGCATCATAAATGAGCATCTGTCCCATGACCCAGCAGGAGACCTCTCCGATTATTCATTCCAGGAGCACGTGCTGACACCAAGTTCAGCCTGCTCTGCTCTCCCACTCTCAGTGGTCTTTTAAGATTGGCAGGAGGTCAGACCCTCCCAGCCCAACGCTTTGTGGCACAGCTAAGTGTGTTCTCTGGGTCTTGCTTTATAGCCCTGATAACTGCTTTCAAAAATTAAAGTAAACAAAAGGAGACCCTGGCCAGGGAGCCTTGCAGCCCTAAATGTTCTTGCGGAAAAGCTTTTTGTTTTGTTTTGTTTTTTTCCTGTTTTTTTTAAAGTGGTTTAAATGAGAACAGGCAGTCTGCGAAGAACTTGCTCTATTCGGCACCACCGCTGTTTCGCCTGCTGACCTGGGCTTTCCAAAGCCCAAGTTCATCCTTCCACTTCAAAGGCCTGGCTCTGAGCAGATCACACATTTTCCTTGATGACAAATTAATCAAACTTGATTTCTTGGATGAGATGGATACAAAAGAACTACAACTCCCCAAGGCCCCGAAAGTCAATACAGCCCTTCTGGCTCTGATTAGAGTAACAAAAGGATATCTGAGAGCCATCTTCCTCCCTGCTCGCGGCTGTGGGCTGGAGCTGAAAGCCAGCCGGGCTTGTAAAGGAGAAGGGCCTTATTAAAACACATTTCAGCTGCGACCGAGTGAACGGCCAGCCCTCCTGCCAGGGAAAATTACTTCTTAGTAGATGCTCACCTTTGCTCGAGAGCAACGTTTCCGCTTAGAAGGACCGAGAGGAAGTAGTATATTATGAATCTGAAATGTTTATAGATCTCCCCTTTTATGTTTTTGCTGTGAAGATGAGGTTTGAAAAAAAAAGAAAAAAGAAATTGGTCTGTGATATCTGGCAAACGTTAGAGGTAGCCCCGAGTTTGGATAAGGAAATTGCTAAAAAGGAAATTCCTCCAGTCCGGGGTTTTTAATGTACCTGTGAAGGCAGGCCTTAGCACAAAGTGAAGGAGCCGGCTTCAAAATGCCATTGCTGTGGGACAGCTCCTGCACCCCACTCCTGGGCCGGCCAGAGAATCCTTCTGCTAAATCGGGGAGCAGAGGATGTCAATGCAAAACCCTCTCAGCAGCTCTGTCATCCGCCTGTTCAGTGGGGCATCCAAGGACACTGCTCTCATCCTTCTTGTGATTGCTCTGCCTTCTATATTTAGAAGAATTGCTGTTGCACGAAATATGGTCCCCTGACTGTCCCGGGCGAGCTTCTACGCTCTTCCCAAAACGCCTTCACAGAAAGAAGGGTTCGTACCTCGGCAACACAAACTTGTTCCAGAAGGTGTTTATTTCCCCCCTTAATAATGGCAGCAAAGCACACACATCTACGCATGACAGAGGGTTCCTCTTCTGTAAGTTTGTAGGGTCTGCTTGCGCACAGCCACATCCCCGCCACCCAGCCACCGATGGGTGATGAGCACAGGCGGGGTGAGGCAGAGTCACATGGCGTCGCTCATTTCTGACACTTGGTTTGAAGATCTCTCCTCCACATAGCTTTCTGATCCTGAAGGTAGTTTTCAAAATGTCTGTGGCATTCTGGGACCCTTGATAATTTAAAGCTGTATTGTAGATTTTGGCGATGAGCAAACCGCACCACGGGCGCTGCCTCCCTCTGTGAGCTGGCTGCAGCGCTGTTTGCCCCGGCTCTCTGCCCCCAGCCCTGCATGCTTAGCCCTCCTCTCCAGGGCTCCCAGGGTGAGCCAGGGCCCCCTCCCCCATCAAGCCTGTTCTGCACTTTTCTAGCTTGAGTGGAACCCTCCTTTCTTCCAATCTAGGGAACTCTCGAATTTCTTTTCACTCTGCTCTGGCCCTTGGCTCTTTCTAGTGCGTGTGTAAGGGTGGCACGCACTAACTTGAGAGTCTCCAGATCCGGTCACATTCCACCCTCACGTGGGGCCCGGAGCACAGAGGCTTTGCTCTGTGTAGATAGAGGCGCGACGTTGCCCACAAGCCCATCCGAGAGCCCATCCTAAGAAACCCACGTGCCCCTCATAGGAGATTGTTTGGGGCTGGAAAGAGCACTGTGTTTGGCATGAAAAGATTAGTCCCATCCTCCCCGCACCCCAACCTGTTCGTTTTTGTGACTTTGAACGAGCTGCCTGACTCTTTTGAATTTCCTTTTGCTCATCTGGGTTGCAGGATGATGAATGCCCCCATCAGGGGATGGGAGGATCAAATGAGAAAATTACACACGAAGGCCCGTTTTGAACTGTCAAGTGCTGTTCTTATGTAGGTCTTAATACGGAGGTCTCACGGTGCTGCAGTGTTTTGGTCAAGGTAGACCTGTTTTGGTTATGTTTTGTTTTCAGATACTTAGCTAGTTGTTTTAAAATCACATTCTAGGAGTTCCTGTTGTGGCACAGCGGAAACGAATCCAACTAGGAACCATGAGGTTGTGGGTTCGATCCTGGGCCTCACTCAGTGGTTTAAGGGTCCAGCATTGCCATGAGCTGAGGTGTAGGTTGCAGACACAGCTCAGATCCTGCGTTGCTGTGGCGTAGGCCGGCAGCTGTAGCTCTGATTAGACCCCTAGCCTGGGAACCTCCATATGCCACAGGTGTGGCCCTAAAAAATAAGCAAAATAAAATAAAATCACATTCTAAAGAGATCGGAAACCCTTTGCTTTTATGAAAATTCTTTTTTTAGGATAAAAGTGCTCATTTTAACAAATGTGAATGATAATAATAATAACTGATTGCCTCCCCCAGTCACTTTTTTATTCCTAAATGAACAGTGGAAAATAACAGTGTTTATGGATTTCTGAGGATAGGCAGGAAAATTGCACTGCTTAGGGCCAGAGCTGGGGTGAGGGCAAAACAATGAAGGAGATGTAAAGAAAATAAGGGACACTGAACAGAGGAAAAGGGGGACCAAAGGGAAGTGGTGAGCCGGGCTGACAGGCAGCTGCCTTCCTTCAGGTGGTAGGAAAGTAATTTATTGATAACACCTGCCTACTCCCCTTGTTTAAGCAAACGCGTTAGGCGTTCCCATCCTGGCTCAATGGAAACACACCTGACTAGTATCCATGAGGGTGAGGGTTTAATCCCTGGTCTTGCTCAGTGGGTTAAGGATCCAGTGTTGCCATGGGCTGTGGTGCAGACACGGCTCGGATCTGGTGTTTCTGTGGCTGTGGCGTGGGCTAGCCGCTACAGCTGCAATTGGACCCCTAGCCTGGGAACCTCCATGTACTGTGGGTGCGGCCCTAAAAAGACAAAAAGACAAAAAAAAAGGGGGGAACTCTTTAAAGGAAACGTACCCATTACGCTTCATTTTTGTGGGCCCAACACCTGTAGGAGCCTCTTAATTCTGCGCTTCCAGAGGAAAGCAAACTCTCTCTGTTTGAAGGCAGAGAAAACGCACAGGGGTTTCTCGGACTTTAGGAGTTTAGAACCCCCCGCCCCAATTCCTCCTTTTCCCCTCCTGAGTGCCCCCCCAAGTAATTAGTTTGTTCACTCACCTTGATCAACAAATAAGCATCATCTTCACGCCAAGAAGCAGAAATTGTTGGCCCTGAAGAAACTTCTCTGGAGGTTAGTGGTTTTCAATCCGCTTCCTTTGCTTGGTGGTGGTGTATCTCGTTTTCAGGAATGGTTTACGCCTCTCGCGTTTCTGTAGCTGAATTAGAGTCGCCGTGGCAGGAGTTGTGCAATGTTAAAAGTTTCCACTGGATGTTGGGCTAGAGTTTGAGAATGTGTCAGATGCCAAGAGTGTAAAAATGGGAGTTAGGTTGTTCGTCGTGTTTCGTTCTCCCCAGCACTTGGTTCCGTCTCTTTGCTCACGTGGAGCCCAGACAGAGCAGACCTAGAATGTCATTCACCTGAAATGGCCAAGGTCCGAGTGTGAGGATGTCATGGGGACCGAATGTGACTGTGTGCTTCGGTGCTTTCCGGGCTGACGAGATGCTTTCTACCTGTGAAAAGGCAGTGGGGGCTCCTGGTTATGATGTACCTTGTGCTAGCAAATCCCAGTAGCCATTCCACATACCCGTTTGTAGATTTCGGTTTTTACAAAAGCAAATTTTAAATCTCATGTTACAGACAGAAACACCTACTGAGCTCCTAGATGGAGCTATTGGAGAACAAAAATGTATTTACCTGGGACGGAACACAGGTTTTAAGGGCAGATTGCGTTTAAAGTCTATTACGGTGACCGGCTCCTTATGTCCAGTTTTTAGAGATATTTTGCTCGTTGTATGAAGCTCAAAATAGATAAAAGCATCTATTTTTAAAAGCTGTAGAAATCCTAAGGTGAACTTTTAGCAGGACAGGTAAATAAAGCACTTAGCCCATCATTCTTTCGAAGTCACTACTCATGTATGTAAGCCGCCAGCGTCAACCTTTGTGAACTAAGCAGTGTGGTTTTCTTGAGATCCCTGCGGGCCTCCTCCCAGTTCATGTGCTGGAGTCATCAAAAGACCAGGGTGGTGGGGGGGAGTGGGATGGATGGGGAGTTTGGAGTTGGTAAATGGAAACTATGACATTTAGAAAGGATAAGCAATGAGGTCCTGCTTTATAGCATAGGAGCTGTATCCAGTCTCTGGGGTTAGACCGTGATGGAAGATAGTATGAGAAAAAGAATGTATATATCTGGGTCACTATGCCGTACAGCAGGAATGGATGCAACACTGTAAATCAACATACTCCAATTAAAAAAAGATAATTAGCTAAGCCAGAAATATATATATAATATATATACACACATATATGTGTGTGTGTGTGTGTGTGTGTGTGTGTGTGTGTATGTATAAAATCTAGGCCAGCTGTGCCTTGGGGACTCGTAGTAAGTGTTTGCATTAGAGACATTCTGTGGTGGTAGAAAGTGAATCCAGGCAAATCTTCTCTCTCCATTGGTTAGATGGTGAGGTGGTGTCTCCTGAGCCCAGCAGGACTCAAGCTCAGTGGGAGACCCTCTCCCAGAGCTGCCACTGGAGATTTCCAAGATCTGGTACAATTTAGTTTCTCCTCCCCACCGGGGGAGGCTGTCAGTTACATAATCGCACCTCTCTGAGCCCATGTTCAATGATGAAACTTTCTCCCCTGCACCTGCTGGATACAAATAGGTGTGGACTTTCTTGGAAGGAATATAAACCCCCATTTACCTTCAGTTATGAATGGGCTTCCTAAATCTGTGTTAGTCAACCTTTGATGATTTAAGAGCAGAGTACGAAGTAGTCCTTGACCTGAATCAGGGTCCCATCTTGTGAAACACCGTTGTTTCATAGCTGAGATACTGACGCTTAGAGAAGAAAGGTCCCTTGCCCAGAGTCTCTGAGCTAGTGAACCACAGGGTAGGACCTGTGCCTTACTCCTCCTACTCCACATCAAGTTCCCTTTCTGCTAGGCAACTATAATTTTGCAGTTGCTAACATGTCCACATTCCCCACTCTGTCTTTTTTTTTTTTAAGCTGTTTATTCCATGCTTGAAATTTTCACTGAGGACTAAAAAAAATTAATGCATGAATTAAGCAAAACACCAAATTAATTTTAGTGGCTTAAACTATTAGGAGTATAATAAAAGAGGGTCACTTTAACACCATTGCATTAGGGCAACTTCATTGCAAGTGACGGAAAAACCAACTGAGACTGTCTTAAGGGGAAAAAAATTGTGAATGGCCTGAGAAGTTACAGAGCAATGGCTTCAGGCAGAGCATGCTCTAGGTCTAAACCTACATCCTCCCAGTTTTAAGTCCCCCCCCAAAAAAAAAAACAAAAAACAAAACCAGACTGGGTCCCTTCCTCTCTCTCTCTCTCTCTCACTCGCTCGCTCCTCCCAGTAAGTCCCAGGGTTGTGCACCATTGACTCTAAAGGGTTCTCATTCTTATTCTTGAGGTTACTCTGGGCAGGGCATAGCCATGCAGTGACGGGCCAGGCTTAAGTCCCACACCCACCCCTAATGTGGGAGTGAAATCACAGCAGTGGTTCCCCAGACAAGGGGGTATTGATACTGAGTCACAAAACCCTCAAAGCTCCACCTCAGCCTCAAGTACCAGTACTGCTTGATGATCTAAGGCAAGTTCAGAGCCTCCCTTTTTTCAGCTGCAGAATGCAGATGATAAGGGCACTGCCCTCACTTTCTGTAGTATTCTAAGCTGTGTCAGGCTCAGTACATTTTAGCGGTCAGCATGAGCTCAGAACTGGGCGGGGTTGAGCGGGGCTGGGACCGAGTGATGCAATGGCTTCCAGATGCCACGTAGATAAAATCCTGACTCCTTGATTAGCCCAGAGGGAGCTAAGTCTCCAGCCCTTTCTGGATCCCCACGCATGATCTCTCCCCACCTCCACTGCCCCTCCCCAGGGGCCCCCGGCAGCACCCGCCTCCACCCTACCCCCCCTCCACCCTCCATCCTCTCCCTTGAATGCTCTGCACATCTCCCTGGACAGCTCATGGCCACTGGATGGAGACTGCCTGCTGGTCTGTCCCGCCCACTAGGCTTGGTGACAGTGGAGGCCCTGATTATCACTCAGGAGTCTGCCATGCCTCCTGAGCGGATGCCAAAGGCTCTTTGGTGTGAAAAACAACCAGGGCTGAACACTGGACCAGCTGGCAGAGCATCTCTGCCTGGTTGGTCCTGTGGATTGGGCGCCCCGGTGGAGGAGGGAGCTTCACTCTGACCCCAGATCTAGGCCCCTTGCCTTGCACAGCCCCCTGCAGGTGCCCAGGGAGAGTGTACTGGGCTCTGAGTGGGCGCCCCCCCCCCCACCCCGCACCAGCGACAGCCTGGGAACAGTCTCTTGGCCAACGGGCATGGACTCTTAGCACGGTGTCTAGGTTTAGAGGCAAGATTGTTTGGTATTCAGTTCTTACGCTGAAAGGATGAGCTACCACTTGATTTGGAAAGAAGATGTGCATCCACAGAAGTTTCCCGAAAGTAAAGATTGACTTTCTGTGTTAAAGCTTTAGAGCTGCTCAAAAGAAAAACGTCTCCGACTCTAGGTTAAGGCAAATTTGCTTTGGGAGGAGAATCAAAATGTCAAAGGAACACAAATCTGGAAATAGCACCATGGGCAGGGGGACCCCCCCCTCTGCCAGCCACACACTCCCCTTTCTCAAACACAAGAGTCTTCACTTAACTTTCCTGTGGGGGTGGCGGCTTGCAGGGAAGTTCTCGCCGATGGTGAAGTATTGAATAGGTTTCTTTCTGGCTAAGTTGGATTTTGACTATTCAAGGGCCAGAAACACTTCCTTGCTGGAAATGCTGGAGGTGAGCTGAGGGATTCAACCCCAGCTGCAAACACACGCCTGCCCCGCCGTATGGATGAGAAATGAATCTGGGCAACTGTGCTCTTGGGCTCGGCTTGCAAGCCTTCTTCGCTCTCTTTCTACAGCCAAATTTCCTTTCGTGGAGCTGGTCTCTCTTATTGGAGTATTTCCCATGTGTTTGCTAAAGGGAAATCACCACCAAGACATCTGCAAAATCTCTAGGCTTTGAAGTACCCACAGGAAACCCAGCAAAGAAAAATCCAGAGTTACTTTGAGTCTCCCGGGTGGGTCGGACAGACTGTTTGTTTGGTTTGAGCGCAGCTGGGGGTGAAGCCCAAATCCAGGGCCCTGGCACCACCGGAAATTAAAGTGTCTTCATTCCTCTCCTACCTGAGACAAGAGCTTTAAAGGGAAGAAAAAAAAAAAGATGTTGAGTATTCAAAGGAATAAAAAATAAAAGCACACGTAGAAAACTATGCAGTTTCCACCTGTTCAAATGAAAATGCAGACCCATGTGGGCTTTTATGTGTTTATTTTTAAGTTTTATTTCTTTTTGTCCATGCCCACAGCAGGCGGAAGTTCTCGGGTCAGGGATAGAACCTGCACCACAGCAGGGACAACCCGGGATCCCTAACCCGCCAAGCCACCAGGGGACTCCTGCATGTGCTTTTAAAATGCATCTTACCGGATTCATAATAGTTGGAACGTACGTGACATGTAAGAGTTGGCAAAGGGCATTTGTGTGCATTAGCTCTGGTCGCCTGGGTGAGGAGTCAGGGTGGTGAACATGTTACCGTCATTTTGCAGATGCATTGACTGAGAGGAAGATGGGGGCACTGGCCTGGAATCCCTTAGCCAAGGAGTGGCAGCTCACAGCCCCCCTGATTCCAGAGGTGCTGTCCAGGCGAGAGACTCTTCTAATTACTAGGGGAAGTGGCCTAAGACTGAGCTGCTGGCCCATCCTCATTGCCCTCAAATTGTGGAGTCATCTCCTTCCTTGGGGTGGAGGCCACTCTTCCTGGCTCCCCAGGTAAAACAGACACAAGAAATGAAGCAATAGGAGTTACTGTTGCGGCTCAGCAGAAAAGAACCCAACTAGTATCCATGAGGGTGTGGGTTCAATCCCTGGCCTCGCTCAGTGGGTTAAGGATCAGGTGTTGCTGGGAGCTGTGTAGCCAGCTAGCTGCAGCTCCAATTCAACCCCTAGCATAGGGAAATTGAATATGCCACAGGTGAAGAAAGAGAAAGAAAGAAGGAAGGAAGGAAGGAAGGAAGGAAGGAAGGAAGGAAGGAAGGAAGGAAGGAAAGAAAGAAAGAAAGAAAGAAAGAAAGAAAGAAAGAAAGAAAGAAAGAAAGAAAGAAAGGGAGAAAGAAAGAAGGAAAGAGAGAAAGAAAGAAAGAAAGGAAAGAGGAAAAGAGAAAGAAAGGAGTAGAAAGAGAAGAAAGAAAAGAAAAAGAAAGAAAAAAGAAAAGAAATAAGAAAGCAAGCAAGCAATAATCACAACATGCATCGAGCTCTGTGCCCAAATCTTTTATAAATTACATCTATGAACTTGGTTAAACCTTACAGGGACATTCCTTACCTGCGAGGTGAGGTGAGGTGACCTGCCTGCCTCAGGTCACTTAGCTGGAGGTGGTGAACCAGAAGGCAGATGTAGGCTCCTCCTCTTAACTCCTCTCTCTGTATAACCCTTCTGAGTACCCAGTAATCCTAGCCCCTTTGTCTGCACTATCTCATCAACTCATCACCACGCCCATTTTATGGATGATGAAACCGAGGCTCAGTGCTGTTAAGTGACCTGCCCAAGTCCTAAGATTCAGGAAGAACTAGAGTTAGGATCTGGCCGGAGCTGTCCTTCTCCAAAGCTGGATCACGGAACCTCTGCTCCATCCCCCACCAAAATATGCCCTTTATGCTGCAATGCGTGAAATGACAGAAGAGCCTTCTCGGGGACAGACCCCTGAGGTGCACCACCCAGTACAGAAAGGGGGTCCCAACGGCCACTTAGAGGCCTGTCCTGAGCAGCCGAAAACCCCTCCTCCTCTACCCCCCACTGCAGGGTGTCATTGAGGCACTAGACAGAGGGGGACCCCAAGGCCCGGGGGAGCTAAGTCACTTGCACAAAGACACTTGCACATGTCTGCTTGAGGGGCGGTGTCAGGATCTGAATACAAGCTTTGTGCTGAGGGCCCAGGCCGAGGCAGCGGTGGCTCTGATGGCACAGAACCTGAGAGCAGTGTCCAGGACAACGGGTCTGGGAGCCCCGTTTCCATTTCTGCACCATCCCTGTGTTACCCCAGGCCCCCTCCTACCCCCGCTTCTCCCCTCCCCTTCAAAAATGTAGAGAAACTGCCACCCACCTTCTTCCCAGGAATTTTGCAAAGATTAATTGGATAATTTCCGAATAGTTCTTTGAGCAGTTTGAAGGAAAGGTGCCATCTAGAAGAATAAAGTAAAATAACAATAATAATTATTCCATTTAAACGTATTTATGAAAAGCTCCACGGGAGCAATTAAGACGATGCCGGCTTGTACTTGTGCGGAAAATGCACAAGTTGATGAAGTGCCCGTGTGCCTGCAAGGCCACCGGGTTGCTATGGTGGTATGATAGGGTCGTGGTCCCCTATCTGGACGGGGGAACAGTGGGGGTGGGGGTGGGAGCTTCTGAGCTGGAACCACCCAGTCTTCTAGGCAAAAATAGCTTGCCTGTCCATCTCAGGCCCCACAGGAGATGGCACTTGGCCTGACCCCAGGCTGGTTGCCGCAAAGTGCTCACACAGCTTTTCCAGAAAACTTCATTCCCTTGTCACCCACAAAAAAGAACTCCCTTTCAGGGGCCTTGGCATCTGTCTTCTCATTAGTTACTGCCCATTTACCGCAGGGACAGCTGCGAGCCTCCACCAGCTCGGTCACATCTGCCTGTGGGACCTGTGTTTGTATTTAGCGGTGGTCCTGGCAGATAATGAGGTTTTGATGCCGAGGAGCTATGGAGGCGAGTTTATCGTCGGCTCTCGGGGGCCCTTGGCTGCTGACATCTGGTGTGTTTCCACGTCGCCCTCTCTCCGTGCGGAGGGCCTGGGCTTGGTGGGCAAGATGCTCGCTTTTACAGCCGACTTGCCTTTGATCTTCGGGGCTGGCTTTCCCGCGTACACACCTGGCCGTGCTCAGCTCCACGCTCCTGCCCGGCGTTTCTTTTCTTTTGAGACACAGATGGCCCCCACGCTGTGTGCCCCCGCAGCCACGGCCCGCTCGCTGTCCCAGAACAGATGCCCCCACCCCACCCCACCGCCAGGCCGATTCAGAACAGGATAACCTCTTAGGCAGAACCGTCTCTGACAAGGTCGTTTCCTGCTCCGCGCCGCTCCCCCACCAACTCCTCTCCAGCACGTGAGCAGAGGCGGGCGCCCCTCGGAGCAGGGCTTCGGAAACAGCAGTGTGCATTGCGAACTGTCAGAGCATTGCATCGGAACAGTGATGCTGACCCATAAACGCAGGGCAGGCCTCAGATTCTGACGCCTGATGGGCTCCCAGGTGATGTGGATGCCATTGGTCCATGAACCCCACGTTGAGTTGCAAAGTCTTAGATTACTTCTGGGATAATCTCCCCCCTGGCCGTCCCCCAAGGAACATGCCTGTCTCTTCTCCTTTCTCCTAACAGAACTTAACCGCTTGATGTTCTAATCCCATAGAAGCACCCTTTCTTCCCCTGCCTAGTGTTCTATCCCCCTCGCCATGGCTGGGACTATTTCATACTCAAGTGATAACAGCTGATAGATAAGCAGGCTGTAGGATCTATGCTGTGATGGCCACATGAGAATCACATTTCCGATTAGTGAGCCGTTATTGTTTTTAATATATCCTGACAGTATTCTCTCTTGGTAAGAATCTTTAAAGAAATCCTTTTGTTTCCATATAAAACTAGGCATTGACTCTTTTAATTCATTTTCTCCCTCCACCTGTAAAATCACAGAGGACCACTGAGGCACAACCCAGTACTTAGGGTACCCAAACATTAGACTAGCATCCTGTCCGCCTGTGATTGAAAAGGCTTATCTGTGTCCCCGTTAAACTCCATTCCACAGCTGAGACCCTTCTGTTCCGTTCAGGCTGGAGAAAAGCCATTTCCATGTAGTAAGTCTGATAACATAATTAAAGCATGGTCACGACAACTGAGTGCAGGCTGGCCCTTTTAACACATCCTCAAGGGTGATAATCAAAATGAGCGTGGACATTTGAAATCTAGCTGCAGCGATGGCTCTTTCGAGAGGAAAGCTTTTTGCCACCATCGTTAAATGGACTCTTAGGACTTTTGCATGACTGCATTACGGTCGATAGATGTTGGGTTGAGAGTTCGAGTCAGTGAGAGTCACTCCCTGGTTCCATGGTTTTCCCTGGCTTAGTGAAACTTACTAGCTTTCCGCATCCGTGTAGAAGGCATAACTATCAGGATCGTTTATGGCTGGTGTATCATGTGACGGCCTCTGTAGACGTCACCTCTGTACTTAGCACAGCCCTAGAAAGCAAAGTCATGACTGGCACAGCGTGGACACCAGCAGTGAGGGCAAACCAGCCTTTATCGCGGGACAGGCCCTAGAAGCTCTGCTGTGCCTGCCTGTCCCTTTAGTTCCTGGATTGCACGGTGGCCCATGATGGACGAGGAAGTTCCCTGGGAGGGGCTGGTGGCTCCAGAACAGTGGGGGGTGCAGGCTCTGGAGCCTCAAGGCCCTGGACCTGACCGTCTGGTACGAAAGGACTTTCGTGTTAAACTGGTCCGTCCCCACGTGGCCAATGAGAATCCTCACCTTCAATGAGGCGTGTGGCCCAGGACCACACAGCCAGTGAATGATGCCCGGGGGTGTCTTACTCTGGAGCCCGTGACCTCGCCCACCGAGCAGCCCTCCTTGATGTGACGCAAGACAACGCGGGTGACCGGTGCCCGCTGGCTTCTCAGGCACGTGGTAGGCAGGCACCCAGTAAATCTTAGTTTCTTTGCCCCTTGTCGACACGGGGCCCCTGCCTGGGACTCTGGGGAATCCAGTGCTGGGCTCGTCTTGGGGGCTGGGGTGGGTGGATGAAGCTCCGCCCCCCTTGACCTCTTCGTAACCCAGCGGGGCCTGGTGGGTGACTCACAGGTTCCCGTTCTCCCAGCTGCACGGCCGTGCACGGGAGGTTTCTAGCTACAGGTTGGTGAAAGCTTCCAGGGCAGGATGTTTACAGCCCCTGAAGGGATGGGCACAGCATCAAGCCAGCCCTCGCTTGGCAACCCCTGGCTGTTCTTTCCAGCCCAGGGCGCCCTGCCAAACCGACTCTGGAGAGGAAAACAGAACAAGTGCTGATGTGCTTCCATTTTATATAGAACATAATAAAAGTTTTCAGGATGATTTATCGCCCTAAACAAGAAAATACAATGGACGCCATCCATTATTCAGCATGCTAATGATAACCTTTGCTCTCTTGTCGAGGATGATCTAAGGTGGTGTTCAGCTGAAGTACAAAGAACACACAGAGAACACACACACACACACACACACACGCGCGCGCGCGCGCGTGCAGGATCCCATGCCATGCCATGCCATGCCATGCCATGACGGTGAGGAAATTAATGGTGAAGAAGGGGGATTTAAGACCAAGGGGCAAGGTAGGTTTCCACACTCACAACTTTCCAAGCATCATAAAAACAGGTTTCCTTAATTTCAGGTGATTGACTTGGAAATGTCCCCCACACAAAGTGAGTATTGAGAACTCATTGAATGCTTTCTTGTGGTTTTTTTTTTTTTTTGCTTTTCTTGTAACTTTCATAAAATACATTTCTCCTAACGGACTTTATTCAAGCCACATGGAGAAGAGGGCCCAGCATCGGATCCTTTCTCACGATCCTCATTCGTGGCTCTGTTGACACCTATGCGTGGGGGATGGGGCTTGTGGCCTAGCATCCCACTGTCCCCTTTTCAGGGGAGAAACTGAGGGCTTTCCCCCGCGGGAATGGCAGTTAACTGGAAAATAAGTTTGTCCGGGTTCTAAGCTGGTTTGGTAGAGGGGCAGACTCTTCCATTTCCGAGGAATGAGGACTTGCTCCCAGGCCGAGAGTAAATGGCAATCCAAGTGACTGCCACATGCTCTGTGTATATTAAATGGATGTCAGTAGAGCGAAACAGCACAGATAGCTGTGGAGGTTAGCACCGTAACTCAGGTGTTGATAGCACCAGAGAGCTGTTCATTTCTATACTTCCCTTTTATTTGAAGCTGTTTAGCTGGTTAGTGGAGCAAAGGAGCCTTCTTATAGAGAGGGATTTAGGGCCACACCCAGTCTGCCCAGTCCTCTCTTCCAGGAGAGGATTAAAGAAAATTTTTTAAAAATTAACAAAAGCGGAGTTCCCTTCGTGGCTCAGTGCTTAACGAATCTGACTAGGAACCATGAGATTGCGGGTTCGGTCACTGGCATCGCTCAGTGGGTTAAGAATCCGGCGCTGCCGTGAGCTGTGCTGTAGGTCGCAGATCCCGCGTTGCTGTGGCTGTGGCGAAGGCCGGCGGCTACAGCTCCGATTTGACCCCTAGCCTGGGAACCTCCATGTGCTGCGCGTGTGGCTCTAGATAAGGCAAAAAATAATAATAATAGTAATAACAAAAGCAAAAGCTTTTGTTGTTTCCCTCAAGTAGCTAATTGGCTATGAAAATGGATGTATCCCTAAAAGATCTTACTGCCCTCCGCAATTCCCCCCAAATTTCCTCCATCGTGATTTTTAGATTTATGAGTAATAACGGAAGGCAGCATTTCTCAGATCTGAATCACAGCAGAACAGGCTGTGCTGGCGAATAGTTAGGATTTAGTCTCCACAACAGGTGGGCTGGGTGACCCAGACAGCTGGTCAACCTCAGCCAGGTTATTATTCCTGTGTGAGAAACATCGTTGGTCATTGTGAGGTTGGAAGAGAGCCACACAGGCAGAGTGTGTTGTGTGGTGCCCAGTCCAGGGGAAGCTTTCAAGAAATCTTGCCCTTCTATTACCTCCCCTGACAAGGAGAAAAGACATCACTTCAATATATATCAAGAGTTTAAAAAAAAAAAAATCAAATGGAGAATTTAAGGAAACTTCCTCAGATAATACATAGTCACGTACTTAGTTTTAATAAAAGGAAGGCCTTTTTTTTTTCTTTCTCCTTTCAGTAAATGTTGATTGAGTACCTAGCATGTGCAGGTGCTAGAAACAATTTCCTTCTACTCCGAAGCTGTTGAAACCCAGCTATGCAAGCAGTCAAGTCAAAATTAAAAGGTTTTGCCAGGAGGGGGAAAAAAATGGTTAGAGGCCGTGCTCCTAAAACCAAAGGAGTTTGACTTTGGATCCAAAGTCAAACCACAGGGGCTTATTCTCGAGTTTGCCAAAAGAGAGCTCTGAAACTCTGGTTTTCTCGATAACGGGCCTTCTGAAATTCCTGAGGCTTATCCCCACCACTGCCTACTTGCAATATCACGTTGAGGATTATTCTGAAGGATTCTGAGACTTTCCACAACTATGTCTATTTCAAGTCTGTTCTCAGAAGATGGAACTCCACAGAAGGCCGTTCACATGATTTCTCGTCCGAATCTATAAATAATTGGCGTATCCATTTTAGCCCCCAAAACTCCCATCTGGTTCTCCGTTCACACGAGACACCAGGCCGAAAGCTTGGAAGGGTAATAATATCTCGCGATGCAGGAGCATCACGGGATGATTGTAGTGATGGTAGTTGCTCCTTGTTGGCTGATTTCTCGAGGCCTGGCACTTGGGCCTCCGCAAGGTGACTGGCACAGGACCAGCGGGCGGGAGGGGGGGACATCTCTTGGAGGAAGGCACCGATTTCATCTTCCCTCTTCACTCATCCTGCCTGCTTGGAGGCATTCGGATTTATGGTTCAGGGTCCTGAAGGCCTGCCCTAGACCTCATTCCCCTTGCAGACTTTTTACATTTTCTGCCTGTGGGAGAGGCAGAAGAACACAGCTTGCTTGGGGGACTCCCAGATGGAGTTTGCAGGGTGGATATTAGAAAAACCGTCTCTTTCGACTGGGAAACTGTGAAATTTCTATTGGAACAGCAACGAAAAAAAGCCTTACTTGTTGGGAGGTGGGATGGGGTGGGGTGAGGCAGCCCGTGATGTCACTTGTGCATCTGTAAAGAGTCATTTTGTAGAGTGAGCTGCACTTTAAGAATTCCTAATGGGTACAGTCGGTTCAGACACTGAGCTCAATGTGTTGGAGCCTCTGATCGTGTTCTTCTGATGACGGGGGTGGGGGTGGGGAAACAATAACAGATACACAAACACACACTCAGCGAAAAGATGGGGGAAACGTGAACACCAGGCGTGTCCTTGCTGTTTGGGGGATGACAGTTGAAGAGAGAAGAACATTTGCAAGTGCAGGGACTGAAGCAAGAATAGCTTCCCAAAGAGGAGAGGGGAGAAGGGTAAGCAAAGGTAAGTTTATGAGCCAAACAGTGTGTGTGGGGGGGAGTGGGGGGGCAGTGGAAAGGGGGCCTGGGTGAGAGAAGAAGGTAAGCAGAAGCCTAGCAAACCTCCCCCCCCCATGATTTATTGGAAAGGTTTAATTGGAAATTGTGATCCCCACAATTACTGAAAAGAGAGCATTTAAAAAGGAAAGCAGTTCACTTGTGACAGGGCAGGAAGAACCCAAGACATATTTGACATCTGAACGCCTTTTGGAAAAAAAAAAATTGCCTTTGTTCCAAAGTTCTCGATTTGGATCTGGTGAAATGCATATTAATTTTTTTCCTTCGTCATGAATCACTGTGTGCTCTGTACCTTCTTGGTGGAGAGAAAAGGAGCATCCAGAGATGGAACGCCGCCTTGCACCAGCCACTCAGACTTTCCCTCTTGATCCTGGAGGAGTGATGAGAAAATAAATGAGGCAGCCTGGGAGGGAGATGGGGTGTGCACCAAGAATTCTGGAATGTGGGGGCTGGACGTGGATCACTGTGTTAGTTCTTAGACCGTTTGGCATTAAAGAGGATAGGGCGTTCCTTCAGGAAAATCCTCGCTATCATCCCCAGGTCCCCCACATTCCCCATCGAATGAACTCATTTCATTCCCCCTGTAACCCCCCCGCAAGCCAACCTAGAGTGGAAACCAGCTTTTCCCTTGTGCCTTTCTTCAAGTGACTGGCGGTGCAGACCCAGAACTGGCAAGTTTCTGATGCAGGCATTCAGTACAGGCCCATCCACCATGTACGTTAACTTGGGGGGTGGAAAGAAACCTGGAGAAGAGAGAGGAAACAGGGCTTAAAGCCTCCCCAGATTGGCAGGCAGACTTCTAGAAGGTGGCTCCTCCAAGGAATCTCCTCCTCGAATTAAATCGGGGTCTGAAATACATTTGCAAATGATCAGGCTTAAAAGTGGGCTTGGGTTTCCTTGCGTCTTGCTGATAGGGGCCCAGAGAATTTTGTGGGGTTTTTTTTGTTTGTCTGTTTGTTTTGGGTGGTGGGGAGGAAGGAATGAGGCACCGTGAGAATGCAGAGCTGAAAATCCCGGGTGCAAATCGCTGACACAGACCAGCCTCCCAGCTTTGAAACCCTTCCCTCAATACATTGTGACCTTCATGAAGAACGCTGCTTGCTAAAAGTCGGATTATGAGGTCATGGTTACTGAATGAAAACATAAACGCCTTTAAAAACCTTCATCAGTTGTCTCTAAGGCTTGCATGGCTGTTCACAGAGTCTCTGCAGAGTCTAGCCATGAGTAGATCACAGGGAAACAGCTTTCTTATTTACAGGCCTCCACTTTTGACACATTTACCTGGTATGATTAATTGAAGATGATTTTTCACCCTATCTATTTCTTTAAAACGCTAAAGAGACAGCCCGGAGTCTTTCCATCCACGAATGGTGGTCATAAACTACCATAAGATGGCACTGTAGCATAAATTATGAGGTGAGTCAGCTACATGGTATAAGGACTGAAAGAATTCAAAGCAGAGCGCCAGTTTTGCAGGTGAGCAGACTGGAATTATTCCCAAAGAGATGCATGAACTAGGAAATGTGCTAAAAGCATGTTATACTCACATTGGATTTTAATCAGGGAGACGCTCTCCAGGAACTCACGGCAGACAAGCCCTTTTATGTTTTCAGGGAAAATGAGTTCCCATATAACCTGAAAGAAAAGATTGCAGAAATGAGAAGAAAGAGAAATCAGGCTGAAACCACAAGTCCAAAAAAAAAAAAAAAACAGGGCGGTGTCTTCCATTCTTGGTCTTGTCTCAGGAACGTAGTCACTGCAGTTGGAATGCAAACCGTGTTGAGCCGTTTTCCCATTCTTCTTACGTCTCTGTCATTCCAGAGGGGAACACAGACCGTCTTAGGAAGGTGGCCAGCCCCACAGGGCCTGGCTGTGGAGTCTGAAAGTCGGTGCCAACACATTGATGCCCTTGGGTTTTTTGGTTTTGTTTTTCTGTTTGTTAACAAAGCATTGCCTTTTACGGATGAGCATCAGGAAATAAAAGCGTTTGGGGATATTGATGCAGCAGGCATCGTTGGTTGGTTTTTGTGTATGTGCAGGGGGATTGTTTTTTTGTTGCCGCCACGCTCTGTTTGAGAAGGGCTCAGTCAGCACAGCCTCTGCCAAAGTGGTCCTGGTTTAGTGGCAATCCCTTAGAGAGTGAAAGAGGAGAGAGGGGCGGAAAACATCCATATCTCTTTGTGGGGGATCCATAGCTTCAGGCACAGTTGAAAACAGCAGTTTCACCAGTGTGTTCTCTGGCTTTATAGAAAAGCTTTAAAAAGAAAGAAAAAGAAAAATCAGTTTTTTTGCAAAACTTCGGCTATTGTGACACCAAGTGGGTACTCCCTTTGACTCGGCATAAAACCGGTTACATGTTCTCCGCTCAGCAAGCAGGTGCCCAGGCCCGGCTGTATACGTTTCGCTCAGGGGAGAGGTACCGAATGCTTCTGGAGCCATGAGACGGTTTCTGGAAGTGCTGAGCATCCGGGAAACCTGCAGATGGCACTTGGCTGAGAGGAGGTCACGGGGGAGCCTGACTTTATGTGGAACATCAAGCTCCTTTTCTTAGTGATCCCCCCACCCCACCCCCATCACCCCAGTCGAGAAAGTAGGTGGAACATCAGGCAACTTAAAATATTGGTCAAAGACCAAGTAGCGATGCACCAGTGGGGGGAGGTTGCCGTCTGGAAAGCCCACACCTGGTGGTATGGTTTTGGAAGCCCACAGAGCCTGACTTCTAGCTGATGCAAAAACCAATGAGTTTTCTCTCTCCGGCGGGTTAAGGCTGCATTTGGGAGAAGACAGGCTTGGCTGGTCTCTCTGGCGAGTAAGCCCCATGCCAGAGTGTCTGGAATGGCATGGGAGCCGTAACCAGTCTCACTCTAGTGAGTAGACTTGAGGACGCTTCTCTCCTACCCTTGTAAATCGCTGTGGCGCAAGACGTCTGTTTTTCAGGATGTGGAGACCATCAAGTGGAGATTTGTCTGGGGATGGAGCAAAGAGAAAAGGCTTGCTTCTTAATAAACAGGGGTCCCCTGCTTCTGCTGGCAAAACTCTCTTGGGAAATCTCGTGCCTGCTCTGTTGCTCTGATTACTGGCTATTCTAGGAGGGCTGAATCAGCTCTCCAACACTTGCTCATTGTCTTTAGAAATGTTCTTTTGAAACTACTGCTATTTTTTTTTAATTTTTTTAATTTTAATTTTTTTTTTTTTTTTGTCTTTTGCCATTTTAGGGCTGCACCCACGGCATATGGAAGTTCCCAGGCTAGGGGTCTAATCAGAGCTGTAGCCGCCGGCCGACGCCACAGCCACAGCAATGCAGGATCCGAGCCACGTCTGTGACCTACCCCACAGCTCACGGCAACGCCAGATCCTTAACCCACTGAGCAAGGCCAGGGATCAAACCCGCAACCTCATGGTTCCTAGTCGGATTCGTTTCCACTGAGCCGCGACGGGAACTCCTGAAACTACTGTTTTAGAACTCACCCCTGGTTTTTCCCAACAAGATACTTTCTTTTTTCTCAAATGGACAGTTATATCTTTATAGGTATGAAAGTTCATATTTATGGAGCCTGATCCCTCACCTGAAAACTTTGGTGCCAGAATATAGAATTAGGGAAATTTTATAAAGGTACTGTGGCGCACGGACCATACATCAGGTACCCTGTGACTGGTGAATATTTCTGCAGTGAAATGTGTGAATGTTCCCATTAATGGTGTAAGTAAAGTCTTTAAAGATCTCCTATCAGGTCAGGTCTTGCCAACACTAAGTTAACTAAAAAAGTAAACAAAACTTTGAATTTCCAAATTGTGCATAAGGGAATGTGAATCTGTATTTACATGGTATAATGTGTGTTTATCTTTTAGAAGAAATCTAATGTAGAAGTTGCATTCAAAATCTATGAATTATATAAAAAGTTAGACTTGGAGATCTGACTCTGAAATGGCCTCCAATCGTAATTTCTTAAATATCCATTGCTTTCCAGTTTTTACTTCTGACTGACTAGTTAGGGCCTCTAGCCAAGAGGTTACCAACTCATGTGTTTAAGGAGACCAGAGAGATAATATAAACGGGGTTGGCGTAGACAGCAAGGAATGGTGAGGACCAGGGCACAGGAAAGCTCGTGACATCTGCTGCCAAGTGGGAGACTGTCCCAGGCCATGCCCTTTATCAAGATAATTCAGGAGTTCCCCTCTCGGTTCAGTGAAAACGAATCTAACTAGTATCCATGAGGATGCAGGTTCGATCCCTGGCCTCACTCAGTGGGTCAAGGATCCGGCGTTGCCGTGAGCTGTGGTGTAGGTCGCAGACGCGGCTCGGATCCAGCGTTGCTGTGGCTGTGGTGTAGCTACAGCTCCAGTTCAGCCCCGAGCCTGGGAACCTCCATATGCCGTGGGTGCAGCCCCCAACCCAAAGACAACAAAGAAGGTCATTCAGAAAAAATTATATGAAATATTCTTAATTTTTATTTTTTAAATTTATTTTATTAAAATTTTTCTGGCTGTGCCCAGGCATGCGGAAGTTCCCCGGTCAGGGATCAAACCTGAGTCAAGCAGTGACCCAAGCCATAGCACTGGATCCTTAACCACTAGGGACCAGGGAACTCTTCCATTTTCAAGTGTTAGTGACAAGTCAATTTTTTTAAACATTCCTTGAAAAACATAGTGAAAACTTAAGATATTTTCTCTTGCATCCAGAACAATATATATATCAAAAGAAAGAAAAGAACACCAAAAAACCCATTATTTACCTTATCTTCCTCACCCACCCCCAAGTGATTTCTTGCCACTTCCTAGTGGTAGCTGTCATTGCCACACTGGCTTTGATGACCTCCCTACTCAACCTTGACACTCATGGCCTTGCATGTAAACCGTGCACTGGATACAAGAAAATCACCCCTTTCCATAGACCTTGAGTTATTCCTGTCGTCCCACTAATTCGCTGTTGAAGGCTTCAGTCCTAGGAGGCTCTTACGCTCCCATCTTCTTTCCTCCACTTCCCCATCTCTCCGAAGAGCTAGGTTATGCCTGTGCATATTGTCCCTCTCTCCTCCTTCACTTTTTAAAAAACTGATGTGTAGCTGACATGTAACGTTTCAAGGGTACAACCCAATTTGATATTTGTGCATGCTGTGGAATGATCACCACAATAAGTCTAGTTAACATCGGTCACCATACACAGGTATAAAATTTTTTTCTTGTAATAATTTTTAAGATTTACTCTCAACAACTTTCGAATAAGCAATACCATATTTTTACAGTATTATTAACTATAGTCCCTCTACTGTACATTGCATCCCCATGGCTTATAACAGGAAATTTGTACCTTTTGACCTTCTTTACCCATATTGCCCAGTCCCAGTCCCCTGCCTCTGGCAACCAGCAGTCTATTCTCTGTTTCTATGAGCTTGGGTTTATTATTTCCTTTTTCTACTTACATCTGTAAGTAAGTACATACAGTACTTGTCTTTTTCTCTTTGATTTATTTCACTTAGCATAATGCCCAAAAGGCCCATCCATATTGCTAAAGATGGCAAGATTTCTGTCTTTTTATGGCTGAGTAATATTCCATTGTATATATACATCACATCTTCTTTATTAATTCATCTATTCATGGATACTTAGGCTGTTTCCATTTCTTGGCTATTGTAAATAATGCTGCAATAAACACGAGGTTACATGTATCTTTTTAAATCAGTGTTTTTGTTTTCTTCATATAAATACCCAGTGTTGGGATTGCTGGGTCATTTGGTAGTTCTATTTTTAATTTTTAGAGTAACCTCCATAATGTTTTCCATTGTGGTTGCAACATTTTACATTCCTGCCAACAGTGTACAAGGATCGCCTTTTCTTCATATTCTCAGCAAAATTTGTTATTTCTTATTTTTTCACATTTCTTATTTTTTCACTAGTAACCATTCCAACAGGTGGGAGGTGATATTTTATTGTGGTTTTGATTTCCATTTCCCTCAGCGATGCTGAGTGCTGTTTCATGAACTCATTAACCATCTGTGCATCTTCTTTGGAAAAATGTCTAGTTAGGTCTTCTGCCCCCCTTTAAATTTATTTCTTTGCTTTTTTAGGGCTGCACCCGAGGCATATGGAAGTTTCCAGGCCAGCAGTCAAATCGGAGCTACAGCTGCGGGCCTACACCACAGCCACAGCAACTCGGATCTGCTGCATTCTGCAACCTGCGCCACAGCTCACAGCCAAGCCGGATCCTTAACCCACTGAGTGAGGCCGGGGATCGAACCCACATCCTCATGGATCCTAGTTGGGTTCATTAGGGAACTGAAGCCATGAAGGGAACTCCTAAAAAATTTTAATTTAATTTTTTTATTGAGGTATAGTTGATTTACAAGGTTGTGTTAGTTTCTGGTGTATAGCAAAGTGATTCAATTATACACACAATACAAACATATATATATCCTGTTTCATATTCTTTTCCATTATGGTTTATTACAAAATATTGAATATATTCCCTGTGCTAAACAATAGGACCTCGTTGTTTATACATTTTATATATAATAGTTTGCATCTGCTACTTCTTCCCCTCTTTTAACAGAATCATTTTGTTGCCCTTGGGTTGTCTGAGTTCTTTGTGTGTGTTGAGTATTAGCCCCGTAAGAGATAATTGACTTGCACATATTATCTCCATTCGATAGGTTCTCTTTTCATTTTGTTGATGTCTCCTTTCCCATGCAGAGTCCTCTTTCACACCCAATCTGACCTAACAGAAATAAACCAAGTCCCTAATTAGCAAATCCTATGGGCTTTCTTGTGTTTCCTTGAACTAACTTACATCATCTGCAACTTTCGAAACTCCCTCGTCCCTGGTTTCCATGTCACTCTGTGCCTGGGGTTTCCTCCTTTTTTCTCCATCTTTTCACTCACCACACTCCAGTTTTCTCCTACCAGGTTCTGGCTTCAGCTGTCTTCCTCCATCAACTCCAGCTGCTTTGTTCTCTCCCAGAACCTGCACCTTACCTCCATCCTAGCCATTCCACGATCTGTACTTTGAGGTGTAGCTTCTTTCTTCAGACACAAGACCTCAGCTTCCCGCTGGCTATTCCACTTAAACACAGCCTCTTCAAAATAAAACCTCACACATTCCTCCCTAATTGACCCCAGATCCTCTTCCTCATCTGCATTTCCCTGGCAGTGAATTAAAACCAGTTATCTGTGACCCAACAAATTCCCATCCCCCTAGTCCCGAGGCCAGTAGCATCCGTCTTTCTCGAGGTCCTTTTTTCATCCCCTCTCTCAGTGCCTTCCTTACTTTTACTCCTACTGTCCCCATTGTCAGGTTCTTGCCCTTCCAGCCTTTGCTGTGAAATTGAAGATCATGGTTCCTAAAACCTAACAACCACAGAGTCATTCACCTGATTGTCTGATGCCTCCTCCAAATAAAGTGGGTTGTCATTACCAAGGGGTTAAGACTATCATCAACCCTCACCTACCTAATTTTCAGTCTTGATCATGAGTCCCATTTTTACACGATATAAATCTGATACGCTGGACTACTTTTGGAAATGATCTCCTTCCTCTGGAAGGAAATACGCCCTCCCTTATCTAAATTGAAGGCTTGTTTGGCTGCCCATAGGTTAAGGTGCACGTGCTGTAGTCTGACCAACTCATGAATAGTGCCACACAGTGTGAATGTTTTACCATCTCCATTTGAACTTCCTTCAGCATGTTATGTCATATATATATATACTCCCAATGATAAAATGGAAGAAGAGGAGTTCATGGCCTCTGAATATATTTAAAGCCCTTTTTATTGCACTAATTATTTCCTGAGCAAGTGCTAAATAGCTGTGAAACTTGACCAAATAAAAATAACCTGTACAGCCGAGAGTCAACAAATTAGAAAAGATTATGACGTACACCAAACCATGATAGCAGAAAAAGTCAAGGTTAAATTTTCTGCTAATAGTGGTCATCAGCAGCACCTAATAGGGCCATGATAACTTAAAAATGGTTTAAAATGGGACGCATTACTGAAACAGGGTTTTACATCATAGATATAGTTCATTCAAAAACTCCAAGCAAGTGAACTGGTTCCATCTATTGGAAAAGACTTCAAGCTCTCGGTTTTGTGATGGAATTCATTAGAAAATGCTGTTGGCACATTATCAGGATGTGCTAGTTTTTTCATTGGCCTTCACTAAAAACCCAAGTCTCTTTTATCTTGTCAACACTCAGACACGGAAATTAAAGCATTAATTTTGTTCCTTAAGACTCTTCATGATACAATAGCAATGAAAATGCCTCTTTTTTTTTTCCTGTCTTCACTCCATGTACCCCAAGGAGGTTGATATCTGGTGGAGGGTAGTAACACAGCATAGCACCAGGTTAAGAAAATGTTTTGTGGACTCCATCCCGAGTATATTGCTCCACTCTCAAGACAGAAGGTGGAGAAATACTGCTTCCTGTCTCCTCTGAACTCATGAGGAAGGTCCAAACCCAGGGATGAAGCTTGGGGGTGGAAGTGAATTCATCGTCTCCCGTACAATTGGAGTTGCATAACCAGGCTTTTAAATGGAATAGGTTCTCTCTTTTCGAAGTGGGCAAATGTATCCTAGTTTTCAGCGTTCAGATTCCAACTCAAGTAACTGGAAATCTTCACATGTCCTGCAGAAACGGTTTGGTTTCTTGAAATATTATTAATGGCATGTTCAGATCGTTTTGCGCCTGCCGTCACCAGCGCTGTGAATTGAGAAGGCATGATGACTGAGTGAAAACACCATGTGTTTTCACTTCCCAGTGAAACACACTGACACGGGTGCGTGTGTGAACTCTCGCCCATCTTCTGCTGCTCTATTTTGAGTCTGAGTTTAGGCTAAAGACGCCGTTTCAGTTCAACTGGAGGGCTGAGCCATGGCGCTCGTGGGTGACTAACCTAGAGTTAATCGTACAGGTGATGAAGCAAGTGTCAGGAGGATGAAATAAACAAATGAGGCTTTTAAAATCTTTCCACAGCGAGTTTATATCCCCACATTTCTACACATAGGGCTACGAAGCCGGCGGAGATGATTCCAATGTTACTACACAAAGATCAATTCCAGTATCGCCTATACCCCGGTTAGTTATGTGTTGCACACCACACTGCCCTGTCCAAAGGTTGCTGCACACTTAGGACCCTGAGTGTGTAACTGAGAGATCAGGATCTGGCACTTGAAGCTGAGTCTATGTAGAAAACACTTGTCGGCTGAAGATAAATTGCTGTCCGCGTCCCCCCTTGGTAGCCATCATCTTACCTTTTCGCACGACCACATTTTTCTTCAAACAGAACCCGGGTAATATGAGTGGAAGCTGGCGATTTCAAAACACATTTCAGGAGTTCCCGTCGTGGTGCAGTGGTTAGCAAATCCTACTAGGAACCATGAGGTTTTGGGTTCGATCCCTGGCCTTGCTCAGTGGGTTAACAATCCGGCATTGCCGTGAGCTGTGGTGTAGGTCGCAGACACGGCTCGGATCCTGCGTTGCTGTGGCTGTGGCGTAAGCCAGTGGCTACAGCTCCAATTAGACCCCTAGCCTGGGAACCTCCACATGCTGCGGGTGAGGCCCTAAAATGACAAAAGGCAAAAAAAAAAAAACCAAAAAAAAAAAAAACACATTTCAAACGCCTGGTCTTAGACAGAACTTCTTTGGCTTTTCAAGCTCATTGATCCTTTCTCGGCCACATCACATCTGGTCACGTCACTGCCATTCTGTTTATGTAACATAGCATGGTGTCAAGTGGTACTGGATTCTGGCACCGTCATCAGCCTAAGAGATCACAGATCAAACACTCTTTCTGAAAACTGCAGATGAAATGCCAGTGTATTTTAAAATTTGTTCCATCTCTGTTTTTCCCCCAAGAAACAGAGGTATTGATTTTAAAGGCTTACTATCCTTTTATTTCTAGTCAAAGAATCACAGTGCCCCCAAACTGGAGGGCAAAGAATTCAGTTACCCAAGTAAACAGTGGTTACTTGATGCCACTAAGTCTGGCACCATAGTCTTGTTCCAGGCTGCACAAGAGTGAGAGAAATAAAGCGAAACATTCAGTTCAAAAATGGAAGTTGTGTGCTAACTATTCCATACGCTGTGGACTCCCGCCGTCAATGTCTCTAGCTCTCATTTCTCTCTTCCACCCCAGAATCGGCGAGTCTGACCTACCAATATTTTCAGGGGGGCGTCCGGTAGGCATCTTACACAGAAGTGTCCACTAGAAAGGAAGGGAGACCAGGCATGACCAGGGCCTGGGAAGAGGCGAAATGGGAGCTTAGTGTTTGATGGGCATAGAGTTTGTGTTTGGAAGGAAGGAAAATTTTGAGAAGTGGGTAGTGGTGATGGTCACAGCATTGTGAATGTACTTGATGCCAGTGAGTTATGATTGAAAGCATAAATTTCATGTTTATGTATTTTTAAAAAACAAATTTTATCGGAGTATAGGTGGCTTCCAGTGTTGTGTTAATTTCAGGTGCACAGCAAAGTAAATCAGCCACACCTATATACGTACATATATTCTCGTTCTTTTTCAGATTCTTTCCCCATATAGGCTGTAACAGAGTATTGAATAAGTTTTTCCGATCTGTGTAGTAGGTTCTTGTTACCAATTAATTTGTTATATACTAGTGTGTGTATGCCAATCCTAACTTCCCAATCCACCCCTCCCCTCCAGCGTTTCCCCTTTGGTAACCATAAGTTTGGTCTCAGTATCTTTGAGTCTGTTACTGTTTTGTGAATAGGTCCTTTTGTGTCAGTTTTTGTTAGATTACACATATGGGTGATCTCATGTGATATCTGTACTCTGTCTGGCTCACCTCACTTAGTATGATCATCTCTAGGTCCAAACATGTTGCTGCAAATGGCATTTTTTTGTTGTTGTTGTTCTTTCTTATGGCCGAGTAATACTCCATTGTATATATGCACCACATCTTCTTTATCCAGTGCTCTGCTGATGGACATTTTTGTTGTTTCCATGTCTTGGCTATTGTGAATAGTGCTGCAATGAACATTGGGGAGCATGTATCTTTTCAAATTATAGTTTTCTCTGGATATATGCTCAGGAGTGGTATTGCTATATCATGTAGCAATTCTCATTTTTTAAGGAACCTCCATACTGCCCTTGTTTGTCTATTTTGCCACAGTAAAAACAATACACATCCCAATGCACATTTTCCACTCCCCAAACCTGTCCCTCCTGCCATCCGCTTTATTTTAGAAAATGACACCTCTATTCAACTTTAGGCTCATGTTGAAAACTTGGTGTCATCACTCTTGATTTTCTTCTTATCACTTGCAGCATTGGTTCCATCCACAAAGCCAGGTAGGCGGCTCTACCTTCAAAGTATTTCTGAAGTCCAACCTCTTGTCATTAACTCCACCCCCCCTTGCTTTGTCCATGTTGTCTCTTACCTGGACTGCAGTAGACTCTTAACCAGTTCCTCTGCTCTGCCTTTGCCCTCCTTTAGTTCATTCTCCACACATAACTAGAGTGATTCTTTTCACATATATGTTCAGTCATGCTATTCTTCTGTCCACATGCTCCACTGCTTCCCATAACAACACAGTCAAACCCAGAGTCTTTCTGGCCCCAGAAAGCCCCAGATGATCTAGCCTCTGGCTACCTTGCTGAACTCATCTCCTCACTGTTCCCCTCACTTACTTTGTTCTAGCCGTGGTGGCCTCCTTGGTGTTCTGGCATATGCCGAGCACATCTTTGTCTTAGAATGTCTAGGTGTTTCCTCTTCCTACACTATTCTTCATCAGCTAGTGCCAGTGTCGGCTCAAATGTCACCTCCTCAGGGAGCTTCCTGGACATCTGTTTAAAATAGTTTTACCTCCTAAACCACTTTCTTTCACTTTGTTCTGCTTTATTTATGTGTTTTGATTATTATCTTTTCTTCTTCCACTAGGATATAAGTTCAATGAGGGCAGGAATGTTTTTTCTTTCTCGTTCTCTTTACTGTCTTATCCCAAGTAGCCTGGAACTTAGTGAGTTTTCAGTAAATATTATATAATGTGCAAGACACATGACATTTTTCCTAACTATTATTGTTAGTGTATTAGTTGGGCTATTACAGAGAATTGAATTATCTAATAAATTCCCACTTGGGAATGAATTACATTTTTCCATTTCTTTTGTTAAAACATTTAACTTCCAGAAAAGGAATTTTAGGGCATGAAGTTTTTAAACTGTAAAATTAAAAAATTGGTAAATCTTAAACAACTTGATTAAGATTTGGGAGAGGAAAGGAGCAATTCAGGGTAGATAAATGCAGTTCCAAAATACATGGTTGAGTCACTGGTATTATTCTAGGCTTTCTTGCTTTGGAGATTCAGAGATCCAACAAAAGTAAGATTCTGTCTCACTTTGTAACTACAAAGCCCAAGGCATTGACTTCAGATATGGCTGCATGTAGGTGCTTGAATGATGCAGTGAGCTTTCATTCTGTTTTTTAGCAGCTCTGTCTACTCTGGCATTGGCTTTATTCTTAGGCAGCTCTATGATTTTGTCTTCCTTGTGGCTAGTAATCCCAAGGGAAGGAGGGCTTCTTCATATCATGGGTTCAGCAAAAGCTCCAGTACCGAGTCAAATGAGACCAAGTTTGGGTGGCCAACCTTGAACCAAAGGTTGTATACAGTGGGATGGAAGGCATTTGTTTGGCAACCTGAATCACATGCCCATTTTGCACCTAAGAAGAGAAGAGGAATTGAGGTTGGCTTCACTCAGCTACATGGACCAAGTACCAGGCAAGGCTTATTCAAAACGGCAGCAAAAGAAGGTGAAATGGGTATGTAAGGGCAAAAACATATGCTGTTCACTAGATCAAGAGAAGAAAAATTGATTTTGTTTGACCACTCGATGTCATACCCTGCTCTTTGATTTAAATATTTTGGGTTGGCCTAATAAGCTGTAGTGGATTTTAGGTTGATTATGAATGTATTCATATGCATGTAAAACATGAGAAGGCTGTCTTTAGGACAGAAGAGGTTGCATGTGGGTGTCAGACCATGATGGCAGAAGATTGGAGGGACTTGGAGCATGGAAGCTAGGGGAATTGGGACAATTCAGCCGATTCCTTGAACCTTTATTGACTCAGCCAACATTTCTCTTAAATGAGGCAATTTCTGTTTAATTGAAAAAGTTACTGAATAGTACACTATATAATAACTTACTTGGTTATTGTCCTGATCCCTTGAACTAGTTTAACCCACGTGGAATCAACTTCCATTCAAGTTTTCTGTTTCCTTTTGCTGAAGCTCTGGCAACTACATTTCTCAGTCCTGAAGATGAGACAAGCCCCCAGTCCACTGGAGGTTGTGGGGTTCACTGGTGAGAGCAATTACTTTGGCCTGAGGAAGACATGATTTTCTGTCCTAACTATGCCACTCACTATATCTGTGTTCTCAGGCAAGTTGCCTAACTTTAAGCCTTAATTGTCTCATCCAGAAAGTGGGTATGATACTTGTAATTGTTGTGTATTATAGCTCTTGAAAAATCAGGGGAAAGACCTATTAGAACTCCAGGCTCATAAAGACAGTTGGCAAACGATGTTTATGAAAAAAATGAATGCCCCATGCCAGTGACTGTGCCTAACTTTAGGTCCTAAGCTTTCAGCACTGCTCTGTCTCCCTGTGATGAAATTTTTGGGGTCTAGCCATGTCATGCATGGTACCGACATGCCAGTTAGAATGCAAAGTGATGTGGTAGGCAATACAGACCAACTCAGGTGCAATTAAGCAAAAAGGGAATTTGGGAGTTAGGGGTGTCTCAGAAAACCGAAAGAAAAGCTGGATATCAGGGACTGAAAAGCTCAGGGTCAGGTCCAGGGTAGAGGTAGGAGCCCCTCTTAGGCACCATGGTAAGGGTGAGTCGGCTCCAGAAAGCTTCTCTCCATGTGTAATTCTGTTCACATTCCTGGGAGAGCATGGTTGGTCTAGAGCAGACACACAACCCAGGCTTAACCAATCAGGACACTTCCTTAACCATAACAGCTGGTGTAGAAAACATCGCATTGATATATTACATATTATATGCTATGTTCATTTGTTTGTCCTTCAGCTATTTGTTGAGCACCTCAGTTGTGCCCTGTGCCAAGATTTGAGATGGTCAGAACTGGTGCCTACCCCCGTGTAGTTCACAGTCCAACAGTGATTGAATAGATGGGAAATTTGGGTCCTAGAGTTTAAAGTAGGATCTCTGTCCTACCAAAATAATGTGCAGAAGGGGAGAGTGGCTCTCCAAAGGGAAACTGAGGCACTCTGGGCAGAAGAGAATGGCTATTAGCAGGGAAAAGCAGCAACTATTCTCCTACACCTAATTGGTGTATTACTCCAATTTTCAGAGCCTCAGTTTCCTCATCTATAAAATAAGGATAATAATGATGCCCACCTCACAGGGTTGATTTAAAGATTAAATGGGAGAGTTCCCATTGTGGCTCAGTGGTAACGAATTGGACTAGTGTCCATGAGGATGTGGGTTCAATCCCTGGCCTTGCTTAGTGGGTTAAGGATCCGACATTGCTGTGAACTGTGGTGTAGGTTGCAGACATGGCTCGGATCTTGCATTGCTGTGGCTGTGGCACAGACTGGTAGCTGCAGCTCTGATTTGACCCCTAGCCTGGGAACTCCCATATGCCCTAAAAAAAAAAACTATATATATATATACATATATATATACACATATATATATACACACACACATATATATACACACATACATACATATATTAAATGGGCTAACGTGAGGTTCTGAGAGTAGTACCTGGAACATAAAGTGTGCTCTGTACATTAGCTGCCATCAGCATCATCATGTCCCACTCCTGATGTACTTTGCCTTATTCCATGTTGTTTTCATAATAGAGCCCTGAGAAGTGGGAAGTGCCTGGCCATGTCCCAACCCCCGAAGCAATAGGACTTTTTAAGTGGTAATAAAACAGATGAGGGAGAAATTTGGCAACTTTTCCTCCTGCAGTCACATAGCCAGTGCCTTCTCAGGTTTCCCTTTGACTGGGGATCTGCAGCCTTTAAGTGTTAATTTAAAATGAACTCTCTAAATGGTAACTTGTGCAAGAGCCTCAGGCTGTGCAGACAGAGCCCTTCTCTGTAGAAGGTTCCAGGCCGGTGGCTTCGTTCCAGCCCTAACCCTGCCCATATTCATAATCCCAAACTGACGGAAAGTGATTGAAATGCAAGTTTTTGTTGAGCCGAGATGCTAAATCCAGGATCGGGAGCATATGGATCGCTCCATATTTGTTTTCTGCATATCTGATGTTAGCAATTTAGAACGTCGCTGGGACGCTCCCTAGAGAATTTCAGTTCTGTAAATGAAACAATTATTTTGGCAGTTTGGGAAAGATATATTCATAACTTTCATGGTATTTAAAGGGGAAATACACCTTCCCCAAGTCCCTTTTTCCCCTGCCAGCTATGAAGAATGAAATCAGAGTGCAGAGGGAATAGATGGCATAAATAGAAAAATTGACAGCCAGTGCGCTGCATTCACAATTGGATTTCTAGGATTGACAGCGAGACAGGAAGTAAAAGGGTTTCTCCAAATCTGGGCACAGGGAAGTTGTAGAGAACACCATGCCTGGGGCATTATGCTCATTCATTCCATCATCAGTTGTCTAACAAGCACCTCCTACGTGATCATGCTGAAGTCTTAGATTAAAATTACCAGTGCTTGCCCATGGTACCTGTGCAGTCTATAATACTGTACAGTAGGGTTCTCTGGTTGCAGGTAACAGAAAACAACTTAAAATAAGCTTAAGTGGGAAAAAAGAAAATTATTGTAATGCTGAAGGGTTGTCTTGTGGAATCCAAGTCAGGAAAATCCTAGAGATGTCGTTAGGACCTAGACCCAGGAATGAAAAGCTGCAGGACCCAGGCAGCCTCGTCTGTGTCTCTCATCTTACACACTTGATCAGTTTTTCTTTGTCTCCTGGTCTTCCATTTTTTTCTCAGTCTACAGAGCAAAAAAATGGCCCTCCTACAGCTTCTGAGTTTTCAGATATCTCCATATTGGAGGGATCCTCCCAAAAGGAAGAGTATCTCTTTATCCTAAGGCTAAATGTCTGGGAGGAAAGCTGCTTGGTCAGGTGTTTGCTCCAGGTCCAATCAGCCATGGCCAGGGGGTGGAGTTAAATACAACCTGTCACTCACAGTGTGGTTTCTCCATCAGCCACACCTGGTATTCTTTTTTTCCATTATAGCTGGTTTATAGATTTCTTTCAAATTTCCAACTGCACAGCGTGGTGACCTGGTTACACATACATGTATAAATTCGTCACAAGTGATTAGACATAGTTCCCAGTGCTATACAGCAGGATCTCCTTGCTTTTCCATCCCAAAGGCAATAGTCTACAACTGTTAACCCCAGACCCCCATACCATCCCACTCCCTCCCCCACCCTCTTGGCAACCACAAGTCTGTTCTCCAAGTCCATGATTTTCTTTTCTGTGGAAAGGTTCATTTGTGCAGTATATTAGATTCCAGATAGAAGTGATATCATACCATATTTGTCTTTCTCCTTCTGACTTCACTCAGTATGGGGGTCTCTAATTCCACCCATGTTGCTGCAAATGACATTATTTTATTCTCTTTTATGGCTGAGTAGTATTCCATTGTGTATATATACCATGTCTTCCTAATCCAATCATCTGTCGATGGACATTTGGGTTGTTTCCATGTCTTGGCTATTGTGAATGGTGTTGCAATGAACATGTGTGTGCAAGTGTCTTTTTCAAGGAAAGTTTTGTCTGGATATATGCCCAAGAGTGGGATTGCTGGGTCATATGGTAGTTCTATGTATAGTTTTCTAAGCTACCTCCACACTGTTTTCCATAGTGGTTGTACCAGCTTACATTCCCACCAACAGTGCTGGAGGGTTCCCTTTTCTCCACACCCCCTCCAGCATTTGTTGTTTGTGGACTTATTAATGATGGCCATTCTGACTGGTGTGTGGTGGTATCTCGTGGTAGTTTTGATTTGCATTTCTCTAATAATCAGTAATGTTGGGCATTTTTTCATGTCCTTGTTGGCCATCTGTATATCTTCTTTGGAGAAATGTCTATTCAGGTCCTTTTGCCCATTTTTCCATTGGGTTGTTGGCTTTTTTGCTTTTGAGTTGTGTAAGTTGTTTGTATATTTTAGAGATTAAGCCCTTGTCAGTTACATCATTTGACACTATTTTCTCCCATTCTGTAAGTTGTCTTTTAGTTTTCTTTTTGGTTTCCTTTGCTGTGTAAAAGCTTGTCAGCTTGATTAGGTCCTATTGGTTTACCTTTGCTTTTATTTCTGTTGCTTTGGGAGACTGCCCTGAGAAAACATTTGTAAGGTTGATGTCAGAGAATGTTTTCCCAATGTTTTCTTCCAGGAGTTTAATGGTATCTTGTCTTATATTTAAGTCTTTAAGCCATTTTGAGTTTATTTTTGTGCTTGGTGTGAGAATGTGTTCTAGTTTCATTGCTTTGCATGCAGCTGTCCAGGTTTCCCAGCAGTACTTACTGAAAAGACTGTCTTTTTCCCATTTTATGTTCTTACCTCCATTGTCAAAGATTAATTGACTGTAGGTGTCTGGGTTTATTTCTGGGTTCTCTATTCTGTTCCATTGGTCTGTATGTCTGTTTTGGTACCAGTACCACACTGTCTTGATTACTTTGGCCCTGTAATATTGCCTGAAGTCTGGGAGAGTTATGCCTCTTGCTTACACCCAGTATTCTTACTTATTGGTTACACCACATTAGGACCTGCTGACTCTCCATGTTTGCAAGATCCCCAGATCATTAGTATGCACACTGAACTTTGAGAAGCTTTGCTGTTGAACCTTCGTGGCTGTCAGCAGTCACTCTGTGTAGGAAGTGGTCGTGTAGCAAGGTTGCTGTGAGCTGAGCAGACAGCCCACAGTATTTCTAGGACAATAACATTAAAATGCTCAGCTCCAGAGACTACTTCCTGAAACATTAGCTCTTAAGAATATCTGTAGAGGAGAGTGACTTAGACATTTATCCTTATATAATGAAATGCTCCACGTCAATGTGATGTTCCCCAATAACTGCTTGAGTCTCTCTTCCTTCCTAAGGGGCTATGGCAGCCTTCTCATAGGACTTTTCTGATGCAGTCTGGACAGTTCATGCACCCTAGGCTGGCCATAGGGTTGGTTGGTGAACGTGCCCCGACAGGAAATTACAAATGTGGGAATCACGTGGCACATTTTGTTGCTCCAGAACTATGATTGATCATGATCTTGTAGGAAATGCCCCTGGACACAGGCTATGAAGACCTGAATTCCTGGCCTGGAATGTCCTCAAGATATGGCAGGGCAGGGAAGAAGGGCGTGCTTTGACTATGAATCTTAGAGTGGCCATGTAAAAAAGACCATTCCTGTCTCTCTGACAGTCTCCTTTCCCTGGGTCGTGTGTGCTCCCCCATGGCTCCTCTGTCACGGATCCCTGAGTGAGAGGCCTGTGGCCAGCTTTTCAGTCTTAGCTTCTCATGACATGTCTGAGCTGTGTTTAGGACCATAGACTTCATCTTGTATTTTTTTTGGCCTGTCTCTAGGGCACATAGTAGGTGTTCACTTCATGCTTGAGAACACTCAGAGCATCACATCCTGCATGAAAACGGACACTGCCAAGGGTCCCTTTGCCATGACTTTGCAAAACCTTCTAATAAGGCTCAGCTAGGGCTCAACCCAACTGCTTATACTAGGGAGTCCAAGACGAGCTTTGGGTGCTGAGCACCTTGAGCCCAGGATGTTGCAGGAGAATCAAGGCAATAGGTCCAACCTCACTCTCTATTTACATCCTTCTTTTATGTCCATCCCAGAATTGTTTGCACACTTAAAGCACATTAGAGCAATAGCACAGATGTGCATATAAGTATACGGGCATGGGGATTGTGTGTTCACAATTTCTTTTCTGATAAGGATATTTGGCAAATCAATTCTGGAGACACTTAGAGCTATGGCTGAAAAAAAATTTCAAGGCAGCATAGAACTTTATTTACTTAAACTCATATATTGTTTGCCACATGCCAGGCACTGTTCTGAGTGCACTACAAATATTAATGTATTTAGGCTTCATAACCAATCCATGAGGGGAGGTACTGTTCATAGCTCCTTTGTAGAAACTGAAGCCTAAAGAGGTTTGGTCACCCAGCTAGAAAGTGGAAGCTGGAATACACACCCAGGCAGGCTGGCTCCAGGATTCAGACTCCTCACCGCTAATTAGGCTGCTCCTTCAAACAAATTCTGACACAGAGCCAAATGCACAAAACAGAGATAAACAAGCAGAGTGAAGGGTGAGGAGCTGCTTGGCCTTCCCCTCAAACTTTTTCTTCCTCCTCTCTTTAACCTTTTCCCACCTTTCCTTGAAATGTGAGGTATTCCAGGGAGCCTGGTTTGGGAACCATGGACCTAACCCAACCCATTCGTTTCATGAATTGGGACTCACTTCTCCAGAGGCAAAGTGGGCCATGTTTTACCCTTGGTCCCCAGCTTCCAAATGGCCAAACTGGGAGAATCTCACTTCCAATTCACGCAGCTTTCTGTCTCCCCAAATCAGACATGTAGGGTCTGAGTTAAGTCAACCTTTCTCCAGACTCTTTACCTTCAGGAAACCACCGCCTCTCTATTTTTTGAAGAGGCACATTTAGAAGAGATGGCTATTCTTTCCTGGATTCTAGTTCCTCCGACCTTTATTCTTGTTGCGTTTTGCATGATTCACCTTCCAGGTAACTGTTTTTTGCTCTGTGGATTGATTTCACCAAGTTTCAGACTGGAGCTCATTTCGGGCAGCTCCATTTTCACAGAGGCGGAGTAGGCTGTGATGGGTTGCGCTTAGGCTGTACGACATTCACTCAGACCGAACTGGCCTTTAGCAGCTGCGCCTGCTGAGGTGACCAGGCTGGGAACAACACAGTGCGTCCCCGACCCCGGGCGCTCGCGTGGCAGCGCAGGGGACAGCCCAGGACTTGTTGGACTTGCCTGCACACACTGCGACAGCCCACTTAAAGAAATTATTTGTGATTTGCACTCGGCTATCAATGGAGATTGAGAGTATTGATCCCGACTGATTGCCGAGGACCAAAATAAAGTGAGAGGGTAATTGACTGCCGTGTCCCCCATCGATCGCATGCCACAGTTCATCACCACTGAAATTATTTTCAAGTACTTTGGTTTATCATTCCTAATAAATATAGAAATTGAGTAATCAAAATGACTTACATTCACATCGAACCGAAAGCTTTTAAGGAAGTGTCTATGTTTAAGTGAGTCCATATTCCACACTGGTTTTCCAATCAAGCCCCCAGGGCCCATCCTGACAGTGCCGGGATAAAGCCAGGATTAAGAAGAAAATAAAGCATTGTCTCTCAGAAGCAGGAATCCCAGCCACTGGCACTTTTCCAGTGATGTCATGGTAATAGTGGCCCCTGGGATTTTAAGGAAAAGCCCTCCTACTTAGTCATACTGTCCATCTCATCTATCAAACAAATGTTTTCCCCAAGGCAGCAAGGCTTATTTATTTCACTCCCCAGCACTGTTCATAGAAGCACACCACGTTTATGGTGATGTTAGCCATTGTGTGATTCAGTCAAAGTCATCACTAGCCACGTTCGTATAGGTTCTATGGCGTTTAACCCTACAATATCTTAGAATCACTCTGCTTTGTTGTTGTTATTTTAAAGATTGTTTTAAGGGAAGATCCAGCATCCTGATAAGCAGGTGAGATGCTAGTATCTGCTTTGGGAACCAAGGCTCTGTAGCACGGCACCGTCCAATAGAAATACAGCCATAGGCACTGCTGAAAAATACGGTGAGATGCAAAATCTCACAATAAAAACTGCAGGACCTATGGAGTAAGTGGGGTGAGGGACATAACACTAAAAACTTTGTTGGAGAAACATTAAAAAAAAAAAAAGGACCCTAGTAAAAACAGCCCACTTTTGCATATGTTAACTGCCTATAAATGTGTAAATACTATACTAGATCTTGCATTTTACCTTGGAAAAGACCTGGCGTTTGCTTGAGGAGGCGGCATCCACGAGCCATGGTGACTGCATGTGAGTTGTGGAAAGTGGTGAAAGGAGGGTTGTCTAAAACTGGACGGAAAGTTGTAGCACCAGATGGGGGTTCGTGTGGCGCATAATCCATGCGGTGAATTGAGGTCTGTTTATGTGTGAGCATTTTGTGTGTTCCCACACAACTCAGTTCTGCTGGGTGCAGTTTTCAAGATTCACCTAGTGTTCCTTACAGGCATAAGTAGACGTGTTATTTGTGTTATGTTCAAATTACTTCTCAATGTATCCACTGCATGGGAACAAATTCACATTTTTGAAATAAGTATAACTTCTTTTGTATAAGCTATATACAAAATGACAATACAAAGATAATATATACTATATATTGTATGCATATATATGTACATACTGTATATATAACAATATAACGAGAACTGACTGTATAATAGGAGCCACAAATATGAACCATTTATGTAACTTAAAATTTCCTAATAGCTCCATTTTAGAAGTAAAAAGTAATGGGTGAAATTAATTTTAATAAGACACTTTATTTAGCCCAGTATGCTCAGCATGTTATTATTTCAGTGTGCAATCAATATAAAAAAGTTGAGATATACTATATTCCTTTTTTTTTTTTAATCTTTTTAGGACTGCACCCACAGCATACGGAAGTTCCCAGGCTAGGGTCAAATTGGAGCTGTAGCTGCTGGCCTGCACCACATCCACAATACTGCAGGGTCTGAGCCATGTCTGTGACCTACACCACAGCTCACAGCAACACTGGATCCTTAACCTGCTGAGTGAATCCAGGGATCAAACCCCTGTCCTCATGGATATTGGTCATGTTCGTTACCCCTGAGCCACATCAGGAACTCATATAAACTTTTTTATACTAAACCTCTGAAATCACGTCTGCATTTCATACTTGTAAGCACATGTCAATTCAGACTAGCCACATTTCTTTCTTTCTTTCTTTCTTTCTTTCTTTCTTTCTTTCTTTCTTTCTTTCTTTCTTTCTTTGTCTTTTCTAGGGCTGCACTTGCAGCATATGGAGGTTCCCAGACTTGGGGTCTAATCAGAGCTGTAACCTCTGGCCGACACCACAGCCACAGCAACGCGGGATCCGAGCCGTGTCTACAACCTACACCACAGTTCATGGCAATGCCGGATCCTTAACCCATTGAGCAAGGCCAGGGATCGAACCCGCAACCTCATGGTTCCTAGTCAGATTCGTTAACCACTGAGCCATGACGGGAACTCCCAGACTAGTCACATTTCAAGGCATCCATAACCATACGTGGCTACAGTGCTGAACAGTGAAGATACATATTATGAAAATATTGGACTGTGAGGCCATAGAGAATCGTGGAAATCTATCACAGGCTGTGGGATGTCCCTCTTTCTGTTGCCAAAGCTAAAGATTAGACCTATACTCCAGATTTTTCCAATATATATATATTTTTTCTTTATATATACATGTTTATATATATATGTTTGTAAGTATATATGTATATATGTTTAAGAGGGACTGAGACTAAGTTTAGAAAACAGATCTCAATGCCTAACCCACATTACAAATCCACTTCCTTTATGCCTTACTCGATAACGGTCACTTAAATGTCAAAGCATGGTCTGATGGCCATGCATAGGTCACTTGCCTTTGTGAGTTTCTCCAGGGCAGGAGCCAGATGTGTAGATCTGTTGCAAATGCTTAATTTCTGCATGTGCAGCATGTACTAAGTACTCAGTAAGTGCTGAGTCCAATTTAACATGTTTGTTGAGCTGCCATCTGTGGTACAGTGTAAATTCCCTTTTTTTTGCTTTTTTTAGGGCTACACCCACAGCATATGGAAGTTCTCCAGCTAGGGGTCAAATCGGAGCTACAGCTGCCTACACCTCAGTCAAAGCAACTGCACGATCCAAGCGACGTCTGCAACTGACACCACAGCTCACGGCAATGCCGGAGCCCCAACCCACTGAGCGAGGCCAGGGATTGAACTCGCATCCCCGTGCATTCTAGTTGGATGCGTTTCCACTGCGCCATGAAAGGAACTGCCCAGTGTAAGTTCTTGAATGGCAAGACTGAAGGACTAGAAATGGTAGATGAGGACTTCCTTTCAGCTCGTGTTCGTCACCACCCATTCTTTCCTTCACTCATTCATTCACTAAGCATTGGGTGGCCGCTGAAAGTTCATATCGCCACTACCCTTCTCATACGCCGTGCCTCCGCCAGTCCCAATCTTGCAGTTCCCCAAACACACCAGGCTATCCCTGCTCCTGACTCAGACAGCAGCCTATGCATTTCTCCCCATCAAGGGTCCTTTTGACCCCCTCTAGGTCGGAGTTCTGAATCCTCCATGGCACCAATAGCACACGCCCCAATGACCTGTGTCCTCATTGCTACTGACTTGATGGTCTCTGGGTTGACTTATGAGCTCTGCAAGAGTGTTGATCATATTTGGTGCATTTGCCTGCAGCTACACTGCAGCTTGTGGCAACACCGGATCCTTAACCCACTGAGTGAAGCCAGGGATTGAACCTGTGTCCTCATGAATACTAGTTGGGTTCATTACCACTGATCCACAACAGGAACTCCATGACTCTGAAAGCGTTATGGACTAGTGCTGTCGGGACTCAGATGAGCCCTGAGCGGAGGACGGGTCAGAGTACGAGAACCTCTGGGCTCGAGGTTTCCACGGTCATCCTCCTTCAGCAGTCAGAGGGAATTTTCAAAATGCCAAGCATGCCGTGTCACCTCCTGGCTTAAATCCTTTCAGTGGTCCTCAGAAGAAAATTCAGACCCCTAATCATCACACAGAAGGCCTCCTCTGGTCTGGTCCTTGGCCACCACTCCCCTTTGATTTTTCTTTTTTTAAAAGTTTTCTAAGATTTGTACTTTTTCTATTATAATTGATTTACAATGTCTGTCAGTTTCAGCTGTACAGCAAAGTTACTCAGTCATACATATGCATATACATTCTTTTTCTGGCATTATCCTCCATCATGTTCCATCACAAGTGATTGGCTAGAGTTCCCTGTGCTATACAGCAGGATCTCATTGCTTATCCACTCCAAGTGCAATAGTTTGCATCTACTAGGCCCAAACTCCCAGTCCATCCCACTCCCCCCGACCCTTGGCAAACATAGGTCTGTTCTCCAAGTCCATGAGTTTGTTTCTTTTCTGTAGAGAGGTTCGTTTGTGCCATATATTAGATTCCAGATATAGGTGATAAGATACGGTATTTGTCTTTCTCTTTCTGACTTACTTCCCTTAGTATGAGAGTCTCTAGTTCCATCCTAGTTTCTGCAAATGGCATTGTTTTAATATTTTTTATGACTGAGTAGTATTCCATTGTGTATATATACACCACATCTTCTTAATCTGATCATCTGTTGATGGAAATTTTGGTTGCTTCCATGTCTTGGCTGTTGTGAATAGTGCTGCAGTTAACATGCGGGTGTCTGTGTCTTTTTCAAGAAAAGATTTGTCCAGATATATGCCCAGGAGTGGGATTTCTGGGTCATATGGTAGTTCTATATTTAGTTTTCTGAGGTACTTCCATACTGTTTTCCGCAGTAGTTGCACCAATTTACATTCCCACCCTTTCCGTTTGATTTCCCTTTTTTTTTCTTTTTTGCTTTTTTAGGGCTGTACCCACAGCATTTGGAAGTTCCCAGGCTAGGGTTTGAATTGAAGCTGCAGCTGCTGGCCTGTGCTACAGCCACAGCAATGCAAGATCCGAGGCACATCTGCAACCTACACCACAGCTCATGGCAACGCTAGATCCTTAACCCACTGAACGAGGCCAGGGATCGAACCCGCAACCTCATGGTTCCTAGTCGGATTCGTTTCTGCTGTGCCCTGACGGGAACGCCTTGGTAATACTTTCGAATGAAGAAATAAAGTCGTATTGTATGTCTGGGGAGGGTGGTCAATCAGACGTGAATATAAAAGATTTTTAGCCTAGGATCGGTAGTCATTTTGTCTCAGTTTGGCTTCCCCCATAAGCAGGCCCTGAGGTGAACATTCCTACACAGGTAGCTTACTTGGGAGGCGGTACCAGGAAACATGGGCTCCTGCTGGGGGTGTTGGGGACACGTGCAGCCCAGCGTGATCCCTGGTGGGGGTGCGGCCCCTGGCTCAGGGCTGGGCTCCACAGGGAGTTCTTCATCTGGCACTTCTGGCCCACGGGGTAGGATGAGCTGCAGCTTTCAAGGCCAGCCCGTGGCCCAAGGGAAGCCTACAGAGCGTGCCACACTGGGCAGGCCCCAAGGAAATACGAACTGGACACCCCCAGCATGTCCTGCCCCTGTCGGTCATCGACACAGGGCCCACAGGAGGGCACCCTCTCGGTGGCAGATGATGAGTCAGGCCTGGGAATCTGAGCAGACGTTGCCTGCATGACATCCAAGTGAGGGCGCCAATGGGCAGTTGCAAATATGGGTGCTGAGCTTAGGGGAGAGATTGGGGGCTATGCCGTGTGTTTAGCAATTGCTGGCAGGTAAGGTTACACTAAAGCCCCCGGGGTTGCATGAGGTGGCCTTTGCTGACTGAGCCACGTGGCAGTATTTGCCATCACTGACCATTTCATGCATCTCCAAGATCTCGAAAGTGCTCTTTTCACGTGTCCTTTATGACCTCGCCACGCTCTTCTTTCCCTTCTGCCTTTCTAGCACTCGCCAGCTATTTACGGAGTGGACGGGCAGAGGGTCGAGGCAGGGCAGGCCCCTGGGGCTGAGGAGAAGTCGTTCCGGACGGAGATGAGAGCGAAGGTAGCAGGTGTGGGAGCCAGAAGGGAGGGGGGAAATGACGGACTTCCGTCCTGCGCGAATCCAAGAATTTAGATTCTGAAATTTCTCTTCCCAGGAAACACTTATCTTCTCTCGTGTTTCAAAGTTTAAACACCATGAAGAATAAAAGGGACGCACCTTCCCTTTGGGCAGGAGCTGGGGAATGAAGGGTGGGTACCATCAGAGATCAGCTGTGTCTGTAGCTGTTGTTTAATAACACGTAGTCACCAAATTTTGGTGGCATCTAAAGAAGAGTATCTGGGAGTTCCCGTGGTGGCTCAGCAGTCACGAACCCAGTTAGTATTCATGAGATCAAGAGTTTGATCCCTGACCTCACTCAGTAGGTTAAAGATCTGGCATTGCTATGAACTGTGGTGTAGGCTGCAGATGGGACTCAGATCTGGCGTTGCTGTGGCTCTGGTGTAGGCCGGCAGCTACAGCTCTGATTTGACCCCTCGCCTGGGAACGTCTATATGCCGCTGGTGAGGCCCTAAAAGGACAAAAAATAAAATAAATAAAGAAGGGTATCTGTTTAGCTCCCATGTCTGCAGAATGGCTCAGGGTTAGGTGCCCCAGGCTGGAGCTGATTGAGTGGGTCCCCTCCTCCTCCTGGGATCCTTGGACCAGTAGCCTAGGTGGTGCCAGAAGCACAAGAGAACATACCCCGTGTCACAAATGCCTTTTGAGCCTTTGGTCACGTCGTACCTGTTAACATCCCATTGGCCAAAGCAAGTCACGTGGCCAAGCCCAAAGTCAAGAGATCCCCATTCTATCCATGGAACTCATGAGGATAGGAAGTGAGTATTTCCTCTTTTTTTTTTCTTCATTTTTTAAAGTCGTATGGAAGTGTAGTGGATTTACAATGCTGTCATAATTTCTACCATACAGCAGAGTTATTCAGTTATGCACACACACACATCCATTCTCTTTCAGATTCTCTTCCCATATAGATCATCACAGAATATTGGGTAGAATTCCCTGTACAGTAGGTCCTCGTTGGCCAATCATTCCACATGCCTCAGTGCGCACAGGCCAGTCCCAGACCCCCAGTCCATCCCTGCCCCCACCTGTCCCCTTTGGTAACCGTAACTTTTTCAAGCTCTGTGAATCCTGTCTGTACTGCAAGCAAGTCCATTTGTGTCCCTTTTTTAGATTCATGTGAGTGACATGTAAGTCTCACCACTGTTCACATATAAGTGACACCATTTGATATCTTTCGCTGTCTGACCAATTTCACCTCGTATGATAGCCTCCAGGTCCATACATGTTGCTGCAGGTGCCTTTATCTCATTCATTTTTAATGGCTGAGTAAGAAGGCAGTGAGTATTTCTGAGCAATAGTCTAGTCTACCACATAAGAAGAGGGGTCAGAGGAAAAAGAAATTGAGGGAGCCCACATCTGACTTCTTTCCTGAGCTATGCAGCCTTACCTTGCTTTTACTCTTGAATTTTCTAAGCCTTAGCAAGGGCGCTGTTGATTTGGGTGGGGTCACCAGTGGGAGCAGATTAGATAGAACTGGTTACAGGCGTGGCTGCTTCCTATTCAGAAGGATCCAGATAGGGACTGCAGACAATTATGAGGAAACCCACCCGACAGGGGGCACTCACCTTGAACCCCAGGCTTTTCATGCCAGCATCACGGGTGTAATTTGAGAGGCCTTACAACTTCTGACTATGGTCTCATTTTCCATGCGGCTGAAGAGTTGAGAGAGAAGGGATCTGGAGAAATGTAAAGAATCGATGAATTTGAATGGTTGTCTCTCTCTACTCTTTTATCACTCACATTCACTATTTTGTGTCTTCTGAATCTTAAGTTGATTAATCAGCCTGAGATGAGATAAAAACACATTGATAAAATTACAGGGAGCAAGCCAGTAATTATCATCAAAGAGTACAACTGAAAACACAGTTAAATATTTGTCTTTGAGAGCTGTGGTGTGTGAGTTTACGGCACTTGTGGTGAGCCACCGTTTGGGAGACGGTGACCTCTCGTTTCTGGTCCTTTTGATGACTGTCAGAGCCGGCAAGTTTTCTGCCTGGAATCCATCTTCCCCAGCGATGCCAGGCACATGGTAATGACTCGATGCGTTTTCATGGAGTGAATAAACTGTAAAATTGGAACAGAACAGTCCCTGGAGATATGAAAGATATGAATGAAATGACATTTAAAAGAATCTGGAGTCTTAGAGGTAAAAAATCCTGGATTCTCCCCGCTTTGAATGGAATGTAAATTCAAGACACTGATTTTGTACAATGTCGGGATTCTAAATATCCCCAGATTACATAAATAAGCTTTTCTCCCCCGCCCCCAAGTGACCTCAGGTACAGAATTTTGTGGCTCTTCCAAATAGAGCATGTTCTGTGCAGAAAGTGTTTTGTTCTTAGCATCATATGTTTTTTATTGACCGCTTGGGCAATGCAGGTCTGATTCCTGTGTTAAGAGAGTGTCAATAACTTAATTACATTTATCACCCAGGATTCTTTATCTGTTCATAGCAACTGAATATTTGAAGTTTTTGTGTGATACATGTGTGTTTCCCTCATTGCAGTGAATATGGTTTTTATATTTATATGAAACTGCTAATGTGTTGCTTGCTAGATCATGAGCAATGGGCTTCTGACAGCTCTGTTCATTAGTCAGTGTGGGGGGAAAAATAAAACACATCGATATAGAAACAGAGTGTGAGCCAGCAATTACCATCAGAGAGCACAATTGAAGCCACGTTTTATTTAAATATTTAACTTGTGAATTGATTCATACAAAACAAGAAAAACGTTTTTTTGTGGGTTCTTTTTTTTAATTTATGAATGACTTTGCCACTGAAATTTGAAGAACATGATCAGTATTGGAGTTGGGTTTGATGCAGTCCACAGCTTCGAGTACACAGAGTTAAATAACACCAAATTATTCATTGTGATGTATCATTAAAGATTGCGGTGTGTGAAGGTGTAGTAAGATGATAACACCGTGCAGCTGTTCGCTTTGGAATCCCAACTTTGCACAGTAAGGAGAAGGGGAAAATCTGATAGATAACATTGAGCACCAGTAATAATAATAATAGCAAATGTTTAGAGATGCTAACCATGTTGTATTTTGTGTATTAACCCTGCAAGGTAGGTACCGTTATCTCTTCCAGTTGACAGGTAAGGAACTGGGAACACAGATGAAGGGACTTAGCCACAAGGAAGAGTGTGGGACAGGACTTTGGAGGGTCCACCAGGAAGACTCAACTCCTTGCCAGTCCCACTTCCTGTTTGGCACCTCCTGTATCTCACATATCAATGGGGATGAATCTGGGTCCTGTGTCTTTGTAGGTCTTCCAGGGGTGGCACTTCCATGAATCTTCAGACTAGCTGGCATCCACTTCATTAGCCAAAGGGGGAAGATCAGACCAGAAAAGCTCTGATAATGGGGGGACCCCCCATCCATCCCCTTTCTTCCCCCATAGGATTGTTTGATATTTTGCCATCCGCCCTCCTCTCCCTGCCGCCCCACCCAACAAACAGGGACAGAGTTTCCGCTCACCTCTGTTTGACAGCCAGTTCGTGGCCCAGAGTTCATTTGTCAATTGCATTATAGAGGAGTTTGCATTATCCTAGATATTTGCAGGATTATACTTAATTAAAAAAAAAAAAGATACTCTATCATCGGACCTTGAGGTTGTTTACGATTTACCAATGTTATCAATGTTGCAAACATCTCTGACTGGACAGCTTTGCCTACTGTCTTCCTGCTCTTTTAGGACACATCCCTGGATGGGTATTGCTGGGTAAAGGCTCTTTGTACACATTGTTTGCCCGCGCATAAGTTTGAACCTGTTTGAACTGCAACAAGCAGGGAGTGTGAGTGCCACTTTGTTGTTCCACGTAACGCGATGACAGCAGAAAAGGCAGGTCATAGAATGCATGAACTCAGGAATAACAAACCTAGGTCAGTGCATTGTTCTGACCTTGGGTGTTAATGGCAGCAGGTAACTTGGCAAAACAGAGGATTTTGAAAAGAAATGGTATCAGTTCAGCAAGTTATATGTAGAGAGAAGTGCAATGGAGCAGCAGATAAAAATATCTCCAAGTGCCGTTTTGTGTGAGCACTTGGGACCAGTGGAGGAAACCTGAAGCAAAATCTTACAAAGATATGAGGGCTCAGGGAAGGGACTGTGATAAAGGAACATTAACTGTCGATATCTCATAGGTGATAGAAGATGCAGGAACAGGAACAAAAAGAGATAAGCATGTTGTAAATAAGCCAAGTTATAAATTAAGAGAAGGAAAAGAGAGAGTCGCCTTACTATCACATATATTGGAAAGAGCTCTATAGACCGGCTGGGTTTAACCACTTTTGCTGTTTAAAGGAGTCCTGCATGGGAGCTCTGCAAATAACAAACCCAACTAGTATCCACGAGGACTCAGATTTGATCCCCGGCCTCGCTCAGTAGGTTAAAGGACCTGTCATTGCCATGAGCTGTCGTGTAGGTCGCAGACACAGCTCAGATCCCACGTTGCTGTGGCTGTGGTGTAGGCTGGCAGCAGTAGTTCTGATTTGACCCCTAGCCTGGGCACTTCCATATGCTGCAGGTGCAGCCCTAAAAAAAGCAAACAAGCAAACAAAAGAAGTCCTGCCTGAAAACAGTGGAGTGGGGAACAAGACATCACTTCATTCTGGGGGCTGGTTGGAACATGCCTTTTGCTCTACTTATACCTGGATGTGTTAAAACCTGGACACTGACTTACAGGAACCAAACTCATAAGAGATGGATGTCTAAAGCCAGAATACAATGGATTTATAGTGCTCTCTATAGCTACAAATGTATCGCATTCTCATGGCCTCTGAGCTCTGTATTTGTCTCCCTGTGGACAGACTTCATGGGAAGCCGTATTAGACTTAGGAGTTTACTTCATTATGCACGGTCATGGGCAGGAAGATTAGTCCTGTGACCTTGGAGGATAGTGTGATCATTGAGACCATCTCAGAGACAGATAATTAGAAATCGAACTTAAATTGCCTTAAGCAAAACCAAATCTTTTTTTTTTTTTTGCTTTTTAGGGCCACACTTACAGCATATGGAGGTTCTCGGGTTAGGGGTCGAATCCGAGCAGCTGCTGCCTGTCTACACCATAGTAGCAACAGCAACCCGGGATCCAAGCCATGTCTGCAACCTACACCATAGCTCTCGGCAACACTGGATCCTTAACCCACTGAGCGAGGCCAGGGTTCAAACCCACTTCCTCATGGATACTAGTTGGGTTCATTACCTCTGAGCCCCAACGAGAACTTCAAACCTTATTTGCTATGGGACCAGGAAGTCAAAGGATTCCAACACAGTTAGTTGTAGAAGTCCTCAAACAGTGTCAGCCGGGCTCGACTTCTCTCCCTTTCAGTGCATTCTGGGCTGTCAGCTTGGTGCTGGTTAGGAGATGTGTCTCCTCCAGACGCTTGTCCCCAGGCCAGGGCTCACTGAGGACTTGCTGAATATCCCGAGAATAAGTTTGGGAGCCAAGACAGTCTCTGCCCAGGCAGTTCTAGAAAGGATCTGCTGAATTTTGTTTCTCCATGAAAACACAGTAGAGTTCCCCCAACCTTCTCATTACTGAGATTCGCTTTAAAATATCTCCTTCCAGCTCTTTCTCAGGTTGGGTAGTAGCCAGTAATCTGTGTTTTTCCCCAAAGGGGCAGGGATTCTTATGTTTATGAGAGAAGGGGAGAGCCACTGGTGTAGATGGATTTTGATCACATTTTGATGTGCCTGTGAATGACGGGGAGATCTTGTTAAAATGCAGGGTCAGCTGCGGTAGGTCTGAGATGGGGCCCAGACTCTGCATTTCTGTCAAGATCCCATTAATGTTGCTACTGCTGGTCTGGGGGGCACACGTTGGGAACCACTAATCTGCAGACCGATGGTTCTCAGCTAAGCCAGTTTTGTACACCAGAGGATGTAAGGCATTGTCTGGAGGCTTCTTTGTTGATCACAGCTGAGGGAGGCATAGTCCTGGTGGGCAAAGACCAGCAATGCTAGACCCTTCTGTGTGCACATACTCCACAACATAGAATCATCCAGCTCCAAAGGTGGCACTGCTGTTATCGAGGAAGGCTGCTGAAGAAAATCTCCTTCGTGGAGCAGATGCTATCCTTGATTAGGTGCCAGCTTTATTAGTTGCCACCGCAGTTTAGTGTGGCCCTTCCAGTGTTCCACTCATGATCCCTTGTTGGGATTTTAACTATGATTCACTCACTTTAATCACTTAATAGCCATAAAATCCTTAGCCAATGTGATCACTCCTTGAGCCCCTTTCTCTGCCAGGCACCCTTCCAGGCACATCGCTCACTGTGTATAAGGTACAGTTGACCCTTGAACGACACAGGTTGGAACTGTGTGCATCCACTTATGTGCAGATTTTTCTAGTAAAGATGTACCACAGTGGTACACCATCCAAGGTTGGTTGAATCCCCAGATGTAGAACCACGGATACGAAGGGCCAACTGGGTTACACTTGGATTTTCAATTGCATGAGGGTTTGGTGCGTTGTTTAAGGGTCAGCTGCAATTACTGTCATTACCCCCATTTTCTGGATATGAAGTCTGAGGCCTTGAGAAGTTAAGCAACTTTCTTGGGTCCTTTCTGCAGCTGACCCAAGCTGAAAAAAAAAAAAAAAACACACAATTATTATTAAATCATTGATTTTTTAAAAATAAATAGTATCCAGATTTCCCATGGTGGCACAGTGGTAACAAACCTGAATAGTACCTGTAAGGACGTGGGTTTGATCCCTGGCCTCACTCAGTGGGTTAAGGATCCGGCATTGCTGTGAGCTGTGGTGTAGGTTGCAGACACAGCTCAGATCCCGCGTTGCTGTGGCTGTAGGATAGGCCAGTGGCTGTGGCTGTGGCATAGGTCCTACTCAACTCTTAGCCTGCGAATTTCCATATGCCATGGTTGAGGCCCTAAAAAAGACAAATAAAATAGCATCTGAATATAGTACAAAAGTCAAAAAACCCAAAAGAGCATGCACTGAAAAACAAATATCTGTTTCTTCCCTTGCTCCCAGCCATCCTCATGTCTTTCCCAGAAGCCATTTTGGTCTCAGTTTCTTGAGTATCCTCTCAGAAAGAGTTTTAGTATTGATAGATGGATAGATGGATGGATAGATGGATGGATGGATGGATAGATAGATAGACGAACAGATAGAGTCCCAGAAATGATAAGCTACTGTATTAGTTTTCTAGGGCTGCCGTAACAAATCATCACAAATTGGGTAGCTTGAAACAATGGAACTTTACTTCCTCCCAATAGGGAGGCTTGAAGTCCAAAATCCAATTATTGGTAGGATGTGCTTTTTCTGGAGGTTCTGAGGGAACATATGTTCCCTGCCTCTGTCCTAGCTGCTGGGGCTCTATCACTCCAATCTTTGTTTATATCTTCATGTGGCCTTCTGGGTCTGTATCCAAGTTTGTGTCTTCTTAGAAGGACAAGTCATTGGACTTGAGCCCACCCTAATCCAGTCTGGCCTCATCTTCTGCAAATAAGGTCACCTTCAAAGGTACCAGGGATAAAGACTTGAGCATATCTTTTGTGGGAACACAACCCACAACAGCCCCCAAATTTTGCTTTGAAGCTTACTTTCTTCACGTACTGTGTCTTGGGTATTGGTATATGTCTGTAGCTAGAGAGTTGCCCTGTCAGTGGCTATATAGAATTCCAGTTTTGAGGCACATCATAATTATTTAATCAGTCCTCTGTCAGTGGATGTTCAGGTTTAAGCAACCTTCTGCTATTTGTACTCATTTTGATTTCTTCCTCTTTATTTTTGAAGAAAAACCAAGCAACATGAAAAAATAAGTTACTCTCCACATATGACTAGATTTCTCAGAGGCAGAAATGACCTATAAAAATTTATTCTAGATAACGTAGAGATCTCTTTTGTTTCCTAGCATGGATTAGCACAGTTTTATAAATATTTGTTGAGTGATAACGGTAATGGTTCTCAATCTTTGTTGTTCAAGGCTATCACTGGATAAATGCTAAAAAGTATAGGTTGTATTTAAAAAATAAAAACAATACTTTTTAAAGTTGCCTTAAGAAAACTTGAGAAAGAATAAGCTTGCCCAAGGAGGTGAAAGACCTATATGTTGAGAACTATAAAACATTGATAAAGTCAATTGAAGATAATTCAAAGAAATGGAAAGATATCCCATGCTCTTGGATTGGAAGAATTAACATTGTTAAAATGGCCATACTATCCAAGGCAATCTACACATTTAATAGGATCCCTATCAAATTACCCATGGCATTGTTCACAGAACTAGAACAAATTATCCTAAAATTTATATGGAATCATAAAAGACCCACAAGTGCTAGAGCAATCCTGAGTAAAGCTGAAGGCATAACTGTCCTAGACTTCAGACAATACTACAAAGCTATAGTAATCAAACCATCATGGTATTGTCATAAAGATAGACATAGGGGTCAATGGAAGTGAATATAGAAAGTCCAGAAATAAACCCACACACCTATAGTCAATCAATCTTCAAGAAAAGGAGACAAGAATATATAATGAAGTAAAGACAGTCTCTTCAGCAAGTTGTCTTGGAAAAGCTGGACGGCCACATGTAAATAAATGAACTTAAAACATTCCCTCATACAATACACAAAAATAAACACAAAATGGCTGAAACACTTAAATATAAGACATGACACCATAAAACTCCTAGAAGAGAACATAGGCAAAACATTCTCTGACATAAATCATCGCAGTGTTTTTAGGTCAGTCTCCCAAGGCAATCAAAATAAAAGTAAAAAGAAACAAAATGGGACCCAATCAAGTTTACAAGCTTAACAAATAAAAAGACAATCTATGGACTGGGAGAAAATATTTGTAAATGATGAGACTGACAAGGGCTTAATTTCTAAAATATACAAACAGCTCATACAACCCAATAACAAAGAAACAAACAAGCCAATCAAAAAATGGGCAGAATACCGAAATAGACATATCTCCAAAGAAGACAAACGGCTCAGTAGGCTCATGAAAAGGTGCTCAACATTGCAATTATCAGGGAAATACAAATCAAGACTATTGTCACCTCACACAAATACCATGTGATATCACTTATATCTGGAATCTAATATATGGCACAAATTAACCTTTCCACAGAAATGAAAATCATGGACATGGAGAACAGACTTGCGGTTGCCAAGGGGGAGGGGGAGGGAGGGGGATGGATTGGGAATTTGGGGTTAATAGATGCAAATTATTGCCTTTGGAATTGATAAGCAATGAGATCCTGCTGTATAGCACTGGGAACTATATCTAATCTCTTATGATGGAGCATGAAAATGTGAGAAAAAAGAATGGATATGTGTATGTGAGACTGGGTCATCTTGCTGTGCAGTATGAAATTGACAGAACACTGTAAACCAGCTATGATGGAAAAAATAAAAATCATTTCTTTAAAAAAGTCTACAAATAGTAAATGCTAGAGAGGGTGTGGAGAAAAGGGAACCCTCCTACAGTGTTGGTGACAATATAAATTGGTGTGGAAATTCCTTAAACAACTAAAAATAGGGAGTTCCTGGTGGCCTAGCAGTTAAGTGTCCATTGTTGTCACTGCTATGGCGCAGGTTTGATCCCTGACCAGGGAACTCCTGCGTGCTGTGGGTTTTCCAAAAAAAAAAAAAATTAAATAGAGTCACAATATAATCCAGCAATCCTACTCCTGGGCATATATCCAGAGGAAACTCTAATTTGAAAATATATATGCACCACAATATTCCCAGCAGCACTGTTGACATAGCCAAGACATAGCAGCCTTGACAGATGAATGTCCATCGACAGATGAATGGTTAAAGAAGACCTGGTGTGTGTGTACATTTATAACATAATGGCATTCTACTCAGCCATAAAAAAGAACGAAATAATGCCATTTGCAGCAACATGGATGCATCTAGAGATTATCATACCAAGTGAAGTATGTCAGAATGAGAAAGACCAATGTCATATATCACTTATATGTGGAATCGAAAATATGATACAGGAGTTCCTGTCGTGGCACGCAGAAACGAATCCAACTAGGAACCATGAGTTTGTAGGTTTGGAGTTCTTGTTGTGGCTCAGCAGAAATGAATCCAATTAGGAACCATGAGGTTGCAGGTTCGATCCCTGGCCTCGCTCAGTGGGTTAAGGATCCAGCATTTCTGCAGACATGGCTTGGATCCTGCATTGCTGTGGCTGTGGCATAGGCCAGCAGCTGCAGCTCCCATTCAGCTCCTAGGCTGGAAACCTTCATATGCCATGGGTGTGGCCCTAAAAAGCAAAAAATAAAATAAGTTACAAATGAACTTATTTACAAAATGGAAACAGAGATAGAAAACAAATTTATGATTACCAAGGGCAAGGGGAGGCAGGGATAAATGAGGAGTTTAGGATTAGTAGATACAAACTACTATATGTAATTTTTTTAATCTATAAAATAGATGAAAAAAAGGTCCAACTGAATAGCACAAGGAATTGTATTCAATATCATGTGATAAACCATAATGGAAAAGGATAAGAGAAATAATATGTAATCTGAATCACTATGCTGTACACCAGAAACTAACACAACATTGTAAATCAACTAAACTTCAATTTAAAAAAAAATACGGATTTGGGAGCTACACTCCAAACCATCTCCCAAGGAGGTATGGCCCTGGGAGGCTTAATTTTAAGAAACCACCCAGCAGTTCTAGTAGAAAATTAGGTGCCCCCGACTGTGCCTCAAATGGTGCCAAGTGCTGGGAAGACGGCGATGGATACAGTGCAGCCCTCAAGGAGCCCGTGGTTTCTTAAGGAAAATAGAACCTTGAACGGATGGTTAGGCTCTAAACACGAAGAGCCAGCAGCAGAGCCCAGGTGTAGAGGTTGGACGGGATGCGAGGACGGGAGGTGATGCAGCAGCAGAAAAGGCGTAAGGTGAGCAGCAGTGAGCTGAGCCAGGAGGTGGGAGAAGGGCGGTCTGTGCAGAGGGCACAGCGTCTGCAAAGGCACAGCGCGGAACAACGTGTACGGTGTGGGGAGACCCTCCAGGCTTTGGGCGTCGTTGAAACGCCGTGAAGGAGGTGGAAGGGGAGGATGAGCATGGAGGGGAGGCGGCCAGTGTTACAGCACCGTGGGCTTTCTGCATCCCTCCTGTTCAAGCCATGGCTAACAGGAGGTGGGAAGCTGACAAACGCTCCGTCCCCAAGGTCCCCTCAGGCTAACGTGGTCACCCAGCAAGGCAAGCCTAGAGGTCAAAGAGGCTGATAAAATACCTCTCAACCTCACTCCTGACAGCCTGAGAGAGGGACCAAGAGACAGTGGCAAAGGAGAAGCCCAGAGCCAGTCAGCACTGGTGCGGAAACGCCTTGGTTGTCACCGAGAAGAGAGAAAGAATGAACACGGGGACAGCATCGCTGACAATCCCATCCTTGTATTTTAAGCAAACTGATGATGCAGAACTTGGGAAGAGGCTGGGGAAGGTGAGAAGTCTGAGCAGTGGCTCTGTGGAGGCTGGACGTCTGGAGCCGAACCTGCCTCATCAGACAATTGCTAATTGTTTTTAATAAGGTGCCTAAGTTATGTTTGGCTGCCTCTGCTCGGCGCAGTCTCCCTGTTGAGACGGCGTGTTATTTTCTTATGAAACAATGAGGCCAATATCCTGAAAAAGCAACGGACATATTCACCTCCCAGTGACTGGGGCAGGTAATTACGAGCTCCTTCTTGGAGGAAGGGTGGTTGTTTTTCTTCCTTGTGTTGCAATTTTAATAAAGAAGGAGATGGCGGGGGCGGAAGAGCGCCGGTGAAGTTCCAGCCTTCATGTCTCCTTCCGTTTACAGAAAGGGAGCCTTGCGGACTCGAAGAGGCCGAGGACTGAAACCATGTCTGCCTGGCTAACCATAGATGCCCATGACCACCGTGGTCCCATAGTCACTTGGTCAATAATGGTTGTCTGACCATCAGCAAGAGAAGGAAGGACAGAAATATTCTTGGATAACCATCTCAGGACCAGGTACCATGGAAGGACAGCCACTGTTTGTCCCATTGAACTTTCTCATGTAGAATTGGGTACCATTTTTAGATGCTCAAGATGGGCAAGTAGCGAATGAGCTGAGGAGAGTGGGTGTCCTAGGGGAGCATGCTCCGGGTCAGCATCAGGGCATAAAAAAAGTAAAAGGATGATAGAATTTTTTTTGGGGGGGGGAGTCCCCGCACCTGTGGCATGTGGAGGTTCCCAGGCCAAGGGTGGAGTCGGAGCTGCAGCTGCCAGCCTACACCACAGGCACAGCGACGCCAGATCCGAGCAGTGTCTGCACCTACGCTGCAGCTCAGAGCAACGCTGGATCCTTAACCCACTGAGCGAGGCCAGGGATTGAACCCACATCCTCGTGGTTACAAGTTGGGTTTGTTACCACTGGGAACTCCCGGAAAGAACTTTTAAATAATAATTTCCAGAGAGAAGCAAGGGGGCAACACAGCTTACCTGAGATGGAAGAGTGACATTCCCCGACCTAGGAAGTGCTGAAAAACAAATAAGCACCTGCTGATGTAACCCTCACCAGGGGGACTGGTGAGGCCGGAAGGGCAAGCAGGCACTGTCTTGCGCAGGATATGGGGTCTCAGACATTTTCCTTTGTCTGCTGCTTCGTGAACAATTGCTGCTTGTCACAGAATAAGCAAAATACGTCACCTGTGCTGGAGTGTTTATGCCTCCTGGGCGCCCTGTGAGATGTGTTCTCAAAACCCCAGTTTACCAACAAAGAAACAATCTGGATGCTGAGAAACTGGCTCAAGATCCTACAACAGTGGCAAAGCCAGGATCTAAACCCAAACCCAGTTGTCCCCGAAGCCTGGGCCCTAATCTCTGCATTTTATTTATATCTCACTTTATCCAAACCTTGCATTTCATCTCAGATGCAATAACTGATTCTGTGCCTCCAACTCATGGTTTTCCTCGTGGCCATATAGAGACATAGTCCTTTTTTTTCCCCCAGTGGAAGATTTTTTTTTAATTAAAGTGTAGTTGATTTACAATGTAGTATGTTGTACCAATTTCTGCTGTACAGAAAAGTGACACAGTCATATATATGTATACATTATATATATATATAATATATATATTCTCTTTCTTCTATTATCTTCCACCATATTCTATCCCAAGAGATTGGATATAGTTCCCTGTGCTCTACAGCAGGACCTCATTCTGAATGAAATAGTTTGGGAGTTCCCTTCGTGGCTCAGTGGTTAACGAATCCGACTAAGAACCATGAGGTTGCGGGTTCGATCCCTGGCCTCGCTCAGTGGGTTAAGGATCCGGCGTTGCCGTGAGCTGTGGTGTAGGTTGCAGACGCAGCTTGGATCCCGCGTTGCTGTCACTGTGGTGTGGCTGGCAGCTACAGCTCCTGTTAGACCCCTAGCCTGGGAACCTCCATATGCCGCAGGCACGGCTCTAGATAAAGGCAAAAAGACAAATAAATAAATATAAATAGATAAATAAATAAATAAATAAATGAAATAGTTTGCATCTATAACCCCAGACTCCCAGTCCATCCCACTCCCTCCCCTTCCCCCTTGGCAACCCCAAGTCTGTTCTGTAAAGACAGCCTATTTTTAATAGAACAGTGGCAACATATCCATACATGATCTTATTCATTCAGCAATATATCTTTTTAGTGAGACGGGGAAATAGGGCTGAATGTGACTTTGTTGATAGTAACAGCATGTTCTTGAACACCTGCTGCGGGTGTGCACGGCACAGCACACTTCGCCTGTGCAGAGAGCTACATCGGCAACAAGCCTCCGGAGCTCAGGTGGGGGAGCCGTGGTCCTGAGCCCGTGGTTCACAGGAGACTTGATGGAACGGGTGACACTTGAGCAGACACCAGAAAACTGGCGAGACCCTAGGACAAAGAGAGGATGGGTGAGGCCACAGGGGACCCGTACGGGGGATTCTGAGGAGGGCTTCGGCAAGAGTATGCTACCAGAGGGGAGGGGCTGGGGAGAGGATGGCGCAGGGGACCCATACCGGGTTACAGCAAGCTTGAAATGTCTGCCTAAGGATAAGGAACGAGAACCCGTGGAGATCTTTAGCCAGCTTTTTTTGGGAATCCCAAGAAAAGGATGTTTGGAAATACACAGTGAATTTGGTGAATGGCAAATGATTATCAGAGGAGCCCCGTGTTTCCTTCAGGCCTTGAAGGGACCGCTCCGTGGCCGGGGTAGGAACTCACTCCTCGCTGATTTAAGCTCCGGGGAATTAACTTGGAATTCCCCTTGTGACTCAGCAGATTAAGGACCTGACTTTGTCTCTGTGAGGCTATGGGTTTGACCCCTGGCCCTGCTCAGTGGCTTAAGGATCCGGTGTTGCTGGAAGCTGCGGCATAGATTGCTCATGCATCTCGGATCCTGCGTTGCTGTGCCCGTGGCGCCGGCCGGCAGCTGCAGCTTCATTTTGACCCCTAGCCTGGGAACTTCCATATGCCACAGTGTGGCCGTAAGAGAAAAACATGAAAATGAAAACTTTTTTGAAAAAGGAATTAGCTGGTTCCAGGAAGTCAGAAGTCCAGAATAAGGTTGGTGGCTTAAGACAGACCCAGCTTGGAAGCTCGAGCCGGCCCGTGGGGTCTGGGACATGGTCTCTCCATCCCGTAGCTTCTCTCTCTCCAATGTAAGCATCTCAGATGGCTCCCCCAGTTCTCCCCCTTCCCCAGGCCAGGCCCTGTCCTTCTCTGCAGTATTTGTTACAAGAGTCAGTCTCTTCCAACAAGACTGCCCACGCCTCTGGAACCCAGCCTTTTGGTCCCAACATCCCCATTTGCCCATCTTTGAACCAACGTCTGAGGCCAGAGAGTCACAGGGCCCTGCTGAGCCAGCCCTGAACTCTGAGCCCACATCTGGGGTAGGAGGTTGCACCCTGAGGACTGGGAGTGTGAGGAGCAGGTCCTTAGGAAAGAAACCAGGGTGCTGGCACCAGAAAGTGGGGGTCCATTGGCCTGGCAGGTAAAAACAACCCTGTCCACAACACCGACGCCAAGAAACCAGGCAGGAGAGCCACTGGGAACGCATGGGGATGGCGTCCGTTGCTGAGGTGCCAGGATCTGGAGCATCCTCTACCACCAGGGTGCTGCTTGCTGTCCTCGGGTGTCTGTTGCCCATAGTGGGATGAGCAGTCGCTAAGAGGAGTCCTCAAGAGGAGGGGATGCGAGTCTCCGGGTGGGCTGGGGGAGTGGAAAGTAGATTCCAGGAAGGAGCGCTGGGAGCTGAGAGTCAGGGGAAGCATTTGATGTGTTCATTTCTGTAGTGTTAGGCCTGCAGTTGCCAAATCAGGGTGAGATTTGCATGCCTGGTTTTCCATGCAGAATGTTGTTCCTGTGCAAATCGAGTTGCTGAGAACACATATCTGCCCCACTTAGGCTTAAATCCTGCATTTCAGCCAGTCTGATGCTCTTAGTGCTCAGGGATAACTCAGACCTTCTCCTAACTGATGCACTGATGATGGAAGGTTGGGGTTCTTTGCCTGATCCAAGGTATTTTTTTTTTTTTTTTTGGTCATCCCGCGGCCCGTGGAGTTCCCAGGCCAGGTATCAGATCTGAGCTGCAGCTGCAACCTTATACTGCAGCTGCAGCAGTGCTGGATCCTTTAACCCACTGTGCCGGGCTGGGAATCAAACCTGCATCCCAGATGCAGAGATGCCGTCAATCCCATTGCACCACAATGCGAACTCCAACCCAAGGTATCCAAGCCAGTATTTTCAGAGAAAGGGGTTGGCCCTTCTTGATCTCGAACAGATCCCAGTGAACCGTTTTCCTGAAGGTCATCTAGAAGTCGTCCACACAGGCTCCGGAACCACCAGCAGCTCTTCAGAGGCTCTGGTTTTAAAGTGCATCTTCATGTACACCCACCCCTAACCCATCCCTGACTGCTTATACATGCACCTGGCAAAGGGTTTTTGCTTGTTTCTGTTGTTTTTTAAGCAGTACCAAAGCCTAGATAGCCCTCAACTAGAATACCCCAATCAGACAGTGCCTCTGTTTTTGGGTCTTGATTTCCGAATCTATAAAACTGATATGCCTGGGCTACGTAATTGCTCTTGGTAGTCTCTGCATGTAAATATCCTTAGGTCTGAATTTCTAAAATCTAGCTAACCCATCTGGAGGACCCCAAGAAGCCTATAAAGTTGAACATCAAATAGATCTTCCTAACTTCCGGTGGGTTTATGTTCCCATAAAGCCATCACAAATTGAAAATGCCGTTAAGTTGAGGAGTTCCTGTTGTGGCTCAGCAGGTTAAGAACCCAACTGGTATCCATGAGGATACAGATTCGATCCCTGCCCTCAGTCAGTGCATTAAGGATCCATTAAACTTGCAGAGAACACATAACACTGGCCTACAGTTGAGTAAACTCACCTAACACGAAGCCTATGTTATCATAAAGTGTGTTTTTTTGCAAGGGGGGCACACCCACAGCATATGGAGGTTCCCAGGCTAGGGGTCGAATTGGAGCTGCCAGCCTACACCGCAGCCACAGCAATGCAGTATCCGTGCCACGTCTATAACCTACACCATTGCTCACAGCAGTGCCAGGTCCTTAACCCACTGAATGAGGCCAGGAATTGAACCTAAGTCCTCATGGGTATTAGGTGGGATCGTTGCCACTGAGCCAAAGTAGTAATTACCTCATAAAGTGTTTAATATCATCTAATTTATTGGATATTGTATCGAAAGTGGAGAACAGAGTGGTTGTATGGGTAAATCGGTGGTTTACCCTCACTCTTGTACAACTGATTGAGAGCTGTGGCTGCCCAGCTTCACAACAGAATACTGCTAGCCCAGGAAAACAAGATCATAATTCACAATTTGGAGTTTCTACTAAATTGCATATCACTTTTGCCCCACTGTGAAGTTGAAAAATTATTAAAGTGGAACCTGCATAAGTTGGAACAGTCTGTGATCCAAATGCATAACTTAAGGCAGAAGTTCTCATTGGGGCATTCCCATGGTGGCTCAGTGGGTTACAAACCTGACTGGTATCCATGAGGATGTGGGTTTGATCCCTGGCCTCGCTCCATGGACTAGGGATCTGGCGTTGTTGTGGCTGTGGTGTAGGCTGACAACTGTAACTCCAATTCAACAGCTAGCCTGGGAACTTGCATAGGCCACAAGTGAGGCCCTGAAAAGCCAAAAAATAAATAAATAAATTAAAAAAGTTCTTACTTGGGAGTGATTTTTGCACGCAGGGGGACAACTGTGGAGACTCTTTTGGTTACCACAAAGTCAGTGCTATGAGTGCCGGAGGGTTAGAGGTTGGGGTGCTGCCTACAGCATGTGGTACGGCCCCCAAACAAAGTCTAATCCACTGAAATGTCAGCACTGTCGAGGCTGAGCAGCTCTGTCTTTGGGTGTTCAAGTCTGCCCTCCACAGTCGGACCCCCAACCAGTGTGTCATGTTATCATCAGTCTCATCCTCTAAGCTTCATACCTCCTTGGTTCAGCTGAGAAGTTGCTAGCAGCAGTTTTTCAGGAGTCTCATGAACTAGCTACATATTTTCTGGTTTTTCATTTTGACTTTCCCTTAATATATGAACCACTTTCTATGCTGTGACACATGGTTACCAAAGCTTTTCTCTCCCCCCTTTCTTCTCCCTTGTGTTTCTTTATGCCACACCAGTTTGAAGTGGGGGCGAGAGGGACATCTGTTTGGGCCTGAGCCTCTGGAGGAGGCCCTAAAAATGTCTTGAGAAGAACTGAGTTGGAGACCAAAGAGGCGGCTACGTGTGAAGGCCCTGGGCAGCCCTCTCAGCTCCAGAAAGATGCTGCTAAAAGAAGCGCTAAGTGCTCCCATCTTGTGTTTATACTATTCCTATTCCATAAAGGGGAAAAAAAAAAAAAAAGCTCAAATTAAATTAAGAGGTGCTTACCAAGCCTTTAAGAGTTGGAGCTTTCTTTGTAATTTTCCAGAGCCAACTGGCCAACCAGAGGGCTGTGGCATTTACGAGATGAACACAATGTACATGTGAAATGATGGCGTCTGAGTTACCAAACTATTTATTTCATTGAAATTTGTTCTGTTTCCCCCAGATGATGAACTGTTCCCGCGTGACTTATCTTGAGTTTGGCTTGACAAAAGTCTGTGTGTTGCTGGAAAAGGAAGGCAGGAGAAAACAAATTGATGATACAGAGGGCTAGATCTACAAAAGACCCATCTCCCAGTCTGTGTGATTTTAGGATGATTGCATCCATGAAGAGAGGTGGTGATATTTAAATGCACTTCGGAGAAATGATATAAAGAGATTTCCTCTAATGAACAAATAGAAGCAAACTTAGAATTTCAGTCTCGTGACTTCAAGAAAAAATAAACTTCTAACTAGCAGTATGAATCCTAAACCAAGCTCTCTAATGGATGGCTTCGTAGATAAAATAACTGTAAAACCTTGAACTTGAGCTTGACTGTAGTTGCTATAAGCCATTTGGAAGTCAAGACTCATGTGAGAATTAGTTTCGTGCTTTTGAGGGTACCGTGCAATGTCTGTATCAAATGGTACTTTAGTGTAACTTCGTTTTGCTGACCTGGCTGGGGCAAGGAGGGAGGCTGACCAGAAACATCAAAGGCCCTAGAGGCTGAGGTTGTTCTAGACGAGTGAGCGATGGATTCTGACTTGTTCACTTGAAACAACTAACCAACCAAGTTGTCTCTGATCTTCCTTCCTGATAAAGCACAAGAGCAACAAGCCCACTGAGCCCTTCTCAGGAGGCACTGGCTCTTTATCAAAAATTTCTTTCTCCTAGGGCTCTTAACCAATATTTTCTTTTTTTTTAATTTTAAATTAAAGTATAGTTGATTTGCAGTGTTGTGCCAATTTCTGTCATATAGCAAAAGGACCCAGTCACACACACACACACACACACACACACACACACACACACATATTATTTTCCTCATATTACCTTCCATCATGTTCTATCACAAGTGATAGTTCCCTGTGCTATATATCAGGTTAATCAAGATTTTCTGATAAAACACCATTTTGAAGGTGTCTTGTCCACCACTGCCTTGATTTCCAAATCAAGTGTTTTATAAGTGACCTATGTCCTGACAGGTTTGCATAAGTAACTCATCCCAGACTGGTGACAATATTGGCTTAAGTATTGGGGCGGGGGTGGGGGGAGGGTTGCTCCAGAAGAACTCTAAGGAGAAGTAGAAATTTTTCTTTTAAAAAGTAATGAGAAAAAAAGCAAAAGAAGTAAAAAGGGTAAAATAGATTGATAATTGAAGTTTGGCCAGTCAGTGGGCGAGCAGCATCAGTTAAAGCGCTGGGTGTGTTACGAGAGGTAGGAAGGTGCTCAAGGCATCAGAGATAGGAAAATAGTTGGGAGGTACTGATGTTGACCTTTAGGATCAGACTGACCTGAATTTAAGCTCCTGCTTTGACAAAAATCACAACCTTGCAGAAGTGGAATTTCCTTATCTGCAAATCTGATGAACCTCATGGCCTTGTTAGGATTATGAGAAAATGCATGCAGAGCTCCTAGGCCATGCTTGGCGTATTGTAGGTGCTCAAGGAATGGGAGCTGTTGCTGCCGCCATTATTTTTGCTATATACCTGCTCCTGCCACCCATGATAGCATGTGTGATTATGTTCAATAGTGTTTGTGATAGGAAGAACAAAGCATTTTCTCAGATATGTTTACATGCTAATCATGAAAGCTGTGAATACATTATTCCTCCCTACAAAGTGGACTTTGCAGATATGATTAAGGCTATGGACTTTGCAGATATGATTAAGGCTATGGACTTTGAGATTACAGAGATTATCCTGGATTATCCCTGTGGGCCCAGTCTCATTGCATGGATCTTGAAGGGTGGAGGATCTTTCCTGGATGAGATGAGGGAGAGATGTGATGATAGAGAAAAGGTCAAAGATTCAAGGCTGCTGGTTGCGAAGATGCAGAAGTGGGTGGTGAGCTGAGGAATGCAGGTGGCCTCTGGAGCCTCCACGTGTTGACACCACAGTTTTAGTTCAGACAAAAAAGCTGTATCAGACCTCTTCCCTACAGAATGCTGAGTTTATAAGTTCATCTTGTTTTAAGCCACCAAGTTTGTGGAATTTGTTTCAGCAGCATGTGACAAACTAATACTCGGAAAGTAATCTTTTAGTACCACTACATTGTTTTTTTCCTCCTTAGTACTAAAATGACTAGAGTTCAATAGAAATGATGGCTTTTCTGCTTTTGAGAGATGAAAGGGCAGTCCAACCATAGACAGATTTTCCAAATATAATAAATATAATCCAACATCCTTAAGAACTCAGGAAACAGATATATTAGTTTTTTTTTACATTTTCATGTAAAATTGCAAACATCAGAAATGTAGAGAGATTAATATATCCATAACCTAGATTTAACAGTTGTTAATTTTTCTCCACATTTGTGCCCTTCTTTTCTTTCCTATTTTTTTTTTTATTTGGTCTTTTTAGGGCCACACAGACGGCATGTGGAGGTTCCCAGGCTAGGGGTCTAACAGGAGCTGTAGCTGCCACCTATGCCACAGCCACAGCAACATCAGATCTGAGCCACATCTGCAACCTACACCACAGCTCATGGCAACCCCAGGTCCTCAACCCACTGAGCGAGGCTAGGTATTGAACCCGCAGCCTCATGGTTCCTTGTCAGATTCTTTCTGCTGCGCCACGACAGGAACTTCCCATTTGTACTTTTCTTTCTCCTTATTTGTTCTTTCTTTAAATTTTTTTTTTTTTCCTTTTTAGGGTCACACCCGAGGCATATAGAGGTTCCCAGGCTAGGGGTCGAATCGGAGCTGCAGCCAGCAGCCTATACCACAGCCACAGCAACTTGGGATCTGAGCCTTGTCTGCAAAGCCAGATCATTAACCCACTGAGCGAGGTCAGGGATCAAACCTGCATTCTTATGGATACCAGTCAGATTCTTTTCCACTGAACCACAACAGGAACTCCTCTTTCTTTAAATTTTTTTTTTTTTTTTTGCCTTTTGTCATTTTATGGCCGCACCCGCGGCATGTGGAGGTTCCCAGGCTAGGGGTCTAATCGGAGCTGTAGCCACTGGCCTGCACCGCAGCCACAGCAACGCAGGATCCGAGCCGCGTCTGCAACCCACACCACAGCTCACGGCAATGCCGGATCGTTAACCCACTGAGCAAGGGCAGGGTTCGAACCCACAACCTCATGGTTCCTAGTCGGATTCGTTAACCACTGCGCCACGACAGGAACTCCTAAATTTTTGATTAAAGTGTTTAAAAATCATTCATAGTCATTACCACATCTTAATCCTAAATATTTCATTATGTATCCTAAAACTGATAGAACCATAATATTATTATCAAAGCTAACAGCATTCATATTAATTCTGTTATATTATCTGATACCCAGTCCATATTTAAATTTTTCAAATGTCCCAAATGTTTTATAGCTGATGTGTTCAAACCAGAATCTAGTCAAGAACTTTGCATTTCATTAGGTTATTGAATGGTGTCTTCTTTTTCTCAGTCCAGAACATTCACTCAGTAAATCCATCCCACAGGTTTATTTCATAGCATTGACTGTTGAAGAAAGTCAGTCTTTTTGCAGGTGATCTCACAGTCAGAACTGGTCTATTTTAATTTTACTTGGTGACAAGTTCTAAAGAAACCATGCAAAGAAAAAATATGCTCCAACTTTTCTGACTCTATACTATTTTTGATCCTTTTAATCATACACTCATTCATCAAAACAAATCAACCAACGTGTATTAAACACTCACTCTGCCCATTTCCTGAGCACTTTCAGTGAAGAGACTCACTCCCCTGGCTCTGTAACAAAAGAACTAAGTCTTAAAGCAGGGAATTTTCTGTGTTTTTCTAGAAACATCAAGAATTTCAGAATTATTTTTCCTAACAAAGAAAATCTAAGAGAAGGAAAATGTGTTGGAGGAGTTACCACTGTGGCTCAGCAGTTTAAGAACTTGACTACCTACGAGGATGAGGGTTCAATCCCTGGCCTCGCTCAGTGTGTAAAGGATCCAGCGTTACCACAGCTGCAGTGTAGGTCGCAGATGCAGCTTGGATCCCACATTGCTGTGGCGTAGGCCCACAACTTCAGCTCAGATTCAACCCCTACCCTGGGAACTTCCATAGGTTGCAGGTAGTGCCCCCTTTCCAAAAAAAGTAAAAGGAAATTGTGTCAGGGAGTTTCCACTGCGGTGTAGCAGGATTGGCAGTCTCTGCAGTGCCAGGATGCAAGTTTGATCCCCTGTCCAGCACAGTGGGTTAAAGATCCTGTGTTGCCTCAGCTGTCACAACTGGGGCTCAGATCTGATCTCTGGCCCGAGAGCTCCATATACCACAGGGTGGCCAAAAACAACAAACAACAAAAACAAAGAAGAAGATGTGTTTGAAATCTGCATCATCCTGTTACTATTACCACCATTAGGACCCTTGGCTGCATCTTATAGAGCTTCTGTTAATGCCTGATGCTTGACACACATTACTTGCAGGGGAGGTATCATTATTCACTTAATAATATTATCAGTTTATAAATGATACAACTGCTGCTTGTAACAGTCAAATGCTCAGCTAAATGCCTCATAGCTAGTGGTGGCAGAACTGGGATTCTAACATTGGTGTTTCTGCTTCAGATGCTCGGAGTCTCCGCACAAAGCCTCTGTCCTGCTCTTTCATGGCTGCTTAGGATTCAGATTGGTTATTCTGTTTGTGATGGTAAAATCATCAATTTTGTTGTTCATATGTGGTATAAGCTTGCCACTAGAAGTTGTTTCAGGCCTCTCCTCCTTCATGCATTTAACAAAGGTGGCCAGCTGATTTGTTGGGAAAGATCAGACATCCTGGGGGAGTCTAGCCATTTCATTATGGGCCATATGATCTCAAACATGCTCAACTCAACTCTGCTTATATTAGCATGAAAGCAATGAAAGGCAATGCACAAATGAGTGAACTTTATTTACAAAAATGGGCTCTAGTTTGTCAACCTCTGCCTTAAAGCAAAGATAGCAAAGTGGTTGCCAGTAAGACAAACTTGGCCAAGTTGTCCATGATCAGCTTGCACACTGTTCAGTTTTTTAAAAAGTTAGATGTCCACATTTAAAAATCAGGATATTGCATGAAACAAGCTACATGTTTCTGACTGTGTTGAGAAGGAAGTGGATGGCCTGGTGTTTAGGCCCTCAGTCCCACATGGGAAGGAATTGTGCAGCCACTCTCTTGAAGTGGTCATGGTCTGTCCAGCATGCCCCAGTCCTCACCCTTCTCTGTTGTCTTCCTGATGCAGAGTATTTGTTGTCCTTGATCATCTTTGGGCTGGCCCTGTTTTCGCATTGATCTCAACTATCTGGTTCTCTGGACAACTGCATTTCCAAGCACCACCAAAATGGGAAAAGATAAAGATGTTGACTGATGGGGAGAAGGTGTTTTCATAAGAATGATAACATCTGGCTGTACTTTTTGCTTGGCTTTTTAAACATACAGAGACTTGTCCATTATTGGACTGTAAAAGATAATTTGAATCTACCATAGTTCTTCCTTTAGAAGATGCAAATGACTTAGCCATTTGACACTAAATGATGTGAACAGGACTGGCCCTCAGCAGAAGTGTAGGGTGTGTCAGAGTCGCTTTGCATTGCCTCCAGCCAATCTCTTCCTCCTGTTCCCTCCTTTCCACTTCAGTAGCTCAGTGTCCTTACTGCTTAATCCTCATCCACCCACCTTGGGTGTAATGTTGTTTTTTTGTTTTTTTTTAACTATCATTCTTTAAATTTAGAGGACACCATGAAAGAAAGATTTTTATTTTTTTACTTAGTATATCATTCATACTAAGAGAGACAAGACTTAAATCATTTCCTGTTGCCTCTATCCAAGGGTATTAACGTTTTAATTCAAAGGAGAAACTTGAAATTTATTAGTGTCATAGTGTGGGATGTGGGGGTTGTGCAACACCTTTGCTCAGGGTATTGGAGCTTTTCACATACTTGAAAGGCTCCAACACCCTGAGCAAGTATGTGAAGCCATACCGGTGAGCATCCATTCCTAAAGTTGTCCCTTAGTGTTACTTGAGCTAAAACCTGGAGCCATATTTGGCCAATGTAGATGAATGACAGTGCATCTGAACTTCAGTCTTTGTCAGGGTTTCCCTTGACCTATGAGGAGGGTAAAAGCTTTGTATTCTGATCTGTAGTGCACAGGGGGTTGGGTTAAATACAGCAGTACGATTTTAGGGTACTTGTACCAGTCACCAACTATCACTTACAGGTTTCCTTGCAAATTCCACCACTTTTTTTTTCCTTGTATTTTTAGGACTGCACCTGCAACATATGGAGGTTCCCAGTCTAGGGGTTGGTTGGGAGCTGTAGCTGCTCACCTATACCACAGCCACAGCAACGCCAGATCTGATCTGAGTCTGCGACCTACACCATAGCTCGCAGCAACGCTGGGTCCTTAACACACTGAACAAGGCCAGGGATCGAACCTGCATCCTCATGGATACTAACTAGTCAGATTCATTTCTGCTGAGCCAAGACGGGAACTCCCCCACCACCTGTTCATCAGAGACCTGCAGGCAGTCACTCCTAGTCCATCAGAGCTGGCAATTGTGGTGGAGCTGATATGGCATTCCTGTGAGATAAATAGACAGATCCCTGTCTGCTCTCACATTCCATGAGTTCAAGGACCATATGTGGGTCATGTTGAATATTTAACAGGCAAAAAACATATTTAGTGGACACGTGGCTCCTTTTGGAGACTAGAGAAGTCTCAGCAGTTCTTTCCTCTGAACACACAGGAGGGATCTCGCCTCTCACTCAGGCCCTCACTGGAAGGAAGGGGTCACGCATTTAGATGGGGTTATGGTCACACAGTGGGTACCTTTAAGAGTGGCTCTTTCTGGAGTTCCCATCGTGGCTCAGTGGTTAACGAATCTGACTAGGAACCATGAGGTTGCGTGTTTGATCCCTGGCTTTGCTCAGTGGGTTAAAGATCCGGCGTTGCCGTGAGCTGTGGTGTAGGCTGCAGACGCGGCTCGGATCCCGCGTTGCTGTGGCTGTGACGAAGGCCGGTGGCTACAGTCCCTGGGAACCTCCATATGCTGCGGGTGCGGTACTAGATAAGACAAAAGACAAAAAAAAAAAGGTGGGGGGGGAGTGGCTCTTTCTGACACCAGGACCCAACAATCTTAAAAACTGGGCAGAAAGAGCTGGTTTATGTTTGAGGTTCTAAGGCCACTGTGAACTGTTTGGGTTAGCAGTTCCCACAAGAGACACCAGAGGTAAGATCAAGACGTGCCACTAAATGCTTGGTGCTGAGCGCCCCGTCACCTGTGGATTTCGTGGTGAGCGGGGGGAGGGGGAGTCTGTGACAGAGCGGATGTCCAGAGTAACAACTGAGCTGAAACTTGACACCCTGAAGCCGCCATTGCTGTGTTACTCAGCCAGATGTTTCTCCTCAGTCAGAGGACGGCTCGGCACACACAGCCTTTTTGGGTATCAGAAGCATCGCCAGGCCCTTCCAAGAGCGTTGTAGCCAGACATCGCTGCTCTGTTCAGATTTCTCACATAATGCATTTGTGATAATCATTAGACCATGTCATTTATTTACTTAAACCCTGCAGAAGCTTTCATCTCACTTAAGAGTAAAGCCAGAGGTTTCCAGTGGCCCACGATCTGCTGTGTGATCCGACCGTCACCTCTCTTTCACCTTGCTGCCCTCTTTCTTTTTTTTTTAACTTTTATTTATTTATTTACTTAAACATTTGTACTATTGTAATTTTGTTGTTGTTGTTGTTGTTTTAGGGCTGCAGATGCGTCGTATGGAAGTTCCCAGGCTAGGGGTCAAATTGGAGCTTGGAGCTGCAGCTACCAGCCTTCTCCACAGCCACAGCAACTTGGAATCTGAGCTGCACGTGCAGCCTACACCACAGCTCATGGCAACGCCAGATCTTTAACCCACTGGGCAAGGCCAGGGATCAAACCCACAACCTCATGGATACAAGTTGGGATCATTACTGCTAAGCCACAACGAGAGCTTCCTATTTTTTAATTTTTTAATTATTTTATTATGTTTTTTTTAAAATTAATGTTTGGTTGCTGTACAATATTACCTAAGTTACAGGTGTAAAATATAGTGGTTCATAATTTTTGAAGGTTATACTCACTTTGCAGTCATTATAAAATATTGTCTATATTCTCCATGTTGTACAGTATATCCTTGTAGCTAATTTTATGCCTGACAGCTGGTACCTCTTATTCCACTCCCCACCGTGTTTCGCCCTCACCCCACCCCCCACAAGTTAACCACTGGTTTGTATTTGATATCTGTGAGCCTGCTTCTTTTTTGTTTATATTCAGTAGTTTGTTGTTGTATTTTTCTTATTCTCCTGCTCTAGCCATACTAGTTTCTTGGCTGTACCTCTAACACAGCAGGCCTGCCTCAGGACCTTTGCACTTGCTATTCTCTCCGCCTAGAACATTCATCCCCAGTTATTTTCACAGCTTATTTCCCTGACTAGTTCTGTGAAGACTTCCTTGGCTACCCCAGCCAAATACATTCTGTTCCACTCCCAGTGTATTTTTCTCTCTTTATTACTTTGTATCAGAATATAATTTTTTTTTCTTTGTCTTCATTCTCTGGCACTCCTACTACTATGTAAGCTTCATTAGTGCAGGGGTTTTTGTTTTGGATCACTCACGGATCCATTTCTAACAGCTGGGACAGTGCCTGACACATAATAGGAGACCAATAATTATATCAGAATGAGTGACTGATTCCTAGTCCCCTTGGTATCTATCTCACTGATTTTTATTAAACTTTTTTTTTAAGTTGCAAGCAACAGAAACCTAATTCATACTGGTTTTAAATGAAAATAGGAATTCATGGGCTTCTCTAAGCAAGCCTTGATAAAGGCATATTGTCTTGATATTTCTACTGCTGTCAATGAGTATTCCCTGTGGAGTCTGGAGTATGTTGGCCAGCAGCTCTAAGCTTACACCCCTAGACTTTTTATTTAGAGGGAATGAAGGGTCTGTCTTTTAGCCAAAAAGCAGGGGTAAGGAGACTTCAACAGACTGGCTCGGCTGGAACTACATGCATCCTTGGACCCATTCCTTTGCCCATTGAAGCCTGAAGAAAGAGGATGAGCCCAGCCTGGGCCATGGGCTTCCCCTTACAGCCTGGAGGTTAGAGCTGGTTAACAGAAGAATGGAAGAAAAGAGTGATGTAAATTGGACAGTGGGGCATTGTGAGCTGGGGACCTTTGTGTCTGCCATAGTCGCTGTCTTCATAGCTTGTTCTGATTAGTGTACCTCCCTCCTGAAACAACCCAATGCAGCCTCCCAGAAATGGGCTGACGGGTACATTTTCAGTATGTTTGGTGTCAAAGTGTGGTGTACATACCCCCAAAGGGCATATGTTATAAACCACTGGGGTATAGAAATATTAGAACTTTTCTTATTCATATTTAATCTCATTCTTTAAAGTATTTATTTTTATGTATAGGTCTATAATGCTCAAATCAGCAGAGTTATATATATACTCTGTAGTACTTTAGTATAATGTTCATGTCTATATATACATATATAATTTATAAATGAGTAAAAATGCACCATTTGGGCAGGCTCAAAATCTTTTATGGGTGTACATAATTACAAAAGCTTTGGCCACTGTTCAGTATGAAACATTTTTAAACAACTTTATTGGAGTGTTATAGTTGACTTACGGTGTTGTGTTACCTTCAGGAGTAAAGTAAAGTGAATCAGTTATGTATACACATATATTCATTATTTTACAGATTCTTTTTCCATGTCGGTTATTACAGAGTATTGAGTAGAATTCACTGTGCTAGCATTTTTTTTTTAAATGAAGCTCTAGATCACAGCTTTCTTAAAAGCTACAGTTTGCTATTTGCCTTATAAATGAAAAGCTCCATCTCAAAAAAAATAAAGATCAGGTGATTTTATTTCCAAATATTTTTTAAATGTCACCATATCTCTGTAGTAATATGTTGTCCAAACGCCTGACAAGGGGTGTGGGGAACATAGATTGATTGTTTCATTTAGGCTCAGGTATAACACATGAATGATTTTTCTCAAAGTTTGAATGACAACATTACAAACAATTCCACATTAACCAGTGCATCTCTGCCACTTGAAATCCAGAAATATTTTTAAAGAAGGCACATACAATAATAGAGCAAAAGAAAAATTGTGGGTGAGAAGAACTGATTAAAAAGGAAAAAAGGACAACTAATGAAGGCCCAAAGCAGAAAGCAAGAAATTATTCCAGAAGGACAGCAAATGTGGTTAGAGAACTAACCCATATTCAAGTCAAGAATATATTCTGAATTATTGAAGTCTGAATGACTCTCATATTCTATTAAAGAGGAAAAATGGTATTAGAATAAATATTAAAAGGAGTCAAGATCTAGGGGGCATTAATCTTGCCTGAATATTATTAGCTTCCTTCAGTATATCCATCCTTTTCCCACAAACTCATATTATCCCACATCCTACCAGCTCTTTGCACAGAATAAACAGCCAATTTGATACACACAGACACACATACATACACATAACACATATTCCTGACTGAAGCTGTTTCTATAGCACACCAAGACCCTAGGGTGAAAAGTGAAAGTTTAGCTGATATTTTATTAACTGGATATCAGTTATTCTCATTTCATTTCAGCAGATGTGATTTTGGCCCATCTCAGTGCCACGTATAGCACTGGGCACTGGAAATAGATGAGACCCAGTTCCTGTCCTCAAACAGCTGACCATTTGGTAGGGAGATGGGCTGGACCACAACAGCCCCATAAGATGTGGGGTTTTCCTCCAAAAAAATAGAAAGAAGAGCCAGGCGACTCTGGGCAGGGAGTTGGGGCAGTGAAAAAATCTGCCTGGGAAGCATCAGGGTAGATGACATTGGAACAAGGCCTTTGAGGATTTAAAGGATGTTTTCAAATGAAAACAGAAAGCGAAGAGGAGGGAACAGCATGAATAAAGGCAGGAAAGTGAGGAAGGCCAGGACTAACTGGAGGAGATGTGAGGAGGTCAGGGTGGGAGGAAAATGGGAGCAGACTTTGGACTTTAACTCAGAGATGATGGCAAATCATTAGAAGATAATTTTAATTTTTTTTTTAAGCAAAAGATTGACATGTACAGATCTGGTGACAGTTCAGAGGACAAACTGAAACTGGGAGCAGGGAAACAGTGAGGAAACTACAAAAATAATCAAGACCACAACTCCTCAAGTATAGAACTGGGGACGTCATAGTGGATTCAGCAAGGAGAAAACCAATTCAAAAAATACCTTCCTTCCTTCATTCCTTCCTTCCTTTCTCTTTCTTTCTTTCTTTCTTTTTCTTTCTTTCTTTCTTTCCTCCTTTCTTCCTTTCTCCTTCCTTCCTTCCTTCCTCCCTCCCTTCCTTCCTTCATTCTTTCCTTTCTTTTGCTTTCTTAGGGCCGTACCTGCAACCTATGAAAGATCCCAGGCTAGGGGTTGAATCATAGCAACTGCTGGCCACAGCCACAGCCACAGCAGCACCAGATCCAGGCCTTGTCTGTGACCTGCACCACAGCTCACGCAATGCTGGATCCTTACCCCACTGAGCGAGGCCAGGGATCAAACCCACATCTTCATGGATACTTGTCTGGTTCTTAAACCCCTGAGCCACAACAGAAACTCCCAAAAGACATTTCTGATGTTCAGATCAACAAAGCTTGATGCCGTTAGGCTGAGGTGGTAGGAAAGAACAAGGATTCAAATCTGACTCTCAATTTGGGTGATATTTAATAATCATTACGGAGTGAAGGGAGGAACGGGTTTCATTTTATTTTAATGGTGGGTGGCTTTTGTTAAGAAAATGATGGCTTTTATTTATTTCTCTTTTGCGAATTATCATTTCTCTGTTCATAAGGCATACATTTGACTTCTGGGAAAGTATGCCATTCTATAAATTTTAGCACATGTATAGACTCCTGTAACCTCTACCACAATCGGGAGCATTTCCATCACCCCAGAACATGCTCGTATTGTCCCTCTGTAGTCAAACCTTCCCGTCACTCCTAACCCCTGGCAACTAGTGATCTCTTCACCATCTCTATAATTTTCCCTTTTCCAAAACATCACATAAAAAAAAAAAATCAGAGAGTCTTCATCGTGGCTCAGTGGAAATGAATCTGATTAGCATCCACGAGGACGCAGGTTCGATTCCTGGCCTTGCTCAGTGGGTAAAGGATCCAGCTTGGCTGTGAGCTGTGGTGTAGGTCACAGATGCTGCTCGGATCCCACGTTGCTGTGGCTGTGGTGAAGGCTGGCGGCTAGAGCTCTGATTCTATCCCTAGCCTGGGAACCCCATATGCCTCAGGTGCAGCCCTAAAAAGACAAACAAAAAAAAAAAATATCATTTGTTATATAACCTTTCGAGATTGGCTTCCTTCACTCAGCATAATACCTTCATCCCATTTGGGTGCATCAGTAGTTTTTTGTTTAACTGTTGAGCAATATTCTATGGGATTGGATGTACCACAGGTAGTTTAACCATTCGTGTTAAGGGACATTTGGATTGTTTTCAATTTGGGGCAGTTGTGAATAGAGCTGTTCTAAACATTTCTTCCTTCCTTTCGTTCTCCTTCCTTCCTTCCTTGCTTCTTTGGATGTACCCATAGCATGTGGAAGTTCCTGGGCCACAGACTGAATCTGAGCCGCATGCAGCTGTGGCATAGGTCACAGCTGCAGCAATGCTGGATCCTTAACCCACTGGGCCGGGCCCAGGATCAAACCCAAACTGCCTCAGAGATGATGCCAGATCCTTAAGCCACTGCACCACAGCAGGAATTCCCATAAGTCTTTGTTTTTCCTCTCAGAAATCAGAGATGTGGTTTTTTCATTTTTAATAAAATGAGATTTCACTAAGTGTATAGTTCAATGACATTAAGTATAAACATTTTCGTACAGGTCTTTATGTTTTCACTTATCTAGGATAAATAAATAGGAGTGAGGTGACTAGGTCATTTGAGTAAGTGTATCTTTAAGTTTATAAGGAACTTAGGGCCAAACCTGTGCAATACGGAAGTTCCCAGCCTAGGGATCGAATCGGACCTGCAGCTGCCAGACTACATCACTGCCACAGCAAAGCCAGATCCAAGCCTGTCTGTGACCTGCACCACAGCTCACAGCAATGCCAGATCCTAAATACACTGAGTGAGACCAGGGATCAAACCTGCATCCTCACAGATACTAGTCACGTTTGTTACCGCTGAGCCAAGATGGGAACTCCTAATGCATATATTTTTTATCTGGCCCCTAATCTGTAGTGAAAGGATTCGGCCAGGTAGTAATTCCTTCAAGTGCTAAAATGAATGGTTTTTAAATTCTTTCTACAGTCTTCATTGGATTTATGGATTTATTCTCCCTGATGAAAAAATACTGCCAAACTTCCACCTTAAGAATAACATTTTAAACTTAAATGTCTTGTCTCTCTTACTCCATGCTTAGGAGTTTGGAAGTCAGGACACACTATTTTTGAAGTCACACTTATGTTCCACCACAGCATTCTCTTATTTATTAAAAAAAGGAAAAGAAAAGAAAAGTAAGGATACTGTTTCTCTAAAAGTTGTTTTCAGTAATGTAGCTTTTACAAGGTAAGCCACCTGTCCATTCTTCAGGATGAGACAGCACTTAGGTGGTAATATATCTGAAGAGGGAAAAATGTGGGAAGAAATGGGGAAAGAAGCGTAAAAGACAAGCCAGATTAAAGGTTGATACATGGAGGTATTCCTTTTTTTTTCTTTTTGGCTTTTCTAGGGCCGCCCCTGCGGCATATGGAGGTTCCCAGGCTAGGGGTCTAACAGGAGCTGTAGCTGCCGGCCTTCGCCACAGCCACAGCAACGCGGGATCCGAGCCGCGTCTGCAACCTACACCACAGCTCATGGCAATGCTGGCTCCTTAACCCACTGAGCGAGGTCAGGGATGGAACCTGTAACTTCATGGTTCCTAGTTGGATTCGTTTCCGCTGCGCCACGATGGGAACTCCCATGGAGGCATTCTTGATTGTTTGCTTTGGCTCAGAGCTTCTGCAGAAAAAACAAAACGTGATTTGGCTCCTAATAAAGCAAAAGTTACGGAGTTCCCTTCGTGGCTCAGTGGTTAATGAATCCGAATAAGAACCGTGAGGTTGCGGGTTCGATCCCTGGCCTTGCTCAGTGGGTTAAGGATCCGGCGTTGCCGTGAGCTGTGGTGTAGGTCATTGACGCGGCTCGGATCCCGCGTTGCTGTGGCTGTGGCGAAGGCTGGCAGCTACAGCTCCTGTTAGACCCCTAGCCTGGGAACCTCCATATGCCACAGGTGCGGCTCTAGATAAAGGCAAAAAGACAAAAAAATAAAAAAATAAAAATAAAAATAAAATAAAAGTTACTTACTTAAAAAAATAAGTAAATAAATAAGGAACTGCTAAATCCTTCTGCATAGTGGCCGTACCATTTTGTTTTCCCACCATCAGTGGCTAGGAGTTTCAGTTGCTCCACATCCTTGGCAGCAGCTGGTACTGACACTCTTCCCCATTCCTATAGGTGTGTAGTGATGTTTCATTATGGTTTTAATTCACATTTCTCTAATCGCCAGTGATGTTGAGCATCTTTTCATGTCTTTATTTGTGCCATCCAAACATGTTCTTTTTGAAGTATCTCTTCATATCTTGTGCCACTTTAAGTTTGGATTTTAAAATTCCAAATTTGTTTCTCTTCTGGAGTTCCCATCATGGCTCAGAGGTTAACGAACCTGACCAGCATCCATGAGGACGAGGGTTCAATCCCTGGCCTCGCTCAGTGGGTTAAGGATCTGGCGTGACCGTGAGCTGTGGTGTAGGTCGCAGACGCGGCTTGGATCCCACGTGGCTGTGGCTGTGGTGTAGGCCAGCGGCTACCAGCTCCAATTCAACTCCTAGCCTGGGAACCTCTGCGTGCGCAGATGTGGCCCTAAAACGACAAAACAAAAAAAAAGGTTGTTTTTCTTCTGTTGATTTTTCAGTTGTTTATATTTTTGCATACAAGTTTTTCATGGATATATGTGGATATATAATTTCCAAATATTTTCTCCCAGCCACTAGCTTGATTTTTGATGCATTTTTTTGTAGCAAGTTGTAATTCTGATCAAGTACAATTTATCCATTTTTCTTGTATGGCCTGGGCTTTTAGTGTTATTGCTAAGAATTCTAACACAAGGCCACAAAGATTTTTCCCTCTGTGTTTTTTTTTTTTTTTTTTTTTGTCTTTTTGCCTTTACGTGGAGCCGCACCCACGGCATATGGAGGATCCCAGGCTAGGGGTCTAACAGGAGCTGTAGCCGCCGGCCTTCGCCACAGCCACAGCAACGTGGGATCCGAGCCGCGTCTGTGACCTACACCACAGCTCACGGCAACGCCGGATCCTTAACCCACTGAGCAAGGCCAGGGATCGAACCCGCAACCTCATGGTTCTTAGTCGGATTCGTTAACCACTGAGCCACAAAGTGAACTCCTTCCCTCTGTGTTTTATGAAAGATTATAATTTTACATTTAGGTTTATGGCCCATTAAAATAATTTTTTTTATAAGGCATGAGGTTTAGTTTTAAGTTAAGGTTCTTGGTTTTTGGTTTTGTTTCCTACACATACATCTATTTGTTCCAATATCATTTATTGAAAAGACTGTCTTTTCTTCATTGAATTGCCTATACAGTTTGTTTATATAAAAAATGACTTGGAAAAAATGAATTAGCCATGTCTGTTTCTGGATTATATTCACATACACACACACACACACATATACATATATATGTATATAGTTTTTTTTTTTTTTTTTTGCTATTGGTATTAGAGTAATCATGCCCTCATATAATGAGTTGGGAAGTATTTTTGGGAAAGATGTTCTGTTTTTTTGGAAAAGATTGTTTAGAATTAGTTTCATTTCATAAGTGTTTGGTAGAATTTGTTAGTCAAATTATCTGATTGGAAGAGATTTGGTCATTTGTTTGCTCATTTGTGTGGATTTTTTTTTTTTTTTTTGGTGGGGATGGGGAAGAGAGATTTTTAACCATGAATTCAATTTCTAAAAGTAAATAAGATTATCCATATAATTTCTGTCTTCTTAGGTAACTTTCGATAGTTTATTGCTTTTAAGAAATTGTTCTGGAGTTCCCGTCGTGGCTCAGTGGTTAACGAATCTGACTAGAAACCGTGAGGTTGCGGGTTTGATCCCTGGCCTTGCTCAGTGGGTTAAGGATCTGGCGTTGCCGTGAGCTGTGGTGTAGGTTGCAGATGCGGCTCGGATCCCGCGTTGCTGTGGCTGTGGCGAAAGCCAGCGGCTACAGCTCCTGTTAGACCCCTAGCCTGGGAACCTCCATATGCTGCGGGTGCGGCCCTAGATACAGAAAAAAAAAAAAAAAATTGTTCCACTACATCTAAGTTTTTAAATGTATGCACATAGTATTCCTTATTATCATTTAAATGTCTCTGGAGTCTGTAGTGATACCTCCTCTTCCATTTTTGATGTTGGTAATTTGTGTGTGTGTGTTTTTATCAATCTGGCAGTTGTTTATTAGTTTTACCGATCTTTTCAAAGAACTCAGTTTGTGTTTCAGTTTTTTTCTATTATTTTTGTTTTTAATTTGTTAATGATTCCATTTATTTCTCCTGATTGATTTGGGCTTATTTGCTCTTATTTTTGTTGGTTCTTAAAATGGAGGCTTAAATTACTGATTTGAGGCCTTTATTTCCAAAAAGCACTTAATGCTATAAATTTCCATCTATGCACTGCTTTCACTATATCCTATGCATTTTGAAGTATTGTACTTTGTTTTTATTTGATGCAAAATATGTTCTAATTTCCCTTGGGACACAGTTACAGTAACTTTTAATGTCTTTCCCTGGTGACTCCCAACGTTAGTGTCAGTTCTGGGTTGGTTTTGATGGAATTTCTCTTCATTATGGGCCCTATTTTCCTGCTTCTTTATATACCTAGTAATTTGTGATAGGATGCCAGACATTTTGAATTTTAGCCTGTTAGGTGCTTGATATTTTTGCATTCCTATAAACTTTCTTGTGCTTTATTCTGGAACAGGTTTAACTTACTTGGAAACAGTTTATCATTTCTGAGCTTTGTTGAGGGGGACAAAATCAGCATTTAGTTATGGCTACTTATCCCCCATTCTTGGGGAAAAACTCTTCTGAGTACTCCCCTCAATGCTCTTTGAATTATGAAGTTGTCCACTCTGGTTGCTGGGATCATCCATTATTTCTGGTGGGATGTGAGCTCTAAGAATGGTTCCTTCTAATGCTTTTGAGTGTTTTTTTCCTCTAGGCTTTGAGTAATTTCTTCATATGGTTGTAAGATCAGTTCTCAGCTGAATTATCTTTGTCTGTAGTACGCTCTCCATGTAGCTCTCTCCTCTCTACCTTCACTGCCTTTGCCTTCTGGGCTTCTGCCTCTGTGCCCTCAACGTCAGGGGGTCTCTGGGTCTGCCTCACTTCCCCGTTTCTACATCAGTGGCCTGGAGTATTTCTCCAGGCAGGAAGCTGGATGATCATAAGGCTTATCTTTATTCTTCATTGTGGGGTGATGATAACATGCAGGTTATTGCCCAGGTGATGTTTGCAGAAGTGTTCAGAAGAGAAGTTAAGGTGTATAGAGGAGAACAAGGATCTGCTTTGTTCCAGTAAGGAACTTGCATCTTCAGAGCATGATGGCAGCATATGTGTGGATGAAAACTGAGAATCAGATTCCAGGAACCTCAGTAAAATGGGAATGGCACTATCTCAACCCCATCATCATCGTCGTCGTCATCATCATCATCATCTCCTTCTCCTTCTCCTTATCTTTCTCCTTCTTCTTCTTCTTCTTTTCTTCTTCCTCTTCTCCTTTTCCTCCTCCTTCTCCCCCCTCCCCCTCCCTCCTCCCCCTCCCTCCTCCTCCTCCATCACCTTCCCCACTCCTGTTATATAGAGCTCTGACCCTGAGATGAGGAGGAGCTTCCTGTGCATGACTGCATTTCAAGTGTGCTTGTGGCTGTGAAGAGGCTTCTCTCAAATCCCCATCTTAGGGAAGCATAATTGCATGACAGTCCCACCTCCTGTCTTCTGGATTCTCCACTGTCTGCTACTTCCCACAGCCTTTTCCCAACCAGTGACCAAGCGCAGGGGGATTCTAACACAGGACTGTTGCTGTGAGACACAAGTAATTTTGGCTGCAGGGTTCTTCTCTGACCTTGCTGAAACTTCCTTAGAACTGTACCGTAGTCTAAGACTTTCCCTACTCAAGGTCCCTTCTTTCCCTTTCACCTCCACAGCATCAGTCAGACCTGCCTTCTGGTCTAACAGCTCCTTAGGCCTCCTTCAGCTCCCTAATTACAGGGGGTTTCCCCATTCAGTCTCTAGTACCATCCTGGTGTCTGCTTCTCAGAGGATCTGAACTAGCACATTCCTTAAATAACTCTAGGAAGCAAGAATACTCTTTGTTATAAATGAAACTGGTCCCTCTAAAAGTCCTGTATGGAAGTCCTAATCCCCAGTGTGACTGTATTGAGAGATAGGACCTTTTCGGGAGGTAATTGAAGTAAAATGAGATCATGGGGTGGACGTTATAAGAAGAGAAATCAGAGATTCCCCTCCCACTGATTGCAGAGGTGAGGACGCATTGAGAAGGTGGCCATCTGCGAGTCACTCAGAGTCTAACCAGAAGCCAACCCTGGCAACTGGATCTTGGACTTTGGCCTCCAAATCTGAGAAAACGAAGGTCTCTTGTTTTGGTCATCTAGGGTGTGGTATTAACCTGAGCAGACTAACATGGTGCTGTTCCATCCACTGTACAGATGTGGAAACTGAAGACTGGAGACAGGAAGTAAACTCTCCAAGGTCACATAAGTCATAATTGGCTGACCCAGTATTAGATCTCAGGGTAGTGTGACTATGAACATGGCCTGTCCTAACCAAGATGTCCTGTCACTCCCTGGGCCTGGGAGGAATGGGGAGATGGTGGCTTCTGTGTGGGTGGACCTTGCAAATAAGGATGAATTATTGAAGAAGGCTTGGGAAGAGGTAGAAGGGAGTTTGGAGAACTCTCACTCTGCCTCCTGACTGTTAAAAATAGGGGACTTGAGGGAGGGGCAGCCTCTACATGCAAGTGAAGCCATTTCTCCCAGTTAAGATGGGAGGAGCTTGGAGTTCCCATTGTGGCTCAGCAGGTTAAGAACCCAACATAGTGTCCATGAGGATGCAGGCTAGATCCCTGGCCTCTCTCACTGGGTTAAGGATCTGGAGTTACTGTGAGCTGCAGCGTAGGTCGAAGATGTGGCTCAGATCCGACGTTGCCTTGGCTGTGCTGTAGGCCTGAAGCTGCAGCTCTGATTCGACCCCTGGCCCGGGAGCTTTCACATGCTGCAGGTTTAGCTATGAAAGAAAAAAAAGAGAGAGAGAGAGATGGGAGGAGTGTTTGGAAGGAAAGGAAGGGCTATGGATATCCAGGTGATTTTTCTTCCTGAGCTCTTAGAATTATCATAGTCTTTGAACAGAAAAAAATATTTTGCAATTATCATAGACTTTGACTGAACAGAAAAAAATATTTTGCAATTAAGAACATTCCCAGGGATAAGAATCTGGTTCTAAACAAGTACGCTATTAGCTGTCAACGTGTGAGGCCAAGAACAGCTCCACAAAAGGAAGTTAGCACGTATGGCTGCGTGGAGACCTGCATGCATTGACAGCAAGGAGCCCCCGAAGGCCACAGGAATTTGAGCCGACAGAGGGGAGTGTGGGAAAAACCCTTTTAGCGAACTTTTAAAAATGCTTCAAGAGCCAATACTGAGGAAATTCCAGCTGTTGGTGACTAGACATAATATCTGAGCAATTACTGACTTCTACTTTTCATCACAATGTTTTAGTGCCTGGTTAGACACAGCTAAGATGTCGCAAATGTAAATAATTGAGTACATGTTGTCATTTCTTGCCGAGTTGCCTTAAGCTCAGTGTTAGCAAAATTCATCTTCTTTAAGTAGAGTTTTCAATACTTATTTGCTTTTGTGTTACCGAGATGGGTTATTTTGCTTGTAAGATGCTTCAATTAAAAAAAAAAAAAAGCTTGTTTCATGAGAAAAAAAACTATGTGTTATGTATTGTTCCATCTCCATATATCTAGGGATCTCTTAGACAGATAGAAATGTGATCTCTTGGCGTCAGGCTCCTGTAATAAAAACTACACCAGTTCATCCGTCAGTGATAAAGGTAGTTAGGAAGAAATGACATTCCTTTGACTAAAGGACTTCAGATGTTGTTTTATTTAAATATCTAACTTCCTGGAAAACTTGATGTGGGTGGTGTGTGTTTGTACGTATGTTGCTGTTTTGCTGTTGTTAGTAAACAGGAAGTCTTTGAAATGATACAGTACAAGGATTTCAGTCCAGGTTTCCTTGAAGTTTATTTCTGAGTGGGTTTTATTTTATGAATTCTCTCTCCCTCTTCATTACAGAGTCCTAAATTAATTACCCCACTCTTTTTTTCTTATGAAGATATTCTGAAGTGGTACCCCACAGACATAATCTTATGGCAATGGAATTTCAGGATTTTTTGGTTGACTGCTTGCAAAGGGCTTTTATGTGGACCAGAATGAAGGACATGAGCTTTTATAACACAGAGTATAGCTTTTCTTTTCTTTCTATTTTTTTTAAAGAAATTGCTTGTGGGAAAATAGTTCAGAGTGTCTTATTAATGATTTTCCTCTTGGATTTTTGTTTACTTCCCACCCCATCCTTCAGATCTTTGTAACTAAAAATGAGCTTCAGTTCCTCATCTTGGTTGCAGTGGTTTAGATGTTTGTTGGTATGTGGCTTTGTTTAGTAAAGTTTGTGTGATTCCTCTTCTTTTTTTCTCCCCCAGTGATCTCAGTTTGCTAAACATTGCGTAATTTTAAAAAAATGTAGCACAGTATTATTTGGCCTCCCTAAAGTTTGCAGTCATTACTGTTTTTTACTTCAGTCACTCAGATTATTTTCTGAAATCACTCCAACCCCCAAAGTTGTTTGTTCTTGGCTTTGACCCTGGGTGGAGGTGTTCTGTGATTTTCATGAACTTTGATGTTGTCTGTCTTATGCAGGCTAAGACCGGAGAGTTTTCAGCAGTTTCTCTACAACCAGGGAAGACTGTGTATTCAATGAAGCCCTTGCAATGGGCTGCTTAGTCCTTGATTGTCTTCAGTGTACACAGCTCTGCAAATGGCTCTTGGCCAAGAACTGTGGTTGTCCATGATAGTGAGTGGTTAGAAAGCATAGGAGTGTAGGTGACTGGCTCTTGAAAAGATCTTAAATGAGTTCATCTAGTACAAAGAAATCAAATATGTGGCACTAATACCACCATCCTTCCCTCCCACGCCCATAGCAGACATCAATAATGGATCACAGCCCTCTTTCTGTTGCGTCATCTATGGTCACTTAGTCTTTCAACATGGTATCCAAGGCTTCTGCATTGCTAAAATGCCAACGGAGCTGGGCATTCCATGCCAATGAGATGGAATATATATCAGTAGATTATATCTTTACAAAGACTTGGAGACACAGGAAAGTCCAAAGCAAGGCAGAAGAGCGTTGGAGTTAAGCACAAAGGCTCAAGAGTGAAATGATGTGAGCCACACCACTTGCTGGCTCTGTGATTTGAGGCAAAGTTCTTCATCCTTGTGAGCTTATCTCCTTGTGGATAAAGTGTGATGATAATAGAAGCAACATCACTGAACTGTTGGGAAGGTTAAACTGAAATAATGTTACGTGAAGCAATAGGCACTGTGTTGGCAACAGTGCTCAGTACGTGTGCGCTGTCATCATCATCACCATCACTATTAGCGACAGTGACTCGTTTGTGATTACAAAGCTAGGTAGGACTAGTCAGGATTTCTCAAATTCAGCATTCCTGATATTTAAATGGCCAGATACCTTTTTGCTACAGTGGCTGTCCTGTACATTTCATTGCAAGATCATGATCAGCAACATCCCTGACCTCTGCCCACTAGATGCCAGTAACTCTGCCCCTCCCCCCATTGTGACAAATGTTGGAGGATGTTGCCAGATGTCGCTTGGGGGCAAAATTGTCCCAGTTAAGAAACTCTAGGAGTTCCCACTGTGGCGCGGTGGGATCAGCGATTTCTTGGGAGGGCTGGGATGCAGCTTCCATGCCCGGCACAGTGGGTTAGGCATCTGGCATTGCTTAACTACGGCTTAGATCTGACCCCTGACCCAGGAACTCCATAAGCCTCAGGGAGGCCAAAAAAAAAAAGAAAAGAAAGAGGAACAACTGGACTAGACCCAAGTTCACCTATAGATTTTGTGTGTATGTGTTTAACTTTTGTCCAGCTTTACTGAGAGATAACTGGCATATAACATTGTATAAGTGTACAGTATATACAGTGTAATGACTATATGTATTGAAAATGATTACCACATTAAAGTTAGTTAGGAGTACTCGTCGTGGCTCAGCAGTTAACAAACCGGACTAGTATCCATGAGGATGTGGGTTCAATCCTTGGCCTTACTCAGTGGCTTAAGGATCAGGCGTTGCCGTGAGCTGTGGTGTAGGTTGCAGACGCAGCTCGGATCCCGCGTTGCTGTGACTGTGGCGAAGGCCGGCAGCTACAGCTCCTGTTAGACCCCGAGCCTGGGAACCTCCATATGCCGCGGGCAGGGCCCTAAAAAGATAATAAATAAATAAATAAATAAATAAATAAATAAATAAATAAATAAAAAGTTAACATATTCATGGCTTCACATAGTTACAATTTGTGTGTATATGTGATGACAATTTTTAAATCCTCTCTTAGCTACTTTAAAATATACAGTTACAGAATTGTTAACTATAGACACTATGCTGCACGTTACCTTCCTAGAACTTACTCATTTTATAACTGGAAGTTTGTACCCTTTGGCCACTTTCACCTATTTCTCCCATCTCTTGAAACTACCAATCTGTTCTCTGTTTCTATAAGGCTGGTTTTTTTAGATCCCATGTATAAATGAGATGATACAGTATGTGTCTTTCTTTGTTTGACTGAGCTCATTTAGCATAATGCCCTCAAGATTCAGCCATGTTGTCACTAATGGCAGAATTTCTTTCACTTTTTAGGGTTGAATAAGATTGCATTGTGTGTGTGCGTGTGTGTGTGTGTACTATGTTTTCTCTATTCATTCATTTGTTGATGGACACTTAGGTTGTTTCTATGTCTTGGTTACTGTAAAAAATGCTGCAGTGAATATATGGTTGTCGATATTTCTCAGAGATAGTGATTTTATTTCCTTTGGATGTATACCCAGAGTGGAATTGCTGGATTATATAGTAGTTCTACTTTTAATTTTTTGAGGAGCCTCCATACTGTTTTCCATAGGGGGCTATAGATTTTTTTTTTTTATGTTAATATATTTGTACCTGAACCCATTGTCAGGGATGCTAATTTTGTTGGTTTTGTCACTAAGCTTAAGGAATTTTTTCTTTATTTCTTGTCTTTTTTTTTTTTTTAAACCAGTGGCTTTACTATCTCTACCTTCTTATCAGGCTACACCTTCTTCTACTTACCAACCTGGGCAGTTTTGAATAACAGATTAATAGCGCCAAGTTTTAATTCTGTTTTTGTAATAGAATTTAAAATAATGTCAAGGAGGAGTTCCCACTGTGGCTCAGCGGGTTAAAAGCCCAACTAGGATCCATGAGGATGGGGGCTTGATCCCTGACCTCGCTCAGGAGGTTAAGGATCCGGTGTTGCTGCAAGCTACGGGGTAGGTCACTGATGCGGCTCACCAGATCTGCTGGTGTTGCTGTGGCTGTGGCTGTGGTGGGCAGCTGTAGCTCCAGTTCAGCCCCTAGCCTGAGAACTTCCATATGCAGTGGGTACAGCCCTAAAAATAAATGTCAAGGAAAATGTTCACAATATAATTATCAGTGACAACAGCTATATTTTAAATTGTATAATAATAATATTATGGGTATAATTAATTCGAGTACTTATTATGCGTTAGATGCCAGGCCATGAGCTTAATGTTCCTTATGTCATTGAATTATAACAATGCACAGGCAAGTATTGTTATTCCCATTTTACAGCTGCTGGAACAGAGGCAGAAACTAATTTGCCTAAAATTCCAAAGATAGTAAGTGGCAGATAGGTTACGCAAGTTAGACTTTTTGTCTCCATACAAACACAAAAACAAGAAAACACACACGTGCTAGAGAAAGAGCTGGAAGGATATATGCCCAGATGTTTACCTTGATTATTTATAAATGATGGGGATTATGAGTGTTTGTTACTTAATACTTAGTGTTTGCCAAATTTTCTGCTTTGAGCATTCATTATTTTTTAAAGTATTAATTAACAAAGTTATAATTAGGCAGTCCTGCAACTTTTATAAAACAAATGATTAATTATGTTTATAACAGTTTACTTCCTATTTATTTGATCTTGCTTATGATTGATTGAAAAGCAACAGGAATTGTATTTGAATTTTTCATGTTAGATACTAGAATGGAAATATACAACCCTTAATGTAACACAAAGGTATTTATAAGGGTGGGGGGTTGTATACATTTGTAAGCTGCTTTTCTCATATCAGGTTGTTCTGTAAGTCACCATACGGAATTTCGAAATAAACATATTACATGTTATACATCCAAAAGAATGCTGTCCTTCAAGATTTCCAGCCTTAGGAAATTATATGCTTCAAAGATGCTACCAGTGAGACATCTTCTCTTGAATTTCACTTTTTTTTAAATGATTTTTGTTTTTTCCACTATAGCTGGTTTACAGTGTTCTGTCAATTTTCTACTGTACAGCAAAGTAACCCAGTCACACATACATATATACATTCTTTTTCTCACATTATCCTCCATCATGCTCCATCACAAGTGACTTGAATTTCACTTTTGATTATTGCCTTTAAAGCTTCTTTCTGACCCAGACAAGAAAACCAGGCTTCATTATTTCAGAAAAACACCAGGAATTACCTGCTTGATTGCCCCCCCCCCACCAGCCCCAAAGCATGCTCTGAATTTCTGTTTGGTTATTTCCAAAAATCAGACAGAGCCACATGGACGAAACTTACCATGAGATGATTTTTTTGTTGTTTTTGTTTTTGTTTTTTGTCTTTTTGCCTTTTATCTAGAGCCACACCCATGGCATATGGAGGTTCCCAGGCTAGGGGTCTAAAAGGAGCTGTAGCCGCCGGCCTTCGCCACAGCCACAGCAACGCGGGATCCGAGCCGCGTCTGTGACCTACACCACAGCTCACGGCAACGCTGAATCCTTAACCTGCTGAGCAAGGCCAGGGATCGAACCTGCAACCTCATGGTTCCTAGTCGGATTCGTTAACCACTGAGCCACGACGGGGACTCCCAAGAGGTGATGTTTTAACCATCAGTGTCTTAATTTTCTCATGGAAATTCCAAAAAGGGAAATCCAAATAGGGTTCAATGAATGGGATCATTGTGGGAATCACTGCTGAGATCCTCAAGGTGACTATTTTCAAATGTGCTACACTCATTTGAAGCATAAATTCAGGTGTGTGTGCGTGTGTGTGTTCATTTGCACTATTTGAAAGTTCTGCATCATAGCTCTCAATTCTGTATATATTTGCTTGGCTTCATCTCCTACGACATGTGTTTCTAATTTTAAATAGCTTTGAAAGATTCCCATGTTTCTGCTCTTAAAATTAAGAGGTTTTGATGATTTTGGGGTCCAGAATCACATGTAAATATGTATGTTGAGCTAGGAGACGGAAAGGTCACCAGAGGCCCAAGGTCTGTCTTTATAAGATGTGATGTGTGGGACTGGGTGCTCGTGGATGGAGACCCCAAGGGTGGTTCCACCCCAGGGACTGTCTCCCAGCTCTCTTCTTGGCATCAACCAGCTCCTGCTCAGCACATTCTCTTCTTCGGAGTTCCTAGAAAGGGAATTTCTTTTCTATCTGAATCTCTCGTTTCTGAGTTTGGTGTCATTATCATTTTTTAGTGGAGGAAGGAAAGGCCAAAAGAGATGGGGTCTCCTGATGGCAGAGTGATTGTGGCACTTGATATTAACTCATTTGGTCACCCATTCAATCAAATATTTAGGTGCCTGCTCTGTGCCGCTGAAGAATGCTCAGTGCTCAAAACAGACCTGTTTCTTCACGGAGAAGGAGACAAACAAGAAGTGAGCAAATAAGTCAGAACTGTACCTTCTAATTTTGGAGAGAGAGGAGGCGGAGGGCTGTATCTGGAAGGGGTTTGAAAAGGTTTCTCCAAGGAGGTGATGTTTCAGCTGAGACCTGAAGCCTAGAAAGATAGCCATGCAAAGAGCTTGAGGAAGAAGATCGAGCCCGGTAGATGGGCCAGCCGGTTGCAGCCTCTGCTGCCCCTAGGTCGGCATAAAAGGCGTGGAATCACTCTATCATCAATACACAAAACAGACATAAAGAAATATCATCCTGGAGTTCCCGTTGTGGCTCAGTGGTTAATGAATCCGACTAGGAACCTTGAGGTTGCAGGTTCGATCCCTGGCCTTGCTCAGTGGGTTAAGGATCCGGCGTTGCCGTGAGCTGTGGTGTAGGTCGCAGACGCGGCTCGGATCCCGCGTTGCTGTGGCTGTGGCGAAGGCCGGCGGCTACAGCTCCTGTTAGACCCCTAGCCTGGGAACCTCCATATGCCACGAGTGCGGCCCTAGATAAGGCAAAAAAAGAGAGAGAGAGAGAGAGAGAGATCATCCCAAATAAAGCCATCCTGCCATTGATGATTTTTAGAGAGAGTTTGTAAGGATGCTAGATGAGGATGGAGATCTAAACTGTATTTTCTTTCCTTATAAACCAGAAAAGCCACTTAAAATCATTAATTCTAAAATTTAAAGTGTGTGAAATTTAGTTATAATAATAATAGATGACATTTATATAACATTTTCCATGTGCCTGAAACTCTGTGTTTTACGTATATTAACACATGTAAGAATCCTCTCAACAATCTTACCAAGTAGTTTCTGTTATGATTCTATTTTACACGTGGTGAAACTGAGGCATAGAGAGGTTAACTACCTGGCAGCAGTAAGTCGTAGAGCCAGGATGTGAATCCAGCTGATTTGGCTCTAGAGTCCAGACTCTGGCCACTGCCAAACCTATGTGCCCACCATGCACGTAGATTTTTATCAGAAAAGCTAATTTTGACATGGACACTTAACCAAAGAGCTGTTGTAATTAAAAAAAAAAAATTGTGCTCAGCATGAGATCAAACTGTGAGAAAAGTAGGGTCTTCCGCTTTAAGATTCTCTTTGCCCTTGAAAAATCTGGCTGTATTGGATCCCGAGCAGAGCATTTTTGAGAGTGTGTGTGTTTGTTCCGCTCACATTATTTCTTTTCCCCAGAAGGAGACCAAACTGTTTATAGGGAAGCCAGAAACAAACAAACAACTGGGTAATACACTTCCAAACATTCAGAAACGTGACCTTTGAGCCAGCCCAGAGATCCACCAGGCAAACAGCAGGCCAACCATGCTGGGTCCTTTTGGAGCACAGATGCTTCGCTTCCTTGGGGATGACAATATAAATTATACAGACCATTATCATCTCTTCTCCAGAATTCTCACTTGTGAATACTGACCTAGAAAAATGCACCATTTGTTCCCCTGGAGCCTAAGATTCATGCTGCCCAGGCACCTGCTGGAACCATTAAAGAAGATTTGATTGGCCTCTTCTACCTTCTGTTGTTCTCTCTCCTAAGACGAGCATCCAGAAGAGGCTCTTTCCTGTTGCCTGGAGGAAAGGCTGGTGTTGTTGTGCCAACTGGAGTCTTGCAGATATGCCAGAATCATAATCTTCCCCCCTCCATTGCCCTCTGGGTCCTGCCCTCTTTTCAGTGGAATGCCACAGCTCGTTTGGAACGAAGAGCTGTGTTCTTTCTTTCTCATTCTCTCCCTCTCTCTCCTAAAAACAAAAACTTTGGTGTTATTTGGTGTTCTGACTCTTGCTAGGACCCATGTCCCTTTAGCTAAGCTGGGGCCTCAGGCTTATAGAATGGCCTGATTTTCCTCTGTTGGCAAATCAACCTTTCAATTCCTTTGTGGGAGGTTCTTAACCACCATCTTACCATTGTTATTCATTTATTTCTCTATTCTTACTTATTGCCTCAGAAGCTACAGAAGTCTTGTTTATAGTTTAAATGACAATTAGCAGTATCTATCCTGTTTTGTTGACTTGGTCAGTTTGCATTGTTAGCCACTGCTTTTAGTTTCTTTGAAAAAAATGTTCAGTTGAAAAATGGCATGTAATTCATGGAGAAATTCAATAGAATGTAAACTCCATGAGGGCAAAGATTTTTTTTTCTTTTTTGGGCTGCCCCCACGGCTTATGGAGGTTCCCAGGCTAGGGGTCGAATTGGAGCTACAGCTGCCGGCCTACACCACAGCCACAGCAACATCAGATCTGAGCCACATCTGCAACCTACACCACAGCTCATGGCAACACCGGATCTTTAACCCACTGAGTGAGGCCAGAGATTGAACCCGCAACCTCATGGTTCCTAGTCCGATTTGTTTCCGCTGTACCACAACGGGAGCTCCTGAGGGCAAAGATTTTTATCTTCTGTTCACTACTCTCCCCTAATGTCTAAAGTAGTGGCTGGTACACAGCATAGCAAGCAATGAATGTCTGTTGCATCAGTAACTGAATGAAATTGACACACGCATGTATGTGGGAGGGTCCTGGCTGGTGCCCACTTCTGCTTCTCATAAAAGGTTCCTCCAAAAACAGAATAAATCCTTAGAATCACCTAAGATGTTAAACTAGCAGAACACCATGGTTATTAAAAAGTCTTGGAAACACTTATTTCTTTTCAAACTCTTCTCTGAATCTAGTCATCACTCAGACACTTCTATTATTGATCATTAAAACAGCAACAGCTGGGCTGTGTAAGCTTCTCAGGCGTCCCAGAGAATGGATGAGTTAGTCTTGAGACGGCAGAGTTAGTGACAGGCACATAATAAATGTCTGGTTCCTTCCAAGCTTCCTGCACCTGAGATGCAGATGCCCTTGGCCTTCCCAGAAGAAGGGGAATTTTAATTAGAACATCCAGATGAAGTTTCTGCCTAATTTAAATCCCATGCATCATCTTAAGAGAGGCAGAATCCTAAAGGCCTGATTCTATTCGTTGCCACTTCCTTTATGGCGTTTTGCTTTGAGACTGAGAGCTAGGAGGCTGACATTGCATCGGTCATCATTTATGGGGTCGTGGATTCTAATCAAGTCCACTTAGTCCATGATAGAATGAGTTCTATTGCCAAGAGTCTTGTCAGAGCTAGAAAGAGGTCGGTGGGGACCGAGCACGGCTGTGGAGCCCACCTGGAGCTCTCTTCAAACTACAAAAAGCCTCATCCTAAACCCCTCAGTTCTGAAAAGAAAATGACTTGGTCACTCAGATACAGATGGAAATAAGACTGATTGCTGCTCTTCCTTGTGGGGGAAGTTCTCAGATAAATACCAGGGCCAAGGAGAGGAATGTGGGTGGCCTAGAGCGAGTCCTGCCTGTCTGCCCTGAGGGTACCTGGAGTAGCGATTGCCCTGAGGGCGATTTTGACGCCTAGGGGACATTTGGCCACGTCTGGAGACATTTCTGGTTGTCTTGACTGGGGAGTGGATGGGTGCCACGGGCATCTAGTAGGCGGAGGCCAGGGGTGCCACCAAATGTTCTACAGTGCGCAGGACTGCCCCACCCACCCAGCAAAGAATTATCTGATCCCAAAAGTCAGCCGTGCCCAGTCTGAGAAGTCCTGATCTGAAAGAACCCAGCTCAGTTTCATGAGCAGCTTCCTGCCTGGGAAGGGGATTCTTTCGCAGCTGTTTTCAGTTCTGACTTAGAAAAATCATCCCCATCTTATTCGTGCATCAAAAATTCATAAATTGGGAGTTTCTGCTGTGGCATGGTGGGTTAAGGACATGACTGCAGTGGCTCGGGTTGCTGAGGAGGCGCAGGTTCAATCCCGGGCCCTGTCAAGTGAGTTAAAGGCCTGGTGTTGCTGCAGCTGTGGCATCAATCATAGCTGTGGCTGGGATTCAAATCCTTGGTCCAGGAACTTCCATAGGCTGCAGGTGTGGCCCCCAAAATTATTGAGCTGAAGGCAGACGGGGTTTCAGAAGTGGGTGGGGCAAGCAGCCTAAGTGAAATAATTTGAAAGGCGCTGAGAAAATCCAGATTTCAAATGCTCCTCCGCAGGAGCACTCCAAGGCCTAGAATTCCTTCAGCGGGACCTAGAGAGGCCCTAAAGAGGGAATCAGATTTCCTGGGTCTTGAAGCAAGCTTTGCTATTACTAAATGTACCAAGCTCTGTCCAGCATCTGCTCTGCTCCCAGCCTGGTTCGAAGCACTGCACACGTGTTCTCTTGTCCCGTCCTCAGAGACCCTGTAAGACAGACAAGTGCCATTACTACTGTGGTTTCACTAAGGAGCAAACAGGGGTTGCTCGGGAACTTGCCCAAAGTGACATGCTTGCAGCGTGGCGCTGGGATTTTCTACCCAGTGGTGTCTGATGCCCAAGACTTTGCCAGGAACCTGGACCTTACCGGCTCCCAGCTCTGAGGCATCTCGACTGATCTTTCTGTGGCCCTTTTCACCTGTGGAAAATGAGGAAGTTAAACTCCATGACTTCTAGAAACATTGTATAAGGCTATATGTCCTTCTTTGTTCCTTTATTTTATGTCTTGCACTCTTTCAAGGTTCCTTTTTAAAATGGAAACAGTCTTGGGATAGGGTAACAATTGGAAATCCCCATGGAAGGATCCCAAACTTCACTGAGTATCATAACCAGGTGGTGAGCTTCTAAAAATGCCTGTTCTCACAGACACTCTGCTTTAGCAGATGCGAAGTGGGATCCTGAATTCTTCTATTAATTCCCCCATCCATTCAGGTGATTCTGATGCACGAGGTCTGAAGACCATAGTGAAGAATAGTTTAATCTGTTGGTTTCTTGGAGGAAAGGATGCTGGCCACAGTGGAAGTTCGGAGTGTTTGGTAGGTGAATTGTGGCTGCCAGATCTCTTAGGCTGGCAGGGATGGCTGTGACTCCTGCAGGGCAGGAGTTCCCAAACATTGCTTCATATCAGAACCAACTGGGAGGCTTCTAAAATTTCCCCTGCCCTTGGGAGTTTCCACTGTGGCTCAGCGGGTTAGGAACATGACTAGTATCCATGAGGATGTGGGTTCCATCCCTGGCTTCGCTCAGTGGGTTAAGGGTCCAGCAATGCTGCAAGCTGTGGCGTAGTCCAAAGATGCAGTTCAGATCCCACGTTGCTATGGCTGTGGTGTAGGCTGGCAGCTGAAGCTGATTCTACTCCTAGCCTGGGAAACGCCATATGCTGCAGGTGCAGCCCTAAAAATAAAAACAAAAAACAAGCAAACAGACAAAAAAGTCCTCTGACCAGACCATACTCCAGATAAATTAAATCTCAAGTCTGGGACTGGAAAGTGGCCTCATTTTTTTTTTTTCTTTTTTGGGCTGCACCTGTGGCATATGGAGGTTCCCAAGCTAGCGGTCAAATCAGAGCTACAGCTGGCTGGCCACAGCCACAGCCACAGCAATGTAGGATCTGAGCCGCATCTGCAACCTGCACCACAGCTCATAGCAATGCCAGATCCTTCACGCACTGAGCGAGGCCAGGGACTGAACCCATATCCTCATGGACCTAGTCAGGTTCATTAACCCCTGAGCCACAAAGGGAACTCACTTAAAAAAAAAAAAAAGATTTCCAGTTGATTTCTATGCACAGCAGTTTGGGAACCCCTGTTTTGGGTGTTCCAGACTCCACACCTTTGCTGCTGCTTAATTTTTACCTGTAAGTCCATTCCATTCTCCCAGTCCCACATGTACAAATTTTGCCTCTCCAGAAAGACGCATTGGCAATGAATTCTTTTCTCTCTTGTCGTTCCACATGCACCCTGCTCACTCTGCTTTTTGTCCTGCTTTAAGGTACGTCTCTTAGCACCTTGTTTGTATTTTCTACGTGTCTTCCATGAACTAGAGGACATTGTTCCTGGGGGAAGGGGCACTGCTGTGTGTAATGGGTGCAGGAAGAACAGGGCGAGTAGATGCAGAAGAGACAAGACAGAGACCAAGGAGTCTCTGAGGCATGGCTTTCTTCATAACAGCAGGGGGAGAGCAGTAATGGTTCTAGAAGTTCGCCCTGGCACTAGACTCCTTGAACAAAATATCCTAGTAAAACTTTAGAGCTCACTTTTCTGGGGGAGGAACTAAGAATCCTTCTAAATAATAGCCACTTCTAAATACTGGTGTTTCGATGGTTTGATATTCTGAATATATGAGTTTTGCTGACACATGGAGGAACAATTCAGAATGCAAAGCAGCTTTCCTCGCCAGGAAGTTGGGAGTGACTAGTTAATGCTTGGGAACCAATTTAAGAATAAGTAAAAGTACTCTTCAAGTTTCCCTTTTTTTTCCGTTGGTTGTTTTCACTTTGCTCACTTAAGGAACAAATCTTATCATCATGAACTGACACAGTGGCTCAGTTTTCCCAAAGATGAGAGTCCCATATGAGCTGCCTATGGCCTTGATGTTCCCTGAAGCTATGCTTTGACTGGTCTACCTGGAATTTTAAAACCGAGGACTTTTTGGAGAAAGATCTGGAGTATTTTTGCCTCTCTTGAAAATTCAGAAGCTTTTTCTGGAGTTCCCGTCGTGGCACAGTGGAAAGGAATCTGACTAGGAACCATGAGGTTGTGGGTTTGATCCCTGGCCTCGCTCAGTGGGTTAAGGATCCGGCGTTGCCATGAGCTGTTGTGTAGGTTGTGTAGGAGCTGTTGTGTAGATCTGGAGTTACTGTGGCTGTGGCGTAGGCCGGCGGCTACAGCTCCAATTAGACCCCTAGCCTGGGAACCTCCATATGCCATGGGTGCAGCCCTAAAAAAAAAAAAAAAGGAAGAAGAAAAGAAAGAAGCTTTTTCTTCCCTAAGCTTGCTTTCTTGGGGACAGCAATCAGCGTCTGGCTCTTTCAGTTGAGACCTGTGCTCAGAGTGCCACGGTCCCCACTCCTCCTTAATTACACAGAACCCACTTCAATAATTTAACTGGTTGAGTTCTGTAGGTCATAGTATCAGCATCACCTGTTAAAACTTGAAACACCAATTGCTGGGCCCCACTAATCTTCTGTAAGGAAGAGTTGTCACTTCCCCATTTATTTATGTATGTAAGTTTATATATACGTGTGTGTGTGTGTGTGTGTGTAGGTACACATACATATGTGTGTATATGTATGTGTGTCAGTATGGACTCATGTATATTTCTTTCTTTGGGTTATAATCCAATACTTGTATTTCCTTTCTTGCTCAATATATCTCGACTTTGGGCACTGGGAAGCTCTTTCAGTTTGACTCTTATGCCTTTGTGGTGTCTTCTTTTTTAGTGTTTCTTTTAGGAATTTCTGGCACCACAAGATGTTCCAGGAACATCTTGTGTTTTCCTTACCCCACCCCTGGAGTTAACTAGTTCTCCAAAGATTTCTGATTTGTTTTTTTGCAGAAAGGTATTTAGAAACCAATATCTGGGTGCCAGGTGTCCTCAGGGTTATTGGAGTATCACTGCTTCTAGCCATTCTCAAAGGACAGAACTAGGAAATATATTTCCAGATACTAACTCAAGTATACACATATATAGATTTATTTCTGTATCTGTCTCTAAATATATAGTTGTCTATGTGGATACCTTCAACTCTAATCCATTATCATAGGATTCCTATGAATCTTAGAGATATCAGATTTTTAATCTTAATATGGCTTTTTTATTTTAACCATAGCTCATGAATATCCTGTGGGAGGGGGAAGGAAGCTTCACTTGATAGCTATGTTATAGATATTACTAAAAACAAAACAAAAACAAATCCCAACTTAGCATAACAGACATGTCAGCACACGCCCGTGCTTAGTATCCTGCAGTCCTTTCTAAAATCATGTATAATTTGGAACTCATCGCCTCACTGTTCCTGACGGTGGGTAGACCTGCCTCATTTCCCTTCTCCTACAAACACAGTTTGTCTCCAACCCTACAGAACAATGCCTATTGTAACCCTGAGCTGGCACTTGTGGATTCCAAATATAAGCCAAGACACTTCTCAGAGATATAATCAGACCTTTGCTTTACATGTGAAATCGTATTTTGAATTCAGGTACACAATTACTCACTCAGAGACTTAATTACACTGCCTTAGGATAGTATAAAACAATAGTTTTAATTATTTTGGGGTAGGTTACAAAAGCAACCTGTTGTCTTGTTAGGAAGATGAAGTGACTACAGTCTCCGAGAACTTCACAGATGCAAATTAACCACTTTCTGGGAGGTTTACCTGTGGGTCCTTCATGTTTATTCAAGAAGCAACCATACTTGGATGGGGTCCCCCTTCCTCTCATTATACTTAATGGAAATCTAGTGGTGTCTGGATGTGTCTTAAAAAAATTGTGTAGAGAACTGGAAAGGGAATCCAACCAGGATGGCTCATGAGCCACTGGAGGTGTGGCTCCACAGTGGTTTGGAAAACATTCTGGGTTTTGAACAGCAACACCTATAATTACGGAGGCGTCATCCTTTCCATAAAAAAGAAAACAAAACAAAGAAAGCAAAGCCCTTCTACTAACAAGGTGTAGTCATAGCATGTGTTCAGCCTTCCCAAAACCTGTCTGGCATTTGTTTCTGGCCTGCTAGGGAATATCTCCCATCTTTTCTCTGAGCACTCGTAAAACAATACAAAGGTAAACAATTGGAGGGCAATTAGCAGTCTCTTTGGGGTAACAGAAGAGAGAAGTCACCCTGCTATTAATGTCAAAGGAATTAATCATGGTTTACGTAGGTGATTTAATGGCTTAACTTTGCAAGTGGTTGAAACACAAGAACCCCGCAAAGTTTACAAAAGACGACAGTTTGGAGAACAAGGTTTGGTGGAGAGCTTATAGGACTCTCTGTCAAGTAGTCTAAGCCAGTGAAGGTTATGGAGATGGTGTCTGTTGTCTAAGAGGCCATGTGCACTGCAGGTCTGTGTTTCTCAAATTCGTGTGAGACTCACCTGGGTGGTTTTTTTCAAATGCGGATGTTGACTCAGTAGGTCTAGAGAGTGGGCCGAGAGCCTGCTTTTTAAGACACCGTGGGGTGGTGCCCATGCTGCAGGTCAGCACATCTCAGTTGGCGTCACAAGGCTCTGGGTTGTACCTGTGGCAGGTAGGAGAGGGCTGCTCATACCCACTGTCAGTTTCTCCACATTATCAACATGTTGCCCTCTGAATGTTCAGGGGACCGGAAGAGCTTTCTGGAATGAAGGTACTTGGCTAAATACTTGATCGTGCAATGCAGTTTATGGCGCTCACAGTCCACTGGGACTCATAAGGCCAAGAGCTATCGAGTATAGTTATCAGCAACCTCTTTCACAAAGGCCAATTTGGAAAAACAAAAATATGTGCAGACCGTGTTTTTGTTTATAGAGCTGTGCCCTTAAAAGAAAACAGGTAATGCCCCTCTCTGTGATCCAAACCTCAGAAAATGCACTCCTGTCTCTAGTTTTAATGCTGAGCCTCTGAACAAGTCTTGGCATCCCTTTTAAAGCTGGGATCTTTCATCACTCCCTCACTAGCTTTTCATGCCACTCGGTTATCATGTGGTTTGTCTCCAAGGGCCTGATAATGTTGTATAAAGTTTCCTTCAGTATCCGAGAAGGTTGGTTCCAAGACCTCACATGGATGCCAGAACCCACGGATGTTTGTCCCTTACAGTACAGCCTCCGAATCCGCTGGTTCTCTGCCCTCTGGTTTTCTACCCACGGATGCAACCCACTGAGTCCCCGAAACAGTGGGTTGAATCTGAGGATGCCGAACGAATGGAGACCAAGTTCCAACGGTCCTTTCTTCCTTCCTTCCTTTTCTTTTCTTTATTATCTTTTTAGTACCGCACCCATGACATATGGAGGTTCCCAGGCTAGGGGTCCAATCAGAGCTGTAGCCGCCGCAACGCGGGATCCAAGCCGAGTCTGTGACTTACACCACAGCTCGCCACAAGCTGGATCCTTAACCCACTGAGAGAGGCCAGGGATCGAACTCACGTCCTCATAGATGCCAGCCGGGTTCGCTAACTGCTGAGCCACGATGGGAACTCCTCGACTGTACTTTAAAAAAGGAGAGCCTCCTAGAGTTTCCATCGTGGCTCAGTGGAAATGATATCTGACTAGGAACCATGAGGTTGCGGGTTCGATCCCTGGCCTCGCTCAGTGAGTTAAGGATCCGGCATTGCCATGAGCTATGGTGGAGGTTGCAGACGCAGCTCGAATCTGGCATTGCTGTGATTGTGGCTGTGGCATGGGCCGCGGCTGCAGCTCCAACTAGACCCCTAGCCTGGGAACCTCCACATGCCTCGGGTGTGGCCCTAAAATGATAAAAGACCAGAAAAAAAAAAAAAGGGAGAGCCTCTGTTGATTTCTGACGTGGACTTATGACCACATCACAACACAGAGTATCCATTTCTTTTGCCATGTACTGTGACACTCTGATTTTCGCTAGTTCTCTCTCTCTTCTAGGAGGGAAACTTAGGAGGAAAGCTTTCATCTAGAGAAGTGTGACCATTCTTACTCTCCTTCTCTCCTGCCAACCCTCCCATAGCTGTTTACCACACCTGGACATCTGCCACACCTGGGGGGAGGGGGAAGGGTGAGTAGGGTGTGGAACTTGATCTTGACCCTCCGTGGCCTCAGTTTCTCTCCTGTCTGTAAAGGGATATGTGAGTTGGCTGTTGCCGAGAAACCAGGCAGGGCTTATGATTTCCAAGGTTGGGTTTATGATTTCCAAGGCTGGGTGTCACCTTGCTTTGGTGACACTGAGGAGGGTGTGAGATGGAAAGACACAAAGGTGCTGACTCAGGACACCTGGATTCTAAGCTGCCTCTAGCCACTAACCAATTATTTGGCCTTGGAAGGTGATTTCACCTCCCTGGGCCTCAGCTTCCTAATCTGTAATTGGATATACATACTTCTATGCCTGCTTCTCAGAGTGTAGGAGTCTTGCCACTGGGCTGGCATTAGGTAACATTGAATTTTACATATCGAGAACTACACTCCCCCTGCAGTCACTTTGAATCCTTTTTTTTTTTAAACTCATAAAGAAAACAGTTCTCTGTTGACACTCACGTCATTAACACTTCTCAGCCCTTGCCTCTCTTCCCTTTGAAACAAATTTCAATTTTAGTTTTTTGGCCACTCTAACCAAGGAAAAAAATCAATGACTTTGTTTCCACAGTGATTGTTTTCAGTTTATGGAGGGTGATACTGATTTCTTATTTGAATAATACAAAAAATAAAAAGTAGCTTGATTCACAGGAAAATATTTAGTACAATTACCGTAATAACTGTATGAGTGCAGTATATTAATTATTCAAGAACTATTACGTTGTGTAGATATGGTGAAAATTAAGAAGATGGTAACTGTAGTTTAAAAAACACTGAATTAGGCAATTTTCAAGTCTCTGTTTAGCTCTTACAGGAGATTCGGGTGTCTCATTAATGGTCAACGTTCGCTCCAGTTTCTCTTCCCCCAAATGTGCATATATTCATCGACACAGTATTTGCAGAACAAAGTTGGCGGTTCACATATAATTAACAGTACGTGACAGGGCACTCAGATATTCTGATACATTTGGGAAAATTTGGCTGCAGTTAGCCATAGTTTGCTAATTTTGAATTTACATTTTTTCCCCTAATACCTCAAATATAACGAAATGAGGACAAGCACCTTTGGCTTGGTGTAATTAAAAATGAAATTATGTCAGGAACATCTGTTTAAAGAGGGATTTCTATTTGTTTTACCACCAAAAGGTGGCGTCCTACCCCCGTGCCCTTTATTTAAAAATCCTTCTTGCTTTAATTTAACAAAAAGAAACTTCCAGTTGATTACTGATAAAGAAATTAAAATGTGCTCCCTGTGACTGTAACGTGACAGTGTTGAAAATGAACGGTATGTCAAGCTGCAGTTAAGTTTCCTTCTAATGTAAGCCAAATGGACGTGGAGTTCTTTAATAAGGTGGCACATTAAACAGTATTATATACAAAATTGGGTACAATATATCATGGAATTTACAACCAGGATTTCCTTTTGTCTGCAAAACTTGTTGCCAGTCGGATTTTGGCCCCCACTTCCAAGTGAAAGCAGAATTTAAAATAGGTAAAATGCAGAATAAGATCGGTGGCCATCTACAGATCCTTTTAGTAGGGCAACACTAATAAAATTTTCTTTTAAAAACTCACTGTTCAACCTGAAAAACAAAATCAGAGCATGGATTTTTCCTTACAGAGGATGAATACCTTCGTCACATTGAAATAAATTGCGATTCCCCTGAGTTTTAATTCTGCAACATGATGTATACTATAAGCATGTTATATCTGGCATAAACATTGTAGAAATGAAAAACAACCCCCCTCCCCCAGAGACTGACTACTTTGTAGATTTCCATTTAATTCCATGTGAATGCAGTATATGGAATTTCCAGGGACTGTCAAAGGGTTTTGGGGAGTATTAACTGAGTTGACATAAAGATTTTACATCATTGTCTAGGTCATGGTAAGCATTCAATAAATATTAGATATTATTACTGACAGCTATAGACAATGAGCTCTTCAAGGGCAGGGATTTTATTTATTTTTGCATCCCTCAGTGCCTACTATATGGTCTAGAACATGGAATGTATGTCATGTCTTAATTAATATCTTGAATCAAAGACAACACAAACCCTAGCTTCTCGGAAGCTAGGAAGTTCTATATGAACTAAAACACATTTATCGGGATTCTTGTCTCAAAGATCCGATGGATATCCTTGCCTGACTAGCCTGGAATCTTACACAGCATGAATTCTGCTATGTTGGAATTACCTTAGCACAATCACTCCATCTCTGGCTTTTTTTTTTTTTTTTTTACTGGCAAGACAGATACAATTTTAAAGTGGTAGTCTTATGATTTTATTGAAATTGAGATTTAGCATTCTTCTGCAAATGAATGTTTAAAAAATATTTGTAACGAGACGTTATATCTAAAAGAATTTATAGTAACATTTTCAGGATATTTATTATATACAACTGCACTAGACTCAAGACCAAAGGGACAGACAGTACTTGTGTGCCCTCCCACCCCCACCGCCCACCCCCAAGTACTTAGTAGTAATCCTCAAGAGTGGCTTTGGATATACATTCTCATAAAGAGAGAATGTATATCAGTAGCTAGAAATGCTGCCAGTAGCTAGAAATGCTGCTTTGAAGGCTGGCAGCATCTGGGGTGAGGGGGCTCTGAAAAAAACTGCTTTGTTAACAACAAAAAGAAGCCATAGAGCCATACTTTTTTTAAGTCACATTTTGGGCACAAAAAAATCTTTCTCGATTTAGACTGATGCAAGTGAAAGAAATACTTGTGTCTTTTGTTTTATACATGTTTATGTATATTTCACAACATTTCCTTCAGGCTCCTCTTTTACTCCTTCAAATTTCTAAATTTCACCAAACTTTAAAGCGGCAAATAGAAAAAAAGAATCTCACCTTTTCAAATAATTGAACAAAGCTTTTTGCATGTGACCGATCTCTGCGAAAGCAGGTAATCTGTGTTAAACAACTGATTGACTTGCTAGCCCCCTGGGCGTTTTCCTAAGAGAAACCTTGTCGAGAACGCAGCTCCCTTCGCAGCCACTTTCGCCTAAAGTGGATCTAACTACACATTCCTGCAGTGACTTTGACAAGGAAGGGGGGGGGGGGAAGCGTCCCGCGTTACACTCCCCGGATTCAGAAATATGGGGGGGGGGGTGCCCTCGCTGGCGGGTTTCTGTTTCCTTGCAAACAGGGGTTTGTCCTTCTGTTGAACTTTCACCTCCCGAACTCGCCTTCTTTCATTGGACAAAGTGCAGAAAGAAAGAGGAGAGACCGAGGGAGGACGGGAGAGAAGGAGAAAGGGGGTTGAAACACCACTCCGCCTCCCCCTCCTTCAACTGTCACTGATGGCAAAACACTTTCACTTTTAACTGGAGGAAACTCACATCCCTGCCTATCCTCACTCCTTCCTTCTGTATTTTTAGCTCAGAAACCAAGCAAATAGCCTTAGCGATCCCATCTTCGTCCCTAGTTGTTAAACACCCTCTCGGCTTTTTCTGATGTTTGAATGGGCCCCCCCTTTCCCCATCTTCTGAGGAATCCCCCCTCCCCCATGCCCCTTATTTTCCAGGTCTTTCTTGCCAGATCCCTCTTTTGCCAAGGACTGCTCTGGCGTGGCCTTCCCCTCTCTGGTCTGCGGGGCTCTGCCTCCTTCCCCTTTTCCCCATCCAGCCTGGACACCCCACACTCCCACCTCCCCACTCCCCTGCCCCTAACCCCCGCCCTGCACCCCCCCGCCCCCGCTTTTGGCAACTGCGATTTTTTTTTTTTTTGCGAGCCTTGTTGTTTACCCAGCAGGTGGATGTGACGTCAGGGACGCACAACAGCAAAAAATAACAACATCTCCCTCCGCGACGTGTTGGCCTCTCGCGCGCCTTATTTATTTATTTGTTCCGGGAGGCCAGCGGAGGGGGCTGGGGGCTGGCGCCCCAGTGGATCTGGGAAGTGGGGAGAGTTAGCTAGCACCCTGGGGCGGTTTGGGGGTGCCTGAGGCTGAGAGGGGACCCGGTCCGGAGACCGGGGGCGGGCTAGGAAGCGCCCCCGGCCCGACACTGCCCGCGCCTCTGCTGCCGCCGCCGCTGGCTGGGCTCCGGGAAGCTAGTCCGGAGCGGAGGAATCTATTGTTATTTATTGTGTGGCGGCTGCATGCTGTACTCGCGGCGGCCCGGCCCTCGCCCGGGAGTGCGTGTGTGTGCGCGCGTGTGTGAGTGTGTGCGCGGGTGTGTGTGCGCGAGTGAGTGTGTGCGCGGGGGTGCGCGCGCGGGCGGGAGTGGGCGCGCGCGGGGAAAGGCCCGAAAACACCTTAGTTTGCACCGAGAGACCATTTGCAGCGGGTGAGTTTGTATTTTTCCATTTCTGCTCCACTTTTTCCCAAGCCGCCTCCCGCCTTGTTTCCGACTACTTTAAACAACAACAACAACCAGCACAAAAAAAAAAGAAAAGAAAAAGAAAAAAGAAAGAAAAGGAAAAAAAAAGGAAAAAAAAATACTTTCCATCTCCAGGCTCCACGTGCATATCCCCTAGCCCTCCCCAGAGGCAGCCTCTCTCTTCCCCGGGTTGGGCCGGGGCTCCGGGGTGGGTGGGGGCTGCGCGCCGGCGCGGGGGTGGAGGGGACTCCGGTGGCGCCCGTACTCTTGGGTGCATTTCCATAAGTCAAATGGGGTTGGGGGGGTGGGACGGTGGCGGCAGCAGCAGCAGTGAGGAGGCGATCTTGCCTTCCCTTCGGCCCCTTCACGCCTCGTTCTGCGCTCTCCACAGTCGCCGCGGGGAGAGAAATCGATAAGCCCAGGCCGCCTGGCGCAACTTTCGGTGTCTGGCGTCGGGGTGCCTTCCGAGGAGCACGGCGAGCGCTGGGCCCGGGATCGGGTCCGCGGCGGGAGGGGACGCGCGCCGGGCGCCTCTGGAGCCCAAAGTTTGGACTTGGAGCAAACTTTTTCCCTTCGCTCTCCGCTAGTGTTTGCCCCCCTTGGTGCCTCCCGGGCTTCGCCGCGTTATGACTAGGGACATCCGCGCCCTAGGCCCCGCGGCTGGGGACATCCGCAGTACCACGCACGCGGTGCCCCGAACCTGGCGGCGGGGGCACTCCTCCGACGACCGCTCGGAGACCAGAAAACTCAGGCACACACCCGCGCACCCCCAGTTAGACACGTACCCCCACGCGCGCTTGGCCGGGCGAACTCAGCCTCCCCGCGAGGGGTCCGAGACCACGGTGGCCAACTTCGCGGGTGGGAGTGGAGTAGGGTGCGCTGAGGGGAGTCGCCGAGCCTGGATCCCTCTCCACTCCGCGACACGCACTTTCTGGGTCTACTTTCCTTCTCAAGCCTGGGGAGCGGGGGGATTTCTCAAGCCCCAATTTATCCTGAGACGCGCGCGAGTCGCTGTGTCCTTTCGGCCCTGTCCTGGCGGCTGATGGCTCATGGCTCTCCGTCCTTCGGCTGCGCGCCGCCTTCCTCCCGAGCTCCCCGCGGTGCATTCCTGCCCCGAAGAGAGGACTCAGCTGAGTCGGCGAGCCGGGCGTGCGTGCGCTTCGGGTGGGGACCGCGGTGGCGGCGCCGGGAGCCAAGGACTTTGCCAGTTGCCGCCGGGTCGCGGTCATTCGCTGCTTCCGCCTCCCCCTCGCCCCC
>PVHT021183699.1:54328368-54353312 GCA_004024745.2 Catagonus wagneri | reverse complement strand
CTACCCACTTGTCTCGCCCCCCCTCAATTTCCCCCAACCTGCACCGAGAAGATTTGCTGAGGGTCGCCCCGGTTTCTTGTCGACCGCAGAACCCGAAAGTTTGCAAGAGGAAGAGAGCGCGCGGCGAACAAGCGGGCAAGGGGCAGCGGCAGCGGCGCCGCCGGGGACCATGGTGCTGCCGGCGCCTCCTCCGCGGGCGTGAAGGCGGCGCTCCCACTCCCTCCTCGGACTCCGCGGGTAAGTCGAGGCGGCCTCGGTCACCGGGGCGAGGACGCGGGCGGGGGCGGGTGGGGGAAGGGGCACCCTAGAGCTTCGGGCTGCACCCCGGTGCGAGCGCAGCGATCAGGCGTAGAAGCCAGGAATGTGCCCATCCTCAAGCCGGTAGGTGCTTCGAAATACTGGACTTTCTCCTTTTTCCTCCCTTTCTTTCCTAAATCTGAAAATCTGGAGATCAAAGTTTAGTAAGGAGTATAAAGTGCTCCGATAAAATATGATGACATTCCTCGCTCCCTTTCTCACCCCACTCCCCCTTTTATAACTATTAATTATTTCCAAGTCATTGTGTCCAAATACCCTTGCCGGGCTGATTACAAAGTGTATTGATTTAGTCTGGGCTCATCTTTTGCGTTCGTTTTAATTCCTTTTTCTTTTGCTAGACCAGAAAACCCGAAATGAAACTTATTTCTTCCTTTGCGTAAACCCCCCCCCAGCCCTCATCTGTGAAGCTTGGTCAGAATAATGAAATTAATATAAACACTTCGTTTGGTTGCATTTGAGCTTTTCCAGCCCACTTCTGCGGGATTGGTGTTGCTTTCATGTCCAGTCACAGGTATTTTCCAAGTTCGGATTTCCTTTTTTGTTTCTACTATTTAGACAGGAATGTTGGAGGGCCATTCTGTCTTCCCTCTGAAAGGAGTTTATGCATTGAAACCATCTACACTTTACCTTTGTTTTTTCTGGAGGCTTCAGGATTTAGGGCTTGCACAACAAGCTGAGTTGAGAAAACCTGAGGGATGTTTAAGGGATTTTTCTCTTGTTGAAAATATGTTGAAGAATATCTCCAAATTTTTACCTTTCATCTCCCTTTCCTCCCCCGGCCCCCTTTCCCGTTTTTTCCACAGTGAGAATCAGTTTAGGGGGAGATGTCTTAACTAGAATTTGAAGAGAAATGCTGAGACTTCAGCTGTTTTCTTTCAGGAGTTATCCTGTATAATTGAGACACAGGAGTTGCTGTTATTTTTGGTTCCAGAGAGAAATGTATTGAATCTTTTTGAGAATTCCACTGGAGTTTTGATTCCCTAAGTGGAAAGACCCATCTCTTTGAGGCCTGGAAGGAAAATTGGGCTCACAGTTTCAGAGATGAGGAATGTTTTTCACTCTCTGGCTTTCCTGCTTGAAACATCTCATAATGAAAGAACATGAAAAATATTAAAAAAAAAAAAAAAAGAGCTCATCTAGTTACCATTCAAAAGGTGTCAGCTAAAAATCTCAGTGCAAGGGGGGGCATTTAACATCTTGCTACTAGCTGCATCCCCCCCCCCAGCCCCAGTCTCTGGATTAGTCATTGTATGAGAGAGAGAAAAAAAATCAGTTTTTTTTTTTGAAAAGTAAAGTAAACAGCCTCCAACTGCTGAACCTTGACAACCCAAATTAAGGAAGCAGGAGAGATCAAACAGAACTGCTGCTGGGTTGTTGTCAGGAGGTCTACATGGAGAACCCTGGACTATTCGATCAAGCAGCAAAGCTGTATATTCACTAATGCAGAAATGGACCATTGCAAATGCTGATCTTTGTTGTGCAAGCAAAGGCTCACTTCGAAGGAAATACTCAGCCCCTCTCCAGGCAGCGTTTGAGTTCCTTATAGATGCTGAGTAGTGAAATAAGTTATTATTTTTATAATGCTTTCTTCTTTATGAAGAGAATGCACGCAGAAAGGCATTAAAAGGAAATGCAGTCTTCCAGAGGCTGTCTTGCCACCCAGAACTGTGCAGTGGAATTCTTTTTACCAACATGAGACTCCTACACTGCAGTTAGATAACGTTTTCTCACATCAAGTTTAGAAGATCTGCCTTGTCAGGGAAGCCAAGGTTTTGTATGTGAGGGTTTAAATCTGATGTGAAGCTCAAAAAAAAGGAAAAAAAACCCTGGTGATGAAGTTTTGTGTCAGCCCACTCTTGGAATTTAAAGAGGCGAGAGGGAGCATTCTCCAGATTAGACATAACCTCTTTTTTTAGATTGACATTCAACATGACCATGTTGCTACTTTTATTCAAAATCTCTAACTTGTCCTTGCTTGTTGTCTAGGAAAATTTAACTGCTTTACATTTTTAAAGGGAGTAGTAACAGTAATTGCTTTAGCATTTTGTTTTTACAGGTTTATCAAAGTATAATGAAAGAAACATCAACTTTTCAAATTACCTGTCTCAAATTAAGGAGGTTGTACTGCTGGAGATGTCTGAAAGATTTTGTGTTTATATTTAAATCCTAGAGTATAAACTGTGTAACACTTTTTTTTTAAAGCTATAAACTCTCCCCAAATTGTCATTTTAAATTAAGTAGAACACAATAGGAAAAAGGACACGTAAACACGTGTAAAAGAATAAAAGTAATTGTCATTTAAGGACTGCGTTTTTAATTAACAGATGTCGATCACATAGTAAGCACTTTATGTTTTTTTAAGCCAGTTTCATAACCAGAGTGCCTAACATGTTTCAAAGTCTGTAGCTTTTATTGGATATACCTTTTATTGTATCATTAAACAATGTGAGTTAAACATACACATGGATGCTATTAGGCAATTTTCTGCAATATGTAATGTTTTTAAAAAAAGCTATAAATATTTTCTAGTTAAATCATTTGTACCAACAATAACAAAAGTTAACTGGGTTAATATTGAGCCTGGGCATGGCTTTCTGTTACTAAGTTTTTCCTTGCTTCTCTTAAGACTCTACCCGGGGCCTTGTATATGTGCATTCATAGGCTCTGTTGGAGTATATGTCTGTTTTCAGCAGATGTTTAAATCAACAGAAGAATTGTGATATTTCCTAAACAAATATATTTATACCACTGCATGTCCAATGCCTACATAAAGGAAGAGAAGGGAGAGTAGAACAGATGTGACAACTTCTTTTGAACCCAGCTTCCTTTTTGCAACCAATCTTACTGTGCTGTTTATTTGGTTTTCATGTTTTCCTTCGGACTCAACCTCACTTTTGAAATGTTATCTTGTAAAGATTCTGCACCACCTGCCCAAACGTATGTGTTATTCACTTTAGGTGTTCTAAAGTGCTGATTCCTTTTCAGTGGGCATGCCAAGAATATTTACAGGGCATTACAACGGTTCTGTCTTTTAAAAATAATTTCAGAAACACGTTAATAAAATTTAAATAGATTGCAGGCTGTCAGAAATAGTATAAATTTTGTTTATGATTCAGTTACTTTAAGGTACTTACATTAGAGAAACTCATTTAACCCCTGACTGAAGAACATTAAGTGGGGAGGCAAGCCCTCCAAAGAGCTCCCACTGCCCTTTGCTCTCCCGATAATCTTAAATTACTACAATTTAATTGCAACTTCAAGGCCCTGAGCATGAGCTGTTTCTCTAGGGCTGAAAAGGGGTTTCCAGACCATATCTAGATTTGCACAGGTGGTGTTTTTGTTTTTCAAAGAAATATATATATATATATATTTTTTTTTTTTTTTGCTCGGGGCTTTTTCTTTTCCCTTTTTATCCTGTTTTAGGTGTCATAGTCCTTAATAGAATTCTGTCATAGTAAATGTCATTTTTGCTAAGCCAGCAGTATTGTTCTTTTTTTTTAAGTATGTTTTTTCGGATCAAGAGTATATAAAGGTCTCAAGCAAGTAGGGGTTTGTTTTCTAAAGAAAATAACCTTAAGAGAGGCAGCTGAATAGATAGGTGAACTTTATTCATGAACCGACATATACTTTTACTATTCGTAGGAGATTTTTTTTTTTTTCTTTAGTTGATGGTAGTAATCCTACCAGGTGATCAAACACTGAGTTTGTAAATCAAGCCAGCAAGCCAAGTGGGTTTGCAGTTGGGCTGGTGTAATTTCTAAACGGTCCTGCTTGTGTGTTGTTAGCCTGGACTGCAAGTCACTTGTGCTCTTCCAGGAGTCATCTTAAACTGATTTTTCAAAATATTTCTCTTCCTTGGTGCTTGGATGAATTAAGGTTAGAAGTGCCAACAGCTAGAACGTCAGCAGGCTTGAGATGAGACGAATTCCTGAAACAGAGGAAAACCTAGCCAAATATGGGGTATCTTATGCATGACACTTATATTGTGTCCTCCCCTCCCTGGACCCACATAGTTACTTTCAGTGTGCATGTGATGATGTGGTTAATGGAAATTAAGCAGATTTGGCTTGTGCTGCCAACCTAAAAATAAATGTTGTAAGGAATGTTTGATTTCAAGAAATGCTCTGGTTTTGCATCCCATAGACAATGTTCTTGCAGCAATGGCTACCAGGCTGGTGTTCTGGAAGGAGGAAGTACAGTGGGGTAAAGTGCACGGCAGTTGGGGAAGACAATTAGACAGTGTTGTTTCTTTAATTATTTTTATTAATCACAGCCAGTTTGTGCTGAAGGCATTTTTTGGGGCCGCCTTTACAGGTCAGCTTCCATTCACGAGAAGGTTGTGCCAGAAGCTGTATCCTTTTCCTCACACTGTTGCACCCAGTCCTGAAATCTCTTAACCAAATTAGCTTGAGGATGTCTCTGCAAGACTTGTTTTTCTTTTTTGAAATCCCCCGACGCCAGTTTTTAATATATGCCCTGCCTGGTGCACAACAGGTGTTTGGTAGTTATTTTATGGGGTTTAACATGAGAAAAACATTTCCTACCTAGGCAGCCACTGAAAGCACGAGCTGCCTGAAAGAAAGACTCTGGAACTTGAATGAGCATAGATGGGTTTTTCTGTATGACTCTCCCCAAGCTCTGTGGTTTTTATAAAGTGGGGGAGGGGCTCAATTTTGTGCCTCCATATTTGCAATTAAGTTGTAATTTAAGATTATTGGGAGAGTGCAAAGGGCAGGGGAAGCTTTTTAGTGGTCTCATCTTGACGCTTGAAGCTGCTCACACGTGGGGTTAAATTAGTTTCTTCAATCTGAGTACTTAAAGTAAATCGTAAACAAAATTTATATTAGATCCTGACAACTAATAATCTATTTAAATTACATTAAAGTATCTGGACAAAAATTTAATTAAAGACAGAAGTACTGTCAAGCCCTGTAAATATCTTGACAGGTCTGCTCACTTGGAACTGATATCACGAAATATTTACATATGTCTGGTGTGTCCGGGAACATCTCGGCAGTGCCTGTGCAAAGCTAATTGCACTTTCTTTCTGAATCACATTTTTAATAAAATAGTTATTTTTTTAAATAAAGGAGCATGGGTACGTACAAAATTGTGTTCGAGGGTTCTGTTTACTATTCAGTTCTCAGGATCACTCATGGATGTGTTTATTTCCTCCAGCTGCTGCTAATTCAGACAGAAAGCTGAAATGGAGGAATCATTGATTAGAAAGCTCATGTCATTCTGTTTTATTTCAACAGTTTGAAGATAGCAGAAGCTAGTGTCGTATACAACAATTTGCTGAAGGGGAAAGTGGACCCGAGTCTGGCATTGTTGAGTCCCTGTTTTATATTAGAATAGATTTACTTAGGATAGAACAGAGATTTTTCTCCTGAATTTTCATTTTGGATGCGTATTTATTAGGAGCAAGTCAGGTGAACATTTACGGTTTGCCAGATTCTCTAATTTTAGCTAATTTTGTGATCGGCTTTATTGCTAGGATGCTGAATAACAGTTCTAGCATCAAACTTAAAGAATAGAATTTCTCAGCTTGCCTTTTCTCCCTCCTGGTTCTGCAGTCGAGTCATAATGTCACTTTCTGTGGTCCCGGTTCCCTGTCTGGGAATTAGGGGGAGTTTTTAAGGTATGGTCCTTGAGCTTAGAGATCTAGCAGCACTGGGGCTGTGTTATTACTCAGACTTGTAAGGATGTTCTTGGTGCTCTCAGGACAGTGACTGCAGCTCTTGGTGGGAGGGAGTGGCTCAACTTTTGCATGAGTCACTCCTGTCCCATAGCCTCTCCACTGAGTTGGCATTGTCCGATCAGAGATGCTGGAGGCTTCCTCTCCTGGGAGCAGGTGAGCACAGAGGTGGTGACCCATATTCATAAGTGAAGTGGAATATGGTGCCTGGTGGTACTAGTTCAGTGTGTTTTGAAGTCGAGTCCTGTCCTCACCTGCTTCCAGATCATTGTGTGTGTGTGTGTGTGTGTGTGTGTGTGCTGGGGGAGATTTATTAAAATATGCATCCTTCGTTCAGCATTCTTGCTGACTGACATGCAGATGTGCATTTTTAACAACCTCCACTGGTCATTCTGATGCACACTAAACAGAGACCCAGGCACCAAGTGATTAATGCTCTGAAAGATTCCGGAATTGAAATCTTGATCTTCACTCGGATTTTACTGATGAATTTGTTTTGTTTGAGACCTGTATCCTTTTCCATGTATTTGGATTTCTAGTAAGGATCAAAGCTGGTGGCTTTTAGACAGCACGAGGGTTGGAATCACAGCAGGGCTGTCATTCCACACACAGACGTCATCATCACAGTGCCTCTGGATGTACCCTGTGGAGGTGGGGCCAGCCTTTGCGTTTTTTGAAAAAGCTCTCCCGTCTGATTCTCATGCCCACCAGAGTGAGAGGAGTGAACTCCTCAGTGGTCAGAATTGGAGGAAAGCTTACAACTTTTCTTAAGGGTTTCACTTGACTGTTTGGACTTCATGAAACCCAAGAAAGGAATACAGGTTTCCTTTTCAGAGTCGAGCACTAGAAGGAACATTAGATTCTTAGAGAAGTAGGGGGCAGAACAAGAGCTTCACAGTTTCACTGAAAGGTAGGAACAATGTGGAACATGCCTAGTTTTCACCAAGTACCAGACATTTCTTTTCAAATTGTGCCTCGCTTGTATCCGTGTTTCCAATGGGCGTTGTCACATTGTAGCTACCAATTAGTGTCAAATGGCTTTCTGGCATTTTTTTTTCCCCCTCTACTTCATTTTAATTTAAAAATCTGAACTGTTTACCCACTAGATTAACCCTGCTGGTATAAGTATGTCGATTACCCTAGACATCTTGGGAAATTCTCTATCATTGTATGTGATGGGACCTGCAGGATTAGTGATGGAAGTAGCCTCGCCAAGGACGCCAGCCAAATAAAGACAAGCAACCCCTAAGACGAATGCATCCTCCAAGATTATGAGATAAGGGAAAAGAAAATGCTAAGGAGGCTTGTTTAAATATTCAGGGCTTCAGCTAAAGATCTATCCACTAAGATCAAAAGAGTTATTTAAATAAAAGTTGTATAGATGTTTTTTTCATCTGTATTAGTGATGTGTGTTTTGAAGCTTATCCAGCAGTAAAGTGTTTGTCCAAGAGGCCCTCACCTAAATTTAAAAAAAAAAAAAAAATTTTTTTTTCCATTTGACTTTGGATGTGGCTTGATTCTAATAGATACCCAAAAGTTTGCAAGTGCTTTTATGTTTAGAACTTCACAGTTGCTCTGGCTCTGGGTTTGGGGGGCATTTGGAATATTCCTGTAATACAGAGTTCTTTTATTTCTGTTAAGACCCTGAGGTGCTGAAAAAATATCTCTAATGGGCCAGGTTTTTAAAACGTGAGTGTCTCTAACCTCGCGTAAAGGATTTCTATAAAAGATGAAACATGGAACTGATGGGAAAAAATAAAAGGTATATTGTAGAGGCCACATGGCCTTTCTACTACTGTCACCAGTGTGTAAAATCTACAGCATGATGTTAAATCACTCCGCCTTGTTTGTTGAAAGGGTGTTAATCATTTTCATTAAGAAAGGTTAAGTAATTAACTGATTTATCATTAGGGAATCAATGACAGGCCCTAACGTAATATAGAAATTTTCTAATAGAAACTTTGTCACGTTTGATGATTGGGCAGGAAGCTAGTTGAACCTTGAGAAGAGAGGAGTGGGGCCTCTGTAGAGACTATATTGCTGTCCACATGCAAGTGTCAGTAATTTGGGGGAAGACGGTCTCTTCCCATAGCGAATGGTTCAGTCTCAGGTTTTCTTTCATGGCCTTCGTCAGGCGTGTTATTGCAGACCCGCTGTTCTGTGTGCCTACTCCAGGCTTAGGAAGGGTTTAGCCGTTTAAATGTGTTCACCTTATTTTCTAAATAATGGCTTTGTTGCAGTGTGATGCATGTTGACAGTAAACGCACCATGGTAACTTGGGTAAGTTTGCAGCAAATTCTTACACACGTAGGAGCACGTCACCCTCGCCGCTCACTGGGGGTGCTTCTCCCTATTGTCCGCTGTCGTCATGGCAGTGACAGCACAAGGTTTCAGTGTTTTGGGGCGCAGATGGGGATGGGGTGTGGGGAAGTCAGCTCCCCCTCCTGCTAAACACGGACCTTTCTCTTAGACCCCTCTGTCCCCAGACCATGCGTGAAGTGTGGTTCTAGCTGCTTCTTCCCGCACACGTCTTGGCAGCACCTTTTAAGGATTTAAAAGATCCTTCAAGTGAGGTCTCATTTCTGTATTTGCTGTTGTTTATTTCAATTAGGAAGCAGGACCGTCTTTGTCAACAGCTAGAGAAATTGCCTCTGCATCAGAGAGGACTTGGCCATAGCGGAGGCCCGAGGTGCGAGGCATCTTTCAGGTCATCATAAGCCCTCTTGGAAATGGTGCAAATGGATTTTATATGGGGATGCGGGGCTCTAGTCTCGTTACAAGTGCCCCAGTTGTTGAATAAAAAGCGGTGCCTTGGCCTCAAACACTTTGATCTTTTGAGTTGAGAGCAACTTTTGAGGAAGGAAATCTGGCAGATATTTACAAGCTCTTTCTCTAAAACTACATGCTTATAGCTTGCCACTTTTATTATGAAATGTGTAAGTCACCGAGAAGATGTAATTCAGAGAAGAATTCAATGAGCATTCTTGCACTTGCCGCTCAGCCTCAGGAAGAACACATCTCTGATCCAGGTTGAAGAGGCCCCGGCAGGTCTTACTGTCCCCGCTTCTCCGCTGGAGGTGCCCTCTGCCCTCAGCTGCCTGTCTTCCATCCCATGGCTGCCTTTATACTTTTAACACATATGCATGTGTACTTCCCCCAACATAGAGTTTTCTTCTGCATGTTCAAGATGTATACTGATGGTATCCTCCTCTGTGTGTTCTTTAGTAACTTGCTTATTTGCTGGTTGGTGGTCAATAAGTAACAGTCATCGATGTGCATACACATGGCTCTAGTTTATTCATTTTTCCCTGTGAACCTTTTGAAGTGCCAAATATTAATTCAAGACAAGCTCTTTACACTTGAATTTAAAACCTGGCAGTATTCTGCAGTTCTATACATTGAAAACGTAGGATTGATGTAAAGCCATCCGTTCTGACTCCATCTTCATAACGTGTGCATTTGCCAGTGTGGTTTTTTGTTTTATTTTGTTGGGTTTTTTTTTTTAGGGAAAAACTTTAAAGCGAAATGTTTACCAGGGAATTTGATTTAAAAAAATAATATATCCAATGGCTGATCTCTTACATTTAAGGAGGAAAAAAAAAAAAAAAAGACAAGGCATTCATTTGAAGGAGCCTAGCCATTTTCTCATTCTTATTTTAAAGGCTCGGCTTAGAACTTAACAGTTACATATGTTGGGTAGCAAGTTAAAAAGCAATGTTTAATTAACAGGCACTTTATACTTCTGTATCCTTGGTATGATAGAGGCACCTTGTTCTTCAGTGGAGAAAGTGATTTCTGCATATTTTCAAGGGCTGGCATCGTCATGGTAAGAAAGCCACATAAATAAAGATATACTTAGATGAAAATCGGAACATGTTTTTAAAATAGTGTGTGTCTCCTTTCAGCTCTGTTATCAAACTTGCTGCATAAGCCAGAGCGGGTGCTCTGTGATTATGCTAATGACCAAAAGAATCGATGATGCAGAACTAGATGAAATCAGTGGTATAATCGGAGAGAGTTATCAGGGTTTTTTGTCATTAAATATTAGTGATAAATAATACACTGTTCATTTTGAGTAGAGAGAACATATTTAATTCTGCTGTGTACAGAGTTTCGATTTAGTTAGGCTCATTGCTGAATAAATTGATCATCTTTTGTGATTTAAGAGGAAAGATAAAAGGCATTTGTGTCAGTGTGGCCGACCAACTCGGGCCATAGAAATGTTTACCTTGACCAGCCAAGAAAGGTTGGAAAAACTTTTTTTTTTTCCTCCCTCCTCCTCCTCCTAGGCAACTTGGAATATTTGCACTGACATTTTATTAGGAATATCAGATACTTAGTAAATAGCATAAATGACCTGGGATGTTAAACAATATGAGCATAAAGGTAGATAGTGTTTCCCTCAAGAATGGAGAAAAATATAACAAAAGGGGAATGTTTGGACAACGCTCTTTTTAAAAGACGGGTGTGTGTTAAACAGGGACCATTAGAGTCAGCGTTACCCGTTAAACATTGGCTTTAATTTAAAATTTTTGGGGAGTTTCTCATAACAAAGTTATACTTGGTAATGGTTTATTTAAGGAGAAGTCATGCTTGTAACTTAGCATCTTTTTCCAGGTTCCTGAAACCTTGTGGAAAACATTGGCGCTGCCTTCTTTGTTGCAAAGGGGTTTCCAACGCAACTGTCCCAAAAAGACATGCTTTCCTGAGTAGCGTCCCCAGTTGTTTTACTCCTGCACAGCAGTACCAAGTGATAAGAGAGAAAATAAAAGGGTAATTAGCTCTGTTGTATAGGATGTAAAGAAAGGGTGATTGAAGTCTATGAAAGAGGAAAGTCAGATTGAAGGCCGCTGTGAATTTTCTTTCTTTCATTCTTTTTTTTTAATGCACTATAAAAATGGTTCTCTTCCTGACAGAGGCTCCCAGCCTGGCTCGCACCAGCCGCCTTCTGCCATTTTCCTGCCCGTGGCCTTGTCCATCCGTGTTGGTTCCTACCAGCCGTACCATCTGCCCTTCCAGCGGTGGCCTTCTCCGCGGTAGGACAGGCCAACTGGGTCAACTTTTGTGATCTGGCAGATGTCCACTGGGAGCTCAGATCAGGCCAGGCTCATTTTTATGTGTGTCCCAAGCCAAGATTTCAGCTTGGTGAAAGGCTGTGGAATTTATTTCCCAAAGCGCTGCCCAAACTCTGTTCTTTTTTTTTTTTTTCAACTGCCTCCTTGGGCTGAGATGATCGCTTAATGCTCTTAATTATTCTGGATCGCCCTGTCTTTTCAAACACCTGTGCGTAATTCCCATCACGGGTGGTCACAGAGCCCGGCTCACCGCACGGCCACTCCTCCAGCGCTGGAAAATCCTAAGGAGCCTGACCAGGTACCGTGTGGTTGGGGGGCTGAGTGGAGGCTTAAAAAGGATGAAACATTTCCCCTGAACTTCCACTGTGCCGTGGAGAAGATCCTTCATCACTGGGTTGGGCTGAGCCTGACAATGAATATGTCAGAAACAATGTTTTAAAAAATAAACTCTCGCTCATTGCTGGTGGGATAAGAAAAGAGTATAGTCACTTTGGAAGAGGGTTGGGCGGTTTCTTAGCAAACCAAACATCCTCTTAGCAGGCGATCCAGAAGTCACCGTCCTTCGTTTCTATTCAAAGCAGTCGAAAACTGACGTCCACTCAAACCCGCCCGTGAATGGTGGTTACAGCAGCTTTTGTTCACGATTGCCCAAACCTGGAAGCAACCAAGATGCCCTTCAGTACGTGAACGGATCAGTAATAACTCTGGTACATCCAGACAGTGGAATATATTCAGCAGTAAAAAGAAACGAGCTGTTAAGCCATGAAAGGAACGTGGAGGAACCTTAAATACATATTACTAAGTGAAATAAGCCAATCTGAAAAGGCTACGTCGTGTGTGATTCCAGCTGTATGACATTCTGGAAAAGGCAAAACCGTGGAGACAGTAAAAAGATCAGTGGTTGCTGGGGTGGGGGAGGGAGAGGCGAAGAGGCAGAGCACAGAGGATTTTTAAGGGTAGTGGAAATATGCTGCATGATACCGTAACAGCGGATACAGGTCATTGTACCTTTGTCCGAACCCGTAGAATGCACAGCACCAAGAGTGAATTGTAATGTTGTAATAGTAAATATGGACTTGGGGTGGTGAGTGTGTGTGTAGATTCACCCGCTGTGCCCAGTGTACCACTCTGGTGGGAGAGGTTGATGATGAGAGATGCTAGGCACGTGTGTGGATGTATATGGGAAATCTTGTTGCCTTCCCCTGAATTCTGCTGTAAACCTTAAACACCTCTAAAAAATAAAGACTTGGGGGTTTCCGCTGTGGTACAGTCGGTAAGAACCTGACTGCAGTGGCTCGGGTTGTTGCAGAGGTGGGGGTTCCATCCCCAGCCCCCGTGCAGTGGGTTAAAGGATCCAGCGTTGCCGTGGCTCTTGTGTAGGTCACAGCTGTAGCTCAGATTCAGTCCCTGGCCTGGGAGCTTCCATAGGACACATTAAAAAATAATTAAAAAATCATTCCTGGAGTTCCCATTGTGGCTCACTGGTTAACGAACCCGACTAGTATCCATGAGGATGCAGGTTGGATCCCTGGCCTCGCTCAGTGGGTTAAGGATCCAGCGTTTCTGTGAGTTGTGGTGTAGGTCTCAGACGTGACTTGGATTCCCTGTGGCTGTGGCATAGGCCGGCAACTGTAGCTCTCCTAGCATGGGAATTTCCATATGCCACAAGTGCAGCCCTAAAAAAGACCAAAAAAAAAAAAAAAAGCCATTATTCCTGCATTGCGTGATATCCATAACCATTATCCATATCCATATCCATATCTTTAAAAAAATGTGTAGTCTTTCTCTTTACTCCAGCCAAGTGATCATTAAAGTTTCTTGTCAGAATAAGGAAGCAGGCAGGGGCCCCACTTGCTCTCGAGACTTGGGGTGTTAGTGGAGGAACTTTTGGGCTGCTGTGACCCCCAGAGTGGGGACCTGTGAGAGCTGCAAAGGACCTCAGTGATGGACTGAGCCCAGCCACCCCTTTATCCATGAGGTGACTGCGGTTCAGTGAGGGGAACCTACTTTTCCTAAGACACTGGGATCAAATCCAGCCTTGTTCCCCACAATAGCACCCATCCCTAGATCTCTATTTACATATGCATGTGAGTGTAGACAGCTGCTTTGGCATATATATCTACATGTATGTGTGTTCGTGTATGTATGCCTATTTAAAACCCCACAGCATACAAATCATGCTCCATATACCTTTTTTTAAAAACATGCTTTTATTCCACACTATATCAAGAATATTTTTGTCTATCATAAGTCTTCTTCTGTACAGTTAATAACTACACGCATACCTCATTTTATTGTACTTCGATTTATTGTGCTTCCCAGATGCTGTGTTTCTAACAATTGGAAGGTCTTTGGCGACTCTGTGTCAAGCAAGTCTCAGTGCCTTTTTTCTAAAGGCATTTGCTCACTTTGTGTCTTTGTGTCACATTTTGGGAATTTCCTGCCATAGTGCAAACTTTCTGTAATTATTATATTTATTCTGGTGGGTTTTGACCAGTGATCTTCGTTGTGACTACTATGAAAAGGTTACGACTCTCCAAAGGCTCAGGTATGGGGCAGCATTTTTTTAGCAATAATATATGCTAAAACGAAGGTTACATACTTTGCATTTTCAGACACGATGCTCTTGCACCGTAGTCTCCATGTAGACATCACTTTGATATGCACCAGGAAACTGAAAACTTTGTGACTTGCTTTCTTGTGATGCTCGCTTTATTTCAGTGGTCTGGCACTGATCCTGCAGTGTCTTGGAGGTAATGCCTGTACTTGGCCTTCCAGCATATACATTTGTATTTTCTTCCTCTCGAGGAGACCCTGTTTGAGGACAGCACCATCAGGACCAACCTGTGTCTCTGATGTTTGCAGCAAATGTGAGACTAAGGATCCAGAACAGGCCTCTGGAGCTGTAAGAACTGTCTCTGGGTGCATGTGTTATAACTCCGTGTGCCTGTACTTGTGTGTGTACATTCTTGGGAGGGGTGTCTTGTATTATAACTGGAATAAGTTAAGGTTGATTGTCTGTGAGTGGTTCAGATTTTAGTGCATGGTTCAGATTTTCTCAACCCTTTGTTGTTAGAAATGCACTGGTCCCATTCTTGCTCCATTAAGCCCACCAGTGATACCTTTGCATTTCTGTGGGTTCTGAATAGTCAGCTGTACCGAGTGCATGGGTAGTTTGCAGTTGGAACATGGATTAGGGGTGACGTGAAGACATGCATGCTCTGTGTATTCAGTATCAACTTTGGAAAATCTACGACAGGAGTTCCTGCTGTGGCTCAGCAGGCTGAGAACCTGACTAGTATCCAGAGGACTCGGGTTCAATCCCTGGCCTCGCTCAGTGGGTTAAGGGTCTGGCGTTGCTGAAAGCTGGGGCATAAGTCACAGATGCGGCTTGGTTGCTGTGACTGTGACATAGGCCTCAGCTGCAGCTCTGATTAGACCCCTAGCCTGGGAACTTCCATATGCCATAGGTGTGGCCCTTAAAAAAAAAAAAAGGAAATCTATGACAGCGACAATGCCAAGTTATCTAGAGTGTAAATAGCCCATGACACGTGTTATCTGCACAAAAGGAGGCAAAAAATCTCAGGCTCCTGTGGCTTTTGAAAACTCAAAGAACAAACAAAAAGTGGGAGTGGACCAGCTGTCTGATTTGTAGGACCCAGTGCAGAGTTAAAATGTGGGATTCCTTGGTAAATACTGAGAATTTCAAGATGGGGACAACAGAACTTTAAACCAAGTCATGGCCTTTCAGGGCAGGGGGCCCTTTGTAGTCACACCCCCAGGAAGCTGGCCCTGCTTGGGACTCATGCACTGGAAGGGCTTCACTGTTTGGCACCAAGGTTTCCCTTCCCGCAGAACAGGAGGACGAGGACAGGGCTGGGGCAGGCATGCCAGGCTGAGCCCCTCCTATGCCACCCACTCAGCGATCTTGGCTTTCTCTCCATGACTGAATCCAGATTGGGCTGCAAATTTCTTTTAAAGCACATTCCTCCTCCTGGGTTGTAAGATCCATTGAGTGCAAAATATCGGTTATCCTCTGAACATTTTGCAAGGTCCTGCGATGGCAGCTAATCCTGTTCATGGTGGCTTTTGCTTTTCCTTCTTCTCGAAGCTGGTTCAAGTCCTACAGGGCTGGAAGGAGAGAATGGATTTTCTTGCTGGTAGTACCAAGTTTTAGAATTTCAACCGAATTGGAGGACTCTGGAATGTTTTACCTTGGGCCAGGTGGCTTTTATTCTCTCCTGAAATATGCACGGATCCTCTGTTCAGCTTGGGCATCCTAAACCGAGCGACTGAGCCTTAAGGACAGGGTATCTTAGTGGCAGCAATGGTGCTAGCCTTTTGATTGACAGGGAGTATAAATAAGCAAATATATTTGCAGAGCACTTACCAGAGCTCTGGGCTTGTCATAAACACTTGCTTTTTGGTGATGGTTTATTATGCATAAGAATGATTCCTGTTAGTTGAGGTGGTTTATTGGAACTGGGTTTTGGCAGTTCACTCCCTCCTTTCTCTTTAAAATGTGTGATAGGAGTTTCTGTTGTGCTTCAGTGGTAATGAACCTGGCTAATATCCATGAGGACGTGGATTCAGTTCTGGCCTTACTCAGTGGGTTAAGGATCTAGCATTGCCATGAGCTGTGGTGTAGGTCCCAGATGTGGCTCAGATCCTGAGTGGCTGTGGCTGTGGTGCAGGCCAGCAGCTGCTACTTCGATTTGACCCCTAACCTGGAAACCTCCATATGCTGTGGATGTGACCCTAAAAAAAAATGAAAAAAAGTGTGACAACAAGGCGTTCCCTGTTGGCCCGGTGGTTAAGGCCTCAGCATTCTCACTGCTGTGGGGTCGGTTTGAACCCTGGCCCGGGAACTTCTATGTGGCACGGGTGCAGCCAAAAAAAAAAAAAAAGGAAGAAAAAAAAAAAGAAAAAAATTGTGTAATAACAAAAGTTGGGACGATATGAAAACTTCCCTCCCTTGCTTTCTTGCTCCCTCCAACTTTTCCCCACTTTTCTCCCCACACTAGTCTGTGTTCTCCTCTTCCCATCAACCTGCACAATAGCTCTTGCCGACACAATGGCACTTTGAGGGGGCTCTGAATGGCCAAAGGAAGTGTTGCAAGCTGACACAGAGGCCATTTCTGGGAGCCCAGGGCAAAGGCGTGTGTGTTTTTCTGGGCAGGGCTATATGATGGGTTTGTTAGGAACACCCATAAGCTAGGCTTGCAGAGGGACTCTCTATGTCTCCGTAGCCTTTTTTAGGGTGCTGAAGGTTGCCAGAAGCTTGGTGGTACCAGCGTCTGCCCATCGCCTTCAGAAGGATCCTCTTTCAGAATTAGCTGCTGGCCCGGGGCTTTTTCTGGAGTGAAGAACATCAGCCTCCCCACTCGCAGGTCTGGTCCGGAGTGAGGAAAGAGGGGAAGAGGAGTTCTGGTGACAGATGCCTGCTGGTCCCTGGTCCCCCCCGACAGTCTCAGAGTGTGGACATTAGAGCCTTCCTATCTGGCTGTTTCCCAGATGGCCTGTTAAATTGCCTCTTCACAACAACCTTAATTTTCACACTACAGGGACTGGAAATGATACTTTAGTTGGGTCAAACGTTAGACTACGCAAGGGTTTTATAGTCAGGTTTGGGATTTGAATGTGTTTACGCAGCCTGTCTGTATTATTTTTCCCTGGCAAGGTGTCTGGTGTTTCATTCCTCGGGGAGCCACCCAGCCGCTCAGGACGGCTCACCACGTGCAAACCAGTTATTAACTCGTAATCCCCACACTTGTCGACGTCTCTATCCCCCCACCTCGGCCAGGGCGGTTGGAGAAGGAGCTGGCGGTCCGCTGAGCGGGTTGAGAGGAGGGACCGCCTGTGTGCCAGCTAATTCCCCCGCAGTGATCACGAACCGTGTCGGCCGAGGCGTTTCCCATCCGCGGAGCCACATCTGCGGATGAAGATGCAGACGGGCTTGGTCAGAATTTTTAACTGTCTCCATCGTGGTCCGTGGGCGATGTGAGCGTTCAGGACCTTGTGCGTTTCTTAGCGATTGGATCAGGTAGAGTGGAGAATGAAGGTATTTCAGTGACGTGCATGGAGGTAACACCTGGACGCGTTCAGTCATTCATTGACCCCACATGGCTGCTAGGCTAGAAAGTGGTACTGTGCCCCCCACCCCCCACCCAGCTTTTTTTTTCCTTTTGCACATTCTCAGTTAGGTGTTCTAATACAACATCATTTAGACTTCCAAACGTCGTTATTCATAGAGATCTTTGTCGACAAGCTTAGGAGATTCATCTTGTTTCACCCTTTATTTACGAAATACACTGCCACCCCAAAGCCAGTGAGTCATCTCTGCACGTATTTACCGTTTCTGTAACATATACGGCTTCCAGCTGCCTTCTGACTATCCAGACTCTACTAGGTAGGAGACCAAGTAGAAGCAGCTGCCTTTTCTTTCTAGCCTGAGCACTTAATTAAAACCTGACAGATTGATTTTTCCATTAGGCCAGAAGGCAGGTGTCGTCTTGAACGATTCTTGATTTGAATTTCCCATTGAGTCTGTTTGGCTTCTTTGGATCGCCCCTCCACCCCCCACCCCAAATACGTGTATTTGGTAAAGACTCTTTCACCCAGTGGATTTTATATAGTGAATTGGTAAAAAGCAAAATAACCTATCTTAATAGTAAGTTCCTGTTAAAAAGATACCTCTAGGGAATTGCTTTCACGTCTGCTCTAGTCTTGACATCTCCAGGGAATGCCATCCTTGGGTGATGCTGAATGGCAGGCTGAAGTCCAGGCAGCTTTCGTACTGTTTTCACCCCTCATGCTCCACCAGGGACCGAGTGGCAGAGACACTGGTGACCATAGCCCTGAATCCCTTGGTGGATGATTTGATTTCTTTCCTTCCCATTTCTCAATGTTCACCCTCCCCGGATGGTATAGAACTAACTTCCTGAAAGGACGTTGGTCTGTTCACTGAAATATAAATCCCCATTTACGAATATTAAAAAAAAAAACTGTGCAAAAGCCATTTCACTCTAGTGATAAGGAGTTTGAGTAATGCTAAGGACACTGTCCAGGTTGGTGGTGAAAGTTACGGGGGTGTCCAGATCATGATCAGTGCCATCAGGGTGTCGGTCTCACTGTGACTTGGTGGTTAAGGGCGGGGAGCCTGGAGTTTGGCAGATTTGGGTATAAAGAGGCTTTTACTACTTTTTGGGTGACTTCAAGCCCATTCACCTTTCTAATTTACCTTCGTCCGTCATAAATGGGTGTGTGTGCCTCTGTGTGTAAGGGGACGTAATAATAGAAATTTCCTCATCCATTTATTCTCTGGATTAATGAGATAATCCAGGTAGAATGTGATGCATGGTGCCTGGCAAGTATAGAAGGGAGCTTTATGGAGTTCCCATCGTGGCTCAGTGGTTAACGAATCAGACCAGGAACCATGAGGTTGCAGGTTCGATCCCTGGCCTCGCTCAGTGGGTTAAGGATCCGGTGTTGCCGTGAGCTGTGGTGTAGGTCGCAGGCGTGGCTTGGATCCCATGTTGCTGTGACTGTGGCGAAGGCCGGCGGCTACAGCTCCTGTTAGACCCCTAGACTGGGAACCTCCATATGCCGCGGGTGTGGCTCTAGAAAAGAGAAAAAAGAAAATAAAGAATCTTGGAAAGGAGCTTTATACATGTCGGCCCTCATAATGATGACTGTTCTGTCTGTTGGCTAAAAGTCACATTAAATTGCTAAGATGGATTCAAAATACAGAACTTTGCAGAGATCACTAAACACTGGAAGGAAGCGTACTTCCCCGACGTGGAGTGACTCTGAACCTCAGGTTAATTACCTTGTTGTGTTTTGGGGTTTATGTTGATTGTGTTGGTTTGGCCGCTTCGCTTTTGAATAAGCTCCCAAAATAGGGGTTTGTGTGGTGTTTTTTTATTTGTTTCTGAAATTGGTGCAGGTGCAGAAAACAGGAAGCGAAACCTTAGGCGGCCCGAGGGAGCCTCATTCAAATAGTGCCAAGCAGGTATAATATACAAGTGTTATCACCTTACTGATAATCTGGCACGCTGTGAGTATTCCACGTGCCATGTGGATTACACAGAGTGAAGTCATATTGCAGTTTGGCACCAACTTGCCCGGCTCCTTAGGAGAGGGAGGAAAGCCCTCATTCTTATTCTCAGAGGCTGCGATGAGCACAGCGTTACACCTTTAGAGGCCCGGGATTGCAGGTGCCATTAGCATTTCATGTTATCTTTGAGGCTCCACCTCTCGGGAGCAGGCGAGGTACCTTTCATGAGTGGACCGGCACCACGTCTCTGGCGTTTAAAAGTCTACTCTGGGTGTGAGATGATGTTACATTATTGCAAATTTGGAAATTGAAGGCCCATGGCTAGAATACCAAGCTTTCCAAATGTTTACGTATTTTGGATAGTCCAGTGGTTGTATCTAGAGAAAGTGTTATCTCTTGCAGCTTAATTTGCTTCTTTATCCTAAAGGGTTTAGGGAGAGACTGTGGCTGCCTTGCCTACATGGTAGAGGAGGTCTGTCTCTTTTTGCCAGATGCTCATCTTTGCCTGTTGTGAGCCCTTCGACATGCATGAGTTGAATACAGTTTGCCCAGCTTGGCCCACCACCCTGGAGAAGCCGCTCCCTATGTATTTCCCTATGTATTTCTTTGTTGAACTCAGAAGCGGGCCACCATGTACTTTGTGTAAGATGCCCGTCAATTTCCTGCTTTTGGTAAGCGGGTATCTCAAATAATTTCACTAATCCCGTGGCACAGCCAGAGCCTTCGGAACTCTCCCTGAGTCTTCTGCCTGGCTGGAACTTTGTTTCTTCTTCTTCAGTTTGATTCTTTACTCTCTGGCCACGATCTCAATTTCTCTCTCTCTCTCTCCTTAACTAACACACACACACACACACATACACACACACACACACTCCCTCCCTCCCTCCCTCCTCCTGGGTCTGTTACTGCCTCATTTTGCACAGCCAGCCCGTCTGCTTCCTTCATTTACCAACCTTACTCTGCTCGCATCCCACATTTTCCAGAAAAGGCATCTGCCAGAGATATCATTCCTCATTTCCTTTTGTTCCTAAAGGAAGGGATGGGATTGGGGCTGGGGCAGAGGAACTGCTTGGTAGGGAGGGAATCCCAAATAAAGGGAGAAGCAAAGATAAGGAATGTGGCCAGATCACATATCTGTGGGGCCCCGAGTCATTGTTCAGGTTTCTATTTGAGGAAGACCCTGCTCCGCCAATAGAGAAACCAAATCATTCCATTACTGACATGCATGGTCTCTGAACCAGACCGAACAAGCTCGAGTCTCAGTGTGGTTTCTTAGTGTCTAGTGATCTTGGGTAGACTTCTTACCCTCAATTTGCACTTCTGTAAAATGGTCTGGTGATGATAATACTAGAGATGTTGTGATGATGATTCTCATAACGCCCGGTATCTGGCTTGTGCTAAAACCTTCAGAGAAAGTTGGGCGATATTGGCCCCTATTATTCTAATGCCTGGAGGCAGCAGTTCCATTGTGTGTAGTTGAGAATGCAAGCCGACGCGTAGTGCGGTGAATACTGAATCACTCAGTCTGCTTCAAACCCCCAGGCTTGGTACTTAAGAGCCGTGACCTTGGACAAGTTATTAAGTGTTTCTGTGGTTCAGTTTTCTTACCCACAAAACAGTGTGATAGTACCTACCCAGTAAGGCTGGTGGGGAGAATTAGGTAAGTTAATGCATATAATTTACTTGGAATAGGGCAGAGAGTCTGGAAGACGTGGAGTTCCCAGTAAATCACAGGAGCTACTGTGGTTCTCTTGATCGTGCCCATGGTGACTTTTATTACCCTTTTCCTATTCAGGCAAAAGCAACCTTTGAGAGGATGCATGTAGAACTCTTTCAGAGCCTCCCATTTCTTAACAGCCCGGGGGCAGACACCCAAAACTGAGCCTTGGTTGGAGAGTCTTGGTTTTAAACCCAAACTCCTATCATCAGGCCTGAACATTTGGCCCCTTCTCCTTTTCGCCTTGGGTGGAGACACGTGGAAGTAGTTTGTAGCAGTGGGGTATCAGGCCTTGGCTTGGCAAGTGGAGGTTGGAAGGAGTTTACTTGCTACTTGCCATAACTTACTTGCATTTTCCTTCTTTTTCTTCTCCACCCTCTAGGAGGAAGAAAAAGCAAAACTGATGTGGGAATATATTTTGGCAATTTCTTAATTTAGCAGGGTAGTGAATGAAAATACTTCACAAGGCACCTACTGGTACTTTTGATGATGATGACTTGCATAGATTTAGAATTTGACTTGCACTGGATGTGTCTGTGGCCACATGTAAAAGGCTTGTCAGCGAATGGGAGCGTGACAACAGCCAGAGCCCTCAAAATGCTTATTGTGTGCAGGCACTATTGTAATGCTTCATACGTGTAATTCTTTCTATCCTCAAAACAGCCTTTCATCTCCATTTTATAAATGAGAACATCGAGTTGCAGAGAGATTGAGAGCTTGCCCAGAGTTCCATAGCTAGATCTCTCCTATTTCACCTAAAATACTATAGGGAATCATAGCAGGTCAGGGTGGCAAGGGCCCTTTGGCTACCATCTGCTTCAGCTGACGGATTTTTGGGGTAACAAGTTTATTGAGATATAATTCATAAATTTACCAATTTGCAGTGTGCACTAATTCACAGTTGTGGTTTTTAGCATAGTCATACTGTTGTATAACCATTACCACAACCCATTTTAGAACATTTTCACCTCCTGCAGAAGAAATCCCATATCCTTTAGCATTCGCACCCCTCCCCCCATTTCCTCCTAATCCATTCTGCACTGGACAAGTACTATATTTTTTTATTTCTATAGGTTTGTCTTTTCCGACCGTGCATATAGATGGATTCATACATTGTGTGTGTGGCCATTTGTGTTCAGCTTCTTTTACTCCGTGTAATGATTCTTAAGATTAATCCATGTTGTAACATGAATCAATATGGCATTCTTTTTCATTCCATTGTGTAGCTATACCACATCTTGTTTTTCCATTCATACATTGCTGGATGCTTGTTTCACTTTTGGCTATATGATGAAGACTACTACAAACATTTATATATGTTTTTGTGTTGATGTATGTTTTTAATTCTCTTAGGAATATATTGAGTTGTGGAATTGCTGCATCATATGGTACCTTCTTTGTTTAGCCTTTTGAGGAGCTACCAAACTGTTTTTCAAAGCACCTGCACTACTTTACATGCCCGTTTACAATGTATGGGGGTTCTGATTTTCCACATTCTCCCCAACACTTGTTATTTTCTATCATCTTTGTGGTTAACCATCTTGTTTTTGAGATTAGGAAACTGAGCCTGGGTGAGTTTTAATGACTTGGTTCAAGTACCGTACTGTACCCTGGTGCTATGAGCCAGATTCTTCTCTAGGTATGGAAGATAAAAGGGTGAAAACCATGGTCTTTATTGCAGAGGCTCATTGTGTTTGGAGCATCAGACTCATAGGCACAGTGCATGGTGATGGTGGCTCTTTGGTGACAAGATATAATGGCAGGATTTGGAACGGAAACCTGTCTCAAACTTTAAGAAAAAGAAGATTATTTAGTACTGCACGTAACAGTCTGATGGTGATTAGCTTCAGGTACAGATGGATCCAGGTGCTAAAACAATATTGTTAGAGGGCTGGCTGTCTCTTTCCATCTCTTGTTCTTGCTCTTCCATTATTTCTTTCATTCTTAGTCATCTCATTCCTTTTTTTGGAAAGATGGCTACCAGCAGATCGAGGCTTATATTCTACTATGTAAGCATCTCCAGTTGAACAGGAAATTCCTTTCCCCATAGTTCTAGCAGGAGGCTTACATAGATCCTTCATTGGCCCAGTAGGTTATTGTAACAGCCTCCCAACCAGTGAGCCCCAGTGTTCTGAAGGTTCTTTTTGCTTCAGTGCCTACTCTGGACTTAGAATGGGGAGAGGTGAGTCCCATCTAGACCTCAGAAACTAAGAATGGGAAAGGCGTGATTCCCAAAGGGAGAACCAAGGTTCTGTTTATAGAAGAATAAGAAATGCTGGGAGTTCTCATCGTGGCTCAGTGGTTAACGAATCCAACTAAGAACCATGAGGTTGCGGATTCGATCCCTGGCCTTGCTCAGTGGGTTAAGGATCCGGCATTGCCGTGCGCTGTGGTGTAGGTCGCAGATGTGGCTCGGATCCCGCGTTGCTGTGGCTGTGGCAAAGGCCGGCGGCTACAGCTCCAATTAGACCCCTAGACTGGGAACCTCCATATGCCGTGGGTGCGGCTCTAGATAAAGGCAAAAAGACAAACAAAAAAAGAAAGAAATGCTGCTTGCCTGGTGAAAACAGCAGTTGTCCATTCTATTCTACCAGGTAGGAAGCTTTTATTCACACATGGCAGAAATCCTTACTCATTCTGGCTCAGGTAGTAAGGGGAGGCATTAGCTCATTTAACTGGAGGTTCAGAGTTAGGGTAGTCTGTAGGCATAGCTGAATCCAGTGATTTAGTTCTCAGTGATTCCCTGTCATTACCTTGGAGGCAGAGTGGCATGGCAACTCCTCACTGCCACTGTATCCAGCGGAGGACAGAGGCTGTGTGGTCCAGATGCCATCTTTTACAGGTGAGAAATTGCCTTCTTAGCAGTATCCCAGCAACTTCCTAACTGCTTTCTTAGCCCACGTTGCCCATTCCTGACACCAGACAGATATCTTTCCTAGACTGGCTTTCACTAAGGCTTCTAAACCGATCAGGATCATCAGCCATTCACGCCCACCTTTGGTTGTAGGGGCGGGGCCAGCTTTCCCTGAAGCTTGTGGGTCCTGTGGGAGAAGGGTGGAAACGTCTGAATCAGACCCAAGGTTCCCTTCAGGAGAAAGATGGGGATCGAGGGTGAAAACCTGGCAGTGCCTGAAAGAATACAGGCTTCTGAGGTGATGCTGTGGGTGTGGGAGGCAGACATTTCAGACCAAAGGAATAGCATAAGCAAAGTCATTCTCTCCCAATATGGTATGTAAAATTGAAGGAAGCTCAGAGTTCCCGTTGTGGCTCAGTAGAATCCGACTAGAATCCGTGAGGTCGATCCTTGCCCTTGCTCGGTGGCTTGAGGGTCCGTCATTGCCATAAGCTGTGATGCAGGTCACAGACTTGGCTCAGATCCCGCATCCTGTGGCCGGCAGCTATAGCTCTGATTTGACCCGTAGCCTGGAAACCTCCGTATGCCTCGGGTTTGGACCTGAAAAGGCAAAACAAACAAACAAACAAAAAACCTGAAGGAACCTCTACCTTCTATTACATGAATAAAGAACTCGAAGAGCAGAAAATGAGAAGCAGTATTGGCCCTAGAACTTGCTCATCCTCTTCTCAGTCTTCCGTGGAGGTAGGTTGGGCAGTTGCACGTGAATGGTCAGCCTCAGAGCTGCCTACCTCCTCTGAATCACAGTAGAAGAAGCCAGGCAGAAAGATTCTTTTCTTTTCTTTTTCTTAAAGCTATTGGTTCGCAGCATCTATCATAGCTTAAAGAACTGTAAGTGTTGGATTGATATTTTGTGCTCTGTGGAGTAATTTGGGGCCGTAATGGACTTTTTGCTCTTTTAATAATAGGATTTCCCCCCACCCCCACCCCGGCCAGGGAAAGTTATGAGTTGGTCATCTGAGATGTGAAAGGTAACACGGAGGCATGTCAGCATTGTTAGTTTTTTCCCCCAGACATACGTCTTACTGATTCCAGTTTTTTCCTCTCTCATTCATGTAATAAATAGTAATTCCCTAGTTAATTTGTTCAGAAAGATACCTCTGTGACATGCCCAACTTTGAGAATTGTGATTTTCTGAAAGTTCCCTGTATATCCCCCACCCATAA
>PVHT021183699.1:54263120-54319555 GCA_004024745.2 Catagonus wagneri | reverse complement strand
GAATATGTTATTAATTCAAAGAGTGGGCTATTTATACATGCACGACTTTTTTGAGATTTTTAGCAAAGTGCAATTACTGGGGAAAATATTACAAGTAGAACAACATCATAATTTTTATCCCTGCAGATGCAAGGAAATAACTGAACAAATTAGATAACATGAGCTCAAAAAGTGAAAACGTTTTCATTCTAAAATTTTATAACTGTACTTTGTAATATTTCACCAGTGGGAGACGAATCTTCTATTTTAAATCAGGTAATGTGAGTTCTATACCAAAATGAAATGAAATTGGTGAGATTTGCCATTTTACAGTATCTACAGCTGGCCAAACATTCCAAGAAATTATAAAGCAAATATATTTATTTAAAGTTTTACTTTTACTCAGAATGGAGATAAAAATATGTCCTGTGAAGATATTTGGGCTAAAATATATTTACACATTGGATACAAAATAATAAAATGGAGAATAATCTCATTTTAGTTGAATTTGCTGTAACTCACAGGTACTATAGCGCCTGTAGATAGTGCATTTTCCTTTTTATCTTTTTTATCTTTTTTTTTTTAATGACCACACCTTCAGCATATGGATTCCCAGGCTAGGGGTCAGATCATCAGAACTGCAGCTGAGGCCTACACCAGAGCCATGGCAGCACCAGACCTGAGCTGCATCTGCAAACCTATGCCACAGCTTGTGGCAATGCCAGATCCTTAACCCACAGAAGGAAGAGTCTCACAGAGTCTATAATGGGTCCTTACCCCACTGAGCCACAGTGGGAACTCTGAGAGTGTGTTTTCTCAGTTAATATTATGGACCAGAGATATTGACATTTGAAGGTGTCAGAAATTCATATATATTAATCATAAAATAAAACCTTGAAGAATATTATAGGCAGTGTTATGAAATTAATAAAAATATTAGTATCTAGTGTTTTAAGAAACTGAGAAGGCAGCACTGGGAACTCTGTCTAGTCACTTATATGGAACATGATAATGTAAGAAAAAAGAATGTATACACATATGTGTGACTGGGTGACCTTGCTGTACAGTAAAAAATTGACAGAACACTGTAAACCAACTATAATGGAAAAAATAAAAAGCATTATAAAAAAGATATTAGGAAAATTATTCTGCTTATCTCAATGTTAATCATTTTAAATGAATCAAATTTGGATGATCAACCAACCATAACGGAAAAAATAAAAATAATAAAAAAAAGAAAAAATTTGGATGATCAATTAATTGGGAACTCTAAATATAAAACCCTTGGCATATAGTGAGCATTCACATGTTAGCTGTCGTTATAACTATTATCAATATTCTTATTGTATTTTCATTGATTTTTCTGTCTAGTTCTTTACCAGTTCCATGCTGTTTTAATTATATGGCTTTATAATGTTTAATATTAAATGTTTCATATCCTAGTTATACCTTAAAATTTTATATTTTTGCTTTTTTTCAGTTTTTCTGAACTGTCTTGAATTTTTTTTTACAATAATTTTCTTTGGCATTTTGATTGAAATTCAGAATAACTAAGTTGTCTTGGAGTTCCCATCGTGGCTCAGTGGTTAAAGAATCCGACTAGGAACCATGAGGTTGTGGGTTCGATCCCTGGCCTTCCTCAGTGGGTTAAGGATCTGGCATTGCCATGAGCTGTGGTGCAGGTTGCAGACGTGGCTCAGATCCCGTGTTGCTGTGGCTGTGGCGAAGGCTGGCGGCTACAGCTCCTGTTAGACCCCTAGCCTGGGAACCTCCATATGCCGCGTGTGCGGCCCTAGATAAGGCAAAAAGACAAAAAAAAAAACTAAGTTGTCTCAAAATAGTTGATATGTTTTCTATCCTATGTAGGAAAATAGATTTTCTTTCCTTTTTTTTGTCCTTTTTAGGGCAACACCCGTGGCACATGAAAGTTCCCGGGCTAGGGGCTGAATCAGAGCTATATCTGCCAGCCTACACCACAACCACAGCAACGCCAGATCCAAGTTGCATCTATGACCTACGCCACAACTCACAGCAACACTGGATCCTCAACCCACTGAGTGAGGCCAGGGATTGAACCCGTGTCCTCATGGATACTAGTCGGGTTCCTTACTGCTGAGCCATGGTGGGAACTCCAGAATATAGGTTTTCTAAAGAAATTAATTATCCTTTCATTCAGGTATTCCTTTTGTCTTTCTTATGAAAATTTTGTAGTTATGTGTCTGTCCCTACAGAAGAAAAACATACTCATTCATGTAATTTTTTATTATTTTTGGTATGTAGATAGCTCTGTGTTTTTAAATTTATTTTATATTTGATTATCTTGTTGAACTCTCATTAGGCCTATGTTTTTATTGCTGTTATATTTTGGAAAACAAAGAACACTTAAGTGTTAACTCTTCATGGTATTTATTTTCTTGCTTTATTGCATTGGTTTTGCTTTACAGAACAATAATAATAGTGGTGGTAGTAATTAGTTCTTTATATGATTCTATTTTGGGCTAGACTTACATTCTCTCCAAGGCAGGATTTTTGACTCGTTTTTCTCTCTGACTTCTTTATGCAATGATATACATTTAGTAAAGGATGAATACATGTCTTGTGGAAAGCTGTTGCGGTGTTAGAATAAAATAAGGTACCGAATGCTGAGTATTTTTAAACACTTCTGAGATGGAATGGTTTAGAGGTAATATATTAGATAGGATTAAACAGTATGTGAAAACTTCAGGGGATATGCTTTAAGAGTATATTGTATTCTTTGAATTCCTGCCATCTGAATTATACTAGAAGCCCAGTCATTGATGCTAAAGATCAAAAGATTTAAGGGTTTTATGTCTGAGACAGTTTCAGTGCATCACGATTTATATTCAGCTTCAGATATGTAGCAGTGATTCCTTCTCTATTTTTTCACATTTCCCCCTAAAACAATTCTAATTGATTTCTGAATGGAAATGCAAAATTTCATTTAAACGAATAACTAAAGATAGAGCATTTGTTTCTTATGTCAGAAATGTGCATATTGAATCTAAACTATAACTTGAGGATCGTGGAAACATTATGCCTGTGAGTTGTGGCTGTAACATTTGTCATCTTTCTGTCCAGGCCACTGCCACATTTATTACTTTGGTTTCTGTTCAGTTTCTAATGTTTTCTTTCGACCAGGGAAACGCCAGTCACCAAAGAGGAAAATAATTCTTTATGCCCTACCCTTGTATTTGAGTAATCCCAGTAGTATTTTGGGGGAAAGATAGTTATATGTTGTTGTGTTCAGAATCAACAAATAAAAATATACTATAATTTATGTCATTTTGTTTTATAGCACACTTTACTCTTATAAATGCCTTGACATTTTATAGAATGTCGTTGTGGATCGAGCCTGATAGTTTTACGCTGTAGCAATTGTTTCCTTTGGAAAAATTTATATTTACTTCTTGGAGAGTTTAAGCTAGAACACGTATGCCAGACTCAGCGCTGAAGCTATCCATTTCAGGCATTATTCTTCTCAGAATCTCATTCTGAAGTGCATATTTATTAGAGAAAACAGCTTTCTCAATGTTTGCTGGTAATATTTTTGAAATGAGCATGAGTTTTTGTGTCTCAAGTTACATAATTTGTCCCTTCAGAAAAACCCAAAGATCTGAAGTCTGGGAGGAAACCCAACTGCAATGGCGGCTCATCTTGTGTATTCAGGAACTGCAAAGAGTATATTCTGTTTGAAAGGGGGGGGGTCTTGAGTTGATAGTTGCATGGTAGCCCACTGTTGTTTTATCTCTGCTGTATGCTAAAGAGTGGCAAAAATATAGTGAGTACAGAAAACTAGAAAAATACACTTCTTTTCCTGGTCTTTGAATGTATGACCTGATCTGGGACTGATCATTATAATTTGAATGAAAAATCCAAGCTGGAGGTGAATAAATATGGACTCTATTTACCCATTAGTAGCAAACTTTAGATTTATAGAAGCTGAATCTGTTTTCCTCTCTTCCTAATAGTTTTCTTACTTTCACAAACTAAGTTGCCCAAACACTTTTTTAAGCACATGCTTCTATGGCTTTGTTCTCTATTCACTGAATATTAATTTATTTTAAAAAATACCTAAAAGACACCAGAGAGAACTTCTGTGCCTGTCCTTGTTGTAATTGTTTCAGAAATATTAGCTCATGTAATTTTTTACTCTTCTACCATGACTCAGTGAGTTAAGTACTACTCTTATTCTCACTTTACGGATGTGGAAACTGAGGCACAGAGAGATTATGTAACTTACTAGCTCAAGGTCAAATAGCCAGTAAGTGGAGGGGATAGGATTCAAACCGAGGCAGCACTGATCCAGGGTTTGTGCTCTTAACCATCTTGCTGTGTGATTGATAATTACTTTACTTTGGCATGTATTGGGGGTGGGGGGTAGGTAATGGGGATTAGAGACTGCTATGGTTCTGCAACCACCCGCCTGCCTGCTCTGTGATATCACTGACACGAAGGCTGTGGCTAATTCTGAAGAATACATTATGTTGAGGGTTGGAGGGGAGAGGGTGAGGAGCGCCCTTGCTTTTGTTCTATTTACGCTGTGTTGTCTGAAACCCTTTTATACAATGAGCTTGTATTTCATTTATAGTATAGTTTTTCAAATAAAGCTGTCTTTGCAAGGAATCTTTTTATATACATTTAGCTTCCCACTTTAAAAAGGTATGTTCTAAATACCTTTTTGTTTATATAGGTGTTTAAAACTTAGAAGTTTACCAGAAAGCAATGCAGGGAGGGGTGCACAACTTCCAGAATCAGAGTATTCTTTAATATATGTTACCATGGCTTCCATCTTAAAGGGCTGTTAGTAAGTTTCACTTTGAAGATTAAAAGTCACAGTCAAAGCTGAGAGGGAATTTCATTCCCATTTTTCTGTCTAATCTGTGAAAAAAATATTCTGGATATGAATTATTAAAATGTATTTGTTTCAGAATCTAAAAAATGTATTTGTTTCAGAATCTAAAAAAAAAAATCCATTTTCAGTTAGTACAGAAGTCAGAGATGAGACAAAATACCAGTGACTGAGTTGTTTCCTTGGAAGAAATACTGGCTTTGAGAGTAGGATGTTTAATTGTCATTCTTTCCCTTGCTATCTGTAAGTGGTAGATGGTTAGTGTGTTTCTAAGAGTTGTATCATATATGAAGTCAGTGCATAAATCTCACAGAGTTAACATTAACCTTGAGAATCCAATATATAACCAACTTGTGGACCCTCAGCAGCTCAAAAGTCAAAAATTAACTTCTTCGGTTAATTCATTTTTGAGGCAGTATAGAGCAGTGGTTAACTCGCCTGGGTTTGAATTTTGGCCCTGCCTCCCACTAGTTGAGTTGCTTTGGATATTTTACTTATATGCTTTGCCTTAGTTTCTGAATCCGTCAAATGGGACGATGCATCTTACTGTGTTCTTGGGCTCATTAAAGGAGTCACTGTAGTACAAATGAAAAGCACTTAGTATTTTTATGTAGCAAGTGCTTTTTAAATATTAGTGCTTATTATCAGTACTTGCTTTGTCTTTTTGTTTTAACTTTTGCCTTATTTCTTGTGGAGCATTAAAGGCCAAGTCTAATTCGAAGGGGGGTGGGGAATATGGAGGAAGGAAGAAATTAAAAAGAGAGAATTGGCAGGGAAGGGCAAGTACAGATGTTGAATTATTATAGCCTGGTACTTTCATGATGGTCTTGGAGGGGAAAATCGTTTTGTCTCAAAATGAAAACTTCTGTGTGTGTATGTGTGTGTGTGTGTTAGTTTTAAACTAAAGGTGGGATCTTGCCTTCTTTGCTTATTCAACCTGCACTCGCTAAGCCTTTAACTCAGTAGGGCCCGTCTTCTTTTTGCACATGCACGCTAGTGGCGGTGATCATGGCCTAAAATCATCGGCCCATCACTCACATTTTCCAGTGTGTGTTTACCCACGGGTGTGCCCTCCGTGCTGGAATTCAGATCTCTTCCATACAAAGAATGAGGCCCCATCGAGAGGCCCCAGCAGAAAGGGAACTGCAGAGGTTGCCTCATCTTCTCTCCCTGTTCGCTTTTCCAAGCTGCCCTTTGGCCTCTGATGAAATTGGCTGTTTGTCCTGGCCCCTCCCCTGGGACTGGATAGAAAAGGCCTCTGCAGAGTTGAGAAGGGAACCTTAGATCTTTTCTTCCAGCTAATATAGACATACACAGCAGGCGCCCAGACCTGGGTTGCCAAAAGACTTGTAAATATGGGAGACGACGATGCCCAGCCTCCCCGTCTCCGAACCTTGCTGGAATAGGGCTAGAATACTTCCTATGCTCCTGAGGAGCAGCCAGCCAGGTGTCTGGGCAGAAGAAGGCGTTGGGCAATTGTGTCAGAAATAATTCTCCGCAAGAGCTTCTCGTGTCTTTAATTCATACTAATCTCTGCCTCACCCCCTTAAGAGCAGCAGGTTGCCTTTTGATGTGGCAGAAGGGGAAAAATGCATGCATCGCCCCTTAATTGTGGCACTGAGTGGCCCTTGCTGGGTAACTGGACTTTCTCCATGGCTTTCAGGGCCATTGCAAAAAAAAAAAAAAAGGGGTGTTGACCTGGGTGCCCAGGAACACAGGGGCCCATGGGGCCTGTCAGGGCCTCACCCTCGCCCCACCCCAGCCACACACCTGGAGAACTCCTGAAATGTTTGTCTACCTGCCAGGCTCTTCTTTCTTCAAATAAAGAGCATTTTCTTTGAGTTTCCACAAACGCTCTCCAGCCCTGTGCCTTGCGTGCTTTGAGCTGGATGTTTGTGGCTGCTCTAGGGCCCGTTCCGGAATCGTCACAGTGTCAAAATGCAGGGGGAGGGGGTTTAAAACCCCGACTGCCGGGCGGAGGAGTGTTGCCTCATCTAAATTGTTGTAGAAACCTGTAATTTTTAGTTTCTGTGAAGCCCAGATATAGTACATTCCCCTTGAACCTTGTTGCCTTTGATAAGAGTTTTCTTTCCTAAGGCTGACAGCAAAAACCAGTTGTGTTGGAATTCAGCCATGAGTATTTATTTCCAGATTTCACAATTTGTTTTGTCTTCATGGCAAGCAGTTTCCTTCCTCTCCCCTCCTGTCCTTCTGTCTCTCCCAGGCCCCAGCCTCTCGTCTCTTTCTCTCTCCACCTCTCTGTCTGTCCATCTTTTCCGTTTTGGTCTCCCTCTCCCCTTTCTTTCTTTTTTTGGGGGGTCTTTTTGCCTTTTTGCCTTATCTAGGGCCGCACCTGTGGCACATGGAGGTTCCCAGGCTAGGGGTCTAACAGGAGCTGTAGCCGCCGGCCTTCGCCACAGCCACAGCAACGCGGGATCCGAGCCGCGTCTGCAACCTACACCACAGCTCACGGCAACGCCGGATCCCAAACCCACTGAGCAAGGCCAGGGATCAAACCCGCAACCTCATGGTTCCTAGTCAGATTCGTTAACCCCTGAGCCACGACGGGAACTCCTCCCTCTCCCCTTTCTTTTATTCTTCCTTCCTTCCCTCGTTTTCCTGAGCCCCTAAAGAACACGTCTGTTGAGTTCCCATCGTGGCTCAGTGGTTAACGAACCCGACTAGTATCCATGAGGAGGCTCGTTCGATCCCTGACCTCGCTCAGCGGGTTAAGGATCCGGCGTTGCCGTGAGCTGTGGTGTAGGTTGCAGACGCGGCTCGGATCCCGCATTGCTGTGGCTGTGGCGAAGGCCGGCGGCTACAGCTCCTGTTAGACCCCTAGCCTGGGAACCTCCATATGCCGCAGGTGCGGCCCTAAAAAGACAATCAGTCAATCAATCAATAAAGAACATGGTTGCTGAAGTTTTATTTCCAGCTGAAAGCGAAAAGAACGAGCCAGATCGGGGCCGTTAGTGCCTGTGCAGCCCTTGCAGGGTGAATTGCCAGCCTCGCATCCATTACCCTGGGGAGAGTGGGTTTCTCTCTGACTGTTTCTGTCCAGGAGACTCTTAAGAATGAATCCATGAGCCGAGGCGCTCTCTTCCCTGGGGGAATAGCGAGCGGCCTTGACACCGGGGGTCTTCATTCCGCAAGGCATGGGGGGTGCACTTCCCTGCCTCCCGGTCCTTGATCAGCAGCCTGTGGGCCGTCAGGTAACTCGCAGCTAGGCTGGAAGCCTACCTTTCCTTCTTCTGGATGAACTCTTTTCATCCTTGAGGGCCTGCATTGTGAAAGTGGGGAGTGTGTGTGTGTCTGTGTTTTGTGATGTGGTGGAAGGCCTACTGTCCAACATCAAAAGTCCCTTTAAAGGGATCTTAGGAAGAACCACATGGAATTTGTAACTCGATCACAAAATGAGTCCTGTTGAGGACCTGAAAATAGCTCTTCAGGTTTGTAGGTCACACCTTTCTAAACTGAGTTAATGAGCAAATCTTTATTCTTTACAAGATTAGCCAGGTGTATTTGGCTAATGTTAACCTTAGCCTTGGCAGCTCAGCCCTCTTGCTAATGAGGCCAAAGTGGGAATTCCTGCCTCTCATGGACCAGTTACCTTCACTCTCTTTCCTGGCCACCGACTGCAAACCCTGGCCAGCTGGCTTGTGAGCGTCTGCTCTTGGATGTCAGAGGAGGGGGAAGTTGTTTTACGCAAGCTGCCTGTGGATTAGCACCAGTGTCTAACTTCGCCTGGGGAAACCCTCACACACAGGCCACTGCCCAGAGGTCAAGTGCATTGTCTCCACTTCTGAAAGACAATAGAGCTGTTGATGAGGGTTAACTGGAAAATGCTGATGTTGGCTGGAATTTTGGTCTTTTGCCAGGACGAATGCATCCTTTAAAGCCGTTTAGGGAAAACTCTGTTGTTTGGGGGAAGAGCTTAAGGGGAATAAAACAGTGGAAATCAACAAGGAGAGAATGATTACTTTTAAATACGCAGCATTGACAATAGACGTGACAGCAGGTTAAAAACATGTTTCCTGGAATGCCGGTTTTCCAGAATCTTGCCTTGGACGAAACCATGTTTGGGTTGTAGGTTCTTTAGACTTTTGCCTCTGGATTCCTACCTATTGCCAAAATGATGGGCCGTGTAAGTTAACTTTGTATTCTATTTATTTATTAAAAAATTGCCCATTAAATAGAAATCTTGCAGTTACTGGAAACTTTTTGGATTTTACGCAAACACTAAGGAACATATAATGTTCTGGAAGATAAATATTTGTTTAAGGCAGTTCAGTGTATTTTTAAAAACAAACAAAAACCCCAGGAATATTTACCCTAAGTGTAATTTGCAAAGTAAAATGAGAATAATTTTGAAATCCTGAGTACTTGGATTCATTTATTTTCACATTTTGTAATGTGAAATTCAAGGGTTCACATTTTGTAATAATAAATGTGCAATGAAGAACTGTTAAGAAAACCATTATTTTGTTTAGATTTGGGGTATTGCTAACCATGTGTTTGTTATACATCACTGTTTTCCAAGAAAAGAGAATCGAGCCCAGAGAAACTGGGACTTGCCCAAGGTCACATAGCTAGAAAATGGCAGAGCTTTCACGAACACCAGTTCTCTTGACCCTCAGGCCAGTGATATTTCCCTGACTGCTTGCTGGTTTTATTAGGGGCGGAGTTAAGGGGGGGGCGCAGATGTGCATGTTCCTGAATACGTGTGTGTGTGTGTGAGTGTGAGTGTGAGTGTGTGAATAAAATAACTATTTTGCTTCCTTTGAATGAAGTGATTATAAGCTCGATGACTTGGAGATACCTTTTCTTTCTCATCCTTTTAAGGAGTAAATTCAGCTGATTGCTTTATAGTCCTAACATCTTTTGATAGCTATAGATAAACAAGTGACTTAGTCTTTGCTTTGTAAGCTGTTTAGAGCAAGGTAGGATTACAATCGTAAACTGAAGCTGGGTGTGTATGGGGGGGCTTACTATCTTTCTTATCTGTGGTCATTCCCTGGAAAATAACTATTATCCAAGTTTCACTTAAACATGTGGTGATTTACAAATGTGGTTTATAAAATACGTAACTGGTCCTGCCTTCTTTTTCTGTTCTCCACCTTCATGATCATATTCCGCCTATTTTAATGTACAAACAGCCAACCGTTATTGTCAGAAAGACCACTGCTTTTATAAAATCCAGGGGCCTTTAGTTTGCTTGGGGCTTTGAAAGATTGTTTAGCCTTTTCCTTTCTAATGCAAAAGGAAGGAGATCTTAAGAGTTTGGAATTTGTAAACATGTATTTCTGCCCTTAACATGGGGGCAGATGCACTCTGCTTCCTTTTTTTATTTGCTCCAGCAAAGTATGTTCACTTATAGTACTTCCACATCTTCTTTCCTGTTGTATTCTTTGATGGTTCCAGGTTTTCCTTTTGTGTTTCCTTTCTTTTTCTGTGTCTTTGAGGAAAATCAAGGCTGAAGTATGGGTAAGTGACCAATGCTATTATTGCAATTTTTAAAAGCTATACCTACATACCTTTTGTTTCTATTAGTTATTTACCTTTTTCTTTTCTAAGTCTCTTTGGAGAATCAAGACTGAAACATGTAAGGGACCAATGTCACAGCAGTTAATGAAGGTATAAATAATTAAAAGATACACATTTTTAAAACATAGCTTTAAAAGATTTCTATAGCATTGGTCTCTCTGGCATATGTTAGTCTTGATTTTACTAAAAGACATAAAAAGAAAAATAATTATGTAGATGTATATGCATATCTGTACATCTGTATGCACACACAGTATAGAGTAAATAAGATGATGGTTTCCTATCTTTACAAAAATATTCAAAAGAAATCCACTGCAGACACATGGATTTTCCCTGAAGGTCACTTCTAGCTTTTTGTGGTGGTCTAAGGTTTCTGGCACTTTATTAGTCAGATTGGAAGCAGTTGAGCAAACCACAAAGGAACGATGCCGCCTGACTGCTCTGGGCGTCGAATTAGGGAACCCAGGCAGGTAGCGCTTGGGTTTCCTGTGAGCCTGTTCATCCGCTTTATTTTGAGGCAGAGACTAGGAGATGTCAGTTCCACAGCAGGCTTGCCCGGCCACATCTGCACCACAGCCAGCAGAGAGCCACGTAGATGTTAATTGTCACACACACCCTTCAGTCGGCACCTCTTAGGGCCATTATTGCACACCACAGCCTGACGCTGAGGCTTGGTGTGGCCGGGTGGCTGACCAGGGCTCGGCATCGTCAGCCATGGGGTGATGAGGTCACAGAGGTCCCGCAGCCAGAGTCACTGCTGTTCACGACCAGAGCTTGGTGCCCGTTGCGCCCTGCTCCTCCTCAATCCTTTTTCAAGTGGAAATTTTGCAAGTTGATTTCTGCAGCGTGCGTAGTACGATTTGGCTGACGGCAGTTTCTGGCAAAAGAAATAACCAAATTATTATTCAGTCATGGGTTTTTAACAGCCGCAGAGCAAGTGGATGTTAACTAAATGATGCAATTTATTCCCTTCCCTCTTATTGCCAGCTTGCCTATTACAGAACGACTGCCAGTTTTCAATAAGTGGTACCCAGATGGTATTCGCATGCCGCCCACTTGGTTACAGAGCCGAAGCGGGGAATAACTCGGCAGACACTACAAGCTGTGGGTCAATTGAGGGGGAATGCCTGTTGCTTCACAGTTTTGCATATGTAAATCTGTTAATGTTATGTCAGTATTGTGCGGGCTAAACACAAGCATTGCCTTTCTCTGGGGGCCCAGCTGAACTTGGACCACAGCCCAGTCCTACCGAGGCTCGGAGAGCGAAGCTGCAGTTTGAGGATGCTGCACAGCCTGCTTCCCTCCACTCCCGCCGTGACGCTCTCGCGGTATCCACAGCCCGAGTTGGATGCAGGAAGCGTGTCTGCCATAGGCTGACTCCATAATAGGACAGGCAGGCCCGGTTTTATGAGGTTGGATGCAGAGGGTGGAGGAGTGTGAGCGTGTGTCTATTTTTAGGCCAGCCTTCAAGACGGTTCCCCGGGCCCAGCCTGCGCCTGCCTGCCTCGCTCACACTCGCCTCTGTGTGTCTGCCACACTTCTGCTCTCCATTTCATCAACTGCAGATGTGGCACACAGCCGTCTTAGAAGAGTCATGAACTGTGTCGTCTGCGCAGCTTAACAGCCAACATCTGTTGCAGCAGGCTGAAGGGAGAGGCAGGGAAAGCATTTTCGGGAATGCATTCAAGTACCTCAACTTAGCCTCTTCTTGGGCCTACGCAGACAATTATTTTACACTAATTGCAACAAGATAGCCGCTGTAAAAAGTAGGTTGGAAGCCTTCTCCTGCCCCACCCCCAACCCCTCGTGAAAGTTGCAGTCACAAAGGGTAGTCCTTTTTTTTTTATTTTTTATTGTGGTTTGTGTCTTGTTCTCAAAAGCTTATTACATGGGGTGCAAACAACAACAAAAATGCTGTAAAAAGGCAAGAATCGTAATATGCTTAAGAGCTAAAAAGACCTATAGTGTTGGTGTAACCAATGCAAATATTCCTGCAGGTATTGTAAAATTTATGTGCCATATGAAAAACATTAAGGGTATTTTTTTTTTTCATGGAGGAAAATGTTCATCGTTGAGCCATTTTGTAAATTATTTTAATGCTGCGTTTCTGCTTAAACCTCATGATTTTGATATATAAACCAGTTTAATGTTTTCTGCACAGACCCTGGCTTTTCTTAAGTTTTATATATTGGAAAGCCCATGTTTGTATTGGACTTTCTGGTTTGTTTCATATTGAAAATCCGTCTTCCATGGCCCTGTGCCATGTGGCGAAGGAATAGTTTGACACGAGTCAAGTCTCAAGTGTTGACTTTTGAGTTCTGAAAACTTGGCAAGACTGTGTTAATAAATACATAGAGGCGCTTGGTGGGTTTTTTCTTTTTGTTTTTCTTTCTTTCTTTTTTTTTAAGGAGTCATTTGGCCACAATAAGAATAGCATCCCCACAGTACGGATTTTCTAATACCTTGGTCTGTTCTCAACTTTCATCCCCTTGTCATAGAGACAGCATTGCATTTTATACCCAGGTCTTATTTTTTTAATTTAATTTTATTTTTTTATGCCCTCAGAGTAAATGTTGGTTAATTACGCATTCCAGCATCTCTGATTCTCTTGAAAGATTTGTTTCTGTGACATTTTGCCGTATCTGTTGTGCAGCTCGAGGAGCATGCTTCTCTCCTCACATTTCAAGTTTCTAGACTTTGTTCTGAAGAGCCAGATGGAAGTATGCAGATTGTTTTTATCTTTTGTCCTTCACACTGTAACCTGATCTCCAGCATATCTAGACATCTAGCAGAAAATTTACTATGTGAAAGCACGGAAGTGATTTAGAATATGGACCAGGCAGGGGAGAAAGGGCTCAAGATGCATTTTATCAAAGCAGATCTATCCGTCCACCCCCACCCCCCGCACCCTTCCTTTTTCTTTTCTTGAGAAATGGCTTGATGATCAAGGGGGTACTTTTCAGTGTGCCCACATGTACTTCTTCTCATTTACCCTGCATCGAGAGCCATAGCTGACCAGTGGGTTTGATGATGGTGTAGGTATGCATACGATGAGAGTCGATGACCCAATCATTGAAAGCTTAGAAAGAAGAGTGAATTGGTTAGAATCATAGAACTGGCAGTGGCCTTACAGATTTGGGCAGGAAAATTTACTAGTAAGAAAGAGGACATTTCCAAAGTTACATATCTGGTTTGTGACAGAGCCAGGATGTAAACCCAGGAGTCCCCTGCTGGCCCCAGGAAACAACGTGGTCTTGGGCTTTATGATATGTGTGGTTTTAATGGCACGATATTTGCAAGCTTTCCGTTAGGCATTTCACGTGTCTCGTTGGCCTAAAAAGAGTAAGGGCAGTGATCTCCTTCTAAACTTTTGATTTCTGTGTGAAATCAAATTAGTAACGAGTACGAGGATACTCAGGTTAGTAACTGTATAGGGTAGTGGATATTTTCTGCACTTGTGAGTAGGTGTGTACAGTGGGTATTTATCTGTGTGCACACCTGCATGATAGGTACATTTTGGAGTCAGGTGATCTGGGTTTAAATACCAGCTGTGGCTGTCCGGAGATGGGGGCCTTGGGTAAGTTACCCTACATCTCTGATGATAATAATACGTGCCTCAGAATTGTCACAAAGGGGTTGATGAGGTTATGTGCATGGGACCCTCAGCGTGGTGCCAGCACAGCAGATTGTACACTAGTCCTTAGTGAAAATTTATGATTATAATTGATTATCCACTCTTTTAGTACTGATAAATGCCATATTTAGCCTCGAGTTTTGACTTTTCTTTCTGCAGAGGAGAGGAGTTTGCACTTCTTGCCCTCCCTTTCTTGCTCCCTCCTCCTCTTTGCCCTTCTGGCCCCTTCCAAAGTGTTCTTTGTTTCCCCTTTGGGTATCATTCTACATTGTTTCCATCATTGTCAAGAGGACCAGTGCTGGTTCCAGGATGCTCAGGGCTCCCTCAGGTACTTAGCCTGTTGTCTCCCTTATCTCGTGACATCTTTAACTTCTTAGCTAGACTAACTCTAAGGGAGCTTGTTAAATGGTGCAGGGTCCTCACGAAATGTGAATATGTTTTCTCATTATGATCAGTAATAGCTGCGGTCCTCACCATTAGAACCAATCTGTGGCTCAAGGAAACTCCTATTTAAAGGCCTCTTTATGCCTAACCTAGGAAACACAGAGTAAAGACTTTGTTAGTGTTAAGAACTTCACTCATCAACAAATGTTTCTGGAGGGCCTGCTACATGCTGTGTGTCCAGGATGAGCAACAGACACCGAGTCTGCCCTCAAGGAGGTTGAAGGCTGGCATGGGTCCTCACATGTTCTATCTCCTTGAAGTCCACCTTCAGTTTTACTTTTGGCTTCTCTTAAGCTTTCGCCCTCATTTCTTGCACACTCACCTATTGGCTTTCTGCAATTCCAGGTTCAAGTTTATCCTAATCAGAAATTCTAGGAGTTCCCTGGTGGCTCAGGGAGTTTAGGATCTAGCATTGTCACTACTGTGGCTCGGATTACTGCTGTGGTGCAGGTTCAACCCCTGGCCTGGGAACGTCCACATGCCATGGGCAGAGCCAGAAAAAAGTTTCAAATAATTCCATTTACATTAGCATCAGAAATTGCTTGGTAATATGGGCAGACCTTAGAGATATTGTGGGTTTGGTTCCAGACCACCGCGATAAAGTGAATGCCAGAATAAAATGAGCCACATGAATACTTTGATTACCAAATGCCTACAAAAGTTCTGTTTATGCTATACTGTAATCTGTTAAGTGTGCAGTAGCATGATGTCTAAAGAAATGTATATACCTTAATTTAAAAACACTTCATCGTGAAAAAATTCTGTCATCTGAGCCTTCAGCAAATTGTAATCTGTTTGCTTGTGGAGGGTCTTGTCCCGATGTCGGTGGCTGCTGACTGATCAAGGTGGTTGTTCATGAAGGCTTTAGTTTTGACTCTTCCATTCACTTGAACACATAGAAGCGATTGTAGAGTCACTGGCCTAATTTCAGTCATTGTTTTGTCTCAGGGATGAGGGAGGCCTGAGGAGGAGGAAGGAGTCAGAGGACCAGCTGGTCACTGGAGCGGTCAGAACACACACATTTGTTGATTACCTTTCACTGTCTTACATGGCGTGACTTGTGGCACCGCACACAGTTAGAATAGTGACATCGAAGATCACTGATCACAGACCACCGTAATAAATATAACAATAATGAAGAAGTTTAAAATACCGCAAAAATTACCAAAACGTGAGACAGAGAGGGGAAGTGAGCTGACACTGGTGGAGAAATGGTTCTGATAGGCTTTCTTAATGCTGGGTTGCCACAGACCTTCAATTTGGAAAAGACAAAATAAAGAGAAGCACAGTGACATGAAGTACGCCAGTCAGTTTCCTTAAAGAAGTACAGAATTTTAGTCTGAAACTACAAAACGTTGTTGAAAGAAATCCAAGAAGACCTAAATAGATGGCGAGATAGCCCATATTCACAGACAAATAATTCATATTGTTATGATGACAGTACTCTTAGGTTGTTGAACAGATACAGACCAATCTTTATCAGAAGCCCAGCTGTCTTTTTCTTGGCGGAAATTGACAGTTTGATGCTCAGCGTCATCTGGAAATGGGAGTTATCCAGAGTAGCCAAGAAGCTTTTGAAAAAAGTTTGAGAACTCACACTTCCTGATTGTAAAACCTACTGCAAAGCTACCCTCATCATGAAGTGTGATACTACAATAAAGGTAGACATCTAGATCAGTGGAATAGTTTTGGAGTCCAGAAATAAACCCTTACATTTATGGTTACTTAATTTTCAACAAGGGTGCCAAACCAACTCCATGCGGGAAAGAATAGTCCTTCTAACAAATGATACACAGACAACAGGGTATCACTATGCACAAGAATGCACGTGGACCCCTTACATTACAACTTGTACATCAGAAACCTAAATGTGGAGTTCCCATTGTGGCTCAGCAGGGTAAGAACCCGACACAGTGTCTGTGAGGATGCAGGTTGGATCCTTGGCCTCGCTCGGGTTAAGGATCGGGCATTGCCACAAGGTGTGGCCTAGGTCACTGATGCAGCTTGAATCTGGCGTTGCTGTGGCTGTGGTGCAGGCTGGCAGCTGCAGCTCTGATCTGACCCCTAGCCCAGGAATTTCCATATGCTGTAGGTGCAGCCCTAAAAAGAAAAAAAGACAAAAAAACAAAACCCCTAAATGTAAGGAGAGCTCAATATATAAAACTCTTAGAGGAAGTCACAAGAGTAAATCTTTATGATCTTGGATCAGGGCGTGATTTCTTAGATATGACTCCAGAGCATAAGCAACTACAAAGACAAAAAAAAAATAGATAAATTGAACTTCATCAAAATTGAAAGCTTTTGTGCTTAAAGTGTACTATCCAGAACGTGGAAGGACAGCCCACAGAAGATACTATTTGCAAATCATATGTCTGGTCCAGTTCTAGTATCCAGTATATATAAAAGGACTCTTACAACCCAACACCAGAGAGACAAATAACTCAATGTAAAAATGTGCAAAATATCTGTATAGGGAGTTCTCTAAGGAAGGTAAATAAATGGCCAGTAAGAACATGGAAAGATGCTCAGCATCATTAGTCACTAGGCAAATGGAAATCAGAGTCACAGTGAGATACTTCTTTGCACCCACTGGGATGGCTTTAATCAAAAAGACAGACAATAACAAGTGTTGGTGAAAATTCAGAGAAATTGAAACCCTTGTACATTGCTGGTGGAAATGTAAAATGGTTCGGCCACTTTGGAAAACAGTTTGGAAGTTCCTCAAAAGTTTAAATGGTTGCCGTCTGACACAGCAATTCTCCTGGTTGCTGTGCAATCAAGAGAAACAAAATCGTGCCTGTACAAAAATGTGTACATCAGTGTTATTAGAAATCTTCATAATAGCCAAAAAGTGGAAACAGCCCAGATGCCCGTGAACTGATCAGCAGATGAACAGAATGTGCTGTGGACATGTTGTGGAATAATATTCTGCTGTAAAAAGGATTGAAACAACCTACCGGAACCTTGAAAGTGTTATGCTAACGGAAAGAAGCCAGACTCAAAAAGTTACATATTGTATGATTCCATTGATACGAAATGTCCAGAATTGGCAAATTCAGAGAGACAGCAGATTAGTGGTTGCTGGGGATTGGGGGGGGGGGATGGCTAGTTGCTACAGAGTTTCTTTTGGGGGTGGTAAGAATGTTCCAAATTTAGGGTGTGGCATTAGTTTCACAGCTGTGAATATACAAGAAAACATTCAGCTGTATAGCTTTTAAAACAGGGAATTTTATGCTATGAGAGTTATATCCGAATAGAAGGATTTCAGTATCTCTCTGGATTTCCTTCACTTATAAAGTGAGGTTCCTTTAACAGGTGTGGGCTACTCCCCATCAGAAAGGAGCCCGCAAAGGAGCCTGTAAAGAGCCAAAGAGTCAGTATTTTAGGCTTTGCCAGCTCTGGAGTCTCTCCAGTCTCTCACTTTTGCCTTTGTAGCGTGAGAGGGGCGTAGACTGAATGTGTGGGTGTGTGGCAGAGTTCTGATCAAACTTTCTTGGCAGACACGGAGATGTCCATTTCATACAATTTTCACGTGTCACGAAATATTATTTTCATTCTTCCTCACCACGTAAGAATGTAGAAATTGTTCCTGGCCTGCAGGCTGCAGGAAGCACAGGGTCAGAGAGATGCGGCCACTGGGCTGGTCGTTCGCTGACCCCACCCCGGGGTCGTTGCCCTGCTGGAAGCTTTAGGGGAGTTGGCAGTAGCCTCTTGAGAGAGGTATGATTCTTTTTTCGCCCTTTTTCACCAGCGAAGCGGTGGCTGAGTGAGTTCCGGAGGCTGAAGCAGGTCCCACAAGGCTGGGCCGTGATCCTATTTGGTTCGAGAGCCCCTCCTCTTAAGCGGCTGTGCACCAGCTTCCTCAGATCCACCCTCAGATCCATCGGGGCCGCCCGGGCCCCTTCTGGCTGTGCTTGATCACCTCCCGCCCCCTCTGCCCGCCCCTCCCGTCCCCGGCGCCCTCAGGTGCCTCGCGTCCCCCTCTGACGCTGGCATGGCCACTTCCTTTATTCCCCGCTAATGCTCTTTTCCATATTGCGAAGCCAATACCCACACCGGGCCTCGGGAAAAACAAACCCACCACCTTGCCTCCCTTTCAGACTTTCCTCGTGACTCACTTCTTCTGGGAAGGCGATGCCTCAGCCACCTTTTGACCCTCAATCCGGCTGGAGCCGCGTCCGCCTCGCTGGCTGCTGTGCTCTCCCCTTATCACCCGTCTTTCCGCGCGTGGGCCGCTCGACTGTGCACCGCCTCCACCCTCTGCAGCGACTCTCTCTCAGAGCCTCTTTGTTTCATCTTAGTGCCCCCAGCTTGGTTAGGACCTTCAGGGAGTTGAAAACCCCAGGGGCGCCTTCCATTTAGATGTGTCTCTCTCTGGCTTGGACTAAGCGCTAGGCTGGCCTTTCCTGCTGTGCGGTTCTCCTACTTGGATCCGGGCCAGGCCATCCCCGTGGGCAAGAGAAGAGGCGGGGGGTGGGGGTGTGTGTGGGTGGGGTGGGGGGGAAGGGAGGTAAGTCACTTTTCCGTCTCCCTGACCGACATGCCTGCCATTCACTCGTGCTACCCTTGAGAAGAATGGGACAGTCTGTGTGTGTGGGGGGCCCTCACCCCCTCTTTCATCCTCTGGCATTCCTGGAGGTACGCCGTCCTCTCCATGGGCTTGCATGATGACACACTAGGAACGTGTTACATGGGACCAGAGCACCTTTCCCACTGGACGGCCTAAAGCTCTGTTAGGGCTCGGCTAGGATTCACTTCATTTCTCAAGCGCCCTTGCTTTACATGCAAGGATTTTTCTTCTAGGAGCTAAGCCTTCTAGACTCTTCTAAGGGCGGCAGCCTCCCTCTCCCCCACCAAAAAAAGTTTAATAAATAAAAAGAAGCAGAAAGAAAAGAGTTGAGAAGTGCTTAAGTGATTAATGTAAGCTCTGTGTTTATGACTCATTACGTGGTTGAGAGAGCAGTCCTTCCGCCTTCAGTGCGCTCTCAGGTAGTTTGCAACCATGTTACGTACGAAAAAATCAGAATGTCTCTAAAGCAGGCCCTGCCAGGTGCCAGGCTAGGGCGACTAGTGGTGGTGGAGACCCTGGTCGCTTCAGCAGTTGGGTAAGGGATGATAAGCGTGTGTGAATTACATCCTTTCGCAATTGCTTGGCTGCCTGCGAATTAGGCAGAGTCCAGAAACTTTCCTTTCTTGGGCCTAAAATATTTTAAAAATAATCCTTGGAAGGCTGGCTCGGTTTTAAGGAAAAACAGCAGATTCGTTGGGATGATTGAGAGTCATGGGATATATAGGGAAAGTTGGGGACCGGAATCCTTGGGGGAAAATGCGTCTTCTCTCTGTGTGTCACCCCCTTCTGGGTCTCAGCCGTGTGTCTTCTCGCTCTCCCCGAAGACTGTTTTGACCCTGTGCACACTGCCCATTAGGACTGGCCCCAAAGGTCACCCTTGGTTCCTGAGATTTGGAGGACAAAGATTCTGTCTTATTTAAGCCTGCTCACTGTTCTTGCTGGGAGTTTTGGGGGTGCAGGTAGCTAGCAGGTAAGCCAGGGAGAGAGAGGTGGAGAGTGGGAAGCCTGGTGTTTATTGGGAAGATATCAGCTTCACCCTGGGATGCAGGCATCTCTCCGAAGGGAGAAGAACCCAGCAGCAGAATTAAAAGGAACTCTGGGCACGGACCTCTTGTCATGTCTGTTGCTTCCCGTGCCTCTGCTTTGCACTGTCTGCAGACTCGCTGTCTGTTTCTCAGGCCACAGCCTGCTGGCCCTGACTCTCAGTGGACCTGCTTGTGAAATTGCACTGGACACAGAAGTTAGGCTTTGAGGTCAGTGTGTCAGGTGAAACTTGTGAATGGTTTGAGTTTTCATTGAAAGTCCTGGAAATGACTGGTTCAGTGAGGAGAGACACTCAGGGTCTGTGGGGCATGTAAGAACAGAGACCAACTAAGGGAACATCAGGTTTTCAGCTTCTTCTGCTTCAAGGCATATTTGCTCATAATTTGCACTATTAATAAACATGCTTTCTTTCCCCTGCTTCCTCTTCCAAGCTCCGGTAGTTGCCTTTGTATTAGTTAAGCTTGAACGCAATGTGATTTCACCAGGTCTTTGTCCAGGTTCATGGGGGAAGAATTTAAAGCATCTGATTGGTCTGGCTTGGGCCATGTGTGTGACCCTAAGTCATTGGCTCTTACTCAGAGGAGTCAACTCCATTCAGGAAATAGTCATAGTGAAAAATTTTTATTTTATTTTATTTTGTGGCCACACCCATGCATATGGAAGTTCCTGCGTCACAGATTAAATCTGAGCCACAGCTGTGAGCTACACTGCAGCTGCAACAATGCTGGGTCCTTTAACCTACTGGGCTGGGGATCAAACCCTCAACTCCACACTGGCCTGAGCCACTGCAGTCATATTCTCTCTCTCTCTCTTTTTTTTTTTTTGGTCTTTTGTCGTGTTTCCTTTTAGGGCCGCACCCGCGGCATATGGAGGTTCCCAGGCTAGCGGTCTAATTGGAGCTGTAGCTGCCGGCCTTCGCCACAGCCACAGCAACGTGAGATCCGAGCCGCGTCTGCGACCTACACCACAGCTCACGGCAACGCCGGATCCTTAACCCACTGAGCAAGGCCAGGGATCGAACCCACAACCTCATGGTTCCTAGTCGGATTCGTTAACCACTGAGCCACAACGGGAACTCCTGCAGTCAGATTCTTAACCCACCTTGCCACAGCAGAAACTCCCAGGAAACGTTCATACTTTTCATCTTGTGAAGCATCCACAACAGCAACACGGAATGAGCCATGGGAATAAGACAGATAAAACCACAGTCTAGAAAGCGATAGTTGGAGTCTGATCCTTGGCTCTGCTGGGACCTTGAACACAGTGTATTCCAGGGTCTGTATCAGAATCACTTGTATACCTTTGTCTTGGCACGGCTCCCCGACCCCATCCCACACCTGCTACATCTGCTTCTCTAGACATGGGGTCTAGCATCTGCTTTTTTTTTTTTTTTTGGTCTTTTTGCCTTATCTAGAGCCGCACCCGCGGCATATGGAGGTTCCCAGGCTAGGGGTCTAACAGGAGCTGTAGCCTCCAGCCTTCACCACAGTCACAGCAACACAGGATCCGAGCCGCGTCTGCAACCTACACCACAGCTCACTGCAACGCCGGATCCTTAACCCACTGAGTGAGGTCAGGGATCGAACCCACAACTTCATGGTTCCTAGTCGGATTCGTTAACCACTGAGCCACGACGGGAACTCCTAGCATGTGCTTTTTAAACTAAGCCCATCAGATGATGAATCTTGTCCACACCGAAATTTGAGAATGGCTCCTTTTAAGAGAAAGCTGTTAGGCTATTTCAGCTACCCTGAGAGTAAAACCTAAGCCTAGAGATAAGCAACCATGTTCTTCTCCTTTTACAACACCAGACCTTCACGTGGTCCTGAAGGTGAGGATTTTTTCTCTCACCACTATGCGTTACAACTACTGTCTTGAGCAAGGTCAGTTCTAAATAAGAAGTTTGGGGTTCTGTGATTATTTCCCATTTTTTTGAATCTCTCTGGAGGATCCCTTGATATGAATGGGACATTTCCATTATTCATTAAAAGAAAATAATAGGACTGACCTTAAAATTTGTCAGAAGGTCTTTTACATATTTTCCCAGCCCATGCTGTTGTCTCTTAAAAAAAAACTTCTGAAACAGGAGTTCCCGTCATGGTCAGTGGTTAATGAACCTGACCCGTGTCCTTGAGGATGTGGGTTCAATCCCTGGCCTTGCTCAGTGGGTTAAGGATCCGGTGTTGCTGTGGTATAGGTCACAGACATGGCTTGGATCCCATTTTGCTGTGGCTTTGGTATAGGCCAACAGCTGTAGCTCTGATTTGACCCCTAACCTGGGCACCTGCATATGCCACCACTTGTTTGACTCTTAAAAGACAAACAAAACCAAAAACATCTAAAAAAGTAAAATCATTCCACAGAATTAAAGAGTTGGAAAAGGGTATGGATTTGAAAGTGCTCACAGAATGGAGGGACCTTTACAGTACATCTTGCCCAATTAATAACTAAATTGTTGACACAGTGTATCTTTATTTTATATTAGGAGAATTAAAAATATGTAGCACTTGAGTTCTCACTAGCTGCTATCAAAATATTTCTTAAAACTGGTATGATCTACCAGGAGCTAGATTCTAAACTCTTCTAGTTGTTCCCCAAGCAAAACCTATCACCAGCGTCTTAGGCTTTGACGGGAATTGTTTGGGTATGACTCATTTTTGTTTCCTTTATGGATGAAGAATGTGTGTCTCAGAAGATCTTACCCTCTCCCCTGAAAATTTATGCTCAAAAACACATCATAAAGTTATTGCTAGATATGCGATTGGAGTGGCCAGTGTAAACTTAGCTGTTGCTTAAGGCACTTTCTGTTCTCTCTGGGTGGAAGAGAAGGGCGGGGCAGGTGGGGAGCTGGGAGAAGTCGCTTCCTTTTACTTTTCCTGCCAAATTCAGTTTTCTTTTTTAAAAGTGCCCCACCTTTATTTTTTTTCATCTCCTCCCAGCACAGTGGGGGTATGGACTGGGAGGAGATTTTGGCACCACTGAGAGTTTTAATAAGTAAGTTATTTTTGTAGACATACTTTTAGCTTTCCTACCTTAAGAAAACTCAGGCTGACACCAAATCAGCACCTTAAAAAAATCATTCAGCTAAGACTTGCCTTGCTAACAGCATTAGGTAAAAAAGATAAGATGATGGGCATCCACTGACTAGACTGGGAGACCATCCACTTTTTGGTGTTTGCATGGCTGCATTCTTAGTTTTTTTGTTTTCTTTTTTTCCACTGTGCTAGGTGGGGGTGTGGAAGGAAATATTGCAGGAGAGGGAAAGAAGGCTGCCTGTAAATTCTGTGGAATCCTGTGTGACCTGAGACTTCATACAAGTAAACAAGTAAAAGGGAAGGTAGCATTGAGTACAGGGAAGTCAAGTAAATGGCAGTCCCTTTCTGTATAGTCTTTTGAAATGTCACAGCATGCAAAACACAGAGTTGGGCTGTAAATTTCACGTGTCCTCCATTTACCTGTGTGATAAGGTAGAGACATGGAGAATTCCGGGTGTAGAGGACAGCACGGCTGTGGCTTCTGTCCTCCTCTGGGCACATCCAGTCCCAGTCAAGCCCTTTCCATATGGGGGTCCAGCTGGTCAGCCCCATCCCACATACCTGTAGCTTGGGATTGTTACCTTTATCTCCAAAGAACTGGAAAATCGTTTTTCTAGTAAGAACACTGCACTTAGGTGGGGAAGCAAGAGAAAAAAGGATTGTCCCGAGAACACTGCGTATAATCTGTTCCTCTCTCTCCTAGCAAAACTGTCCTCCCTCCCTCCTTCCTTCCTTCCCTTCTTCCTTCCTCCCTTATTCTGTATCCACCCCTTTTTGATTTTCTATTTCCTCTCTTTTTTGGGGGGTCAGGTTCTTCCTCAAGCAGACCTGTCTTGTTCACACCAGGGTGGACTGGAAATGGATTGCTCTGAGTGCTGTTCCTGCTGAGGGTTCCAGCTTCTTCCCCTTGGAGCACTAGCGTCCTCAGCTGTAACTGGAGCCAGGCAGGTGGCAGAGCAGCTTCTTGCTGAGCTGCTGGCCAGGCAGCCACCTGGGCTGGTTGTTAAGCATCAGGCTCTTCCCCAGGTCACCTTGGGCAGCAATAGCTTTGTCAGTCCCACCTCATCAGAGTTGGAGAATTGAATCCTAAGCCTCGATTTGAGCAGCTGTCTACACCTTTGCCTAAGCATTACCTTGAGCTCCGGCCCGGAAGAAATTCTGTTTATTTATGTGTGCCCCTCCTCAGAGGTGGAGATAGTGGAACTTAAAGAACAAAGGTTGTATTCACACTTGAGCTCAAGAGTTAAACATAAGGAAGTGAAGGACAAGTTTCAGAGGTGCTGTTTACACTGCACTGTAAGAAAGTCTTGATTAAAAATTATGATCTATTTTTATGTGTACGCTGGGGTGCCCAGTTTGGGGACAGAATGGCAAAAGTAGCCTAAGTTATCAGCTCAGCTCTTTTTCCTTCTCCCTCCCTGGGTGGTGGAAACACATGGTCCTGGGTTCAGATGCCAGTCCCGCTCATATACAGCACCAGTTTAGCTAAACTGCTTCGGTTCCGTTTTCCTGATGTAAAACTGGAATAACTGACACACCTGCTTTGCGTGGTTGTTGTGATAGTTAAATGAGCTAATGCTTATAAAGGGCTTTTCACAGTGTGTGCAACGTAGTAAGTACTGATTTTGTGAGCAGTTGCCAGGTAAATAATGACCTGTGGTCTGTCCACTCCCCTTCAGAGAGGGAGTTTGATGAAGTTTTCCAGAAGGCCTTAAGATATGTTGGCAAGATAATATCCACATTCACTCTTTCTTTCAGCCCTGGATGTAATTTAAATGGAAGAGTGAAGAGGGTATTGTTTTGGCTAATATGCACAATGAAGTATTGACATACACTAACAGGCTCTCGTAAACTATGGAGGAAAAATTTGATTTCAAGTAAAAATAAGAGTCACTTTAGCATACAACTCAGAATCCTCACTTTCCAGCCTGTGGATTCTGATGTTGAGAGGCTGGGCTTTTGTTTTCCTTACCAGGTGCAGAAAAGCCTCCTGTGTTAAAATCTAAGTTATGTCTTATAATTATATGTGGGGCAAAGTTTCACCTTATATGGCATTCTCTTCCCAAACCAGAAAGGAATGTTTTTTTGCTCAGCACGATTTTGTTAAACATTTCACAACAATCACCATTTGTTGGACATACTTAAGACTAGAACCATTTCTCAGGAAACAGTTTGTAAAGAGCACCAGTCTGTCAGTCCCCTAGACACCTAAGCCTCCCACCTTCAGGCCAAACCTTTCTTTTTAAGTTCTGTGCAGCTCTCTGCTCCTGTTTCTTTGAGGGTAAGCTGTCATAATTAGCACACACGTTTTAGATGTCCGCTTACCCTCTTCCTCTTTTTTTTTTCTTATTCACGCGGTCAACCCCCATATCATTTTGGTTGTCCAGCTGAAGCTTTTCTTCGAACTGTACCCTTCTCCATCAACTGGGGTAAATGAGTGTGAGTCACTAACTTCAAATTAATCTGTGACCTGCGTGTTCCCTGACAGTATTGGAATGGAATGCCAGTGGTCCGCATACTTCGATATTGTGAATAATTTTTGAGGACATTAGAAGGTCAAACATTATTTATTATTTCTCTGAGCTGACTTGATGGCAGTCACGGCTCTGAAGAAGTCAATCAAGTGTCTTGAGAATTCTGTTTAGGTGGTATATAATTAGGCGTTTAAAATTAGTTGTGTCTGTTTTGCTATGCATTTCACATTCTCTTTGGGAAAGCGTGTTTACCAGACGGCTTTGGGGACATCTTTTACTTCAGCTTTTTTTTTTTTTTCTATTCCCCTGAGCTGAGAGTTTGAAAGTTAGGGAATTCTTCCTACTTGTATTACCTGTTTGTCAGCAATTTACTGGAGTTGTTTTTATTTAACACTGAGCAAGTGCCGGGAGGTGTAAGCACAAACATGTTTTTATAAAGAGAACAAAAAAGCAACCACAACAGTGCCTGCATTGTTGGGGAGCTGCATTTTTAGGTGTGTGAGAATTAAAACAAAATCTATACAAAAAGTCCTTTTTACTTTTTCTCTGGCATCTCAGTGTCCTGAAAACACCATGGTCTTTCTCTTTGAATGACCCACACTTTGTATCGTTTTTGGCAGAATTGCTGCCGGCAAATTAAGATGGGACAGAGAGTCAAGTGAGTGTGGCAAGCTATAATTCAAAAGGAAACGTGTTTATTTGAAAACAAAGTGTAGGCAGTACAGGATGAACTGTTTAAAAGGGTAATTTTTGAGTCTTAAACAGCAGGCTTTTCCCTTGGCATTCCATGACGGATCCCTTGTCAAAGTATGGACCTCATATAACACGGATTTTTTTTTTCTTTGTTTGTGTTTTCCCACTGTTGTGTGGATTGTCCTCTTGTGAAAAAAAATTATATTTAATTACACTGTGGGAAGTCCTTCTTCTCCTTCGCCTCAGAGAAAAGGAGCACAGTGACCTGGATTCTGGTTCCTCCCTACCACTTTCATGTTAGTCACGGATGGCAATTGATGGGGTTGGACTTGAAGCCAGGTCTGTGTAGAGCTTGGGCTTTTGTGCTTTGTTTCTAGCTGCTAGCATAATCGGTGCTTTCTGGTGAGCTCATCTCGTCGGATCTCCACCTTGGATATGGATGTTCAAGGTCTTCATTGGTTAAGGATGTGGTGAGCGTCACTCAGCTTGGGAGCAGATCATCCAAACAGGATTCTTTCCAGTCTGCTGGGTGAGAGGGAGCTTCTGGAAGGCAGGGACTGTGTCTTCATTTCCAACCAGCTGGTCTTCCTAGTGTTACTTGAGAGAATCATTAGCCATTGTTAATTTAACCAGTCTTTGCTGATGCAAAGTGGTCCAGCAGCCATAAATCGCCTGTTACTGTTCTGCAGGGCTGCCCCGGTGTAAAATCGGGGTTGTTTTACTGCGTGAGTGTGCCTGGCAGAGGGGGTGAGTGAGGGCTGAATGCCTACCTTGGCTCTTGCCAGGACCTGGCCCCCATCTGCATCAGCCTAGAAAAAGAAGTGCCTTTTAAACAATTTAGCCTGTAGTCCTTCTGCTCATCAGGCCTGGCAGGGGTCCCTCCCCACAAAGAGAAACTGCTGATTCACACAAATGCATGGGTGGGGTGGCCAAGGCATGGGGCTGATGCTGGACACAGTGCCCCCCATTCAGGGTTTTTAAATAAATATTGATTAAAATGTAAGACCCTGAAATGATTCATTTGTTTCCTAGGGCCCCCCCTTTCTACTTTGGATAGAAGTACTTACTTTATTAATTTTTCTCCCGATTTTTATTTACTTTAGTTTATAGGCCTCTATGTGATGTGTCATTTGTATTTAGACTGTTACTAACAGCCCGTTTCAGCAGGGGTCATATGTACCTCTTGACCTAGTTTTCAAGATTTTTTTGGCCAAGAATGTCCATCTTGTCAGCCGTGGGATGGAATTGGGCCTGAGCTCTGGATTCTTACTTCATGTGCATATTTATGGGCTCTACAAGTGACCCAGAAGGAAAGGGCTGGCCCTGGAGTTCTTAGCTCATCATGTATCCGTGTCAAGCTAAGTTCAGTCCTCGTGTTGACTGACATCAAGTACCACCGGTGCTCTTGTTTTTTTAAAATAGTAGATTCTTTTAGTAACTGATTTTAAAAATTGAAGTATAGTTAATGTATAATGTGTTGTTAATTTCAAGTGTACAGCGAAGTGATTCAGTTATACATATACATGCGCACGTGTATTCTTTTTCAGATTGTTTTCCCTTGTAGATTATTACAGGATACTGAATGTAGTTCCTTGTGCTAGACAGGAGGTCCTTGTTGTTTACCTATTTTATATGCAGTAGGGTGTATATGTTAGTCCCGCCTTCCTAATTTATCCCTCCCCCGTCCCCTTTTCCCCTTTGGTAACCATAAATTCATTTTATACGAGACTGTGAGTCTGTTTTGTAAATGAGTTCATTTGTATCATTTTTTTAGATTATCATATAAATGATATCATCTCATATATGTCTTTCTTATTTCACTTAGTATGAGGTCTAGGTCCATCCATGTTGCTTAAATGGCGTGATTTAATTCTTTTTTATGACTGAGTCATATTCTGTTTGTGTGTGTATGTGCATGTGTGTGTATATGTTTATACGCACCACATATAAATGTGTACACACACCACATCTTTTTTAAAAAGTAAATCATTTTACATTGATAAGAAACCACATTTATTTTTCCAATGAGAAAATCAGGGAATTCCAGTTGTGGCTCAGTGGTAACAAACCCGACTACTAGCATAAGGATGGGGTTTCGGTGCCTGGCCCCTCTCAGTGGGTTAAGGATCCAGCATCGCTGTGGTGTAGACTGGCAGCTGCAGCACCCGTTTGACCCCTAGCCTGAGAACTTCCGTATGCTGTGGGTGCGGCCCTTAAAAGACCAGGAAAAAAGAAAAGAAAATGATAACTTGCCATGAGTAGAAGTAGACAATGAAGAGAAATGCAAGGACCTCAGCAGGACTGTGACTTGGAGGCAAGAGGAGGGGAGGAAGGTGACGGTGATGTCCTCATGCCCCTGCCGTATTGTGACCTTGTCCATCACATGGGCTTCGTCCCTGGTGCCTGCCAGGGCTCTCAAAGTGATTGCACCTGAGAATTCCCTGGGAATTTGAAAGTAATATGAGTTCCCAGGGCCACAGATATGGCTAATTTAAAACAAGGACCTGAGATCTTTCCGGCATTTTTAAGGTTCCCTTGGTCATTGGATGTTTTGTTTTTATCTGACATTTGCGAAAACTAGGGATTTCCTTAAAATAGGCTGCTCCTGTTTCATAAAGGCCAGTCTTCGCTATTGCTGTCCCTAGCCATGGAAGAATAAGGTGTTTCATTCATCATTGATGTTTCCTTTTATTCCTGAAGCTATTTTTTTTTCTGCCCCAGTTTTGGCGAAATTATGTATCGCTTGTGATAATTCATTTTAAAAATTCCTGAGCTGTGTGGCGCACTTTCATGAAAATTCATTTAGATAAAATTAGATATTATTGTTTAATGAGGTGGCATTTCAATTTAGACCTTGCATCAGGCATATACCAAGAGTTTTTTATGGAAGAGTTAGGTTCATTTGAGTAATAAAGGCTGAATCATGGGGGCTTTAATTCTTAATCGCTGTGAGGATTGTTATCCGTGGGATGTGAGCTGTCTTAGTGGTATTCAATCAAGTGTCCACTTAGCCATGACTGGAAGTAATTGCTCCCAAGTGGGCCGCACGGTGACCTGTTAATACTCGCTTTGACCCTGTGACCTTGTCTGCCCCATTGTTTAGGATTTTATAGCAGGCGAGTCTGCATTTCTGTGGGGTCAAGTAGATATCTTGAGGTCAAACATTTTCTGATTACCGCCTCGTCCACACTGTAAGTCGGCCAGGAGCTGCTGGCCGGGCTAATAGTCATTGCTTTGTAGCGGGACATGGACAGTTTGAAAATTGTCTTCCCAGCCTGCATGTAAACAGTTTAATATTTTACGGAAAGAAGTTCATCTTGTAAATTAGGTATGAATAATACATTTGTAATTACTCCTTGTGTCTTTAAACACTTGTGTCTTAATTGACTTGCTTTTTTTTTATAATGTATTTGCATTTGCCAGCAGGTTAAAATTAACTTCAATAGAAACCCGGAAAACTTAGGACAGCATCCTAGGCCTCTCTGGTTTCACGGAGACTTAAAACTTGATGGAGTTTTTCATGCAGCTAGGAGGTCATTGATTCTCTCTTAAAAACATTTGTTTCTGGAGAGTTCCCACTGTGGCCAGCAATTTAAGGATTCGGTGTTGTCTCTGCAGCTGAATGGATTCGATCCCTGGCCCAGTGAAATGGGTTTAAGGATCCGGCATTGCTGCAGTGGCAGTGTAGGTTGCAGTGTGGCTCAGATTTGATCCTGACCCAGGAACTTCCATAGGCTATGGGTGTGGCCAAAAAAAGAAAACAAAAAACAAAAAAACTCACATTTGTTTCTGGCTGGAGGGCGAGTTGAAATCCTTGTTATTTCATGCCACAGTGTTCTTTTGTATTGCAGTTTTTTAATTGGCAACATAATTAATATTTCCCCCAAAGTTACATGGACACATTCTTCCATAGCTATGATGAGTTAAGCAACAGAAGCCAGTTACATGTCTCTCAGCTCTGTGGGTGAGCCTCGCTGCTGAACCCTCCCTCCAAGTTAGCAGAATCTAAATAGAGGTGAGGGAGGGAATTAAACTCGAAAGATGTCTAGTCCTGACTCACAATTCAGTCACATCTGAGTTACTTGAAGACCTGCTATCACTGTATCCACACCGTATCCCATTATCTCCATCTTGAACCATTCACACAATAGATTTTCTACAGATGTTTATGTGGAAAAGCACAACTAGAAAAAAAAATAAGAAAAAACATAGGAAAACATACAATTAGAAAAGTTGGCAAATCATGACTTAAGAATGTCATCTAAAGTGACTCTGGATGTTACCACCAAATAAAATACCCATCTTAAGAAGAAAAATTAAGTGACTCTTCATATTGTTTTGAATGTATTTCTCAAAATAATTCGCTGGCATTGTTGCTGCCACTTGTTAATCTCAAGTTAAAATATTTGCCTATATTTTGGCTTAAGGGAGAAGTCTTTAATTGCTAAAATTTCGGGACTATTTTTTCTCTTGAAGGTTTAGGTAAATTACTTCTCTCTGCACTGCAGTTATCTGTGCTGTTGTGTTTAAAATTTTTTTTTTTTTTTTTGGCAGGGGTGGTATGTGTGGGGTGGACCAGTTTGTGAATTAAAGCCATTATCATTAAATGCCAGAAAGGTAGAATAGCTCATTTGTCAAAAAACTTGAACCCTTGGAGTTCCCTTTGTGGCTCAGTGGTTAACGAATCCGACTAGGAACCATGAGGTTGCGGGTTCAATCCCTGGCCTCGCTCAGTGGGTTAAGGATCCGGCATTGCCGTGAGCTGTGGTGTAGGTTGCAGACGCGGCTCGGATCCTGCGTTGCTGTGGCTGTGGCGAAGGCCGGCAACTACAGCTCCTGTTAGACCCCTAGCCTGAGAACCTCCATATGCCGCAGGTGAGGCTCTAGATAAAGGCAAAAAGACAAAAAAAAAAAAAAAAAAAAAACCTTGAACCCTCCTAGGCTTATTATGAAAAAATTCATTTTGCTAGTGTGGAAAGGGTTCGTAAAGTCCTTAAGATATGTGGACGTGCAAAGGCCTAGGTAAATGTCCTGAGAGGCTATTCCCAAAGTATATGCCAAGGTACCCTGGGCTGCAGACTTGCAGGAGCTGCTAGAGCAGGAACTGCAGTGGAATGTAGCATCTGCTGGACACTGTGCAGATTCCTAGGTTAGTCACAGTTTCATTGTTCAATTGTATTATATTCCCATTGATAGTGCGTATTTTTGCATAGCTGAGTTTTGGCAGTTGCTGTGATAAAAAACAATATACCATTTGAAAAATCAACATGAGGGGTTCCTGTCGTGGCTCAGTGGTTAACGAATCTGACTAGGAACCGTGAGGTTGTGGGTTTGATCCCTGGCCTTGCTCAGTGGGTTAAGGATCCGGCGTTGCCGTGAGCTGTGGTGTAGGTCGCAGATGCGGCTCGGATCCCGCGTTTCTGTGGCTGTGGTGTAGTCCAGCGGCTACAGCTCCGATTAGACCCCTAGCCTGGGAACCTCCATATGCCACAGTTGCAGCTCTAGAAATGGCAAAAAGACAAAAAAAAAAGAAAAAAGAAAAATCAACACGAACTGAAAATGAAGGGCGCAGCATCCAGTCTGACCTCAAGGTCTGAGAAATTGTGCAGGATGCCATGGCATGTGTGTCTTATTAGTGAGTATTGTGCTGTTTAAGACTGAAATTATTTTTCCTTCCGATTTTTTTTTCCTTCAATAGGTACTAAGTTGTTAGGTCTAATGAGAGTTGCTTGGATTCAGCTACTTAATAAATAGAATTGTTAGGCATGGCTTTGGTGGGGGAGATGGAAAGAGGAAGAATGCCATGAAAAAACTGCTAAAACACTGGGAGAGCTATAAAGTGAGAACATTTGAGAACTTCTGGCATTGACACAAGAAAAAAATATCTGTATTAAGAAAGAAAAACTGGTCATGGTAGGCAATTTGGAAAATGTAAATTAGCTAAATGGAGAAAATAAGATTGGCATTGATGTTGCTACCCAGAGATATACACTCTTAATACTTGGGTTAAAAAAAAAAAATTGGCTTGCAAACATCAGAACCCAGAACCAGCTAATTTAAGAAAACAGAACACTTATTTTAAGAATATGAAGAGGTATTCGCTGGACCCAAATGCAGAAATGGATGAGAACCAAGATCTAGAACACTTGTCCACTGTGTAATTCCCCTTGTCCTTTTTTTTTTTCTTCCTGCAAAAAATAATTATTTATATTTTTAAATGAAACTTGTTTTTGGCAGGAAATAGAATCCAGTTTGGAACAGTCTCATGAGTTCCTTGCTCACACCTACTCAATTTGCAGCACCCAAACGCCAGCGTTTCTTGGTCTGTCCTGTCTCTATTTGCCACCCCCCTCCCGCTGAGTGACCTGTTAGTAGAAATACCTGTAGTGGATTTCTCTGTCCCCTCCACTGTCAGCTGGCTCTGATTTTTTAATTTTTATTAAAATATAGTTGATTTACAGTGTGGTGCCAATTTCTGCTATACAGCAAGTTGACCCAGTCATATATATACACACACACACACACACACACATATCCCTTTTCTTATATTATCTTCTATCATGGTCTGTCCCAGGAGATTGGTTACAGTTCCATGTGCTATTCAGTAGGACCTCATTGCTTATTCATCCTAAATGTAAGAGTTTGCATCTACCAACCCCAGACTCTCTGTCCATCCCATTCCCTCCCCCTCCCCCTTGGCAACCACACATCTGTTCTTCATGTCTCTGAGTCTGTTTCTGTTCTGTAGATAGGTTCATTTGAGATTCCACATGTAAGTGATATCATATGGTATTTGTCTTTCCCTTTCTGACTTACTTCACTTAGTATGAGAATCTCCAGTTGCATCCATGTTGCTGCAAGAGGCATTGTTTCATTCTTTTTTATGGCTGAGTAGTATTCCATTGTGTATATGTACCACATGTTCTTAATCCATTTATCTGTCAATGGACCTTTAGGTTGTTTCTATGTCTTGGCTATTGTGAATAGTGCTGCTGTGAACATATGGATGCATGTGTCTTGTTGAATTTTAATTTTGTCCAAATATATGCCCAGGAGTGTTGCTATCTATGACCCCATTCCAACCGAGTGACCTGTTAGTAGAAATACCTGTGGTGGCTGTTCCCTGTGCCTTTCATTGTCAGCTGGCTCTGGTCTTAATCAGTCGAAGCAGAGGATGAAGGGTGCTGGTCGTTTTTGTTACATTCCTTCTTTGCCTGGCAGTCGTGGGGAAAAGGAAGGGGCATGGCTGGCAGTGGAATCATCCCATAGAGGGCAGCTTAATTGTAGCTCTTGGTGTGGCATGGGGCCATCCTGAGCTCATCGTTTCAAGGCTCACCTGCACACCCCACCACCTCACTACTCCCTGTCTCCCTTCCTCCCTCAGCTCAAACAGCAGAAATGTATTGTCTCCCAGTCCTCGAGACTGGAAGGCTGGCTTGGTGTTGACTGGGTTGGTTCTCTGGAAGGGCTGTGAGGGAGCTTCTGTCTGATGCCATCTCACATAGCTTCTGGTGCTTGACTGGTGATCATCCCCACGTTCCTTGGCCTGTACAAGCATCACCCTGATGTTCTCCTTCATCTTCACAGGGTATTCTTTCCGCGTGCATGTCTCTGTCCACATTTCCCCTCTTTGTTAGGATGCCAGTCCTATTGGATTAGGGGCCCACTCCACTCCAGTATGACCTCATCTTGGCTAATTATTTCTGCAGTGGCTGTTATCTCCTTCTTGGCCCACCTTCTCCTGCTTAGCTCGTGCTGTTAAATTTGGGAAAAGTGAGCGTGCAAGTAGTGTCATTCCTCAGTGTATTATAGAGCAGAATGCAAAATCCATGAGCATCAGACAGGAAAGCCATGCCGGTGTCTCTCGTGATTTTGCCAAAGGCCCAGTCTTGCTTTCAACCACAACCTCTGTTCATGCAAACATCGGGCGAGGAGGTATGCAGTCGATGGACCCGAGTCATGGGTTGTATTTCTTTCTTCCCACGTGACCTCAATGCATGGTGTTTTGATGAATTTCTACCAGTTCATGGGGTGATTGACAGAGTGGCATGGGCCCAGGAAGATCCTGGGTTATGGTAGCAGTCTTCGAGTTCGTTAGTGCTACCTGCTCTCTGAGCCACTTGATAGAAATTGTAGTTAACCTTCCCAGCCCATCTGGGCGGCGGGCAGGGCCAGTTCCATCTTGAGGAGGAAGTTGCTGAGGATCAGGAAGCTCGGTTCCCTTGCTCAGGGCTGCATAGCCAATTCAGGATAGAGAGTCAAGCCTTTCAGAATCCAGAGCCTGTTTGCTTTCTGTCTCTCCGTCTCTGACTGACTAAGTACCCCAGTCTCTAGCCTCTTTTGGAAAACACCATCACAGGAAAAGCAGTCTGGTGGTATTTCCTGTCTTTTAGGTCTGTCTGTCTCCCTTTGAACAGAGTGGAGTTTACCCTGGGAAAGATGAATCTTAGGGAAAAAAATGGAAGTTTCTCTAGATTGGCTGTGCCAGCACGGACAGACGAGCCCGGGCACCTTTGCCCCTGTCATTGGACTGCCGCCCGCTGGGAGCTCAGCATTTCTGGTGCCAGTGTCTCTCAGAATTCCTGCCAGGCCCAAGGGTTTGCTTTGCAATTGCTGGTGCGTGGCGTTTGGGATGTTTGTGGGTGGCTGTTTTTTTATTTGGGTTTTGTTATCTGCCCTTTGTAATAGTAACTCTGGCATGATTTCTCGCTGCTCAGATGTTCTGTGGCTTTCAAGCAGAGAGACTTGAAAATGCACCGTGTTAGAGGACTTTATAAAAAGTTCGGAGTCTCGGAGCCAAGGCCAAGCTTTTATTATTATTATTATTATTGTTTTAAAGTAAGATATAGTTACCTCACAATGTGGTGCCAGTTTCTGCTGTTCAGCAGAGTGACCCAGTGGTACATAAATGTGCATTCTTTTTCTCGTACTATCTTCCATCATGTCCTATCCCAAGAGAATGGGTGTAGTTCCCTGCGTTGTACAGTAGAACCTCACTGCTTATCCATTCTAAACAAAGCTGAGCTTTTAGAGGCCGTTGGTGACGTGTTAACATAGCCTCTGGGCCTTTGTGTGTGTTGTTGGCCTCTGCCGATACAGAGGGCTGCAAACCCGGCCTTCCACAGGGGCAGACGGACAGGTGAAATGGCTCCCTTGAGGTGTTCAGCCTCACCTCTTCATTGCTCATTGGATAAAGTAGCCAGATTTCTCCTCCCCAAGCTGGAATCTAAAAAAAAAAACAAAACCACAGGGGTTCCCATCGTGGCGCATCGGAAACGAATCCGACTAGGAACCATGAGGTTGCGGGTTGGATCCCTGGCCTTGCTCAGTGGGTTAAGGATCCGGCATTGCCGTGAGCTGTGGTGTAGGTCGCAGATGCGGCTTGGATCCTATGTTGCTGTGGCTGTGGCGAAGGCCGACAGCCGTGGCTCTGATTGGACTCCCACCCTGGGAACCTCCATATACCATGGGTGTGGCCCTAAAAAGACAAAAACAAAAAACAAAAAAAAAAAACAACAAAAAAAAAATCGCAGACACATCTTTGGACCACTTAGGCCCTCAGGTCAATGATTCATAGTTTTGGGCCTAGAGCAGGGTCCCTGGCCCCCCAACCACCTTCTTCTTTTCCTTTCACGTTACAGTTTCAGGGAAGGAAGCTTCCCTGATACTCTCTGTCTGTCCAATTTAGATTAAATTAGGAGCCTTTCTCTGTTGCTGCCCACCGCCACGCCCCTCGCATCCTGATCAAGAATTTATTTCCCGGTATTTTAATTGCCCTCGTGCTTCTCTGCCATCTCCCAGGACTGTGGCTCCTTCCTCATGATGTTCAAGGTGTTGGTCTGCCGTGGATGCAAGCGTGGATGCTGAGTGATGGCTGAGTGGGCTTTGGTACAAGTTGGGGGGTGGAGGCGGAGTGGGAAATGGTCCCCATCCCCCACCCCCTGCGTGTGTTTTTCTTTCTCTTCTCATTTGCATGCCTTCTGCTTGGTGTGGGTGGCGGAGTCAGGTCATCTCTTTGCTCTCAGATGGCAACTGTCATTGTCGATTATGCCTTGCGACTTTACCTGAGTTGCTTTAGAGAAAAAAAAAGAATAAATGTCAGAGAAATTTCAATTGACTTGTCAGTGCCAACCTGTTTTGGTTCCTAGAGGCTAAGTGGAGACACAAGACGGACAGGTTTCTGATACACACTGTTCTCAGCGTTTTGGGGCTGCCTGAGTCACTCATCCCTTTTGCAAGAACATTTTAGATTTGAAGCCGTTTTCTTAAGGGCAGTCTCACGCTGACATTTTTAGGCCACATGGAATAGCCTTCTGTTGCTGTTCTGGGAAACAGGGTGGAGGAGGCCCCCTTATATCCTGGTAAAGAAGTCCTCCAATCTAACCTTAGTGACAGACGGGGACGATTTCTAATGAGCCGCCAAGAGGTTTGCATCTGATATAATCCTGCAAGGATTCCTGTGGCGTTACATAAGATGGGCTTTCCCTCCTGTTTGGAACGAGAACATTTAAAGGGGTCAGCCAGTTTCATGCTGGGAAGTCACTCTGCACATATGCTAAGAAACGGATCTATGTTTTTCAAAAATGTGAGCCTTTTGCCGTCATTGCAAAGGAATGTAAAATGATCTATTTTTCAAAAAGGTGTAGAAATTGATGAGGCAAACAGAAGTCTAGAAGTGGTTCATTTATGGGTTAGCAGAGAGTATGTTCTGTGTTTCAGACACTCATAATAAGATGAAGAAACGTCCCAAGATGATTGGGGGGACGTATGGACTTAATAGCGAGTGGTGTATGTGGGGGCGTGAGGGGCTGCTGGTTGCGGGAGACGGGAGGTATGCATGTGTGCTTTTTTCCCTTCTTACTGTCTGTCTGTCTGTCTGGGATTTTTTTTTTTTCCGTTTGGTTCTGTTTTGTTTTCTCTTGTATTTGGTAGTAGATGTTTATCTAATTTTTCGTTCAGTCAAAAGGTTGTCTGGTCACTACCTGTCTCTTCGTTGGCAGTCTCTGTCTTAGGAATGTTTTGACCTGTGTTTGTCGCCTTCACGTAGGCTCCTTCAAGGGCCCGGCCACCACAGTTGTGGGAAGGTATTTTGGGCTCTGGAGAGAACAAAGCATTTGCTTATATCCCAGTTGGAACTGGTCAGCACCCTTACAGAGATCCAGCAGCAATTGTATATCTGGTGATTTTAAGCACTTATTCCGTAGTATTGTTCTTGGTTTTACAAGTTGGGGGAGGGGTTGGGTATTAGACCCGTGTCTTTGAGCATCCGCAAGACCGGGTCCTTCATTGTTGTTAAGCCGAGTGATAGAATTAAAGTTACTCTAAATTAGGTAAATATAAGGATCCGTTGCTTGAAATCAGAGAAACTATGGGAAAATGATCAGGGAGAACTCAGGAACGAAGACTGAATGAATAGAGGTGGGCTCCTATAAAACAAGTCCATGACTTCTCAGGAGAATTCTCATTTTAATTGTCAGGAAGTTAGGAGGCTCTCTGCCCTGGTGGAGATGTATACGTGTTAAGTCGTTGGTCTGCACAGCAGAGAATAAGCCCTGAAATATGAAATCTAAGCTCTAAGGCTTTTCTGAGATGCTGTTTTATAGACCAAATGTTACCTCTCTTAATATTGCCAGCCTTCTGCATGAGTCTATATCTCTGTTCACTTACCCTTTTATCTGATATCACGTCACTGCCTCCATGTCAGCAGAACCCTTGCCAGTTCTTTCTCCCCTAGTTATATCCTCTGTTGCTTTGCCTAGAGCTCAGCATTTATCATAAGCTCAACAAATGTTGGTGGAATTGATTATGAGGTCACAGAGGGAAGGTGGGTGTATTAGCTAGTATTGCTAGCTGCTGTAACAAATAAATCCCACACGAATAATGGCCCAAGCCTGTTAGATGTTCTTCTACTGGTTGACAGAGCCTCTCTTCCAAGAATTGATTCAGGCACCCTTTCTCCTTCCATCTATGGTTCTGCCGTCTTCTACCTGTGGTTTAAAATTGTGGAAACCTAAAAAGAGAGCAATAATTCAAAAAGATACATGCACCACTATGTTCATTGCAGCACTGTTCACAATAGCAAAGATATGGAAACAACCTAATTGTCCATCAACAGATGAATGGATAAAAAAGATATGGTAGATACTTATATACAACAGAGTACTACTCAGCCATTAAAAAGAAAGAATACCATTTGCAGCAACAAGGGCGGAACTAGAGATGATCATACTGAGTGAAACAAGTCAGACAGAGAAAGACAAATATCACATGATATCACTTACATGTGGAATCTAAAATATGGCACATATGAACCTGTCTACAAAACAGAAACAGACTTGCAGACATAGAGAACAGACTTGTGGTTGCCAAGGGGGAGGGGGAGAGAGTGGAATGGATTGAGAGTTTGGGGCTAGTAGATGCAAATTAGTGCATTTAAAATGGTTAAACAGGAGTTCCCTTTGTGGCTCAGTGATTAACGAATCCGACTAAGAACCATGAGGTTGCGGGTTCCATCCCTGGCCTTGCTCAGTGGGTTAAGGATCTGGCGTTGCCGTGAGCTGTGGTGAAGGTCACAGACGCAGCTCAGATCCCACATTGCTGTGGCTGTGGTGAAGGCCGGCAGCTACAGCTCCTGTTAGACCCCTAGCCTGGGAACTTTTCATATGCCGCGGGTGCGGCTCTACATAAAAGGCAAAAAGATAAAATAAAATAAAATAAAATAAAATAAAATAGGTAAAGAATAAAGTCCTGTGGTATAGCCCAGTGAGCTATGTCTAATCTCCTAGGATAGACCACGATGGAAAATAATATAAAAAAATGTATGGATATGTATGACTGAGTCACTTTGCTGTAAACAGAAATTGACACAACATTGTAAATCAACTATACTGTAATTGTAAAAAAAAATATTAAAGAGAAAACAAAAAAGAGCAGAGAGGCTCACTTAAGTGAGTATTTAACGGGCCAGCCCTGGAAGTACTTACAGTCACTTGGGCAAATACTCCGTTTAGACAAGTGGAAACCATTCAAAAAGGGGGAGAAAAGAGCCCAGGAGTCCTTTATGGATCTGTGTTGTCTTAAGGAACTAGACTATAATTGTCTAGAGGGCAGGGGTCATGTTTTCTGTATATTATTTCCTTTCATGGCATTGGCACATTTATAAACAAATAACAAGAATGGGAAGGTTTCTGGTTGGCTCACCATGAGTTTGAGTTTTCCCATCTGTAGAAGAATTCTGTTTGCTTAATGAGGGTAGAAATCTGGAGTCAGGGAATCATTGCTGCCGGTGATCTGGTGAGATCATTCGGTCCAGCTGGCTGTTTGTATCAATTAAATTTCTTAGAGTTCTTAGATGCGTGTACTTAGATAAAATACAAAAAACACCCCAAAATGTCTACCAAGATTCTCTCTTCATTTCCCCAAGTCACTGATGATTAAGAGGATAAGTTGAGAGTTGTTCACTGGGAAAAGCTGTTTATCCTAATTGCTGTTGTACCGTTTTGTTTTTAACATATGTCACAGGTGTACACTGCGGTGATTCACAAATTTTAAAGGTTATACTCCATTCATATTTATTGTAAAATCTCGACTATATTCCTCTTGTACAACATATCCTTGTTGCTAATTTCATACTTAACATTTGTGCCTCTTAATCTCCGCCCCCTCCCCCCATATTGCAGACCCCTCCCTGCTGGTTACCGTTAGGTTGTCCTGTATACCTTTGACTCTGATTCTTTTTTGTTACAGTCACTGGCCTATTGTATTTTTTAGATTCCGTATATAAGTACTATCATCCAGTATTTGTCTTATTCTGACTTACTTAGCACTTAGCATAATGTGCTCCAAGCCCATCAATGTTGTTGCAAATGGCAAAATTTCATTCTTCTTTTATGGCTGAGTAGTATTCCAGTGTATATACATATGGCATCTTCTTTATCCATTCCCCTGTTGATAGACGCTTAGTTTGCTTCCATTTCTTGGCAATTGTAAATAGTGCCACTGTGAGCACTGAGGTTTCAAATTAGGGTTTTGGATATATAACCATGAGTGGAATTGCTGGTTCATATGGTAATTCTGTAGCTACATGTACAAGAGTGAAATTAGAACATTGTCTAATATCCTATACAAAATGAACTCAGAGTAAATTAAAGGTCTAAATGTAAGACTGGATACCGTAAATCTTCCAGAGGGATACCCTGACCTAAATGGTAGAAATATTTTTTGGAATCTGTCTCTTAAAACAAAGAAAATGAAAGCAAAAATAAACGAATGGGATCTAACTAAACTTAAAAGCTTATGCACAGCAAAGAAGACCAACGAGAAAACAAAAAGACAACCTATACAGAGTGGAAGGAAATATTTGCACATAATATGACAGATAAGGGGTTAAATCCAAATATATAAACAGCTTATGAAACTTAACATTAGGGAAAAAAACTCAATTAAAAATGGGCAGAAGACCTGACTGTACCACTTCTTAAACAGCAAGTTATTGAGTGTATTTGAAATTTTGAGGTACCACCCAGTTCACCTAATGGAGTTCAGAAGAAATGTGGGAGAGCTATTATTGCCAGTTATATACCAGAGGAATACAACATCGATAGTAGGAAACAACCATTCAGTGTAGGTAACAGTAGCTCCAAACACTTTACTTAATAATTTCTTTTTTATATTTGCAATTACCCCTGAGCTCTTTCCCCTATTTTAGTGGTTAACTAGTTAGTTCAAGATAACTTTGCTAGCTAAGTGGAGGAGGGGGCCTTTGCACAAGGCAGCCTGCTAAGCCATTACTCTGTAAAAGAAAAAGCCTTTTCTTTCTCTCGACGTGAACATTAGACTGAAGGTAAAGGGAGAAGCGATGTTATCAGCTCCGTGTTCCCGGAACACTATCCATTCTCTGGGAATGATTGAATGGAAAAATCTCAGTTTGATTGGCCACGTTGCTCCGATGGTAGTAAAATAAACATCATTTCCCTGACAATTATTATAATAGACATTTCCCTGACAGTTAAAAAGTGGTATAGATACTACTTGATAATATAATCCCTGTTGCCAGTTTGGCCGCTAAACCCAGGAAACCCCTGGGCAATGGTAGACAAATGCATTCTCACATTGTTACTTATTTAACTCATGTCACACATGACTAGATAGCATTTCCATCATTGGAAAGCATTTGGTTATTGCCCTCTCGTTGACACGGTGAGTCTATAAGGAATTGGCCTTCTGTTGTGATTTTCATCTGTGTTTTGCAAAGCCAGGTCTAAAATTTTTTTTTTTTTGTAAATCACCTTCAGGGTAGGTTCGTATTTTTAGCCAAAGTAAAATACAATATCTTGATCCTATTTTCTGACTACTTAAAGCTCTGTATTGAAAAATGGGTTATTTTTTTCAGTACTAACGAGCATGGCTGACCTCATTTCCAAATTGGGAAGCCATGTTTCTCATGCCAATAATGCAGCTCCTTGAAATTCAAAGGGCGTTGAAACAAAGCACACAGTCCACTCTGACAGGCGAGCCCGACTTAGCACCTGGTAGGTGCTTTGCCAGTGCTTGTTGAAGAACTGAATGGAGCAAGCGCATGACCAGAAGAATGCATCTTATTCTGGTTAATTTCTTTCATCTCATGGACAGTAATAATAATATATTTCAGGAGTGAGATTAGGCTACAAAGTCTGAGCTCATTTGTCTTTTGATATAATTTCAAACTTAGACACAAGTTGCAAGAATGATACAAGGAATTTTCATATACCCTTTATCCAGATCTCCAGTTGTTTATACTTGGCTGTCTTTGTTTCTCATTTCCTTTTTCCTCACCTCTCTCCTCTTTCACACACACACACACACACACACACATTTTATGTTTGCATATGATATTCCTAAATCATTTGAAAGCAAGTTTGAAACCTCAGATACCTTTACCATAAAATACTTCAGTGAGCATTTATTTCCTAACAAGGCTATTCTTTTCCGTAAGTATAGTGCACTTATCAAATCAGGAGATTTAACAGTGATATAAGACTGTTGTCTCATTTTGTCAGTGTGGCAGTAAAATCTTTGATAGGTGTAATTTGACCCAGTTCAGGATCCAATCCAGGATCACGCATTGCATTTAGTTGTCATGTCTCTTTTATAAATCTGGATTTAATGAGCATTTGATTAGACAAAATCTATTAGAGAATCTCAAATGAACTATACTGGCCATCCTTCTAATTCATTCTCTTGACCACAGACAAAATATTTTCTAAATATCAGAGACACAGGGTATTCTGACTCTTAGTTTCTTTCTTGAAAAGATGAGAAGTTTTTTTTTTTTATTGTTGTTTTTGTTTTGGCAACTTTACTTGTTAATATATCCCTGGACTGAGACCCTAGCAGCAAAATTTCATTCCTTATATTGAATCAGTAAAGGTGAGTTAGGCCTAAGCGCTGTTCTCTTTGCAGTGTTCCGTGCCTGTGTTACTGTCTCTTTCTTCTGTTGCCTTGCAGCACAAAAGTCCCCCTTTCTCCGCTTTCCTCCCCTTCTTCCGCCTCTCTAGACGTCTTTAATTTCACAGCGGGACCTTGCACTAATGTCGGATTGGCTCTGGCAAAGGCATTTTGATGACCCCTGTCTCCAATCATTATAGTAACTAATAAAAGCTTGAAAACGACGGTTACTCTGTAAGTGTGATTCCAGCGACTTGCGGCGAGCTCAACGGTATAAATGTGCAGAGTTTTTGCCATGTAAATTTTGATCAAAGGGAAATGTATGTACCATTCAGTTGAATGTTTCTTGAATTTAATCAAGCCTGAGTGTAGAACTACAAGCAGAAATAAAATGGCATTGGAAGTGTGAGCTTAAGATTTGTAAAGAATGTGGCGTTTGTGGCTCAGCGGTTAATGAAACCGACAGGGATCCATGAGGATGCGGGCTCGATCCCTGGCCTTGCCTGGTGGGATAAGGATCCGGTGTTGCCGTGAGTTGTGGTGTAGGTCACAGATGCAGCTCTTGAATGTGGAGTTGCTGGTGGCTGTGGTGTAGGCTGGCGGCAGCAGCTCCGATTCAGCCCCTAGCCTGGGAACTTGCATATACTGAGATGTGGCCCTAAAAAGAAAAAAAAAGAGATTTGGAAAGAATGGACATGTTGAACCGCACAGAAGCTCCCTGCGCCACATTCTGCCAAGTGTTCAGTTAAATGCAGAAGGTAGGGGGTAGGTAGCCTAAATACTCAAAGCCTTGGTCAAGTATTCAACCGAAAGGCAGAATCACAGCCCTGATATCACGGAGGGTCTAGAGCTGCCAGTTCGTACCTAAAAGAATGATGTTTTTTTCCTAAAATCCGTGAACTGAATTTTTTGAAGTAAAAGAAACCTCGAAAATAGATAGCACCATTAACTTTATGCCATTGAACTGTAATTTCGACATCTAGGAAAAAAGAGAGTCATTTTTATATTTTTCTTTTGACGTTGCCACTGTGAATGTAGTTAATTTTCATTCAGCTCCAGTTTTGCTCACTTGAACCACTTTTTTCCTGTCTCCCGGCTGGGCACCTGGTGAGCAAGCCGAGTGGAGCTTGGGAGGAAGGGCAGTTGAGGGCTGGCTTCCTGGGAAAGGTGTAAGTGAAGTGGATTCTGAGGCTGTGACTGGGCCAGTGGCCAGAAGAGCCAGGCCGCTCACCTGGGTCTGCTCCGCGTCCCTGCCAGAGCTCAGCTCAGTATAGACACATCTGCTTTTCCTCTCGGCCTCTGGGAGGTGGAGACACCACGCCCTGCCCAGTGGGGAGAGTGGCCCCACCTCTGGATCCTTTCATCCATTCAGTCACTCCTACCACAGATATTTACCGAGTGCCTGTTTTGTGTCTGGCACTGTTGTAGGAATGTGGAATAAATCAGTGAACAACACGGATTCTCACTGCTGTGGATGCTTATATTCCATAGGGGGACAGGGATGAGAACAGACAGATGTAATAGGTACATTATACGTCTGTTAGAAGGTGTGGCCGGGGAAAGGGGGTGGGTCGTGGGGATTGGTGGGCCCGTGGGTGGGAGTGGGTTGTACTTTTGGACAATGGGACCAGGTAAGTCTCTTGAAAGGCGTTGTTTTAGCAAAACCTTGGAGGAGGGTTGGGGAATTAGTCCTGTAGAACATTCCAGGCAGAGGGAGCAGTTAATGGAAAGGCCCTCTGGTGCAGGACGTCCCCCACGTAACTGAGGGACAGTCAGGAGGCCAGGAGGAGTGTGGTGGCAGATGGGCTTGGAGCGCCAACTGGGGCCTCACCCTTAAAGGGCTTGCCTTTTGCTGGAGTATCCTGGTGCCTTTGGAGGTGCCGACCTGATTTCAATGAAACAGGATCCCTCTTGGTGCTGCATTGGGTAGGGGTGGTGTGGGGGTGGGGTAACAGGAGCAGGGAGACCTGTTAGCTTCTGCAGGAATCCGGGGTGGGGGGGGGGGGGAATGAGGGTGGGCCCTGACCAGGACGCGTTTCTAGTGAAGACAGGGAGCAGCGGTTGGGTTTTAGATCTATTCTGAAGGCAGGTTCCACAGGATTGCCTAATGGAATAAATGGAAGAGTTGAGAAAAAGCGATGAGTCAAGGTGGCCTGAGTGTGATGAGAAGGATGCAGTGGCCATAAACTGTGATGGGGAAAGGTATGTGTGGAGCCTATTTCAGAAGGAAGATCAAGTTCTAGACGTGTTGAGTCTGAGATGTCTAGACATCTGAGAATATGCCTTGGAGGCAGGTAGGTACCCAGGTCTGGAGTTGAGGACAGAGATCTGGGCTGGGCTCAGAGCCTGGGAGAGCTGGAAGTGCCTGGTAACTGTTGCCAGGGCTGGTTATTTTCTTGTTGTCCTGAGACTGACCCACTGGTTACTCCGAGATTCTCCTGTGCACTTCTCATCCTACGTGGTGCTTCTCATGAAGCAGATGCTCAGTTTGGCTCCTGAAGGTGGTGCTTCCTTGGTGCTAAGGGTCTGCTCTTAAACTTTGCAGAGTCCAGGTGCTAGCTGTGTTTACTTGAAGGCAGCTCTCAGCATCCCAGAAAGCCTGAGCTAAACCTGAGGTGGAGGTTGTCTTTCGCTCCAGGAAGAGGAAAGTAGGTTGTGGGGCAGAGTAAAAGTGGAATCTGAGTCGGCGGAGTCCCTGTCCTGTTCTCTTTCCGCTCCACGGAGCAGTGACCAGCTCCTGTGTGAAGACGGAGTCAGAAAATGGTTAGTGCGGGGTTTTTGCCTCTTGCATCTGCTTGTCCATCTTTTATCACCCAGGAAAAGTTAGGTGGTGTTCTAGAAAGAAGATTACTGTTGCTTTTCTGTTTTAATTATGTATTCCTTGAGTGTTTCTCAATAGGGACCGAGTAGAGTCTTCAGGAACATTCGTGGGATGCTTTTGGTAGCAAAGCAGTAAGGTGATAGTTGGGGAAGGTAAACGATTTGTTTTCAGCTGGCGATTCTTTTCATCACTGTCCCTACAGGAGAGGAAAGATTTAGCCAGTGCTTTTGGCTCTCTTCCTTCCTCTAAGGGGTCACCTGCTCTTTCTTGTACCTTCTGCTGAGACAGAGCCTGGGCTGTGTTGCCTGTACCTAGCCAAGATAAGAAGACATTGAGGGTCAGGTGTGTGACCCTACTCACACAGGTGCTGGATCCTGTCTCTGAGGCACCACTGGGAGGCAATATAGCACAATTTGAACTAGATTCAAATCCTGGTTACTCCACTTAATTGCTCTGTGACCTTGGGTGGTTACTTAACATCTCTGAGCCAGTTCCCTTTTTTGAAAAAGATAGATCCCTACATTAGAATGTTGTCCTTGGGGAGCCAAATGAGAAACATGGATGTCAAGGGCTGGGCACTGCCCTTGGCACCGAGTCAGTGTTGAAATGATGGCAGCTGTTGTTATTATCATCATCGTGGCTGGCATCTTCCATGATTCCTACCTGAGGCTTAGGCCAGTTTTGTTAAGATCAATTTAGTTTCCAAAAAAGATGTGCTAATTGGATTATTACATTTTCATGCTTTTATATTTATATATCTGTGCATGGCTTTGGAATCTACACATGTATATATTTATCCATTCAAGTTTCTCTTTTAAAAATCTGTAAGAATTATATTTTTGAGTCATTGAGCCATGAGGAAATTGTTTTTCAAAAAAAAAGGGATTGCTATAAGTGATCATTATGTAGGGCATCAAAATGGAGAATAATGGGGGAACGGATGTTAGAGGAAAAAAAAAAAAGGGCACCAAGAGAGAAGCTTGATGTTAACACAGGGCCAGTAGGAGAGTGTGTAGTGTTATAACCTGGATATTTAAAAATGTATTAGCACTTGCCTGCCTTGTTTCAGGGTTGGATGGCACAGGCAAGGCTGTCCTGGGGTGGGGCTAAATATTTGTTTGATTAATGCTACAACTTGTGGACTTGTCATCAGGAGAGGCTTATCAGCAGCTTTTCACAATCTGATATTCCACGCGGAATGGCCCGATGGAAGAGAGTTAGCACTCTGAATGCTTTTACAGTTGAATTCCACACACATGAATTATGACAAGTGAGGCGACTACTCTGTGGTTTGTTGTGTCTGGTCTGGTTCCTACTTTTAAAGTTGCAGTTGCGCTGGGTCATTTGAAGCTTATTTTCACAGTCTGGCCAAGCCAGCAGGGTCCCGGGGCTCGGTAGGGGACATAAACCGCCAGCCTTTAAGTTAGCGTGCTCAGTAGATAAGCATTTCAAGACTTCATTGCATCATACAAAAGGACTTATGGGCTTATTTAACATACACTATTTGACTTCATTTAGATATTTAATGGAAAGAAAAGCCTTTTATTATCACCGAAGGAAAGAGCTGCCAAACGTCGTGGGGCTCGGTTGAAGTATTACAACGGATGTACAGAGCGCAAATATATTTCACTGCCTTACATAATGGAGTGTTTAATAATAGTTGTTTCTTTAAATTTAGCACATGTATCTTAGATATTTGCACTTGGCAAATGATACGCTGTGGTGCAAAAAACTCCATTTTGTGTGTGTGTTTTCAAAACCGGTTTTAATGAAGTATGGACTGAGTTTTACAGATGACCGTCAGCTGTGATTTATGTGTATTTCACGAGCCCAGATTGGGGCGTCTGCATTGGGAATGAACACTTTGCCTCCTGTCTTTGCACAGATGTAAATGTGAGCAGTAGCCAGCTCTGCTTGGCCGAGGCATTTGTGAGTGTTTCGTTTGCCGGGCATTGGCCTTCGGAGTGGGTCGGGGGTCCGGGGTGGGGGGGTGCCCATTACGCTGTGGCGAAGGTACTCTAGGGTGTGCCTGTGTGCCTGTGTCATCCATAGGAACTGTGTCTGCTCAGATTGCCAGGCCCCAGGATCAACTCAGTTTGAGGTGCACTCTTGTTCTTCCAGGACATGGGGAGCTGTTAGGGACTGAATTCTGTCCCGCCCCCTCAAAGTTCCTATGTTGAATTCCTCACCCCCAGGACCTCAGAATGTGACTGCATTTGGAGATGGGGCCTTTTAGGAGGTGATTAAGTTCAGATGAGATTATTAAGAGTGTAGCCGTATCCAGTATGATCAGTGTCCTTTAAGAGGTAATGAAAAATAATTGACTAATTAACTAATTAATTAATTTTAAAAAAGGGAGTTCTCGTTGTGGCTCAGTGGAGGCAAATCCGACTGGTGTTCACTGGCTTCGATCCCTGGCCTCGCTCAGTGGGTTGAGGATCCAGCGTTGCCATGAGCTGTGCTGTGGATTGGAGACGGAGCTTGGATCCCGTGTTACTGTGGCTGTGGTGTAGGTTGTTGGCTGCAGCCCGGATTCGATTTGACCCCTAGCCTGGGAACTTCCATGTGCCACAGGTGTGGCCCTAAAAAACAGAAAAAGAAAAAAAGATAATAAAAAAGGAAGAGGCGATGAGGACACAGACATGGAGGTGGAGCAGACTGTGGGAAAGACGCAGTGAGAAGACAGCCATCCAGAAACCAGGGATGGAGACCTCAGAGGAAACAGCTCTTTGGAACCTTGAATTCAGGCTTCCAGCCTCTAGAACAATGAGAAAATAAAATTTTGGAAGTTCTTGTTGTAGCGCAGGGGAAATGAATCTGACTAGGAACCATGAGGTTGCGGGTTCAATCCCTGGCCTCGCTCAGTGGCTTAAGGATCTGGCGTTGCCGTGAGCTGTGGTGTAGGTTGCAGATGAGGCTCTGATCCCGCGTTGCTGTGGCTGTGGCGTAGGCTGGAGGCTACAGCTCCGATTAGACCCCTAGCCTGGGAACCTCCGTGTGCCACGTGTGCGGCCCTAAAAAGCTAAATAAATAAATAAATAAAATAAAATTTTGTGTTTAAGCCACCTAATCCAGGTTATTTAATCATGGTACCTTGAGCAAGCTAATATAGGAGGCCGTCAGGATCTACAGGAGGGCATGTGTCGTTTGAAAAAGCCTATTCCATATTATATTACAGTGTTCACATTTGGAAAATGATGGCAAGAAAACCTCGACAGGGAAGAAAACCTGTCAAGCTTGGCCAGATCCATGTGGCAGGGAGTGCTGTGTTAGTGCACGCTTAGGTACAGATGGCCCACTCTTTACCATGATGTGGCTTGAGATTTTTCGACTTTATGACGGTTGCAAAAGCGATCCTCATTCAGCAGAAACCGTCCCTTGGATTTTGCGTTTTGCTCTTTCTCTAGGCTAGCATGGGCGGTACCGTCCTCTACGGGGATGCTGAGGAGAGGCCGGTCTCCGGTCAGCCACGCCACTGGGAAGGTAAACCGCCAGTACCCTTAGAACTGTCCAGTGCCTGGACAGCCGTTGTTTTTCCCTTTCAGTACAGTCTTCAGTACGTTCCTTGAGGTAGTCCACGCTTTCTTATAAAATAGCCTCAGTATTGGATAATTTCGCCCAGTGGTAGAGGCTAATGTAAGTTTTATGAGCATGTTCAAGGTAGTTGAGGCTATGCTGTGATGTTCTGTAGGTTAGCTGTATTAAATGCATTTTTTTTTTTTTTATGGATACACCCATGAGCATATAGAAGTTCCCAGGCCAGGGACTGAATCTGAGCCACAGCTTTGACCTACGCCATAGCTGCGTAGCTGCGGCAATGCTGGGTCCTTTAACCCGCTGCACCGGGCCAGGGACGGAACCCGAACCTCTGGATCCCCTCGAGCTGCTGCGGTCAGACACTTACCCGACTGCACCACAGTGGGAACTTCTTAAATGTATTTTTGACTTCCGGTGTTTTCTCTTGACGGGGAGCTTGGTTTATGGGGATGGAAGCCTGTCAAAAGGTGAGGAAAATCTGTGCTAACACGAGTAACATTTATTGAGAACTCCTGGTAGGCTGCACACAGGATAAAGAGTCTTGCCTGCATGCTCTCTTTGTGTCCTCACTACAATCCTGTGAGATCGGAGCTCTTACTATCTCCATCTTGTGAGTGAAGAAACAGAGGCAGAGATGTTAAGTGACATCTGTGGGATTCAGAGCCAGGTAGCCCTGCTCCAGACCAGTCCATGTTTTTTTTTTTTTTTTTTTTTTTTTTTTGCTTTGCCAGCCCTGGGAGATCAGGGACTGAGGGCCAGTGGTTGGCTGATCCGTGGTGACTGTTGGTTAAAGGATGTTGTGACTTGCTGTCTTAGACGGAGTTTTGGTTCCGCCTTCAGAGAGGCTGTAAAGTATGTTGAATTAGGTGACGATGTCACAAGTGATCATCATCATCATCTATAATATTTATAGAGCACCTTGTGTGAGCCTTGATCTGAGCTTCGAACCTGTCTGTGTTTCCTTCATAGCAACTCCCTGGTTTTGCCAGAGTCTCCCACTGGCCCACCCCAGGTGATGGGACTCTATTTCCCAACTCCCCCCGCCTCTGCCCCACCCCACCCCACCCCCGCCACTGGTCAGCACTTTCTCCCCCACAAGCCCCGCATTTGCCCAGCATCTGCCTCTGTCACAGGGACAGGAAAAAGGGTAGCTGACCTTTGAATTTTAAAATAGGAGAAACTTTATTCTTTTCCCCCTTATTACAAAAGCAGTTTATGAGAAATGTTAAAAAAATGCTAAAACCAGAGCAAAAATAAATAAAAATTATCTGTTGTTCTATCCCCTAGAGAGAATGACTGCTAGTGTTTTTCTGTCTGCCTTTCTAGTCTTTTTCCCTTGGAAATACACTTACTCTAACCATAAATGTACGATACTTTTATGAGCAGCAGCTTAGTTGGAAAAGAGCGAGGTCTTTGGAATAAGACATGGGCTATAATTACAACTTTCCTTTCCTAGCTACGTGACTTTGGACATGTTATTTAATTTCTCTTTGTTTCCATCTTCTGTCTTTAAAATGGGGATAATAAATAAACTCACTGTGTTAAGTTTGCAGCAGCCCAGTGTATATAATATGCTCTTTTGTAGCAACTGGCCCACAATTAATAGACAAACCATAACTTTAGGAAGAATGTTTTTGTAACGCATCTCTGTTAACTTAGCAGCTGTTGCTCAGCAAACATTTAGTGAGCAGGTGTGATGTGGGGATCCTATTTCCTTCTGTATCCATGTTTATTTTTCAACTCTTTTTAACGACTGCATAGTATTTCATTATCAGTATGAATCATAATGTGTTTAATTTTTATTGGACATTTATTTTTTCCCGGTTTACACATATACCACTGACAATGCTATGATGTCTTTCTTTGCAACCTTGTAGCTGATTTCTCTCCCAGTAATTACCGTTACCATAGGCTCAATTCCAAACAGTAAAGGGTGAATAAGAATGCATGATTTAAAGGCTGTTGAAATAGTGCCACATCACCCCTGCAAAGGCTGTGCCGCCTTACCCTAAACCCAGCTATGGGTGAAGATGCCCATTTCTATTTGTGAAACTTTGATGTGATGTGTTTAAAAGAAAAATGAGGCATAATTATGCCATGTGATGATTAATCAATATCTGGTATCGTGAGGGATAAGCAATGACTCTCAGAACTGAGGGAGCAGAGACCAGTTGGACACTTGTGTCCCATTAATTTTGTGGTCCCAGTGAAGATGACAGCAACAGTTGTGATGTATGGAGCCCTTACTGTGGGTCACAGGTGGTACACAGTGGTCTGAACCTGTGTGATTTAATCGTCACAGCAACATTCTGAGGTGGGGACTCTCCTTAGCTCCATTTTATAGATGCAGAAACAGAGGTTTAGAGAAGTTCCATTAATTTGTCCAAAAATCACGTTTCAGGCTCCTCTGTGGCAGATATGGGAGTTGAACCCAGCTGCTCTGACCCAGGTCCTTGCTGCTGTGCTGGGGTGTTGGGGATGGAGATGGGAACATGGATGCAAGAGCCACATGGAGACAAAGCAAGACCAAGGGTGGGTGGCTGGCTGGTCTTAGGGGGAAGGGCAGAGTGGGACATGGTGGGGTTTGTTTGTACCTTGTTGAAAGAGAAGGCACAATTTTGGTGGCAGCAGTAGGGAAGGGGGAGGGGCAACCAGGGGAGAGCGAGTGTGTGAATTTAGCTGGTATGTACGTGCTTATGGAGACTGGGGCTGGAGATGTGCCAGAAGGTCTAATAACACCCCTTCCTCTGTTTTAAGATTTCCATGCATCATCCCGCTTAATCTTTGAACCACCTCATGATGTAGGAACTATCCTTACCCTGATTTTATAGCTGAGGAAACCGAGGCCCAGAGAGCTTGAGTAACTCAGTCCATGAGTGTCACAGCCAGAATCAGACTCCAGGCAGCCAAAGACCTGCTCTGGGCCAAAGCAGACTGGGAACTAGGACTAGGTGGAGAGTTTGCACCCTGGGATATATTGTTGGAAGTAATCTCTCCTTTTCCTTCTCTCTCTCCCTTTTCTTTCTTCCTTCCTTCCTTCCTTCCTTTCTTTTTTTTTCTTTCTTTCTCTCTTCCTTTCTTTTCCTTCCTTCCTTCTCTCTCCCTCTCTCTTTCTTTCTTTCCCTTCCTTCCTTCCTTCTCTCTCTCTTTCTTTCTCTCTCTCTCTCTTTCTTTCTTTCTTTCTTTCTCCTTCCTTTCTTCCTTCCTTCCTTCCTTCCTCCCTTCCTTGTCACACCTTGTGGCATGAGAAAGCTCCCGGGCCAGGATCAACCCATGCCACAACAGTGATAACACTAGATTCTTAACCCACCGAGCCACCAGGGAACTCCCACTCCCTCCTTTTGAACAATTATTGCCTCTAGAATTCATCTGGCAGTTAATCCCGTATTCCCCATGACCCGCCTCTCCTTGCTGTCCTGAAATGTGATTTCCATCACGTATTGCTGTTCAGCTTCTTGTGCTGGGAAGACCACTGAGCCTGGATGTCCCCCCCACAACCCAACCCCCAAGCACGTGCGCTGTGGTTCCTCACACTGGGGCTCGATACCTGTTTGAATGTCATTTGAGGGGTCTCATCCTGGAGACCTTGAGACAGGTGACCTTTGGGGCGGGGTGGGGGCAGGGAAGGAAGGCAGGGGACAGTACTCAAGACTGTGATCAGATGCACGGGGGAGAACCAAGAGGAGACTGAGGACTAGAAAGCATTCCTTTTGCATAGGTGATGGAGAGCCGGTGCCTCAGCCGCCTGCATGAGACCCCCAACCCGGGTGTCCTTTCTCTGTGGGCATGTCCCTGTGACTTCCGGGTTGCACTATCAGGGCTCACTTGGCCACACACTTCCCTGCTCACCAGGCTTTGTCTGAGTGCAAGCAAGAAGCCACGGGGTTTAGACTGCGGGAGGCCGCATGGCACGCTCAATCGAATTCTAACCCCGTGTTGCCAGCTGGGCTTTGTCTTGGGAGCCTTTCCACATAGCCACACGTTTCCCCTTTGCTGGAAGAGTGGGACTCAGAAGTATCGGGTACCATGAAGGAAGGGTCTGTCCGATGAAAGGATTGGGTGTCAGATGCAAGTCGTCGGTCGCCTCACTTACTAACCATGGCTTTGGGAAGAGGACTTTGCTTCTTGAGCCTCAGTTTCCTCATCCGTAAGGTAGCGGTACTTACTTGTGTCGCTGTGGTGAGGCTGGTAAGAGCCTGGATGGAACTGCTTCCTCGGGCCCGAGCGCCAGGCGCAGGGTCAAGGCTCCATCCACGTGGGCTGGTCATAGAGCCGGATGTCCCCAGGCGAGTGTCCAAAGGCCTCCCACTCTCTTGAACACCAAGGTGAAAGGCCAGCGTGTTCCTTTCTTTGCTTGGATTTACGACCGATGTTTCATCACTTTGACTTTTTGACACTTTTCCTGGATGATTTGGTCCTCATGACCCGCTCTTCTGGTCTCCCGAGGAACTCCCAAACCACGTCATTCCGCCCCCTGGAGCGGACACTGCCCCCCCATACACCCCGTTTCTCAGAAGGAAGCATGGTGGTCAGACGCTGGACCACGGCTGAGCCCTGTCATCATCCCCCGTCTGTTTACCAAGGTGATTATTATGATTATTTTTTAAACTTGGTGAGGATTATCTGGAAGTTCTTTTTCAGTCGTTTCATTAGTCATTTCCCATTTTTGGTTTCTTTTTTTTTTTTTTTTTTTTTAAGATAGAAGACAGATTACTTTGAGGCAGTGGGTCCGATGGCCGTGGCCGGCTGGGTAACCCTGTCCCCGCTGAGTCAGCTGTCTGCTCAGACAGCTAAAAGCTGGAGCACGCCTGATGACTTGTCACCAGCCAGCGACACACTGACTTGAAATTCCATTTCTACTCCTAAGTGATGGGAGCTTGGGTGCCTTCGTGGGTTGTTGGAAAGCGCTCCAGGTATTCGATCGATTGGATTACGGAGCCTGGGATTGTTGCTTGTCCGCTAATGTGGTGTTTTCCTTTTGAGGCCCAAGGCAGACAGTCGTGAAACGGTATTGTTCCCGAAGTGGGACTTGACGTTGTCACTGTACAGGAAGGGAAAGCCAGGCTCTGACAAGCTCTGTGACTCGCGGAAGTTCTCAAACAGCTGGCTGAGCTGGGACGAGATTTGTTCTTGTTATCGATCGGTCACTCGGCATCCCCGCACCCCACCCCAGGCCTTGTTGCCCTTCTGCTAAAACTCTCTGGGAAGCTATTTGTGTTGGTTCTCCTCCCTTCACTGGAGAGACTACCTAATGTTAGGGACAGTGGCTGCCTCGAAATGCCCTTGGCTTCTCCCCCACCCCCTGCTCAGCATAGCCCTGAATCACATCATAATCTTGGAAGTCTATTTAGTGTGCTTCTTTTCTTTTTGTCTTTTTGCCTTTATCTAGAGCTGCACCCGCGGCATGTGGAGGTTCCCAGGCTAGGGGTCTAACAGGAGCTGTAGCTGCCGGCCTTCGCCACAGCCACAGCAACGCGGGATCCGAGCTGTGTCTGCCATCTACACCACAGCTCACGGCAACGCCGGATCCTTAACCCACTGAGCAAGGCCAGGGATCGAACCCACAACCTCATGGTTCTTAGTCGGATTCGTTAACCACTGAGCCATGAAGGGAACTGCTAGTGTGCTTCTTTTCTGATATCGCTGTGTCTTCTACATCATCCGTCTTGGGTAGTGGATAAGACGCCGTGTGGAGTTCCTTTGCCGACCCTGCAGTACCAGACACGATAATAATAATATCATGTAATGCTATGGATAATAATGCTCAGTAAATGAGGATGTTATCTTATTACGTTACCACAACTTGAACTTTCTTCTTGTTGTTTTTTTAACTTCTTGAAATTGGGCATGAGCTTAGACGATGATTCGAAGGTGGGGGGTGGGAGTGTGGGTGGTTTTATTTGCTGTAACGAAGAATTTGGGTCCCGCGTTTTTGTTCCTTTAAGTAATTTGTATTTCACCTCAAAGGCCTGGACTAAGAAGGCTTTTGTTTCTAGTTGTGATATCGTGACCCAGAGAACTGTCTAGAAGAGAGCTCCAGCCCAGCTGTGGTAGGACTTCATGCTTCATCCCCTGCAACAGCTGTTGGAAATAGCACTTTTAAACCCTACTCTAAGACCCTTGGCTTTTGTCAAAAGTTATTTTCACTTTTCCCCTTTTTACTCTCATTTTCTCTTCCTTCCCCAATCATGGCGAACTTTTCCTTTTTCACATTCGAAGTCACTCCCTTGTTCTCAGTCGTAAAGCGGCAGAAATCCTCACAGAGGAGGCATCTGAAAGAATTGCAGTTAATGTGGTGACCTAGTTGGATCCTTCATTTTTAGAAAAGTTGTTTTATCCCCCCCCACCCCCCATCAGCTCTGCATGCTGATTATGTAACCTTGACCTCTCACAGAAAATATGGATCCTGTCCATTCACACGATGACCTCTGGTTTCACTGTGGTGTCACTTCTCCTTGAATGTCACCACAGGGGAAACTGAGGCTTGGCTTTGCCACTCTCTTTCTCCTGCAGGACCCTATTGTCAAAAACCACAGGTTTCTGGTTGGTAGCATCAGCAGTATGGTTGCGATTCTTGTTCTCATCTAGTAAAGCCGGGGTTACTCACACTCCAGTCCCAGCTTTTGAGCAGACACACAGGAATCACCTCTCCTGTGCAAGGATGCAATAATATAATTTGTTTACCACCTTGAGTTGTTTACCACGGGGCTGTAAAAAATATGTTTTGAATTTGAAAGTGCGAAAAACAAGTATGCTAGCTATCACAAAGCTCTCCCCTCAAAGTAAACATGTTTATAGAGCAAGACTCAAAACAAAATACTTGATCACGATAAGCCCAGCCAATGAAAAGAAAGTAAACATGTTTACCACAAAAGCTTTATAAAGAGCCCAGATGGCAGCCAGCTCTATGCTCACTTGACTGTTCTTCCAGGGAGCCACTGAGGTTCCCCGGGGCCTCAGGGACAGAGATGCCACTCGCCCTGCCTAGCAGGCGGCTTGCCTTTTCAAGCACTGCTCGGTTTAGCTTAGCCCAGTTTGCAAGTGAAGATGGAAGGTCTGTACTTTGTGCCACTGAACTGAACCATCAGTGGAAGGGACTTGTGAAACTCAGCCTGGAGTTGCCATGATTCTTAAATAGCAACTCAGCGTAGATTGAGTGCCAAGAAGGCTTATGGGGACTCTTCCTGGCTCCCTCAAAGAACCCAGGTTCATATTACACATTAACGACCTTCTGTGTCCTGGGCCCTGTCGTGTAGACATCCAGGGTGTAAACCATGACACACCCATGCCTTGCCTCTCATCCAGCTCACTCTGGTGAAGGAACCACAGGGCTTGAGCAGGGAGTTGGTAGAAAAAACAAGGACA
>PVHT021183699.1:54192233-54263020 GCA_004024745.2 Catagonus wagneri | reverse complement strand
GGGGGGGGGGGGGGGGGGGGGACCTGTTAGTGAATTTCAGAATCCACGGTCTGAGAGGTGGAGCAGTTCTAGGGCATGGTAAGATCCAGATTTTGGCCATGGCCTCCGTAGAGAGGAAGTGGTAGTGGTTAATTGCACTTAACGCTTCCTCTGTTTACTTTGTGTGTGTGTGTGTGTTTTCTGCTTTTTAGAGCTGCACATGTGGCATATGGAAGTTTCCAGGCTAGGGGTCAAATCGGAGCTGCAGCTGCTGGCCTACACCACAGCCACGGCCACATGGGATCTGCACCAGGCCTGGTGTAATCCTTAGCCAGGCTCTTGGAAGGGCCGTCTTCCTGGCTATTGAGGTTGATAGAAATGGCCACACTGAAGGGATCTAGACCAAAGGTATTGAACCGGATACTGAAACATCTGAGAAAGGTGTCGAAGAGCGTCCTTGACATGTAAAAGCCACGTGGCTGGGCTGGGAGCAGTGTTTCACTCCCCTGTGGTCAGCAAGAAAAGGGTCTTGAAGGATTAAGGACTCAAGTGGAGAAGGATGATGATGTTCCCCTCGGGGATAGATGGCAGACTGTTAGCAGAGCCACAACTAGACTCTAAGAAAGGGAATTAAAGGCCACCTCTTCCCTCTTTGCTGTCTGAAGTCAAGGGATATTGAGTGGCTGGCTTCTGGGACAGGTGAAAAGGACACCTCTAAGGAAAAGAACGGCTCCAGATTGTTCACCTTGTTGGTCTTGGAGGGAGGTGGGAAGAAGTGAGCACTTGAGCTAAGGATGAAGGCTGACACGGGATTCTAGGACGGAAGGCACCGGAATGGTGGTACGTCATTTAAGCCCTGTAGGTGGGGTTAAAGTTAAGTCCTTCCTTTTCTGTGGCAGGCTTCAGAGAGAGAAGCTGGGCCGCTTAACAGGGAGATGGGGGAGGCACACAGCTGCAGCAGGAGGGCTGGCCCTCACGTGGTAAATGGAATGTTAGGGGGATTTTTAGTGAAAAAGAATAAACAAACAAAAAAGGTTTCTGCTTAAGCCTCAGTGAACTAGAAAAGTAATTACATAGAAACCATATTCCCTGTGCGTTCTAATTAATCTAATGGGTTTACTTAAAAACTTGTTTTTGAACATAGATATCGAAAAGTCCTCTGGTGAGTTGAAAGAAATCTTATTAGCAAAAGTTTAGTAAAAGGGAGAGTGATTAGTTCTAGGGGACGTAATTGACATGAAATTTCTTAGGCTCAGTGAAGCCCCAGAGGCTGATGTGACCCATTTGGTTAAATCTGGGTGACCGTTTTGACTAAAACTTTAGAACTCAGCTGTTCGGATGGATGCTTATTTGAGGTACACTTGAGGTTATGATTATTTTTAAAGCAGAAGTATTATGTGTTCTTCTCCGAGCCTTATTAATTGTGGCAGATTGGCATTTTATTTGCGAGCTGACAACAGGCACCTTATTTTTTTTTTTTTTTTTGCAGCCGATGTGCTTTTTTGAACTGGGTTCAGCATTGTCAGAAAGTTATTCACAGGAGTCGGTGATGGAGCCCGCTCCACCCACTTCTGTTCCCTTTCTATTTTGGTGCTCTTTGCAACAAAGGAAACTAAGTTGGTAAATTAGAGAAGGATTGAAGCGCTCACGCATGCTCCCCTTCCTATCAGGTTGTGTAACCGATTAGGCAGAGGGGGCCCACTCTTCCTGTGGCACAGGGCCTTGAAGGAACATGGGTTGCAAACCCCATGAGATGGCCTTGGCCATGGGCTTCCAGGTCTCCTGACCTATCTGATCGAGCTACATTAAAAAAATCTATAATGGTATATGTATGTGTATATATATTCTTATGTACATATATATTTGTGTATATGAGTGTGTATGTACACATATATTATGTGGGTATATAAAATTCCAGGTATAGGAGTTCCCGTCATGGTTCAGTGGTTAATGAATCTGACTAGGAACCATGAGGTTGCAGGTTTGATCCCTGGCCTCACTCAGTGGGTTAAGGATCCGGCGTTGCCGTGAGCTGTGGTGTAGGTTGCAGACGCGGCTCGGATCCTGCGTTGCTGTGGCTGTGGTGTAGGCTGGTGGCTACAGCTCCGATTAGACCCCTAGCCTGGGAACCTCCATATGCCGCGAGTACGGCCATGAAAGGACAAGGAAAAAAAGAAAATTCCAGGTGTAGCATTCTAAAACCTAGAGAGAGCCAGCAGAGAAGACATTGACTCTGAGTCTTGTGTCAGAGTCCTTGTAGGAAATAGGTGGCTTGTAAACTCTTGTGGGTCTGAGAGGACCTGGGGACGACTCGTAGGGAAACCTGGGGAGAACGGCTGCTTGGCAGGGGCTGCTTGGGAGGGGCTGCCTGGCAGGAGCTGTGAGCTTTCAGAGTCAACTTCTAGTGCCTGGGTGGGGAGAGGGCCTGGGTGATAACTGCCCCATCTTCTCTGTCCTGCCGAGATGAGACCTCCATCCGTTGTGCCAGATGGGAGTCAGAGGCCAAGGGTACCCACTGATGCACCCCCACAGGGCGGCCTCCCAGGACACAGAGCGAGGGGGGAGGTCGAGGCACTGCGGCGGGCAGAGGATCTGGAGCAGCACATGGACAAGGACGCAGTGCATTTTGCTTTGTGAACTCCTTTGGGTGGGACCCTGCCATACTCAGATAATCCCTGGGAGAGGTCAGGGTGGGAAAGGACCTCCCAGATCTTTAGGATGACTAGGAAGCACCTAACTTTACAGCGGTGCTTCCCAAAGAGTGGTGCCTAGGCCGGTGGCACCAGCATCACGTGGGAACTTGCTGAAGATTTTTCTGGCCCCACCCTGAACCTACCGAATTAGACATTCAGAGGGAGGGAGGGGTTCAGCCATCGGGGTTTTATTAGCCCTCCTGGAGGAGATCCTGGTGCTTGTTCAAGATTGAGAACCACTGCTGGATGTCTCGAGGCATTGAATGGTCAGCAGAGTATGTCTCTTTGCTAAAACGGCCACTGTTGTCTTGCTTGGAACTGCCAGTGATGAGCATGTTGTCTGTATCAGTCCGCTGCTTGACAGCTCTGCAGACTGCCAATCCTTTTTATTTTTAGGCTAGGCACTCTTCAGAAGAAATGGAATAATGGATTACATGTAGGCCATGGGGGCTTATCCCCAAGGGAGTTCATGCCTTTAATTTCCAAGTGTTCCTCTCAACCATGCAGGGAAGTACTGACAGGCCCCGACTTTGGAGGTTGTTTTTGAAAAACAGATGCAAATACTGCCTGTACTGTTGTTGTTTTCCCGGTGCCTGGCAGTGTTTGGTAAACAACTTGATTGCTAGGTCCTGGCCTCAGGGAACCACAGCTGCTCTTTCCAGCTCCCTGCAGACTTTTGTGCCGAGCAAGGATTGCTTCAGGGAAAAATAAACAGGGGAGAACAAAACAAGAAAACATCACTGCTGTTTTGTGACTGCCTCTACCTGTTTTCCTGGAGTTGTTTTGCAACCATAGGCCCCAGCGTTGATTCCTTATTTGGAAACACAAGCCAGGACCCCACGGCCCCCCAGACTTCTTTCTCCATGGTTAGACCACAAAGTGGCCTCTGGTCATGGAAAGCCCCGTAGCCACTGGAAGGATCTATGCATTTTTAAATATGTAAATTGAAAAGGGAGAAAGCTTCATTCTTTCTAATGACCCCCAAGATGGTAATCTGGCTTTTCAAATCTCCAGGAAAACAGATTGAATATGGCACAATTAATGGTTCAGCACTTCTAGGCTTTTCTCTAAAATATCTTAATGAGCTTTTAATTTATTGCAGCTCCTTACTGGCAGGGTTGAGGCAGAGTTGTTGCTGATCCCCTGGGCCAAGGTACTCTCTGGGGCTCTAGTGAAGTGGAAAAGAACAAAGGTTGGCTGGACCTTCAGCCCTTACCTCCCAGGCTGAGCCCCTGGGGCTACCTGGATTCCTGGCCTGAAGTGGTGCAGCCTCTTCAGAGCGGAGGTGAGGAGGCATCTTTATCAGCGATCCCTGGGGTATCTGGTAGGAATGCAGGTTCCAGGAGACCAGACTGAGAATCTCTGGCCCCCGGGGGCAGGAATCTGCATTTCAAGCTGGTACCTTCATTGCAGAGCAGGTTTGCAGTCCAGAGCCTTGGTGACAGACAGCCAGTGTGAACAAGTGGGCCTGGGCTGGGAACAAGTGACAGTGTTGCCCGACTCTTTTTTGAGACCTGCATGTCATTTTAATGGATTTACTTTTCATTTACTCACAAGTTCTCCATTATTTTGGCTCCCCCTTTCTTCTTAAATCAGGGAACCTTCTTCCTGAGATCTTTTCCTTTGGGCCCCAAATGCCCAAAGGAATTCCTTGTATATCCTTGTAGAGAAGTGATACAGTTTTGTTTTGGCCCCACCCACGGCCTGTGGAAGTCACCCGGGGCCAGGGATTGAACCCTGCTGCAGCTGCAGCCTACACCACAGCTGTGGCAATGCCAGATCCTTAACCCGCTGCACCACAAGGGAACTTCTGAGAGGTGATAAATTTCTGTTTGTCTGAAAGGATCTTTATTTCACTGTCATTTTTGAAAGATAATTTTTCTGGGCATACGATTCTAGGCACACAGTTTTTGCCTCTGGTTTGTGTTGTGGATAATTTATTTGGATACTGTCTTCTGTTTTTTGTTTTTTTTTTTACTTTTAAATTTCAGTTGCTGTGTTTATCAATTTTGGAGGTCAGAGTTTTGGTTAGAGTTCTAGAGCTTAATTTTATGATATTATATAGGTATGTATAGATGTGTATTATATATGTGTTGCAGGTATTTTATAGTATATGTATTATAAATATATATAAACCAATGGTATACTATATAGATTATGTGGTATTTTGGTTAGAGTTATATAGCTTGTATTTTACAGCATATAAATGTATACGTATGTATTATAGCATTTGTGTGTATATAAGTATTACATATATATGCATTCTGTAGTATATATAAATGTATGTAAAAATTATAGTATGTATGTATTATATATGTGTGTATACAGTGCGTATACTATACATACATATAAAACTGGAGTATCTACCATTCATATAGAATTTTGGTGAGAGTTGTAGAGCTTGGTGGAGATGGCATTTTGTCTTGGGTCAGTTGGATTTTTAACCACTTGCAAAACCAAAACAATTCTACTGGCCTCAGTGGTAGTTTTTCCTTTACTTTTGTTTTTTTGTTTTTTGTCTTTTTGCCTTTTTTATCTTTTTGCGACATATGGAGGTTCCCAGGCTAGGGGTCTAACAGGAGCTGTAGCCGCCGGCCTTCGCCACAGCCACAGCAACGCGGGATCCGAGCCGCGTCTGCAACCTTCACCATAGCTCACGGCAACGCCGGATCCTTAACCCACTGAGCAAGGCCAGGGAGTGAACCCGCAACCTCATGGTTCTTAGTCGGATTTGTTAACCACTGAGCCACGAAGGGAACTCCTTCCTTTACTTTTGGATTTGCCTGGTGACTTCAATGTTTTAGGAAGTCAAGCCGGATAGCACTAATGATACTTGTAAGCGTTGTTTTGCCCAACTCACATCTCTTCCAGACACCAGCTGCTGCTCTGGTCGTGAACAGGAGTTCCAGCTCCTCTGTGGTCCCTCCCGCCTTACTGCTCTTCTCTGGGGTGACTTGCTTGTTGAACCCATCTGTAGACCTTTGACCATGATACTCTGATTTTGTGAAATGCCTTTTCCACCCTATCTTCCAGTTCCTTCTAAAACTTGCCCGAGATAATTCCTCTCGAAAGCCCTTTATCTACCCAGGTACCCACTGTATTTTTTTTTGTGTTCACTTGTGTAGCTTCTCTGTGCTTCTGAATCCATGTAGCATCACAGATCTGAGCCCCCAGCTGGTGTGACCCCAGCAATTGTTTGGTTTCAGGGGTTGCAAGGGTTCTTTTTCTTGTTTTCTTGCATTTTCTTTTTCTTTTTTAATGTGTACTATTAAAAGGTTAGCTGCACTCTTTGAAAAATTATGAAATTTCACAAAACAGTGATCTGGATTTCTCTTTTTGTTTGTAGACTTGAAAGCTTTCACAGCCCTGGGTGTACGTCCCCACGTGGCAGTGACCGGCCTGTGAAACACACCAGCTCCCTCATTAGCTGAGAAAGCCCGGGGCCTCTGGTGTGCGTCCTGCTCACTGCTCGGTGCGCCTTACGCCTGGCCTTTGTGCGCTTGCGCTGTCGGCCCGGTCATCGTGGGGTGCCTCAGCTTCCCCAGTGAACAAGGAGGCGCTGGGTCACAAAGCTTCAGTGTCCTCTCCAAGGCCTGGTTGCCAAAATGCTCTCAGGGAGGTTTCAGCCAGAAGAGTGTCTAGTGCAAGGTAGGCACTCACAATTTTTGTAGTAGTGTACTGGCCAGAAAAACACAGATTTCTTATGAGCCCAAGCTTAGTAGAGTCAAGCCCCTATAGTGATGTGATCTTGTACAAGTAGCTAAAAGTCTTTGTGGGAGTTCCCGTTGTGGCTCAGCGGAACCAGATCTGGCTAGTGTCCATGAGGATGCAGGTTCGATTCCTTGCTCAGTGGATTAAGGCTCTGGTGTTGCTGTGAGCTGTGCTGTAAGTCACAGACACCGCTTGAATGCAGCCTTGCTGAGGCTCTGGCTTAGGCCAGCAGCTGCAGCTCTGATTCCACCCCTATCCTGGGAACTTCCACATACGGAGGGGGTGTGGTCCTAAAAAACCAACCAAACAAACAAAACTCTTTGTGCCTCAGCCTTTCTTCTTTCCTTCCTTCCTTCCTTCCTTCCTTCCTTCCTTCCTTCCTTTCCTTTCCTTTCCTTTCCCTTCCTTTCCTTCCTTTCCTTTCCTTCCTTTCTTTCCTTTCCTTTCTTTTTTCTTTTCTCTTTCTTTCCTCTTCCTTCCTTCTCTTTCTTTCTGAAAAAAATCTTATCAGTAAATGTATTATTTAAGCATTAGTCTTTACTAGTAAATTTGCTGTGAAAATACCTCAGCTTTCTTATCCACATATTGAACTCATAAGACTATCTACTAGGACCTTGGTGGTTAAAAATAGAATTAAATGAAATAACTGTTGTAAAATACTTAACGCACACTGTACTGGATATTGTTTTTTTCTGTAAATGGCAGTTGTACATTTATAGGATGCTGAGGAGTTAAATGAACACTTTCAGTGGTTGATTTATTTGACTCAGTCTGTATCGAGTAGCTGCTCGGAGTCAGGCACTTTGCTGAATTCTTGGACGGTAGTGATGAATACAACGGAGAACTTCCCTTTTCCTGGGGAGCCTATAATCTAGTGGAGAAGACAAGTAGGTGAGAAAAAAAGTTGATAAGTTATGGCAAGTGTTTGGGGAACACAAATAGGATGATGTAATACTTGAGAGTCATTGGGGACCTTGCTTGAGTAGGTGGTCAGGACAGCCTTCTTGAAGTGGCCTTGATCCTAAGGAACTGCATAGAAAAAAGCCACTTGTGTAAGGAGCAAGCTCCTGGCATTCATTAGGCCTAAGACAGGAGAACCCTTGGCTTGCTTGAAATGGGAGGAAGGCCGCTGCGTTCATTGTAGCTGAGGATCGAGTTGGTGGTTGGAGGTGTTGTCAGAGAAGCAGAAGGTGACTGGATGATGCACGGGCTTCTAGGCCACAGGAGGAAGTTTGGATTTTGACCTGAACAACCTCAGTCCCTTTCCTTTTGCTCTTTGACATCGACTCAGGAGCTTTGCATAGCTTCTCTCTGAGCCTTGCAAATTCTGGTTGTGACTCGAGACTACTTGAGGTTTGGACAGTGGGACTTTTTCTTTTTTTTCTTTTTTGTCTTTTTGCCTTTATGTGGAGCCGCACCCATGGCATATGGAGGTTCCCAGGCTAGGGGTCTAACAGGAGCTGTAGCTGCCGGCCTTCACCACAGCCATGCATGATCCGAGCCAGTTCAGGGACCTACACCACAGCTCACGGCAACGCCGGATCCTTAACCCACTGAGTGAGGCCAGAGCTCGAACCCGCAACCTCATGGTTCCTAGTTGGATTTGTTCAGCACTGAGCCACGACGGGAACTCCGACAATGGAACTTTCTCATTTCGATGCAGACAGTGGTCCTGGATTGACAATATCAACATCCCCTGGCAGTTTGGTAGAAATACAGACTTTCAGGTCCAATTTCAGACCCACAGAATCAGTGTTTTTGAGGGTGGGGCCCAGTAATCTATATTTTTGTTTTTTTGATTTTTTATTTTATTTTTTTTGCTTTTTAGGGCTGCACCTGGGGCATATGGAAGTTCCCAAGCTACGGGTTGAATTGGAACTACAGCCACTGGCCTACGCCACGGCCACAGTAACAGAATCTGTATTTTTAAAAGCTCTCTAGGTTATTATTTTTTTTAAGCTGTTCTGGAATTTTTATTTTATTTTAATTAAAATATAGTTGATTCATAATGTTGTACCGGTTTCTGTACAGCAGAGTCACCCAGTCATACATATATGTACATTCTTATCCAGTTTGTTCGTATGCACACTCTAGTTTGAGAAGTGCTAGTCTATAAGACATTTGGGCAGATTTCCCTAGAAGTTGCAGCTGTACTCTTGGGAGAAGAATGGGAGCCTTTCATGGGCACGCAGGGGCTGCCGTCAGCTGCTGAGGGTACAGGCTCACCAGGGTTGTGCACTAGTGCCCCGGTGAGAATTCTGTAGACATGCACAACCCTCTGCCCACAGCACGGCTTTGGTGTTGCTGGCAGATCAGCCTAAGAGTGATTCACAGTGAAAAACCTTCTTTTCAATCCGGAAGCTTAAAGGAGATGCTAAGAGTTGAAGTTATTTAGAATAAGCATCCTTAATCCAAAAAGTCTCACAGCTAGAAGGGACATGGAGAGCATGAGTTAACGGCCCCACCTTGCCGATGAAAGGACTGGCGTCCTGGGGGGTTAGATGGCCTTTCTGGAGCCACACAATTGATCGATGACAATCCTGGGTCCAGAATCCAGGCGTCTCCACGTGGACATCTGCACATGTCTGCACATTACGTAGTATGTTTTCTCTTGATGAAATTATCTCCGAATCTTGCTCCCTATGTAATTCGTAAACATACTTTGACTGATTTTGGAGAAAAATGATTACAGTTACCTCTCTTACTGGTTTTGATGCTCATTGTTTTTTTTTTTTTTGAAATAATTTTTACTTTCGTTTTTTTTTTTTTTTGTCTTCCGGAAAAAGATGGTTACTTCATAGGAATTGGCACATTTATCCATGTAAGATTTGAGTTAAAATAGCTGGTTGTTACCTGAGTGCTTTATCAAGATGATAATTTTGTAATGCCAGAATAGGTAAGATATTTGGCAAAGGGTCTGCAGTAAACAACAAGCTTTCAGTGTTTGTGTTGAAGCAATTGGTAAATGTATCTTTCAAAACATTATTTCCGGTTCATATTTTACAGCATCACACTTGATATATTGACATCCCCTCGTTTGAAAGGTGTTTTCCCCTACCTCTAGGTTCTATGTCTGTCGTGCTGTTTTCAAGTTTAAGGAAGTGGTGGTTTTAGATGTTACATCTTAGTTATGTGTAAAAAAAATATTTTTGTGTTGCAGTGTCCCAGGAGCTTCTGCTGACAATTCCAGTTTCCAAACGCATCATTTGGGCAATGGTGAGGGCCTCGGTCCCTTCTCTGGTTTGCTGTCAACCATGAATGGATGGATTTGATGCCTGCTGGCCGAAAGGGTGAGTGAACATTTATGATTATTCGTCTGAAAATTCACCAGGCCAGACGTCAGCTGAAGGGGTCCTACCCAGTGCAGGAAACTGAAAACAGCCCCAAGTGCATCAGAACGATTACGCTGAAGATGAGAGCCTCGCATTTTGAAAGAAGAGACACCCTGCCATTGCTTTCTGCTATAACCTTTCCAGATAACTCATACAGTGATCTGAGGGTTTACGAAAGGCCTGATAGGACAGAGGAGAACTTTTTTTTTTGTTCGCACGATTCTCTTACGCATACTCTGAAGGGTGAACTACCAAAATTATGAGCTACGTGCACAACTGAAAGGGTAGTTGCTTTTTTGGTCCCATTAAAACTTGGCGATTAAATGAATCACCATGAAATAAGATGGTAGTTGGATAAATAAGACATCTGAAGTCATGGCGGGGAGAATTTGTCTGCTTTGTTCATTGAGAAGGTCCCCTTCCAAGCCTTCCACACGATTGGGCCCTTCGAGAAAGCTAAGGGGTTGGGAACTGTAGACTCTCAAAGGTTCTCAGAAAGACTTATGCACAGTTTCTTCTATCATATTTCTCTTCAGGTTATTCATTGTAATTTTTAAGGGGAGGTTAGAAGGGATGTGATGTTTTTCTGTCATACGTGTTTTCCATATTTGATAGCATCTCATGTTCCTCAGAAGTCGCTGGCTCCCCTGTAGTAATGAATGAACAGTTGTGACTTGCCTTTATCAGAGACAGTAGATGGTTGAGGCCAGGTGTGTTGGGTAAAAACTGAAATCATTCAGTGGTAGCTTTGTCATAAAATGAGGTGAACTTTATGCGGACCCATTTAGTTTCAGTTTTATACTGCATGGCCTTTCATGATAAGAACCATTGGCATAAAATCATCTTGTTTGTCATAGTGGAGTTGCATTCAAAACAGATTCTATTTAATGGAGGAAAGGATAGTGAAGGAGAAAGCATTTTTGGGAATTGGGAGGCCTAATAGCTAGCAGACTTGGGGCAGATTAGTCTCTGTTTTGATTTCTTGTATTTAAAATAGAGCACGTAGGGAGTTCCCTGTTGTGGTGCAGTAGAACCAAATCCAACTAGTATCCATGAGGATGCGGGTTCGATTCCTGGACTCTCATAGTGGGTCAGGGATCTGGCGTTACCATGAGCTGTGGTGTAGGTCACAGATGTGGCTTGGATCCCACATTGCTGTGGCTGTAGTATAAGCTGGCAGTTGTAGCTCTAATTCTACTGTTAGCCTGGGAACTTCTGTATGCCATGAGTGTGACCTTAAAAAGCAAAAATAAATTTAATTAATTAATTAATTAAAATAAAATAAAATAAAACAAAGGAAGTAGGTTATAGCATCCTATTTGCCAGTGTTAACAAGGCCCTAAAAGTTGTCTATTTAAATCTTTTCAGTTTGCAGATGAAGCAGCTGAGGCCTATAGAGTCTGAGATGTCTGTGTCCTTGGACTTGGTCAGAGCTGTGTCCTCAGTGACTCTTCCTGGCTTACCTCAGTTTGAGAGATTGTGACATCCAATCCATACAATTTAGGAAGCCTGCTTTGCTGATACTTGTCACTTTAAGATGTCATTTTACATTCAGCTCTCTGGGCCAGTTTTTAAAGATTTTACAGTTAGAGGTCATGCTCCTCCTTTTCAGTTTCACACATCAGTTTATGATAGTGAAGCATGTAGCCCAAATATCAGAGACCAGATGATCCTCAAAGAGCCTGTAGGCTTAAAAGTCCACTTCCACTTAGGCTACTTTGGTGTCTGACTGCTTTTGTCCTTTGTGTTTCATTCTCCTAGAGCTAGAGGTAGAGGGGAAAAAAAGTCGTGCATCTTTCCTGCAGTATTATTTCAATGGCAAGAAATTAAGCAAATAGGAGGAAAGGATAATGCATAAGGCAAGGGTGTCCACTGTAGAAGAAATGGTTAATGGAATCACGGAATTTGAGATCCATTAGAGTGCTTTGGTCATCTTACGGCCTGATCCTGGGCAAGTCCTGTGCTTCTCTCTCCTTCGAAGCACTTCTGAAGTTTTCCATTGCTACGCAGCTATGATAGTCTTTTGGGAATGGTCTGTAGACGCGTGAGCAGAGAGCAGGCTTTATAAAAAAAAATTACGTCTTTGGGGATCCAGGTAGAGTTGAGAACAAAGCCTGGGTCTGTCTCATATAAACCTGAGAATTCATAGAAGTGGTTGGAATTCTGAAGGTATTGAAATAGCAACACGCTCAGGTTTGAGGTTACCTGTCATCTCTGTCTTCAGTATTGAGAGAGTCTGACTCAATCTCACAATCCTAAATTTGGTGTATGAAATTGAACAAAACCACATGAATGGGTTTATTGAAGAGTGGGCTCATTTTATTCATTAATTTCATTTGAGCAAGGCCTGCCATTTGAAAATCAATCTGAGGAACTATAATGAAAATGATATCTCTTGAATTGCTAAAATATAGTTTGGTCCAGTTGAATACCATTTTTTTTCCTAAATAAGAAAATGCTTTGTATTTATCATATTGTCATAAATTTGCCTTCAGTGTATTTTTAGTAGGAAGTAGAGATCCCTGAAATGTGCTGAGCTGGAGTAAGTGTTCTGAGTTTCTCTCCTTGTTTATCCTCAAAGCACACCTTCATGGTTTGTTTAAAGGACTAATTCTCTTCCTCTGTAATGGAATAGCCTGACCTTGAATGTGTGACATATCTGATAGCTAGTTAATCCTTCTGTTGCTGAAAATGTGTTCAGAGTCCTGTGGCTTTTAGAACTTCAAGTTTATTGAGTACTCAAAAGAAGCACCAATTCATTGTTAACAGCTGATAATTTGGAGGCTGTAGTCATGAAATACACTTTAATTCTGAGCAGAATGTTTTTGGTAAGTGTCCTCTTGGTAGAACAGCTTCCCAGTCCCAGGAGTTGTCAGCTCGAATAACAGATCACCTCACTCCAGTGCAAGGAACTGGGACTGTATGATAAAAGGTTTGCACAAGTAGATCATTCTGGCAACATTTTAAGGTCAGAAAATGGGGAATTGGGTAATGTACTGTTTCAGCTGTTGATAGCCATGCCTGCACAGTAAATTAGCTTACAGGCAGGATACAGAGACAGAGGGGCTGAGCACTTTAGGTGTCTCTTTGTGATGTGGTTCTTTAATGCCATCCTGCTCCATCAGGGGTTCAGAGTTGGCTTCAGTTTCCCGAGTGAAGGTTTCATTTATAGTGGTACCTGTGTAATGCACATCACGAGACTCCACGAGTGAAGAGCGGCTAAATCTGCCGCATACTTAATAGGCAGTTAGCCACAGTGTTATTAATAAATGTGATAATAACAGTCTGGATTTGCATAGAGTTTTCGTGAGAAGTGTTGACTATGGATGGCAAACATGCCGGCCTGTTTGTCAGTCTGTGCCTCGGCATTACCCCATCTCTGCCAATAGATTGTCCCTTGCTGGTGGATCTGAGATAAGAGTATAAGCATCAGGCAGCATTACTTTGTCACTGTTTTTTCCCCTTATTTATCTGCAGTTCCTCTTTTTTTTTCTTTGAAGGGCCGCACCTGCAGCATATGGAAGTTGCCAAGCTAGAGGTCGAATTGGGGCTGCAGCTGCTGGCCTACACCACAGCCACATCAATGCCAGATCTGAGCTGCATCTGAAACCTACACCATAGCTCATAGCAATGCTGGAGCCTTAACCCACTGAACAAGGCCGGGGATTGAACCTGAATCTTCATGGATACCACTAGTCAGGTTCTTCACCACTGAGCTGTGCTGGGAACTCCTGCAGATCTTCTTTTGATTTCTCTCTGAATCAGATTCCTAGCTCTTCACCTACTGTAAAGAGGGAAAATAATCCTTCTCATTTAAGGCTTGACAGTGGGCTATTTTTTGGCTGGAAGTTCCTGGGTGTTTTTTTTTCTTTTCTTTTTTTAAAGAAAACTCAAGAATGTGGATTTTTGTCATTGGTTTGGGGTGGGGCGTGGTGGTGGTGCGGCTTCCGGGAAGAGGTGAGGGCAGGTAGCAGGTGTTTGGGGACAGGAAAGTCAGCTAGTGGGCTCTTCTTCTGAGCTGCCTTGTACAGGAACCTGTCAGTGGGCCGAGCCACTGTGCTGTGCTGAAACTTCCAGTCCCTGAAATTTTTGACTTTGAAAAGTAATTTTAACAATTTAATAAACTACCTAATATGTTTTATAAGCTGGAGCGAATGATCATAAGTATTTTGGTCTCTTTCATAACACAATGAACCTAATATTGGTAAAAATACAGATCTTCACTCACGCCATAAAGAGAGCCTAGATTTAATAAGCAGTTATGAGTGCTGGCAGCTGCCTATCAGATTGTATAACTCGGACTCCAGCACGCGAAGGCAGTGTCAACTTATATTTTTTATCTCAGAAGTCTTTTCAAGGCATTTATTTTGCCTCTCTCTCCAGTCCCTAACCTAATACAGGTAATGTAATTGGCTGAATATTTTCCACAGAGCTAATTGGCCAGGGCCCAAGGTGGAAACCATTGTCTGGCTTGATAAAGATCAGAAATTAACACGACATTTACGTGGAGGTAATGGAATGTATTAGTACTGTAGCCATTCGGGATGGTGAGGGGAAGAGAGTCCATCCTTTTCCCGCCCATCAGCAGCCAGAGGAGTTGGGAAGATGATGAAAGAGCCTCCAAAGGTCCCCCTTCCCTCCCCCTCCCCCACCCCCAGTCCCTCACAGCAGTGGCTGGCCGGTCCCACATTCACTTTTCATTTCTTCTGACGAAACTGTAAGACAAACTAATGAACTCCTTCATTTGTCATTTAAAAAAGAAAACCCACTAACTGGTATTGTAAGCTTAAATTCTAATTAGAAGATTGCATTTAATGTAGAAGCTCTAACATTGTTTTAATGAATTCCCTTGGAGGTGACAGTTTATGTGAGATAAATTTATATGGTGTAGGTAGATCTAAATTCATTGGATAATGTTAAACATGTTACTTCATATATATTAGCTGTGAAATTTATTTCTTCTCTAGTTATGTCCCCAAGGAGGCAGAGTCAGAGGGAAAAACATATCTTCAAAGAAAGAGCCCTTTCTGTCCTTTCAGATACTTGCTCTAAAGCAGCCTTTTCTCACTTTTATTAAAAAAATCTGTTAAATTTCTGCATTAACTGAATTTATGATTCTTGATGTATGCTATTTATAAAATTGAATATAGGTTTTATGATATAGGAAATTAGTCTAGGAATGAGAATATGATCCAATTTTGTAATAAAGGTAATCTGCATTTATATTGCAGATATTTTCCATTTCTCTCTAAGCCCCTTATGGGATTATACACACATTTTTCTGGACATACAAATTCACTGCAGAGTAAACTTTTAATGTAGTGGGCAGGCTTTTGTTCCCATGACATCTACACAAAGCATTGAATCATTTATCTAAATCAAAAGCGGCAAATATTCCTGACACACTTTGGATTTTGTAATTCCCCTACCCCTGCCCATTCTGTGCCCTTGGCAGACATCACTAATTGATCACGTTCTCTCTTCTGCTCACGGTGGATGTGGCTTCAGAATTACTCCACCTAAATTCCTGGCTTACAAATCCACAATTTACATGAAAGTGGTCAGTTTCATATCAGACAGGTGGCTTTTGACAAGACTTTGTAGTTTGCCCTTGTATGTCCTATACTCACCCCCGATACCTGGCATGCTAAATGTGTTATATTAATGAGAGAATCTTACATATGCACAGTTCTGGCAGATATCTGCTTGTTTAATGATTAGGACTTTTTAAAAAATTTTTTTAAAGTATAGTTGATTTCAGTGTTGTGCCAATTTCTGCTGTGAAGTGAGCCAGTCGTACGTACATATATCCTTTCTTATATTCTATCATGGTCTATCCCAAGAGACCATATGTAGTTCCCTGTGCTTAGAGTAGGACCTCCTTGTTCATCCATTCTAAGCGTAATAGTTTGTGTGTATTAACCCATAACTCCCCATCCATCCCTCTCCCTATCCCCTCCCCCTTGGCAACCTCAAGTTTCTTCTCTATGCCTGCGAGTCTGTTTCTGTTTTGTAGATAAGTTCATTTGTGATATATTTTAGATTCTACATGGAAGTGATAGGATTGGATTTTTGATACCGTGTAGACACAATATTTGTATGATTCGGTAGGCAGTTTATTTTCTACCTTTTATCTGGCTTTGGTGTTATGTGTGTCACACATTATAGTTTCATAGGTTTTTTTTTTTCCATGTAACTTTGGAAAAGAGACTCTTCTCACCCACTTGTTACCTGTGCATTAGCTCAGGCTCAAAGGCAGCAAGGAAGTGGTGGGGCAAGAGCTCAACGCAGACTTTCCCTCTCCGAGTGCAGTTTCTTTCTCAAAGGGAGAGGCACGTGCATGTATCAGGTGCTGACCGGTGAAGGGCAAGTTTCTTGCAATTTCCTCTTGCATATTAATCTTGGTTTTTATCAATACACTGAAGCAGGCTGTACCAGGGAGGAAGGCTATTCGGGTATTACACTTCCAATGATATCTTCCATGATGTAAAATTCTAGGAACTTAAACTATCTTGCATGTTGTTTCTGAAAATATTCTGTTTTCTCTAGACTTGGTTCAAGTAATGCACAGAGGCTATGAGTGAAGTTTCCATTCAGTTTACACGCAGGCTGCCCTGTTGAGAACTGCCATCATTTTAATTCCTTCCTAAAGAAGAACAAGCCATGAGCGTATTTAAGCATCATTTAGTTAATGTATGCTTTAATGTCATTTCACCATATTGTGTGATTATTTGTGCTGATCATAGTGACCGGAGTTCTGGAAAGTAGTTGTGGGTAAACATGTACACTGTTAACCTGCCAGGACATATTCCTAGGGTGATATGGTTAGCACTGGTCAAGGATGCCAAAATCTACACTGTGTTTGTTCTGTGCCGATTGGAATTAGGCTCATGAAGTAAAATCTTTTTCTCATCCCTCCTCCTCTTCTATGAGGTCTTTGTAATATTTGTACCAAATCATTACAGCAGCCAATCATCAAGCATTTATTATTCTTGCAATGGCTTGGTTATCACCTTAGTTATCTCATGTAATCCTAACAACATCTCTGTGTTAGGATATTATTATTCCCGTTTTATTGTGGAGAAGACAGAAGCTCAGTGTCTTAAGTTACTGCTCAGGATCACATAGCAAGTTTGACAAGCAGAATTTACCTCAAGGTGGGCCAATTTCAAAGCTGGTGTCTTAACCAGGAGGGCACGCTATGTCCTTATCTTTGGGTGGGTGCCTTGGTTCTTTATTTGATTCAGGCAGGGAAGATTTTGTAGCGTACAGTTGTCTTTTGGGAAGAAATGGAATCCAACTCATTTAAATTGGCAGTTTGGTATACACACAGGATTTTTATAGAACCAGTGATTAAAAGGGGAATAGGTGTTCCCATTGGGGCTCAGGGGGTTAGGAACCCGACTAGTATCCATGAAGATGCAGGTTCAATCCCTGGCCCCGCTCAGTGGGTCAAAGATCCTGTGTTGCCACGAGCTGCGGTGTAGGTCACAGATGTGGCCTGGGTCCTGCGTTGCTGTGGCTGTGCCGTAGGCTGGCAGCTACAGCTCCGATACAACCCCTCGCCTGAGAACGTCCATATGCTGCAGGCGTGGCCCTAAAAAGAAAAATTAAATAAAACTATACATTTAAAAAAAATTAAAAAGGAACTAACTTCTTCCAGATTTTTTTTTCTCAGAAATATTCCTTACCTCCTGGGCTTTTCCTCAGTATGAGCCCTTCCAGGTGTATGCGGTTGAGCTCAGTGCCACATGCTTTGCTTGGGTCCCTTCTAAAATAAACCCGCTCTTGGTGGTGGAAGCTGATGGAGTCCCTGGTATCCGAACATCTGAGTTTTCTTCTTTGATATGATATGAAGAGACCACGGACGACTGGCTGGCCCGCTGCTCCAGGGAACGCGGCAGAAAGGGAAGGCCTGGGCTCCTGGGCTTGTGTGCCCAGGGCCGGGCAGTGACAAGGCTGGGCCTGCCCCTTTGTCACACACATGTAGGTCCTTGTCTATGGACTCCAGGGACATCTGCCCGTCCAGGAAGGACTCTCAGGCCAGCGGGCCAGGAGGCTAGTTTCAGGTATGTTCTGCGGAACTTATTTTACCACCTTTTCCACTTGTTTTTCCCTCCGTGTTTCTTCATGTCGCATATTGGATTGTGTAAGGTTGGAATGGTGTAGGCCATTTGTGATTTCCTTTACACGTTTCCTGAAAAGAAAATATGGAGCAGAATCTTGATATTCTGGAACCTGGGTGATGGGCGTATGGAGTTCACTCTCCTGTTTTCTCCAGTTCCTTATACATTTGATCACTTCTATAATTTTTAAAAAAAAAGTGTGATTGGGAGATGGTAGTAAGGGGCTTATCTCCATCATCATTACCTAGGCGTCTAGTATTGATAAACCAGTCACTCCGCTGGGCAGAACCAGGAGTCTGTTTCTCTGTCCTCCACCCCACCTTGGTCAGCCCTCAGCTGCTGGTGTAATTGAATTGATATGGAGTCTTAGGGCAAGGAGATGCTAACCTAATCAGCCAAGACTTGAAGTAATTTTCTGGACAATATAGATGAAATGACTTTACCTGACATACAAGCCTTCCCTGACTAACCTATAAAAAATGACAGTGGTTCAGTAGCTGTTATAACTGAGCACATGCGACATGCCAGGGGCTATGAAGCACTGGTTATAGATTTTTCTCTCTAATCTTGCAGTGGGCAGTATTTGGAAGGGAGTGGAGGGGACCTGAACCCAGGGCCCACTGGCCTTCCTTCTCTTCTGCCTCCAAGTCCTTGGGGCCATGTACTTCCAAGCGTGACCCCGGGGCTACCCGAACTGGGTTCAGTACAGATTCCTAGGCCCACACCTGAGCGCAGGCCTGGATAGCCGGGTCTCCAAAGTTAGACAGACGCACGTCCCAGCCCCAGGCCTCACTGATGATGTCACAGTGGCCAAGGCAAGGCTGTTCTCCAGGCCTCAGTTTCCTCATCTGCAAAACGGGGACAGTGGTAGCGTCTGCCTTGTTGGCTGTGGAAGGTCTTTAGTACAGTGGTTGGCATCTAGTAAGCACTGGGTTCACGTTACCTGCAACTGTATTTTAACCTTTTTGAGATATTCACAAATAGCCGGGGTAACTGAGAACGTTAAGGATATAGCAATTAATGCTCCAGGTGGCACTATTTGGTGGATATAATTTAAACCTTATATATCCCAGAAGTGTTTTTTGGTAATTATTATAAAACATTTTAAAATCAGTCTTACGGTTTTTTTTTTTTTACATAGATGTCTGAAAAAGAATTCTGTCACCAGAGCCTATAAGGGTTGACAAGTGTAAATATGCAGTTAGACAGTTTCAAAAAACGTGTATTATTTACTGATCAATGTAGTGTCTCCTTTGGAGCCATTACACTCAGTCATTTCCTGTCAATCTCTCTGGGCTGCTGTAATCAGACTATGGATATGCATATTAAAACCCAAGAAAGTTATTGTGCATGTGTGATGGCAGCTTTTTAATTGTTAATAATGTTGCTGCTTTTAAAAGGTACCAAGATAGTTTCCCCTTATCCTGGTTAACGGTGGTCAGAATCGCCTGAGGGGTTAGGGGAGCTGGAAACTTGGGGTGGGGGACCTGGAGGCCTGGCTTGGTACCCCTGGGTGGGAGCCTATGCGTCTAGACACTGACCTGCGACAGAGAAGAGCTTATTGTCTGATCGTGGTGCTAAGTCCGTGGAGATGCATTTTGCTTCTCTTTGTACTGTATTTCTCTGAAAAAATTTTTATCATTTCAAAAAAAGAATAAGGTTTGTCTCTGGTGTGGGGGTGAGAGGGTCATCTCACTTCTTGGTCCATATCAGAGATCAACAAACTTCGTCGGAGCCAGAGAGGGAGTATCTGAGGTTCTGCAGGCTACCTGGTCAGTGGCAGCCACACGCCTGGGTTGTGGTCGGCCGGCACCCAGAAGTGATTCACAAGCTGTGTTGCTAATAAAATTTATTTACAGACGTGGGAATGGGAATTTCATATCATTTCCACAGAGCACTAAATAGTAGCGGTAGTTTTATGTTTTTTTCCCCAAGCCTTTGAGAATGCAAAAAACTATTCTTAGTTCACGAGCCTGGGGTTCCATTTGGCCCCAGGGTCTGTGGTTTGCTGCCTCATCTAAAGAAGATGCAGCAAGAAGCAATGGCGAGGATTTGGTCCTTTGTTCTAGCTCTGTGATGCTCGGGCTTGATCATTTGCTCTCCCGTTTCTGATGAAATAATAATGTCATCAGTTTTTGTTCACAATTCATCTGGAGGTAGGCTTGTTCTGTGTGATTGAATTATTTATTGATTTAGAGTGAAATTTAGTGAGGGTCCCCCTTCCCCCTTCCCCCTTCCTTTATTTATTTATTAATTTATTTGGGCCACACCCGCAGCATGTGGAGGTTCCCAGGCTAGGGGTCTAATCCGAGCAGTAGCTGCCAGCCTACGCCACAGCCCCAGCAATGCGGGATCTGAGCTGCGTCTGCAGACCTACACCACAGCTCACAGCAACGCCAGATCCTTAACCCACTGAGCAAGGCCAGGGATCAAACCTGCGCCCTTATGGATGCTAGTCAGATTTGTTAACCACTGAGCTATGATGGGAACTACCCCCCTTCCTTTATTTGAAACAAGGGAAATATAAACCTGAAGTAAAAGTGAGACTGAGGGTCAAAGATGAAGAGAGAGGGAAAACACGTCACAGGAAAAAGTGGACTTTAAAACTGACATGTAAGCTCTGTATTCTCCTCAATGCCGGTGTTTTCTGACGTGTTATCTCACCAGTGGAATTAGTGATGAAATTTCTACAGTCACAAAGGAGCACTTTTGAAACTTTAAGAATTAGGTATTATTTTAATATAGACAGAATACAAAATATGTAGCAAAGTACTATTAGCACACATGCAACATTTAATAAAATTGAGAGTTTATGTTACTAGGGGATCTTGAGCACAGCAACAAGAAAATTGGACTTTTTTTCCCCTAGATATCCCTTATTCTATTTTGAGGGAAGAATAGAGACCTGGAGACATAGAATGTGTGTCATTTGATTTTCTGCGAAGAAATGTGTGGAGGACCAGAGTGATAAAAAAAGTGAGACAGAAGTGGATTCACACACAGAGAAAACAAATGTATGGTTTACCAAAGAGGAAGGGGGGAGGTGGGGTAAATTAGGAGTTTCGGATTAAATATACACACTGCTGTATACAAAATAGATAATCATCAAGGACTTACTGTATAGCACAAGGAACTATATTCAGTGCTTTATAATTATAATGGAAAAGAACGTAAAAACAAATATATGTCTACATCTATCTATACGTATAGGTAGATACAGATATATGTATCTTAATCACTTTATGGTACCCAAAATTAACACAACATTGTAAATCAACCGTATCTCAATAATTTTTTTTTAAAAATGAGTGTGAGCATTCTGAAGAGACGACGCTTTACGTTGAAGTCCCCTTTCCCCTTTATGCTGAAGATGTGAAACTTTTACTCGTAAACAGGTGGGGAAGCCAAGACCGCAGGAACCAGGAGGAAAGGTGGACTTGTGTAGTGGGGCTTTTTCATAGAACGGAGGCCAAGATATAACACAGCCTCGAGTCAGAGAAAAGGTGGGACCAGGGGAGAGAAATAAATAAGGATGTTTTCCAAGAACGGTCTGGGAGAATAATCTAGAGGGATATTTCTTTATCAAGTGTCATGGTAAAACTTACTATGGTGTGATGGGGAATGAGTTTCTGGTTTGCGGTGAGCTGTCATTTATGAGCCAAAGTATTGTTGCACTTGGGGAATAAACATCTAGGAAAGACGTTGAACCCCTAAGAAGCAAATGTTTTCACATAAATGTCCATTGTAATAAAAAAAGAAAAAAAGGGAGGAAGTGGGAGAGAGACTACAACAAAGGTAGAATTATGTTGAAATCCTTGCAAATGGTTGGGTTATCGTTTTGTTGTTGTTATTATTGTTGTTCAGTGAAAAATAAACATGGTCCAGGATCTGGAGCCAAGACTCAGAACCTTTAGTGTAATAAACGGTTAAGTGTGGTGATCAGGAATGCAGGATGTTGGCCAGACAACTCTAGTTTGAATGCTGGCTCTGCCAATACTTGGGTAAGTTACATTGCCCTGTGCCTCAGTTTCCTCACCCAGGGAGCGATAACAGTATCTAATTCATAAATTATCGTGGGATTAAATGAGTTAATTCCATAGGCTTTTAAAAAGATGGGATGTAGTGATTTTCAGTGAATAGTAAAGCTAGCCCTAAAGTATTCCCTAAATTAAAAAAAAAAAAAATGGTTCGAGACCATTATAGCAAATTTGCCATTACCTCTCTGTGGTGTCCAAGGATGTGAGTTTTTATATGTACTATGCCCTTGGGCGGTGTGCATCATACACATTCAGAGACTCTAGACATCTGTGTTCACAACAATAGTGAAGTTTATTGCCGTCCGCGTGCCTTCTGGGGCTGTATTGTACTGCGTGAACTTGCAGCCTCTTTGGAGAACTCTGGACAGGTGAACTTGTGTTCCTCAAGAAGCGCATTTTATCAGTGACCAACCCTCAGGGCGAGGAAGTTCTTTCTTCCCCTCTGCTAAAATCTAGCACCCCCAGGCACCCCATCTAATCATTTGGTTTGGTACCTTGGAATTCTCCAAAACCCGTTTCCTCCACCTGACAGTGCATTGAAGGATCTTCAAATAGTTAACACGTCCTTTCTGAGTCTTCTGCAGGCTAAGCATCCTTTGCTCCTTCAGCTCTTCCTCCCACGTTTGGCTTTAGGTGTCCTGGAGCCATCTGGGCTGTTTCTCACAGCACTGGTAGCCCCAGAGAGGTTTCGTTTTTGTTTTTGTTTTTTTTCATATGGGTCTCCCTTTATATAGAATTCACTTACAAGTGCCTCTTTTTGACAAAACTGTCTTTATCATTTGGAAGGGAAACATTTTGACTTTTCTCAATTTGCTTTTTAAATTCCAAATGTGGGGAGCTGGCAGGGAAGGAAACACGTGCTAAAGCTTCAGAAATCTTCCTGTGAGCATCGGTCGGCTGGGATCGACTTTGCCTTGTTCCGAGCCAGGTAGCTGTGGAAGCGGTATTTGTAATGATGGTTCTAAGCTGGCTGTAACATCTTATCGGGAGCGCATCACATGCCAGCTACTCTGCTCCAGCCTCTAGGTGCAGTTAGTTATTTAATCTTCTTGACTGTGAGTCTGTTTTTATTTTGACTCCTGTTTCCAGACTCCAAAAGCAGCGCCGGGCTCAAGTTGGAGACTCATAATGAAAGCCCAAGAGAAGGATTTTTTTGGTGAACGTGACCAAGGTTACTCATCCATGTATCCTTAATCTGTATAGTTTTCTATCCTATGTAAGAAATTGTGTAGTTGTTTTTTTTTTTAGGTCTCTTTTGCTTTATCCATTGCCTCAATGCATGGAAACTATGCAAGTAATATAAAAATCACTAACGTTTTTGGGAGAGTTCACTTGTATTCCATTGAAACAAAGTGAATTATTTTTAAGGATCCCACTATTCTCAACGGGCTGGAGCCACACACAGACACTGGGGATAGAATACTTCGTTTTCCCTCAGCTTTTCCCGAATGACTTTCTCCCCGCTTCTTCCAACAAGACTCCCAGAGAGGAAGCCAATCACAATGTTATCAGCAGTCGAGAGATTTCAAAATACTCTCATGGGCATGGGTAACTTGGGGGATGGCTGGGTGCCTTCTCTAAGACTTAACACATTTCCTGAACATGGAGCCTCACCATGGCAACAGCCGTGTCACATGACACATTGGTGACACATGTAAGGTGCTGCCACAACGCATCCCAGGTTGAATCTCTGTGATTCATTGTTTCCACTGACACAGTGACTGCTATAACTCACAGTTGGAAGGTTCTCTGGTTTTCGGTGCCATTAATGCACACTGACTCCATGGCACGTAGAGGGCTCAGGGAACAGAAGCATCAATAAATAAGTGTGCGTTGTAAACACTGCCTTCATTAGCTTTACAGAGAAATACGTCTTCATCATTCAACCTCCCTGCCACTTGCATTCTTCTTTCTCCAAGCATATTTTGTTGGTAACACCTTGGAAGCTTGAAAATGCTTTTATTTTTAATCCCACTTGTACCCATTTCCACTTGGCAAACTTCAGGAGAGAGAGTTCACAATGGGCCCCTTTTAGTATTTACTTATACTCTTCACATGTAGCAGATTTATTGATGAAGGCATGATTCTGGGAGTATTATATATATATTTCTCATTGTGAAATTTATGGAATACTTTCCGTAGATCTGTGGGTGTTGTTAGGGGTCTGTGGCTCACATGGAGAGGCCGGGAGGTTATATTATACCAGAAGACTTTTCTAAAGGTCCAAGATGAATGGTATTTTAACATATTTTAATTTCTGAGTGATTCACTGAGTGATTAAAAAAAAAAGTAGATGTGGAATCTGGAAGACATTAAAGAGATGTCAGGGACAGGCGGATTTTGATTTGTAGCCTAATGAAATGTTTTGCCAACTTTTAAAGATTTTTTTGAGAGTAGAACTTTAATCATTTGCTTGTGTTTCTGGCATGGTAAGGTTATTCCTGTTTCTGTTACATGATGAATCCAAAGTGAAAATGGGATAATTTTTAATTAGCAAAATTATAAAACCATTTGCAGCCAAATGTTTCTTGTCTTGTATAAACTGTGAGGTTTCACATTTTACTTTCATTTGGGGAAATTTCATTCTGAAGATCTATTTCAGTTAGTGCTTTATGTATGGATACAAATCCTCCGTATTAGAAATTACTTTGTAATATTCTTTTCTGATGTCACTTGAATAATCTGACAGGATTTCAGTCATGTTTATTGCTCGTGTCTGTTTTGGAGGAGGTGTCATGGTTACCTGAGTTGGAGGTTACATTAATTCAAATCAGCATTATGCATGCAAGGCTAAATAAATATTACAAGAGAAGTAGGTAGAAATATTGCTTTGTTTTTATGTTGTATGATTTTGTATGTTTCTGAATTACTTTTGTTGAGGGAATTATTTGAATCAAAATGTTATATTTTTTACTTTTTACTATAAATATATGAATGAAGTTATTTTTAAAAAATACACTTTATTAAGGAAATGGGAATAATGAGCCAAGTCATGGCAGCCTACACACAGTTCTCAGTCTTTATTTTATGATGCTTCAATTGCATTTGATTATGAGGATTTTACATTTTCTGGGGGCTTATTAGAAATATACTTGGATACACAGGAATTCTGTGGAAATGAGAAGGGATTTAAGTGTTCAGAATTTGAGGGTCTGGCTAGACTGGGGCACTTTGAGCTCCTTGAAGTTGTTATACATACTCGTTAGTTGGGTTTGGGGGTGGGAGTGAAGCATTTTATGCTGTTTCTGTTGCATCCTCTGGGGGGCGCTGTGTCACATCCTCACAGTGCACCCATTGCACTGTGAAGAAGGGAAGAAAGATGGTGGAAACCAGCCAGAGGAAACTGTACCCACAGGGCTAACTCAAGGCTCTGGTGATACATCAGGGCCCTCATCTTTAGCCGTTTATCGTTTACCAAGAACAAGAGGGAAAATGAAATGTCAATAAATTTCCTGCACACTGAGTAATTCAGATTCTTAAAGCTGGTAGGATTCCCAGGGAATGTCATCTACTTAATCATTTTTATTAAACTGTGAATAAGACCAAAGGACAGGAACCTCAAGTTAAAAACAAACAAACACAACTGATTAATGAGTGCTGGTTTTATCTAGAATTTAAGGAGGCAGTTATAATTTTGAAGGTGAAAGAGATGTCATTATATAGGAATTCTTTACAACTCCCAAATAGATATGTTAAAGACTCTCCATGTGGAAATAAATTCAGCCAACCTAAATGATATCAATAGTTTTCTAAAACAGAATTTCTTTAGGAATTTCACCATCCTTCCCTCATCCCCCCTACTCTGGCTGAACATGGCAATACAGTCAATTGTCTAGAATTATACTTTCCAATAGCTAATGCTAGACACCTGTGGCTGGTGGGGGCATGAAGTGTAGCTGTGGCTCTTCTGAACTGAGATGGGCTAAATGTAAAAAACACAGTGAGGGGGTTCCCATCGTGGCTCAGTGGTTAACGAATCCGACCAGGAGCCATGAGGTTGCGGGTTCGATCCCTGGCCTTGCTCAGTGGGTTAAGGATCCCGCGTTGCTGTGGCTGTGGTGTAGGCTGGCGGCTACAGCTCCTGTTAGACCCCTAGCCTGGGAACCTCCATATGCCGCAGGTGCGGCCCTAGAAAAGGCAAAAAGACAAAAAGAAAAAAAAAGCAGTGAATGTAGAAGACACTGACTTCATGTTGATGTGGTAATAAGGTTTTGGATATACTGTGTTAATAAATAAAATATTAAAATTAATTTATCTATTTCTTTTTATCTTTGTAATGTGGCTAACTAGGAAATTAAAAATTGTGTATGTTGCTCAGTTTATATCTCTATTGGATACCACTGTTATAAAATATATATATCATTGAACTATATACTATAGAACATATCAGTTCTGTTATTTCTAAAATCATCCATTATAGAGAAATTCTTTTCCTTCAGAGTGGTTTCAGATGTTGTTCAAGTTAAAAAACACTGAGTTATTTCATTAATCTATTGTATGAAAAAGAGAACTAATTGATTTCACATTTAATTGAAAATTGAGACAGAATGGTTTTCAAATTAATTCGCTTCATCTACTCTCAGTGTGGCAAAGCAATAAATATTCCGTCATGGATTATAATCTGATTGTAAGAAAACTCCTGTCAGTCATTTGGATTCTGTATACACTATACTGAAGCATCTAGTCGAAGAGTCAGTTAAGAGGCTAGTGATGTTTGACATCAGATGCTGGGAGATAATCTATGTTTTTTTTGTTATCTCCTATATTGTCATGTAGACCTGTAAATCTCAGACTAAGATAGGTCTACACCACAGCAGATGGGATCTTGCTGTATTGTAGAATGATTTATTTTGGCATACTGCCATGCCAAGGCACTTTTCCCTTGAAGATATTGGTGGGAAGAGACGTCATTTTGATATTTTTAATGGCCACATTCATGCTGGCGTATAATGTGAGATTTTGAATGTTTACAGTGATACTCCTACTTACTTAGGTCCCCTTTGATCTTTGCTTCCATGTCCTTCCTTTTTTGTGAGGGGACCTTTATCATCTTCCGTCTTTTCCTCGTTGCCATCAAATATATTTGGGCAGAAATGTTTGAGATCAAGCTTAGTTTCTGTGCTAATCACTACCTTTAAAACATCATAGCGGCTACTTTCATTGAGAATTTTACAGTGTGGTTTGGTCATCTTAGCTAGATGAGTAGAAATGCTGGGTGTTGCTTACAAATGATAGGACACTGACTCCCCTTTAGGGAGGAAGTTTAGGAATGCAGGGCGGCAGCTTACAGGAGAGAGGAAACATCTTGAGTTTGGGTTCTGATGTTGGGAATAGACGAGGATAAGGACATATGGTATAGAAGTTGGAGCAGAAGCGGGGAGGATAAGGGGACGGTTTGGGGATGCGAGGCATGGGGAGGAGAAGAAAAAATAATATCTTGAAACTTTGAGGTGGCCTGACAGTGGATGGCAGTGTGCTTACCAGCAGTGGGGAGCTCCGTGAGGAAGACTTTGGTAGGCAGGTAAACTTTTGACTTGAATTTGGAGTATTCTGAATTTGGAGGCGAAGGTGAAAAAAACTCTGTCTAGAAATACCCAGGTGATGGCCATAATTTGTCTTTCTCTGGAAACTCTCTCATGCTCTTCGCATGGCTGCATTTATTTAAGCAGACATTGTGCTCCAGTAATCTTTTTGTTTTTTAAAGTATAGTTGTTTTACAATGTGCCAGTTTCTTCTGCTGTACAGCAAAGTGACCCAGTCATATATGTGTGTTTGTGTGTATTCCCTTTCTTATATAAACATACACTCCCTTCCTTTTATATGTGTGTGTGTGTGTGTGTGTGTGTGTGTGTGTGTATACACATACATACATACATACCTTCTCTTGTATTATCTCCCATCATGATCTATCCCAAGAGACTAGATATAGTTCCCTGTGCTGTGCAATAGGACCTCATTGCTCATGCTACGTGTAATAGTTTGCATCTACTAACCCTAAATTCTTGGTTCTGGGTATCTTTTGGCCAGGTGTCTTTTTATCTTATGATTGAAATTTTTACTCTTTCATCACAACTAATATCCTACTTAAGCAATGGAGGGAGAAATCGCTAATTCTGTCACTGGTGTGAAACAACTGAAAATGAACATTTTAGTGTATTTCCTTCTAGTCTTTTCCGAATGGAGAATTTGACTATGTAATTTGCAGTCCTCTCATGCTTATTAACTTTGTATCTTACTTTGTTTCTCCAACATAACTGTTCTGTTTCTTAAACGTGGCCATTTCCCTGCTGCCATGTTATGCAGTTGTTTTTACTGACTGTGGAGCCGATGTCGTCACTGCACAGATATTTTCCTGGTACTTTCTAGGGGCCAGCGACTGTTTTGTGTCCTTGGAATGGGTAAAACCAGTTTCCCGCTTGTGCGGAGGTGGCCGTTTTGGTCCATGGGGGTGCCATCGCCATTTGAGATGTAACGGTTCTGGGTGTGCCTCACCTTGTCAACATTCTGTTGCCCACCAGTCACTGTGACCACGAAAATCACTCCTGCACCATCCCAAATACCACCCTCCCCAGCTCCCCAAATGAAGATCGCTGATATAAACCGCAGTTCGGTTAACTGTTTTCCTGCCGGACAGGGCATTCAGTGTTGGTTACCATCTCTTCCTCTTTCTTGGATTTGGTGGTAGACAGTAGGCTCTTATACATCACTTGTATCTCTGAGTGCCATGTGGCGGTAGAACAAAGCCTGGAGAGCTGGGTTCATTTTCATGCTGCTTTGTTCCTTTACGGTTTTGCTCTCCACAATCTGGGGACAACCTTGTGGCAGTATTAGAGGAAAGACATACGACCTAGTCTTGAACTAAGATCTTAAGTGAGAAGCCTTTCTTTTTCTTTCCTAGTCGCTGCTTTTCCTCCCCATCTATACTGTTCACCCCTCTAAAGGTAAAGTTTCCTTTGGGACCAAGTATTAGACAGGGTTTAAAGGTTCATTGTTGAGAATCGCAGTTCAAATCTTAGTTCTGACACTTATTGGCTGGGGGTCTTTGGGTAAGTTCCTTACCCTGGTTACATCTCTTCATCTTCCTCTATTATATGATAGCAAATCTTCAGAAAGCTTTAGTGAGATTAAATGAGCTTTGCATATGAGGTTAGCTGGCTTGCTAAAAGGGAGACAGACATTGGTCTACTGCTAAATAGTAGTTACAAGCACAAGCCCTGGTGCCAGGCTCTGGGTTCAGATGTTGGCTCAGCTACTTACTGGCTGTCTGATCCTTTCATAAGCACTTTGCCGCTCTGTGCCTTGGTCTTCCCATCTGTGAAATAGGAATATGGCCCTTCCCCCTTTCTTGCATCAGCATGAAGACTGGGCGGAGATCACGGCATGGCAGTAGTGGTGGAAGGTTATGTTTCAGTGCAGCATCTGCATGTGGTGGGAATCTACAAATGGCAGGGATGATTTGGTAATAGCTCGGGAGTTTTGGTCAGTGGGTTTTTATAGATTAGTCCTCGCCCTTCCCATCTCATCTTTTTTGTGGGAGAGAGGTGAATTAGTATGTCTGGCTCCACATTTTTCCCACGTATTTATCACCTTATGTATCCCTTGTTATGGGTATAGCAGTGAACTTGGAATGCCCTTCCCGTTTCTCCTCTGGACTTGAGTTTCCTTTCGGAGTTCTTGGCTGGTTTGAATGCTGGGTGGAATAGGAAGACGTTTCGGCCCCAAGTTTGACAGTTGTTTTCATATCATACTTGAAACAAGTGGAACCAACATCCAAAGTATTGGTGGGAGAATGTAATTTAAGATGAGGCATAGAGAAGAAAAATATGAAGGCATTTTCAAAATTCTACCGCATTCTCTTAGACTTTCTTGATATTTTTCATTTTTCAGTCATTTTGGGTGTATATTGAGTGTGAACAGTGCTGCATATTGTATCTCTGAAGTCCAAAGCTTTATTCCTCATCATGAGCAGCGTACCACACTTCGCTGGGGAATTCCAGTCATCTGGAGTGAGATCGATCCTGGAGCACTAAAAACAAAAGCCCTGACAGAAAAGTATGTCCTCTGCAAAATAAGTATTCTACGCTTACAACTCCTCCCCCAACAAAAATACGACCCTCAAGGCAACGAAGCACACAATACATAATGAAAAACAATAAAATGTTAAGTTCCAGCTTGTACTTTTAGTGACTCACTGACTTCATCATAAAATGTAAATGTAATTACATTTGTGCTGCTTCTGCCATTAGGCAAACTGTAGGGAGAAGTAAGAGAAAACTGTCCTAATAGGGTTGTAGAACAAACTCAGATAAATCTTTAAACTTGGGAGTCGCTTGGTGTCACACAGCGCAGTCTTTCCTGGCTTAGCCAGGTGGAACCATTGTGAGTCATCAGAACGAGGCTGTTGCATTTCGTTCACCTGACCACTTCGGAGAGCTGCATCTGGATGCTGTGTCCGTAAGAGTCTCATGATAGCGATGATTCATAAAGCAGCACAGGGACGAAGCATGTTGCATCTTTGACAGTATGGCTTTAAGGATGGACTGTTTCCCGTTTTTTCTTTTTCCTTGTCACCCGAGTAATTTCACTTTGCGTATCTGCTCCAAACATAAACTTAGCCAATTTTTCCTCTAGGTTCAAAAGAATGGAAGCGTTGCTCCAGTTTTGGCTAAAAGTAAGGCCTTGCAGAATATTGAGTCCTCTGTGGAAGAGGCTAGGAGGTGTGTGCTCCAAACTTGCATTCTACTGGTCTGGGCAATTATTGGTGGAAAAAAATTACAACATTTTTCTCTTATTTTGGCCACGGGAGAAAAATGTTTAAAATATGATATTATCACTTAGTTATTTTTCTCTGTTCTTTTCTTTCATAACACTTATCAAGTTTTGTAGTTAGGTATATTTTTGTGTCTGTTTATTCCGTGCAAGCATTCCCATTTGGGCTGTGAACTCCATTCACAGACCACGCGAATTTTTTTTTTTTCAGCCGCATACCACCTGGCACATGGTGGCATTCAGTAAACAGGTGTTGAATCCATGTTTTATGTGAACAAATAAATGTAATAGTAATGATGGCTGACAGGTAGTTCATGTTCAAGTGTAGCAGGTTCTTTGTGAAATGCTCTGCAGAAATTCTCCCACTTGAACCCTGCCGCAGATCTTTGGGTGGTTACTCCAACCGTTCTCACCATCGGGGTAGGAGACTGAGGCTGAAGAAAGTTCAGGGTTGAACTCATGGTCACGTGGCTGTGAGTGCCTTTCACACCCAGTTCTGTCTGCCCCAGAAACACGTGCCATCCAGGACTAGCTGATGGCCCGAGAGGCTGAAGTTGACAAGATCTCCCAGTGAAACTGTCCCTAAGCAATTTGCTCAGTGGTATTTCCCTTTGCAACACTGAGAGGTATTTTCTTCTGAAATATCCATCAGAATTTGATTCTGGTCTTTAAGAAAATGGAATTTTTTTGGGGGGTCTTTTTGTCTCTTTAGGGCCGCACCCGCTGCATGTGGAGGTTCCCAGGCTAGGAGTTGAATCAGGGCTGTAGTCGCCGGCCTGCGCTACAGGCACAGTCACAGCAACGCGGGATCCGAGCCGCGTCTGTGACCTACATCACAGCTCATGGCAACACTGGATCCTTAACCCACTTAGCGAGGCCAAGGATTAAACCTGCGTCTTCATGGATGCTAGTCTGGTTTGTTAACTGCTGAGCCACAACGGGAACTCCAAGAAAAGGGAATTCTTTATCCATAAGCCTCACAGTAGTAACACCCGTTCTCTTGGCTGTGTGTTAGGTGTTCTGCTAACTTCTTTGTATGTCCTAGCTCATTTTATCTTTATAACATCCCTCTATGGCAGATGCTTTTATTCCCATTTTGCAGATGAGAAAACCGAGGCTCTGGAAGGTTAAATCATTTGCCTGAGGTCGCACAGCTAGAAAGTGGGAGAAAGGAAATTACCAAATGACTTTAGAACTTTTTTCAAGGGACAGGAGGAACCAGGGACTTGAAATAACTATTTTTACATCGTACAAATGTTTTATCTGTATTAGTCTGGACTGCTGTGAAACAGTAGACGGAGAGCTTGGCCAGCACGGGGAGTTTATGGAGCTCAGAGGTCGCCCCCACTTGAGGCCAGTGCTCTCCTGCAGACAGGGTGCTTGCCTCCAGGACTTGAGTTTTCTTACAGGCTGAAGACCTACAGGACTTAGAGGGAGGCAGAGCAACAGCTACATGGCATCCGCCTGTAAAATTCACTTGGGGAACTGATATTTGAGGAAGTTCCAGTGAAAAATCTGGCTGGCGCTTGAGGATGGTCTGCAGCTTTTCTGGTTGTTAGCTCTCTGGCTTTGAATTTTGGCTTTGCTTCTTTCTCCTCTACATTGCATTCTCGGTGAGAGAAGAGATGTTCTAATATGATGATCAAAGCTCCGTCTAGATTTCATCATTACCAATTGGTAATGAATCTGAATTTTAGGGTGTGCGAAGTCACCCAGTAGATGTTAGTGTCTTTATCATAGTCCCACTTGAATCCCGGGAATGACTCAAGAAATTCGCTTCTTTCCTCAATGAAGACGAGAACAATTTTGCATTTGTTATTTTTGCGGGAGGACCAGCTTTACGAGAAGGTAACTGAGGAGGAGCTGGTTTTCTGGGAAAGAGATTAAACTATAGCATGGTCCTAAAATGTGTGTTTTAAATAATGCTGACATATTTTGTTGATGCTGGCTATTTTATTTGATTGCTATCCGTTCTGAAGTCTCCCCCTCCTTTTTCCTTCTTTGAAATCTGTGGGTTACTATGGAAACAGTGTTGTTTTGGGTTTGGGTGGAGCTGTATCCACAAATGCAGCATAAAGTCATTTATCAAATGGGTTAATATTTATTCTGGCTGGGGCATGTATGGAACTTGATGTAATGATAATCACGATCACACATGCAGAATAAATTTGCACTTTTATTGTTATTTTCTTAGTCTGTCTAAATGTGTGCAATTTTGCTTGGAATGCACTGTCATTTCCTCCCTGATTTGGATATTGCCATTTAAAAGACAACACCCTGCTCTGGTGGAATTGCTCTCAGTTATAAGTACCCCCTGGGCCTCAAACACCCCTGCAACCACATGTTCCTTCAGGAGGTTGACTCCCAGGATTTCTTTGGAGTCCCGCTCAAGTACCCAGCTGGCCAACTCAGTCCTTCCCGTCGTCAAGCGAGTCCTCTAGATCTCGTTTGTGTCCGGTCATGCGGAGTCGTCCAGCCTGTCCCCTTTCACACCAGTGCTTGTGTCAGCACTGTACCACTCTTATTAAACACCTCTCGTGATCCGGGCTGTACTAACCAAAGTGCGGTGAAACCTTAAAGGGCCAGGGACCAGGCCAGCCTCAGGGGGAGGACAAGAGGAGGGGAGGGGTTTTGGAAAGTTTCCAGGGGTGATCAATGAAGATGATGAAAGACTGAGCCAAGGGAATCGTTTGTGGAAAAGGTTAAAGGCATCGGAACTATTTAACGTACAAGAGGAGAAGCCCCGGGGCGTGTGTGGATGTGTGGGGGTGTTTTTATTAAGTCTCTGTACACAAGGACCTGTTTATGAGAAAGGGCGTGTTCGCTCTTTGGTTCCCTAAAGACTCAGCCACTAGGAAGACATGAACTATGGAAGAGCAGGTGAAATGACTGTAGGACGCAGAAAGATAGGTGACAAGCATCTTTTAAAGATGGCCAGACTCTAAAAGAGGGCACTGCCAAAAAGAAACGTTGGGGCCCTTCACCTCGGTGTCGCCTAAACATAGTTTAGATAACACAATTTGGTGACTGGTTTGCGAATCCTGTTGTTAAGCCAAACAGTGACTTAGATGACCCTGAAGAAGTTCCCGATGGGCTCCTGAGTTCATATTTTGTTTTGTTTTGTTTTATTTTATTTATTTATTTTGCTTTTTAGGGCCGCACCTGCAGCACATGGAGGTTCCCAGGCTAGGGGTGAAACCGGAGCTGTAGCCGCCGGCCTTCACCACAGCCACAACAACGCGGGATCCGAGCCGCCTCTGCGACCTGCACCACAGCTCACGGCAACGCCGGATCCCTAACGCACTCAGCGAGGCCAGGGATCGAACACGCCACTTCTTGGTTCCTACTCGGATTCGTTTCCACTGCCCCGATGGGACTTCCTCATCTTTGTTTTTGTTGTATTGTCAGTGAATTTTTAAAATTCATTTTCCCAAACATTTTGACAGATATTTGGAACTCTCCGAAAAGGAACCCAGGAATATGAAAAGTTGCTTCTATGAGAATTAAAAATCCTACAGAGCGAGGAGCCTTACAGTAAGTGACCTGTTGTCCCAGTCTTAAATTTAGCCGTGCTGTGTGCCTGTACAAGGCCTCAAATAGTGATGGATCTGTGTACCAAAGACCGTTCCATTCAGAAGAGTTTGGTAGCCCAGGAATAGACTCAAAGGAGTTTTATAGTGTCCAAGGAACCTTTGGGATTGAATAGATGAGTGGTTCTGCTGTACATCAGCATTAGTGTCACCTGGAAACTCCTTAGAAATGAGAATTCTTGGGTCCTGTTCCAGACCTACTGAATCAGGAACACCCTACTGTCTTTATTTTAACAAGCTTTCCAGGATGAGCACCTTGGCCTCAACCATCCCTCATTTACTTAGAACATTAGCATGAGAATATAAAGTTTGGGGCTACCTGGCAGTGTGTGATATTGTGGTCGTGGTGACCAATCCACCTAGCCTAGGACAATGGAAGTTTCTTAGGTACAGGCTGCCCCCAGCTGTCTTGGGAAAGATATTTCTTCGCTTCAGTGGAAGAGCTGCTGTACCCTGGCTCAGCACTCACCTTGAACGAGAAGTCAAGGTGGTAATGCGCTCCCATCACTCAGGGTAATATATTAAAATCATTTTTATCAGTCATTTTCTTTTTGTAGGGCATCCATCTCCATCCATCCCATCTTCCCACTCCCCTAGTTTCCGTCTGTCCGTCCATGTGGTCATACTTTCTTGATATCCCGCTCTGTTCCAGGTACTGTGTAGAGAATGGAGCAGAAGGAAGGGCATTAGCATACGCTGAATAGCACTGGTATCTTTTGTTTTCTTTTCCTCAAATTCACACCATCTGTGGTACGCAAAGCCCAGGAACCCAGTTACCTCCTTAACATCCCCCCTCCCAACTCCCCCGGTATTTTCGGCCTTGGGCTTTCTAGCTCTTTAACCCACTAAATTCTTCTACAGTAACACGGGTTTTCACTTTGAAGCTAAGAGTTCATTAAACTGGAAAGACAAATATAATTTATCCAAAGAAAAGTACCCCTGGAGAAACAGATTACATTGTGTTTATAAATGGGCTGGTACCTCTCTTCTGTACAACTGTTTGGCGAGGGAAAGGAGGACCCAGCCTCGCACTTTTGCAGATCCTTTTATGACCCCTCCAGATGGCGGGATCTTTTGCTTTCTCCCCACAGACTCGAGGGTGGGGCTCAAGGACCCACACTCACCGCTGACTCAGCATCACTCCACCTCTATTGTCTCCTGGTGTTTTTCTGCACCCACCCCTCAAGCTATTTTCTCAATGGAAGAGGAAGGGGAAAAAAAAAAAAAAAACTCCTCTGAAAACAATCCAATCCTGATCAGTTTCTCATAGCATAATAAATGCTTGTTTGGACATTACTTGGACTGTCATTTTAGCAAGAATCTTCTGTTTGATTAAATAGCTTCTCTGTTATGTATTGAGCAAAATGAAATGTATGTCATAACAGATATAACTAGATGACAACTTTTCTTGACTGTGAATTTCATTAAAGATATACGTTTGTGTTGTATCCCTTTGAATGACAGAGGTTGACAAATATCTGGGGAAAGTTGTTTTCTGGAGAAAAGTTAGCAGCTCACCCTGTTCAGATTTTCCCAGCCCTAAGACCAAAAAAAAAAAAAAAAAAAAAGGGTTCGGATCAGAAGAGCAGGGGAGGTTGGGGGCCCATGAGTAAGGTGGGAGGTATAACCACTCTTGAAAGTTCTGGAGGGGCTTCTGGTGAGCATCTGTTTGTTTCAGGTGACTGTGCAAGCTGGTTCGTTGTTGTCAGCGTTTTAAGCGTTCAGTTTTACCTGCCCAGCATGCTGCTTAGATGGATGGATGGATAGCTTTGTTCACGTCCTCACTCTTTGAGCATCTACGCTGTGCTCAGTCCTGCACAGTATAAGTAAAGTCAGGTCCACTGCCCTTCCTCAGGGAGCACTGCATGAATGAATGGAAGACTTCGGTGCCATCTGAAATGATAGAAAGCAGAGGTTGGTGGGCCCAACCCGACAGGTTGCACAGTAACACTCGGGGCGGGCTCTCTCATCTTGGGTAAGTTCCTTAAGTAGCTCGTGCATCGGTTTTCCCATCTGCCAAGAGGAGATAATATTAATACCCCTTCAAAGCATTATAATGAGGCAGATGATGACAATTCTGGATAGACTTTTTATTATTTATTTATTTTGCTTTTTAGGGCCACCCCTGCAGCATATGGAGGTTCCCAGGCTAGGGGTCTAATCAGAGCTGTAGCTGCTGGCCTTCGCCACAGCCACAGCAACGCGGGATCCGAGCCGTGTCTGCAATATATACCACAGCTCACGGCAACGCCGGATCCTTAACCTACTGAGCAAGGCCAGGGATCGAACCCGCAACCTCAGGGTTCCTAGTCAGATTCGTTTCTGCTGCGCCATGATGGGAACTCCTGGATAGACTTTTTAAAAGTACTTATATATCCTAACTCATGTTCTACCCCTGATCTCAAACCCTATGAGAGAGGTTACGCCCATGTTACAGATGAGGAAACTGAGGTTTAGATGTCACGTAACTCCCACGAGGTCCTGTAAGGAGAAAGGGGAAGACTGGAGATGGGGCCACAGGCAGTCTGGCTTTCAGAGGCCCCACTTGTGACCCTGCTCGGTGCAAAGTCAGACCTCTGTGAGTGCCACCGTTGTAAGACGTGCTCATGGGTCAGGCTTCCCAGGGGAACGATCAGAGAAGCTGCTTGCTTTCACTCACCCCAGCTCTGGGGGGGCGGGGGGTCCGGAGGATAAAGCAGAAGCTGAGTGGGGTTCCCATCCCTGCCTTTGAAGAAGGGTCATTTCAGAAGAGCCATGTGGGGCGTAGCATCGTGTGGCATCTTGATTTTCCAGTTCCCAGGAGCCAAAGGCATCCTGGCTCCATTCAATTCCCCGAAGGGGCTAAGAGGGAACAGTAGTAACTTGGCCTCTGATTCACCTTCCCCTGTCCCAGGAGAGCACTCTGCCTCCTGCAGAGCCTTGTGGGGGGGGGCCTCCTCTTAGGGGCTGCCAGCTTTGGCATCAGCCATGAATTGCCCTGTGCTGGGATGAGCAGGGCATCCTGGGAGATGCTGCTCACCTGCTCCCAACTCTTAGACCTGTGGGCACTCGGCTTGTCTGTGTCACTGACAGCTGGGTGCACTGGACTCCTTAGCTTTTGCAGAAATGCGTGCTTGATGTTGCCTGTGAGTACTCCTCTGGTTGGATCCTCTTTTCCAGTTCCTTCCTTCTTGTCGTCATCAGCACTCCGCTTATTACAAAATCCTTGTCTCCACAGGGCCGGTTCTCAGTTCTAGACTTTCCCATATCAGGCATAGCCAGACAGAGATGATAAATTGAACAGAATTGTGTTCGGGGGTCAAGACACAGAAACAACAGTTGTCCTTGTGGCTGATTCAATGCTTTCATCCAATGCTGCCTTTAATCCAGGCCTCACAAAGCCTTTTAAAGGCAGTAATTGAAATTACAACACTCCGATGGGGTAGGGATCATCATCCTCATTTCTTGTGGGGAGCGAGCCCAGCTTGTAGATATTTGGTGTCACCATCCCCATGGTGTTGTGGGGGGAGGGGGGGCAGGCTCACAGGGTCCCCTGGGCATGAGATGCATTTCTGTGCCAGTGCGTCCTGAGCAGAGGCCCGAAATATCTTGAACCCACAGACATTGGTTAGGCATGAGCTTTCTCTTTTTCGGAGGTGACCTGCTGATGGAAGTCCCCTGTCCCTGCGTGGGGGTGAGTGGAGGTCTTAGAGCAGGTGAGTCACTGAGAGAGGCTCTCAGGCAGAGGCACAGAAACCAGGAGAGGCAGCTTGTAGCTCAGAAGGTGCTGGATTTCAAAGTAGGCACCTCTCAGGTGAAAACACACCTGAGAGGTCAATTCACTTAGGAGACAGGAGGCGAGTTTTTGCCTGGCGCCCAGGGGAGCTGGAATTTGGTGTTGGAGGGGATACCTGTGCAGGTGACCAGCCTGCTGAGCTACTTGGAGCAGTGAACTTGGGTCACCAGGATGTAGTTGGGGGTTCTTACTTTGGACCACACGAACCTCCATCACCTCCAGATTTAAAAGCACCTTGTAGGAGTTCCCATTGTGATTCAGTGAGTTAAGAACCCAACTAGTATCCATGAGGATGCGGATTTAATCTGTAGCCTTGCCCGGTGGGTTAAAGGATCTGGTGTTGCCATGAGCTGTCCTGTAGGTCACAGACGCAGCTTGGATCTGGCATTGCTGTGCCTGTAGATTAGGTCTGTGGCTGCAGCTCTGATTTCGACCTCTAGCCTAGGAAATTCCGTGTGCCACCGGTGAGACCCTAAAAAGATAAAAAAATATATATAAAAAAATAAAAAATGAGCAAAAGCGCCTTGTAGGTTGTGGCTGGTTTGAACCTGCCATCATTGGCTGACTGTGGAGTACAGTGGAACTAAATGGAATTGACTGGGCAGGGACCAGGTTTCTAAGGCAGGTAAAATGGTCCCCCTCTCACATCAATCCCATTGAAGATTTGGCAGAAGACACTCAGTGAAGTTTCACCGGCACACAAACAGGTTCTCACCTGCTCTCTTCTATTTCGGCAAGTAAAACGGTGCCTGGAGCTTGCCAGACGGAGAGTGGTACCCAAGGAGCTTGCCCATCAGGAAGACACGACCCTGTGAGCCCTGTGTCCCTCCCCAAAGCCTTGTGCTCTCCTAAAGTCAGGTGGAAGGCGTTGTTTGAAGCCATCCATATTCTGCTCTTCTTGAGAAATTCCGATTTCATGACACGAAACCAATTTCATGACACGAACATATAAGCACAGTAACCAGCATCTGATGGCACGACTGACATCAATTTATACTGTCTTCCTCTCTCACTCTTTCGACCAAACGGGCCATTTTGGCCGTTTTGGACCGTGGCAGCTCTTACTGTAGTGAGAAATATGCTTTATCCAGTGGTACATTAGCAAAGTGTGCCCTGATTTTATAGAGCAGGTGTTTATGAATGACCCTGTAGGGTCACTGTCCTGATGACCTCCTCTCTCTGGCGGACGCTAATATGGGAGGTCCCCTTAGCCCTCAGGTCACCGATGTCTTCCTCTTGTCTACAGGGAGCATAGGCGATTTTCAAGAAGGCTGAGAGCTTGTTTTCAGTCTCTCTCCACGAGAGTGCCAAGCCTCTGCCAAGCCCCTCTGGGTAGAATTACCTTGACACGGTGATGCTGCAGACCGGTGGTCACTAATTTTGACTGTTGTCACAACCTTGGTCGCATTCACCCCCGTGACGTGGCTCTTGGGTGGCATGCAGTGGCTCAGGAGCACTTGCTTCTGTGTAATTTGTCGACTTGTGTTTTTAGACGTGATGTTGGTTTGACTCCTTGCACGGGCTGAGAATAAGATCATCAACCCACTTCATTCTAATATGAAACAAAAGCCATTGTGACTGAAATAGAGAGTTCGGTGTGACTCACGCCACCATAAAATATGCTTTGTACACAGAGTTCCAGAGAGATTTCTAACTTTTAGACACCATTTTATGATCGTGGGTCCCGATGAAATTCAAGGGTGCATGAAGGTCTCTTTGGCCCCCATGAAATCCTCCCCACAAAACAGCTTCCAAGCATTTGGGTTGAAAGTCACAAATTCCTAGATGATGCTATTTTGTGCATCTCTCTGTTGTAATTGTACAGCTGTTTGCGCCCCCCCCCCCGCCCCTTTTAAGCTACTCAGAGCTCCTCCCCACCGTCCAAGGCAAGCAGCAGACAGTTGTATGAAGGGAATTTGATTTAATTCTGCATATTGTTCTTTTAACTAGAGACGGCGTAAAATCAAATTTGGCTTAGCTTACAAGGGTGCCATTTAGAATGATGGATTCTCCCAACTACCAGTGTACAGTGTAAAACTTTGATTTCCCCTTTCTTTGTTTTAGGGTTAACATGTCTTTCGGAATGACTGCGCTGTTGACAACATCTGTTTCAAACAGGCTAGCAATGCCCTCTGCTGTGATTCAGACTTCCAAAAGTGAGCTGTATTTCAGCTTTGAAAATATTTATGACCTTAAAACCCTCACTTTTCTAGGCGAGGTAAATGGCTTGCTGGTATCAGGAATATTGGACCTGACTTCTATTTTAGGATCCACTTGCACATTACCTTTCTTCTTAAGTTCTGATGGCCAAGGAAAGGGTAGTGTTAAAAAAAAAAACTGAAGCAAATCAGCTTCCTTTTTTTTTGGTGAAAATTGAAATCAGCTTAACTCACAGATTCATTATCTAATTTCTCTGAAATCATGCCTGTTGCTCTGTGTGTTCGCCTTGCTTTAAAAACATTGGAAAGCAAATGTTCCATTTAAGAAGTGCTTTAATTTAGGGGCTAAAATAATTTCATTTTGAATGGGATACTCGTTTGCAATGATGAGATGTTGAAAAAACTATTTCATGAGGGACAGAAATGCAGAGGGGCATTGCCTATTGGCATTCTGCTTGTGACAACTGTAAAAATCTTTATTAATTGGCAATAACAGAAAGCTCTGTTAGGAGAAGAAATAGACCCCTTCATCTGTTCCCCGGTAGGAGTGATTTTTACACCTTGTCCAGTATTTAAATACCTCTTAACTGCTAGATGTCCATCTGTATCCCCTTTCGGGGTCTCTAAACTAGTGTATGAAGCATGACCTTGTAACTTGCTTTGTTTATACATCTGTCAGGACAATATGTTATCTTCCCTTAAAAATGCAAATGTGCTCCCTGCCATCCAGAGCTCTTTCGTCAACAAATACATTGAGGTAAAGACTTTACCTAATACCCATTTAATTTAAATTCATTTTATAAACATAAAGACGCCTTTTAAGAGAAGCTTTAATTCCTACTAGCACCTTGATTTGTGGTTGCCATGGAGAATCAAATCTGTCATTTGACAAGAAAAGTCACCCATTTATGACAGCACTTTATCTTGTCTCTCCAGGGGAAGAAAATGTCAAAAGTGAGAGCAGAAAAAAAATAAAGCCTTGAAACACCAGAATTTCTTGATTTCATTTTTATTATTCAGCTATCATATCCTTTCTGATAATAGCAACTTGGTGAAAATAAATAATGTTCCTACAGTAAAATCAAATATTTCCTATTGGAATGGACAAGGTTCTTTGTGGCTGTCAGTGCTGTGAAGTCTGGCAAGAAATAGTGTTATTAGATAAACCTGCGGTGCCCAAATCCCATTTTCTTTTCATTATAGTGTCAAAATAATTATACCTGTGTAATTTGGGTAAGAAATTGCAGAATAAGTAAAATGGTCCATTGCAAGAGATGGCTGCTTTAAGCTTGTGTTCCTTACACAGGGTGGGGTTTCTACCAGCTAAAGGAATAAATGCCTGGGGTAAAAAGTGTTTTCATTTGAATAAAGATGTAGAATAGGTCTTCCATGTTGTATGTCAAATGGGTAGGTGAGGGTGATCTTCTGTTGCTTTTCCCACATACCTGCTTTGCGCGTCAGAATTAAAAGGGCAAAATATTTCACCTGGTCGTGAACTGGGATATTCTGTTTTCTCAAAGACCTAAAAAAAAAAAAAAAAAAATCATCCGATCTGATGCTTGTTCAGGTTTTTGAAAATGGTGTGGACCTCCAAGAGACTGAAAATATCGAAAAGTTCCGATCCAGATCTGATCCACAGATCTTTATGGTTAGCCATGTGCCCGTGTAATGTGTGTACACAAGTATTGTGTGTATGTCACATATATGCTAGAAGGGTGTTTGCCTGCCTGCCACATTCATGGTTAAAAAATCTGACTCTCTTCTGAGATTTGCATTGCATTAAACAAAAATGTTGGCGTCCCGCTCCGATAAGCACATGAAAATAATCTGGGCTACATCTTTCTTGAGGGGCAGTGTTTTTGATTGTCGGAGTGTCTTCCAGTTTGATGTGTTTCAGAAGTGAGGTAATCTTGTATCGATGAGATAGCATTGTAACAGCAAGCCCTTTAGTGAAGGTTTAGTGTAAATATCTGACTGGTAGGGGAGCTGGTTTCTGGAACAGTTGTGCTGCTCCGAGATTACGAAAATGGAGAGAAAAGAAAGGGCTCAACTCTCATTTTCCTGAAATTGGCGCGCATTGCTGGAGTGGTAGCCAATGCTGGTTGGGATCTGCTGTGCGGAAGCCTGCAGCCCCAGAGTTCCTGTTCGCCGTGCCCAAGCCAGGGGTGTGAAGCAGGGTGTGCTGCAGAAAAAGAAGAAAGTGAGGAGAAGGAATGGCTATGACTTGTGGCAAGCAGACCTACCCATAAATATCAATAAAAACATATTTCACAGGCATATCTTCTGATTGCCTCAACTGTGCACGTTGGACAGACCGCCTGTTTTTACCCAGTGGTTGAGCCATTTCCCCTGCTATTTGCATGCCTGGGAGTTCTCAATTGCCTAAATGTGAGACCCTGCATGCAAAAGTATGCTTTAAAGGGATATGCACTAAATACGAATCTGCAAATGCGCTGCAATTCTGCATTAATGCTGCCTTGTTATTTAACACTCAGAACTCTCTTTGACCCTCTACTTTGATGCAGTTGTCACTTTAATTTCTTAGAGGCAGAAATGGCGATGTGGATCATTGCCTCATCAGGACTCAGATCTCTTCTGCGATTACTGAGGGTATTTGATGTGTGTACCTGGCATGGTGGGTTCACACCAAGTGAATAACATGGCACAATAAAAATCGTAATTTACATAGGCGTTCTAGGATTGTGTGTCCAGCAGTACTGTGGATTTGCTGGAATCTGGGGTGTATAAACGTATTAGGCAGGCTTTTCTGGCTTTTCTTAGATTTTTAAAGTTTTAAAATTTTATTTGAATTTTTATTAATGTAACTTTCTATGAATTCTGATTTCTAGGAATTTGTTCATGCTTTATCTTTTTTTTTTTTTTTGTTTCATGGTGAGGATTAGCAAAGACATTTAAGAACATAGTAGAGATGTATGAAGAGGTAAACTCTGCTTTTATAGCCTAGCATTCTGTCAGCACTCTCAAACACCCATCTTTATCTTCTAGCATGCGAATTTGTGTCTGTGTGTCCTGCTTTCTTTGAGGGTCTCTGAGATAATGTTACCATGGCAGTCTTTTTCGTAGGGGGTATTTTCCTTAGCAATAACCTGCAAACACCCTTTCTTTAGAAATATAAGTATTAATACTAGTTGATACAGATTTTTTTTAACAGAAAAAAAAAAAAAGCCCAGAAACAACCTCTTTGATAGCCATGAGTTTAAGATCATTGCCCTGTAGTTAATAATAAAAATTCCTAGCATAACATTTAGCACTTTCTCTGTTCCAGTCACTGTATAATTTGGGTATCTCACAGTATCTCTGTGAAGTAGGAATTGCTGTAATTCCTCCCTTCCAGGGAAGAAATTGATGTGGTCAAGAAGATAGATGCACAGCCCTGAGTCCCAAAGTGAGCAGTTGGAGGGCGGGGGTGGCAGTGTAGGTCTTGAACTGTGTGCTTTTGCGGTCTCCAGGGCACCCAAGAGAGGGCTGGGGGTCAGGGGAACACTTAAAAATAAATTTTGGTTCCCATTGTGATGCTATCACCTTGTACATGTAAAATATCAGTTCGGTACATCGCGAACTCACTCTCAGGTCTGAAAACTAAAGAGTTTGTTGTAAGAAAAACCAGCACCTTTCATGGACTGTAGCTTCTTTGCTCCCGCAATAATGAAAGTAACAGCAAACCTTTATTTACATTTCAGAAATCGTTTCCTCAAATTTCCTGTTTTGCCAGACTTTTGGGTGCCCCCCCTTCTCTTTCTCTTTCTCTGTTGTGCCTGCTGCCCACACGCTTTGCTGTAAAGCCAGACTGGACTAGTTTGTCGATTTCAAGATCTATGTCCATCGCGCCTCTGCAGGGAAAGGGCGATTGCTCCCCACCAAGATATTTTAATAATCAAAGCAGGGGCAACTGCTGTTCCTTCCACAGATGGTAACTCCACTCCTTCTGCCTGGCCTGGCTATATGGCTGCGCTTTTTGGAAACCCTTTGTCCAAGTGACTTTACCTGAAGGCTTGCTTTATTGTTGTATTAATGTAGTCAAATTATAGCCGTGTTTTAATAACTTAATTGAATGAAAAAGAACACTTTGAACTGAAAAGTAAAATGGTGGTGTTTATTAAACTGTTCTTGCATCCCTGCAGATCTGCAGTGGCAGATAAAGAAAGCCTAAGTGTGTACGTGGCTCCCACCCTGTCCCCACCCGTGACTGTTACTAACAGCGCTTTTCTGGGTTAGGTAACCTGCATCAGGGAAACCGAAACTGTTGGGAGTGCAGCCCTTTACAATATTTTGACACTTCTTATTAATGAAAAACATTTGGGCTTCTTTCTCTTCCAGATTTAAAAGTTGGGCCTTTAAAAGCACGAAGGGAGAGAGGGACTCAAAGCAAATGCGTCTGATTTTTCACTTTGCAGCCAGTTAATTCTTTGAAACCCCACCCCATCCAGCCTTTAAGAGTCTGCATCATTGGTTTTATGCAGTTTGTGTCAAAAGCAGTGTTTTCTTAAACATTTAAGTGCGTTTTTATTTAGGACCCATCTGAGAGGTAGTTATCATGATTTCTTTCATGAAAAGGGAAGGGTGTTTGATGATTGAAACCCAACACATAATGGGTTGTTTATTGTTCCTTGTTAGCTCAGTTGGTTTTGTCCTGGATCTAGTGAATAGGAGATTTGAGGAGCAGGCATGCATCCTGCGGCCAGTCCCTTTTTGTTGGAAGGGGTCTCCTCATAGGGGCGTCCCCTCGGTGGTGTGCCTCTATATTGCAGGCAGAGGGGGGACGGGTGCTCGCGCAGACACTTCCTCATCTGCTTGTCATTTTCTCTTAAGGGTGTAGCACTGCAGGCCCACGTGTGCGCGTGTGTTGCTGCACACACTCCCTTTAAGAAATTGACTGTTTGTCAGGAGATGTGTGTCATTTGTAGGAATTCCAGAACCCGTGCCCCTGCCCCATTCAGTCTGGGGCACATACAAAGCTATGACATGGTTTATGAAGTTTGGGCCAATTATACGGTCACAGTATGTTGGTGAGTTTAGCAGTGGATCCAAACCAGCCTGAAAGTACAGCCCAGAAGACTGTCATTGTTTGGCAGTTTCTCAAGCCAGGGACCCTAGGAACACCTGGGTGCAAGTGACTCTGATTCAAAGGGTCTGAGATGGGACCCAGAAAATTCCTCTGATGATTCAAGTCCAGGTATTCCATGAACTTGAACCTATGTTCTTGAAGTCAGGGAACCGCACTCTTTAGAGCATCTGCTTCACACAGATGAACCCAGCTATAAAGCAGAAACAGACTCCCAGACAGGGAGAGCAGACTGGTGGTTGCCAAGCGGGCTGGAGCGGGGGGGAGTGGGATGGTCTGGGAATTTGGGGTGAGGAGATGCAAACCATTACATTTAGAATGGATAAGCAGTGAGGTCCTACACATAGCACAGGGAACGCCATCTGTTCTTCTGGGGTGGACCCTGATGGAAAAGAAGATTTAAAAAACTGTGTATATATGTATGACTTTGTCACTTTGCTCTTCAGCAGAAATTGGCACAACGGTATATATACTTTAATACATGAAGTATATATACCGCCTCAAAATTCTTCTAGAGCAGAGGTCCCCGTCCCTTGGTGTATATAGGGATCAGCTGTGGATTTCGTTGAAATGCACATTCTGATTCAGTAGGGTCTGAGGGGAGTGGTCTGGACACTCATCTTGAACAAGCACCCAGGTGGTCTTCGTACTGCTGGTCCAGGCCATGCTCTGAATACCAAGGTTCTGTGATTTTCATTGCACAGGGTTTTGAAATGAAACATATTTAAAGCAACTTTTGGGGTGCTTTTCGTCTCTGTGGTTTTCTGTTGAACACTCCTTTTTGTCTCTCTCTCTCTCTCTACCTCACCTCCTGTTTCAGCATGTCCCCACATCTGTCAACATTAAGGAGTATTTTCACAAAAAGTGAAAATACACGCGCTGCTCATCAAGTATGTGGAGGCACAAAGGTTCTAAATGACCCCTCAGCTCTGCTCGCCCCTGCAGGAATCCACTTCTCTCAGCTGGATGGAGGGGCAGTTAAGATTCTTTTGAGACCCTCTCTCTCACCTCTTTGACTACTTCTGTCATGTAACACAACAGAGCGAATGGCGTTTTAAACTCCAGGATCACTGCAGAAAGGGCATCTTCCAAAGGCAAGGTGGTGGAGTAAGAGAAGTAATGGTCCAGGTCAGGATTTTCCTGCTAAAGTCTAAGTATTTGCTTTGCAAAGGCTTTTATAGCAGAAGAGGTGGTTTGGTGGAAAGACCTGAAGTCACACCAGCTCTGTTTCAGAGTCGCAGGCCCTTGCAAGCTTGGTCTGTTCATTGTCTTGAGCACGGATGCCTGATTCGTAATGAGTATTTGGGACTTTATCTCTTTTCATGAAAAGAGATGAGGCGAATCCTTGGAGATTTTATGTTTTCGGGTGTACAAGGCTGAACCTATTCACGAATTCCCTTTATACCTGGGCTTTCAGATGAGGACCGTGAACAGTGGGCTCAGCTCTCAATTTCATCAGCATTTTGGGCATGGCATTTCTTCAATGAGAATAGGAATCTAGATCCTGAAGGTAATTTTTGATCATCTCAGTGGCTTTGGACAAGATCTGTGGATTGGGGCGGGGTTGGTTGTGATTTCGTTTGTTAAAACACTGGTGAGGCTTAAATAAGCATCATGAGTCCATCAGCACCAGACAGTCTTTTCCCCTTGTGTTGAAATCCTATTATAACCTACCCTTTGATGCAGCCTACGGGACTGCCCAGATCCCACTGTGAATCTCCTCTAGCTGTTAGGATAACCAAGGTAACCGGTTCTCAAAGTATCTATTTGCATGTGTCATTCAGCTCGAAGAATGTGTCTGATAATTCATGTTTTAAACCAGTAACTCCCTTGCCTGGTAGACAGTACGAAGCTGGGGGTTGGGACTGGGGGAGGGATCCTGCTTTATTTTTGTCTGTGTTTAGCTGGCCTGTCTGGGCATTTTTTCATGAAGCTGTGTATATTCCTTATTCTTCTCCTGATTCCTCTTTCTTGGGAAGTCAGGAGGAAGGCAGTGTGGGAACGTTCACGGAGACTAGCTCCAGTGTTACTGAGCATGATAGGGTTTGGGTACCAGTAGTAACTGGAGGTAGCCTGTGGCCCAGGGGTCTCAAACTCACATCATCACGGGGCCCACGCAGGTAATTTAAAAGAAGTAGGCAGGTGTGCTGGTCCCCTCCATCCAGGTGTTGCCAGGACTTTGGGCCGTATTGCCAGGTCGTCTGAATTGTCTAAAGATGCCGGGAGGTGTGTTCATCCTACCCCTTGGGACTCCACTGAGTGAAGCCAGTGTGTGGAATTCATTTCCATTTTCTGGGAACACCAGCTGATTTTCTCAGCGATTGAAAATGCTATCGAACAATAACATTTCGCTGCAGGTTGACGTGGCAGGGAGACAGGCGCCCCTGCTCTGTGACCAGCAAAGAACGGCAGGTCTTGACCAAAGCAGTGTCCGCATTCAAAACTGTGTGCCTCATCTCTTCAAGTTCAGCCCTCTCAGATATTAAAATATAACAAGAGCCTGCTTTGGGTCAGTAAGCCAGAGCCTCATCATTTATCCCAGAGGGAATAAAGTGGTATCTAGAAACTCATCCACTGTTTTGCCAACTCTGAATTTTCCCTCTCCCGCCTTGCTGATTCTTTGGATCTCCCTCTGTCATTAAAAAATAAGATATCGTTGGACGTGCATCACCTGGCTTTCCAAGCTGTTTACCATTAAATGAAGCTGCCTCGGAATAAATACCTTTACGCTTGCCGCCCTTGGCATGGGGGTTAAGTCAGTACTTAAACACCTGAATATTCAGTCTGGAGACTTAGTGCCTAAGTCATCCGTATAGGAGAGCTTTTCGCCTTCCGTGAGAGTTCTCTTGGATGGCATTATTTCCAAAGATACAAGGTGGTATGTGTTAGAAATGGATATAAGTTCACCTTCCGGGGGCTCCCAGGGTGTTGAATTTTAGAGACCTAGCAGGTAACATTTTTACAGTTGCACACGTGTCTTTCCCCTACGGGCACCGACTTTTGTCACAGAGGTGGTGCCTGTGACCACCTGCTCGGGACATGCCTGCCTTCGTGAATGAGAGAGATGTAATTCCTTTTTGTTGGAAAGCTGCATCCCAGAAACCAGTTGTTTTATTTGTGGAATTACCCCCCACACACACACCTGAAGGTAGCCTGCAGTTAGCACATACACTTTTATTTGGAGTTTTGGCAATTCTTCTTCCAGCTAGACCGCTTTTGTTTTATTTTCCCCTTGTTTGATAACGCTGGATCATTTAACACCTACATAAATGAGAGACCCAGTTTGTATTCCTTGATGTCTGGTCTCTTCATTTTTTGTCTGTTTGTTTGTTTTTAAAGTAGGTGCTGGTCACCGGATGTGTTTGTCCCAGGCTTGGAAAGACAGTGCCCCCCTAAAGCCATTTCACCCCGACTGTGTCTCCCACTAGTTTATCCTGAGCATTTCCAAACTCCTGGAGTCTTAATAACTGTATTGTTCATCCGGTTCAATTGTATTTAATTGGCTTTGCATTCAGTCTTTTTGTTTCCATGAAAGGATTATGGGGGGGGGTATTAAAAAAGAAAAAAAAAGCCCATTTAAGTGAAGCACCATCATTTAAAACACATACAGAAATTCTTTGAGATGCCTTTTATTCTGGATCTCTTTATCTTCCTTCACAAGCTTTCTGAGAATAAGGAGTACATGTTGAGGTTTATCTTTGCTTTTATGTGCTCCAGCCACATGCTTAACATCGAGCACATTTGAGTTGCGTTTCGCAGGCTTTCACAATCCTTTTATAAAGGGACTGATCTGTTAACATCCCCTTCTTTAGATCTAGCAGACAGGATGTTCTTCCATACAAAGAAGCGCTCCCCATCTTTCTGGCCGGCCAGTAAGTGAATGATTTCAGGCCTGGTGGGCAATACTTGTGTCCATGCGTCACACCGCCCGACCACAGTAGTAGGCAGCTGCATGTAATTTTGAACTCCACTCATTGAACTGTAATAAAACAATATCAGCACTGCTTGGGGGGAAGATTGGATGCAGTTATCCTTACACAAGGCTCGGGCATATGAAAGCAGTGCTGGCTGACAAGAGGATTTTGAGATTTGATTTTGATTGAATTGCAGAATTGAACAGGCCGGGAATGTCAGTGGAAGGCTAAACGCCTGTAGTGCCATAAAGTTTTATTCATGTGAGGCTTTCCAATATCAAGTAGATGGATTATTGGAAAAGGTGTCAAGGGACATGAAATGGAAGAACCCAAAACATAAAATGTAGGCAGGAGGGGAAAAAAAAATTACTCTTGCTTAGTATATAATTAGGTCTCAAAAAATATAAAGAATATCCCATGAAATTGTTTATTCTTCCCTCTCTTCCAAGAAGGAAAAAAAAAAAAAAGACCATCTCGTCATATCACTTACTATTCTTTCAAGAGAAATTGCATTTGGTGTTTCTCTTATGTCCCTTTTTTTTCCCTTCCAGTTTTATTGAGATATAATTGACATAGAGTGCTGTCTAAGCTTAAAGTGTACGTGATAATGATTTGCTTTACATGCATCAGGACGTGATTACCTCAGTAAGTTGAGTGAACATCCATCATCCAATGTAGAGATAAAATTAAAGATATGGGGGAAAAAATTGTTTTCCTTGTAAGGAGAAACCAAGGATTTGAAAGATACCGGGATGGTGGTTGCCCACCATGGAAAACGGCAGGGGAGGATTTTGTGGGGCAGTAGAAACGTTCTGTCTCAGTAAGGGCATCAATTACACTGGTTTGCGTTTGTCAAAATCCTTGGACCTCTCATGCGTCAGATATGTGTGTAAACTCGATGTAAAGTAGACCTTAAAAAAAAAAGCTGTTAACACACTGTGAGCCGAAAGTCTCCTATGTATGTAAGTGTTAGAAATGGATATAAGGTGGTAAGTGTTAGAAATGGATATAAGTTCACCTTCCGGGGGCTCCCGGAAGGTGAAATACAGATTATTTGGAATTGCCAGTGAAAGCACCACTTAGCGTTTACAGGACATAGTCTTATGTCATTCTTTTAATTTTGTTCCAAATTGAAGGAAGGTGATGGGCTTTGTTGAAGAGAAGCGGGGAGGGTGAACCAAGAATAGTACTGTGTTCCAGACGCCAGGAACTCTTCTGTTTAGAAACAAGAGAGGCTCGTGTTCACACGCCCAAACGCACTGACTTATTTCATTGCTCGGTACTTGGTCTAGAATTGTGCTCCGCATTTGCCTTGGGTGGGTGATGCCACCATTTGTGGGGCGTTAGTGGCATTCGTTGGTGATGAGCTGGTAGTTCTCTGGTGAAGTTATCCAGAAGTTTGGATGGGGAGGGTCCTGTTTATTACATTGGCTCTCCTGGTTCTTCACCCACGCTGCAGTGTTTCTGTTCAGGTCATTAGTGAAGCACATCCGACAATTGCCAGGGCGGAGGTAAAGAAACACCTGTAATTTTTCAGTTTTGAATCTATTTGTTTAGCATTTTTAACCAAAGTGGTTTCAGGTAAATAATCGACATGAGGAATATATGCACTTTGACTCTGATGTGCAGGTGTGCTTTTTCTTTGTCCTCCTCCTACCCCTTGTTCTAATGTATTATGTATTTAGAAACATGTTTATTTGTAAATGAGGCTTTGTGAAGTTGAAACGGCAAACCAGAAAGGAAATTTTGAACACGGAGGGCCTGCCGTTTTTCAAGCCCTCTTTTTTCCTCTAATGCTCAATTTCAAAGACATGGCCTGCCTTCAGGTTGAAGTTACTTCCCTGAGCCATGTAAAACTTTTATTTATCCCATGTTCCATAGATCTGTGTTAGAATGTATTTAGTTCTACTTTATTATTGTTTAGTTTTTCTAAAAATAAACTCCATGAATATTTATCTAATCAAACAATGATTCATTTACAAGCAGCCCTTGAAAAGGAAGAAAAAAAAAAAAGCGGAGTCCTCAATTCGAGTGGTCAGATTGCATAATCAGTAAGTGGCCCCTTTTAATTTTATGTCGCCCTCCCCCCTCCTTTAGGGCTTAGGTAAAAATGATATCCGAGAATGGGATTTTCTGCTATTGCTAGAATTAATCCTAATTGGCGTGAGACAGGAGGGGAAAAGGTTGTTTAGGGTTGATGAAAGGAAGTACTCACAAAGTTGCAAAGAGCTGCTTTTGAACTTGGTAAGATTCAAGGAAGTTGGCCCTTGCCTAGGCTGCTCCCAGCCTACAGTTCTGATCTTCAAGAGAGGGATGTGCTACAGTGTTATCCATCAGTTAACATTTTGATTCATCCTTAGGAATTATTGACACACACACACACACACACACACACACGTGAAAAATCACATTTTACTCCCCTCTCTCTTGAACAGTGTACTTAGGTGAAGCAAAGCTAGGTGCCCACTGTGCACCATTTCAGGAGGAACATGTGTGTAGGTGCTGACCTTGAACTTGGAAGGCTGAGAGTAAGTGCCTCCTATACAGTTTTGCCTTTGAGGCTCCTTGCTTGCTACTCATACTTCTGGGTCCTGCTGTAACCCTTTTGGAAGGCTGTGTTTAGATTGCATTTCTTGCAGTAAAAAAAAAAAAAAAAAAAAAAATTGCCTGATCTAAATGAAGCCAATTCAGCTTTTTTCTGTTTTTGTAACCTTACCTATTTTCCTTACCGAAATTAAGAAATGACAATGAGTGTGATTATACAATATTGTTTGATTACTGTTTCCATGCACCTTCTCTGAATTGGCAGGCATGCTGTGTCTGAGCTGGAAAGCAATTTTGCATCAGGTCCGGTCATAACATGTACTTTTTTTCTTTGATCCCACTGGAGCTAGGGTTTGACGTTAGCTAATAGACTCATACGCAAGTTGTACAATTGCAAGTGGCCTCCGTTAAAAAGACATGTGCTGGCATTACCAGGTTGAAGTTTGCTAAGCAGGTTTCGAAGGATTAATACTTGGCAATTATTTGGCTCTGAAATCGTGGAAGTGGTAATTTCGTGTTCAAAGCCCGAGAAGTTAACTTCGGGACATTAAAGCAGTTGACGAGAATGATCTTTGTTTCTGGTGCTGCAGTCACCACCTACCAGTTACCAGCATTTAAGGAAGGACTCCCCTTGAATTCCTCCCATTTCATCCTCAGCAAAAGCTACTTTGGCAGGTGCCATTATTACCTACTGGTTCACAGATGAGGGAATCACTGCTTGGAGAAATGAAATCATTTGCCCAAGTTCACAGCTCAAAAACAACAGAGCCTAACCCTTGAACTCTTAATACCGGTGTGCTTCATTCAGCACTGCAGAACCCTTCTGTTGATTGTCCAGGGATGTTATTATAGGTACAGTCCGCCTTTTGGAAGAGGTACCAGAATTTCCTTCATAAGTATGGCTTATCCTTACAAGTCAACAGCCTTCATCGGCAGAACTATGAAAACATTAATTGCCCAGGCAGTGTTTTTGTGCAGCCTTAATGGAGCAGGATTTTGTACATTTCTTTGCAGAAGCCATTCAGAGTTAGTGTGTAAGGGGAGGAGAAGCCGTGGGACTCTTACTAGCGTCCAGCCAGGGAGGAAGCTTTCCCGATGGAGCGGGCGGTAACTGTCAGTCACGGAGACAGAAGTCTTAGAAGGAGCCGGGTTCTGTACCTCCCCAAGGCTGGCAGCGTTCGCCTTCCTTCGCAGGGAAGCGTTGTCTGGATCCCTGAACCCATGTGTGGTTCCATGAGGTCTGGCACTGTCTGATGTGTGTGGTGGGTATGAATGAAGACTCTTTCCTGAAAGCTGAAATCGGTTTGAGAAAACTGGAAGAATGAGTCATTTCAGGTTCTTTTCTCAGAACACGTCTACACTTGTTTCTGGCTGATTCTAAAGCACTGAAATTTCTCTCTGATCCCGAGTAGAACAAAAGGGGAGGGAAACGGATATCCACCTCCCCCCATTCTGGTGAGTGTGCAAGTTTGATAGAAACATATTAAAGAGACTAGACTCTTGTAGAAGGAGCTTATGCGGGTGATAACCTGCATCTTAACCGGCAAAGCACTTTGAGCATGGCTGGCCTTCCTTGTAGTGATCTTGCTGTTGGCATGAGGCCTTGTGCACACTGTTCTCTTTGGTAATTCCTCTTTGGTAACTAGAATACGGGCCTGGATGCTTTCACCTCTCCAACAGTGAAATGTGCAATGGATGGTGGTGCGAATTGGCATTCAGGCCCCCTGGAACCAGCCACTCGCGCATTTCCTTTCAGCTGCAGTGATTCCCATTTGGATCTGATTAATAACCTCCTGGCACCCGGTTGCTAGTGACAGCCCAGGTACTCGCCTGCCTCAGTTTGTTCATCTGTGAAGTGGGCATTCCTCTCCGCTAGCTCTTTGGGGACCCCTGTGCACTAACTTGGTAGTATTTGATGCTGAGGGCCTGGTCATACGGTAGCTAAATATCAGCAGCACTCATGACTGGCAGACGTAGACATATGTGTAAGAGGGAGGTATTCGGGCCACAGATATGTTGTGTTTGATCTATGTGGTGTTGTGAATAAAATATTTGAATGCCACTTATGTTTCACTGATCTCTCCTGTGCAAAACCCAGATTTCTGGCTGCTTTTCACAGATCCGAAGATGTGGGAACACCAGCCTTTCTCCCATGCCGGGGCCAGGCTGCCCATTCCAGTGGGGCTTGTCAAGCTGTCTGGTTAGGGTTGTTTCCAACACGCTCTGGTGTTTGAGTCCCTGCTTGCTTCTTTCAGTGAAGCAACTGCATGTCCCCTGTTGTGGGCGCTGGAGTTTGCAACCCTGACTGAGAGTGTGCCCTGCAGTGTGTGTCCCGTATACCCAAGTGTAGACATTCCCGGGATTGACAGTCACTCCCGCTGAGGCATGTGCAGCTAGGTTTCTGGAAAGTGCCAAGGTTTTTAATCCCTTAAATGATTTAAACTTTCTGGAAGCCACGCATCCCATGTAAACAATGGGACCCATAGAAAAACACACTCATTGGAGAATTACGAGGCATATAATTTTGTCTTTAAATTCTTAGCAGTGAATTGTAAGAACATGACTTCATAGGCACCTCTGAGACATTACAGCGTTTTAATAACACTCTGCTCCTTCATGGGATGCCTCGTGGTGACTTTTATGAATTTAATTTTTTTTTCTTCCTGTGTGTGGCAGTGGGTGCCCAGTCCCCGGCTCCGCCCTTGTGCGCCTCGGGGAAGCCGCGGGTGCCCTCTCTCCTTGGGGCGAGGCTCCAGGGGCACGTCCTGTCTGCGAAGAGTTTACGAGGTTTCACCCACTCCTTCATTCCTGAACATGCTTTTTCCCTGCTCATTACCCGCCCTGCTTCCTCCAGGGCTGCCAGCAGCGTGTCCTCTCACTGCCGTCTGCAGCCTGTGCCTCTGCCGGCACAGCACCTGCACGTCGATTTCCACACTTACTCAAAGAAAAATCAGAGGGTGCCGGTGAGTGGCAGTGGCTCATGGAAGCCAGTCTCTCTCCCCAGCCCCCATTTCCCTAGGGGGCCCAGAAGGGCTAGAGTTGTCCTCTGCTTCTGTCCTGTGACAGCCATCCATCCACCCACTCACCCATCCAGCCAACCATCCCTCCCTCTCTTCCTTCCTTCCATGCATCCATCCCTCAGCCAGTTCTTTTCAGTAGATATTGATCAGGTACCTCTGATGTACCAGGTGCTAGGCTTAGATTTTTTTTTTTTTTTTGGTCCTTTTAGGGCCACACCCGTGGCATGTGGAGGTTCCCAGGCTAGCGGTCCAATCGGAGCTACTAGCTGCCAGCCTGCATCACAGCCACAGCAACACGGGATCCGATACGCATCTGCAACCTACACCACAGCTCACGGCAACGCCGGATCCTTAACCCACTGATCTGAGGCCAGGGATCAAACCCGCAACCTCATGGTTCCTAGTCGGATTCGTTTCCGCTGAGCCACGACAGGAACTAAAGGATTTTTTGTTTGTTTGTTTGTTTGTTTTTGCTAGGGTTTTTAATACTATGCACTAACAGGCTTGTGGCCCTGGGCCCGTGACCCAGATGCAGATGAGAAATCGAACCACAGGGAATGTGACAAAGAAGAGCCCTTCTCAAAGGCGGAACTGACTTTGTCTTTTGAATACCATGGAGTTCAAGCAAACTTAAGAGTCCTAGAACCTCTGGAGGAGCTCTCTGGATGGAGCTCATTTTTAATTTTCCGAACTTCTGGAGGCAGTCTGTTACATGGGAAAGACACCTTCTGTGTCAGCCGTGTCCCGCTCACAAGCCAGACCCCGGGGGTTGCCATTTGCATTGCTGGGGCTGCGCATGACCCCTCGATTTGGGCAGCGGGCTCCCTTCCTGGCCGTCCGTGGTGAGCCTCGATTCCGACAGACCTGTGTTTGAGTCTTGCTTTTTACCCCTTACTTGTGAGCCAGCGCGTGTTTAACTCTTCCCAAATTTGGTTTCCTCCTCTGCGGAAATGGAGGTGGGTTTATCATACCTGCCTCACAGGTGCCTTAAGGGAAGACGAAGGGGAAGAGGCTTTTGGAAGCCCTTGAGTGAGTGCCACACGGGCTGCGCTCAGGATGTTGTCCCCACTGCACTTAATGGATGAATGATCGCCTTTCACATGGCGTCCCCTCCCCTCCCCGGCCACATGGTGCAGTTTGAAAGGGATATCCTTTGCGTTCGTTTTCCAGAAAATTGAGGTCACCGACTTGTTTCCTTCTTGACCCCTCCACCCTGCAGTCCCCACGCCATCCCCCCACCCCTGGAGCTGCGTTACAGCGAGGGGACAGGGCAGGGGCACGCGGGGAAGCTGTTTGGAACGTCCCTGGTGAATGTGTCTTGCCTTTGCATCTGCGGCAGGCCTGTGTGATTTGGGCTCCTTATCTAATCCCAGGAAGGAGACCCACTCCTCAGCCCTGGGGAGGCCAGTTGTGGGCCGGCTCGTGTTAATACAATTATGAAGGTTAACAGGAAAAAGTGGGGTCCAGGAGCAATTCCAGGCAGTCGTCCGCCCTGCTGAATTGGAAGCGCCCCACCAATGAAAACTGCAGTGAGAAGCAAATTAAACCTCCTATCTGCCATCTCTCTCTCTCTCTTCTCTCCCCTTTCCTGTTTGGACTTGAAAGGCGATTGGAGCCAGGGCCCTGACAGTTGACGGAAGTGCTGCAAGGGGGGGAGTATTTATTTACAGTGAGTCGTGGCGATGCTTGTTCAGGATGCGGTTTCTTGCAGGAAGTTCTGTCCCCACCCCCGGGTTTGATCATTTCTCCAAAAAAAAAAAAAATCCTTGATCGTTTGAGGCCTCCGCTCTGACATGGAGCAACACTGGGTAACCTGTCTGTTCTTGGAGGGTTTGCTGAGCGCACACTTGGAGGAGGGCCTGGAATGGGGCAGCAGGCAACCAACGGGCCCAGCTCCCCTAGATGTGTTTGGGCGCAAAGATAATAATTAGGCATTTAAAATAGGGAAGTAGGCCGAGTACACGTGCTGTAAGCTGTGGTTGGCGCGGGCCATTCTGTTCGTTAACAGAAACCAGTGCCAATTGAGGGTGTTGTACTGGGTGTTTCAGAGAGAAATCACTTTGAGATGATTTCAGGGGTACAATGCCTAGGTAGCTAGTGTCTCAGTTATAAACCAGTTGGCCCACGGCTGCTGAAGCCCCTTTGAAGGTGAATGCCAAACTGCGGGTCCCAAGTTTGGGGGGCCTTCTGCCTTTGGGTGTTTGTAGAATGTGGGGAGAGAAGGGGGAAAAGGAAAAGGGAAACAGGATTGCAGTGAAGAGTTTATTTTGGTAGTTTTCTTAAGCCCTCCTAAGACCCTGTAATGCTGTAGAATTTTCTCATAAACCAACACATATTCTTCATATGTAAGAATAGACAGAAGGTGAGGAAACATTACCAAAGGATATAAAATGGAAATTTTTTTCCTCTTTTTTTTTTTTTTTTTGCTTTTTAGGAGCCGCACCTGCAGCCTATAGAGGTTCCCAGACTAGGAGTGGAATTGGAGCAACAGCTGCCGGCCTACACCACAGCCATAGAGCAATGTGGGATCTGAGCCTCGACTGTGGCCTACACCATAGCTCACAGCAATACCAGATCCTTAACCCACTGAGCGAGGCCAGGGATTGAACCTGCATCCTCATGGTTACTGGTCGGGCTGGTTACCCCTGAGCCACAACGGGAACTTCCTAAAATCGAAAATTAAATCTCCCTCCCCGCAGGGTCCGCTCTGAAATCTTTTCAGTCCTAAAGGGCTAGCACCACCAGCATCACCTGGCAACTTACCAGAGATGCAGGTTCTGGGGTCCCAGCCAGAAACCTACAATAAGAGGACCACATGGCATGGAAATCTGTGTTGTAAGAAGTGCTCTGCGGGGTTCTGATGGTCACTGGTGTTTGAGAACCACACACTTCAGGCTGTCGCTTTTAGACTTGAGTGTGTGCCAGAATCTCTTGGCAGCCTGTTTCCAGCTATAGGTACCCAAGCCTGACACCCAGAAATGCGTAGATTCCAGAGGTTGCAAGTGGAACTTGGGAATCTGCATTCTTTATATTTTGGGGCAAGCATCCTGTCCCACTGTCCCCCTCCTCACAGTGATTCTGGACCTTTGATAAACTATGACTTTTGAGGGTGACTCTGATCATTTTAAAAGACAAGCCCAGAAATTCCGGACTGCAGGAAGCAACTTTTATTTGTTGTGGCCATGGTTAATTTCATGCGTGACGATACAAGAAAGAGGACCTTGGCACCCATGTAACTTCTCCAGCTGTCCCGAATGCCCAGTTCCTTGCAGAGACTTTTGGGACTCATTTCTGCAACTAAGAATCCAACTCTCTTTTTGAGAAACTCTTGTCAGTCTGCCAAAATTACTTGGGCCTTATCAAGATTCAGAGGAAGTTGCAAACGTTCTCCTATAGGTGTCTCTCCCAGTGTTTGACTTGATGTCTTCATGTGTTCTCTTTTGGCTTCTGAAGGTCTTTAACCATCTTTGTTATGTGCTAGTAGCTGGATATAATTTTAAGCTGATGGCCATTATTTGAAAAATATGGGAAACACTGGTTTTATTTTCCACTCTTTTGAGGGTCTCTAGTAATACACGGAATGTTTACAAAAGACGTGAGATCTATGCAGTCCTTGGTGTCAATGAACTTACAGTCTGGCTGACTGATGGTTAATAAAGAGAGGTATATGTAGAAGAGAAACACCTTACCATGTGGAGCTGGTACAGAAGGAAAAACAAACTGTGGGGCCTGTGGCATATATAGGAGAGCTTCATGGAAGTGACCTACCATGCTTGGGCAGGGTTTTGATGGATGAATAGGAGTTTCCCAGGTGATTCAAGGGGTAGAATATTATAGGCAGAGGCAGCAGTTAGAGTCGTATCCAGTTCTGCCCCCTGAGGTGTTTCATGTTTGGGAATCCTTCGGAGTTTTTTAGCAGTGACTTCTGAGTTGGAAGATTCTGGGGAACTTACCTAAGGCCCTCTTGATGTAAATACCATTGGGCAGTATGGGAGAATTTTATAATGCACAAAGGGAGTAACCTTTATAAAACATAGACAATAATTTTTTTCCTGAAATTTCCCCCTTGAATCCCAAAGTTCTTCCATGGTCTGGGTGGGGTTGACAGGCTGCCAAGAAGCTCAGGGGACTCAGGTGGGAAAGGGAGTTGGCTGGTTTCATGGTTCCCTGTGCCAGCATTCTCCACAGTGTGTCTTGTCGAGCATTAGTCCATTGACATGCTTCTTACTGAGCCTGAGAATGTGCAGATTTAGGCAGGAGCAGTAAAAACGCCACTCTGGAGGTCTGCAGAGCTCATTTCACATTCCCCACCAGGAGCCTTGACCTTGGACACATTCTTCACCTTTGCAGATATGTCTTCCCCAGTAAAGCCAGGGTCACAGTAGTATAACTCTACAAAGTGTGAAGTAATGAATGAAGTAATGAAGTAGAGTACAGAGAGCTTCTCGCATCGTGCCTGGCAGATCGGTAACCACTTGCTCTGTTGGCCGCTCAAAGACGTGTGTAAAAGAACAAAACACACCACACACCTGCTCTCGGAACTCCCAGGCCAATGAAAAGCGCTCTTTGGCGCTCTTGACATTTGGGGCCAGAAAGCTCTTTGTTGTGGGGCCTGTGCATCGCGGGATGTTGAGCAGCTTCCCAGCCTCCATCCACCAGGTGCCAGTGGTGTTCCCTTCTGCCCCGCACAGTGTGACAAGCAAAACTGTTTTCAGACACATCCGCTGGGAGGACAGAGCAGCCCCACAGGAGAACTGCTACTGCAGTCTGTCTAGGGGGCGTGACAGAAGCACTGCAAGACTAAGTCTCTAATTTAGAATATGGACAAGGAATTCACAAGGACCAGCCTCAAGGATGGTTTGCAGGAGGGAACATGGCTTTGAAAAAACAAAAAAACCCATCAGAGTTCCCGTCGTGGCTCAGCAGTTAACGAACCTGACTAGCATCAGGGAGAATGCGGGTTCGATCCCTGGCCTCGCTCAGTGGGTTAACGATCCAGTGTTGCCGTGAGCTGTGGTGTAGGTCGCAGACGCGGCTCGGATCCCCCATTGCTGTGGCTGTGGCGAAGGCCGGCGGCTACAGCTCCTGTTAGACCCCTAGCCTGGGAACCTCCATATGCCGCAGGTGCAGCCCTAAAAAGACAAAAAGGCAAGTAATAATAATATTAATAATAAATAATAAACCCATCAACCAGCACTAAGGTCCTAGCACGTCTCACAAGAGAGAGGAGGTCCTGCCGCGCACATGGTCATTTTCTTTGCTTTTCATTTAATACCAGTTTCACTTTAAAATATGAGCAACAGGCTCTTTGAGGTGTTTATTCTTCTGGAACCTCCCCCCCCCCACCGTATTTTTAGAAAGTTTTAATTGTGATAACACACACATGACGTGACATTCACCATCTTCACCCTTGTGAAGCTCAGTAGCGTTAGGCATGTTCCCGTTGCTGTATCTTCGGAACTCTTCCATCTTGCAGGACTGAAACCATACCTATAAGCCGACAATTCCCATTGCTTCTCCTCTTCAGTTCCTGGCAACCTTCGTTCTCTTTTCCGTTTCTATGGGTCTGACTACACTAGGTGCCCCATATAAGTGAAATCATACTGTATTTGTCTTTCGGTGATGGGCTTGTTTCACTTAGCATAATGTCTCATGCTTCATCCACGTTATAGCAAGTGTCAGTTTCTTTCCTTTTTAAGGTTAAATTCTATTCCACTTTATGTGTATGTATGCCACCTTTTCTTTTTTCATTCATCTGTTGGTGGATGCTTGGCTTGCTTCCACCTTTTGATCTTATGAATAATGCTGCTTTGAATCTGGGTATACAGATATCTCTTGGAGCCCCTGCTTTCCATTCTTTCAGGTGTATACCCAGAAGTGGAATTGCTGGATCTATTTTTTTTCTTCCTCTTTTTAAATGTTCTTGCCCTCTCTTAGCTGAGGGAAATGGAATATCCACTGTCCTTCAGATCCGCTCCCACCCTACCTTTAAGCTTTTCCTTAAATCTCTGCTGCCCCTGATTCTTCTTCTCACCTCCTCTTTGTGCACATGGATGCACTAAAATGTTGTCACGGATCCGTTGTTGGCAGGGCAGTCATTTGCATCCAGGAGCCCATGGTCCCCCGCAGCACCCAGGTACCATAAACCAGCACACCTTGATCACTTTGTCTCCGGAGCTGTGCTGCTTGCCTGAGCTGTGCATCTGCTAAAGCACAAGACCTGGCCTCATCTTTGCCTGTCTGCCACCTGCACAGACAGTCACATCCTTATGCAGTTTAATAAAGCAGCGAAGAGGAAGATTAGCTGTAAAACGGCAAGAGGGTTTCTTCTTTGCTAGTAGGGCTTTGGGTAGCGTGTTGTAGCTCTGAATTCAAGGCTCTATTCACTGCCTGCCTCTGGAGGGCCCTGTATCCGAGCTACTTTCCGTGGTCTTCAGAATGTCCAGCTGTGTGTCACCAGTCCAGATGTGGAGGGATGGGTGGAACGTAGAATTGACTTATAAAAGTATTCTGGTTCTGCGTTGACATTCTTAGGGTAAGAAAACAGGAGAGCAGAAAAGCAGTATGTCGAAGAGCTTGTATCTATGGAGACTGCTTTTTTGCGTTCATTCTTTTTCTCTCTCTTTTTTTTTTTTTTTCCAATTACACTGAAACCTCCATTGAGCTATGTAATTCTCTTTGTGGAGTGGATCTTCCGAGCCTTGGGCTCGAGGACCAGACCTTGACCATTAGCACTGGGGTGTGTAAGGAAGCTCCACAGGGCCCAAGGGACGGACAGTCTCAGTATTTGGACATGAAAACCATGTTAGTGGCGGGGAGCCTGGAGGAGGTGATGCTAAGTGGAAATTCCTCTGTGTAGCAATGTGTAGTCCTTTTGTGAGCCAGGCTTCCTCTGCTGATAGCCTGGAGGATGGAGGGTTGGGACAGGTCCTGGAATGCATGGAGACTTGTGCCATAGCTGGTCACTATTTTTTTTAATTAAAAAGATTAAAGTATAATTGATTTGCAGTGTTGTGCCAATTTCTGCTGTGCAGCAAAGTCACCCAGTCATACATATATATATACGTTGCCTTTCTTATATTATCTTCCATCTTCCATCATGTTCTATTCCAAGAGACTGGATATAGTTCCCTGCACTGTACAATAGGACCTTATTGCTTATTCATCCCTTTTTTTTTTTTTTGGTCCTTTTAGGGCCACACCATGGCATATGGAGATTCCCAGGCTAGGGGTCGAATTGGAGCTGCAGCTGCCGACCTACACCACAGCCACAGCAACACAGGATCTGAGCTGCATCTGTAACCTACACCACACCTCAGGGACCACACCTCACGAAAATACCGGATCCTTAACCCACTGAGCGAGTCCAGGGACCAAACCTGTGTTCTCACGGATACTAGTCAGATTCATTTCCGCTGAGCCATGATGGAAATTCCCTGCTTATCCATTCTAAAGGTACTAGTTTTCACCTACCAACCTCAGGTCACTCTTAAAGATGGATAAGTAAGTGGAAATGGGACTACTGTTGCTGTTTCACATCTTTAAAAGTAATCTGTGAACACCAGCTCTTTCAGACCAGAGTAGCTCATATTAAATTGTTGCCAGAAAAGGAAGAATAATGGGCAACATTTATTTATTCATTCAGAAATAGATTGAAGAGCCAAGAATCCAGTGCTCTGTGAAACCAGACGCACCGTCCTTATAGTCTCCACATTAACGCACCCCCGCTGGTTCCTGTGCAAAATTACTCACGTGAGATGTGAATGTTTTCCTGAAGGTAATATATGTTTCAACTTTTTTTTAACTTGTTTTTATTTCATCATTTTTGTAGAACCATTAGCGACAGGTTCCAGTGCTGGAATCACACATTAAAACCTTTCTTCTGGGAGTTCCCATCGTGGCTCAGTGGTTAATGAATCCGACTAGGAACCATGAGTTGTGGGTTCGATCCCTGGCATTGCTCAGTGAGTTAAGGATCCGGCGTTGCCGTGAGCTGTGGCGTAGGTTGCAGATGCGGCTCGGATCCCGCGTTGCTGTGGCTGTGGTGGAGGCCAGCGGCTATAGCTCCTGTTAGACCCCCATATGCCACGGGTGCGGCCCCAGATAAGGCAAAAAGACAAAAATAAATAAATAAATAAAAGGTTTCTTCTGAAAATAAATCAACCTTAGCAGGTCTTTTGGCTGCACCTAAAGTTCCCAGGCCAGGGCTTGAACCTGAGCCACAGCAGTGAAAACATGGATCCTTAACCCACTGAGCCACCAGGGAACTCCAAGCCTCGTCTTCATTTATTTTCCTCCTCTGCCTTTCAGAGGATCATGGGGCCGTCTCTTGGGTTTCCCTTTCTCTCCGTCTTATACACAGAGCTTTCACCTCTAGGAACTGAGCCTTTCCTTGGGTCTGCAGGGGGGATCCCATCCCTTTGGGGCAACTCCTTTTCCTCCCACCACATCTTTGACTTGGGTCTCCTGAGCCACAGCCGGAGGAATCAGCTCTTGTTCCCAGGGCAGCAGGTTTCTTCTGTCTTTTTATGCCCACAAGTATCATGGGGATGTTTCTGGGAACGGATGGTAACCCCAGACTTGAAGTTCATGCCCCTTCACACGTTGGCTGTGAATTCTCTGCTGGCTTGAGAGAGAGAGACTGGCGGGCCGCTGCAGACGTGTGAGAACACTGAGCGAGACCAGGGCTGCTTGTGCCTTGAGGGCCCCCACCCCACCACCCATCCCCTCCGATGCCTCTGCTGTGCCTCGTGAGTGGGGCAAGGCCAGTGGAGACTGGGTGTTGGCTCATCTGGATGTGTTCCTGACTCGTTTACCTACTCATGCGTTCTTAGACGTGGAATGGTGGCCTCAGAGAGACCAAACACTTTTTTGCCAGCATCCTGTTTTTCAGAAGGCTGATACCCAGTTTGTTTCCTATCAGCTCTGTAGGTGATAGGCCCGTTTCCCTAAATACCACCAATATAGGGTATTTTGTGCGAAAAATATTCCCTCATTTGATAGATGAAAAAAGCCGTCCTGTCTTCACCGGCAGTGTTTTGATGGGTAGTGGGACTTAAAGTTGTGTTTCCTGTGTTTTAGATGGATATCAAAGTTATGTAGAATTAGATTATTATAATAGGCATGTGGCATTGTTTCTGCCTGTGAAGCTCCACTTGGTGCTAGTGGGGACTCAAAAGCAGAATTTGGTTTCTAGGTATTTCGATGTATTCCTGTTATTACTCTTTGAGGACGGGGTCCAGACTTGGTTTGTGGCTGCAGTTTTTTTAATGCTCTTGGGGTGATGAAGTTACTTCTTGAAATTTTTCTCTTCTTTTCTTTGTATTGTAAGAGGTTATGTGAAGCGATTCGTGAGGGTTTTATGGAAAGACAAGGCATTGTAATGAAGACCGTATTTTATGAATCTAAAACTAGGCCTTCTGATTTTACGAGAATGAGTCGTATTTATGGGGACAGTGGGATGGGATATTTGAAGTGTGGATTGTCGTGTTCAGTCCAGAAGTTCTTATCATCATAAGAGCTGACATGTCCCACGCCACGTTCCCCCGCCATGAGTTCCTCAATGTATCAATTTGTTTAGTGCGGAAAGCAGTCTCTGGTTAAAATAAGCGGAGAAACACTGGCTTCTACAAGCTGAATCTCTGTTTTGTTTTATTTTAAACTATAGGGCTTTTTAGTCTTTAGGATAGTAATGTGCGCTGTTGATCTCGAGGGAACTCCCTCCATGTAGAGAGTTTTTCACATGAAACCTTTTTGGTGCGGGTTGGGTAGTGGAGTCAGGGGACAATGTTTTTGGGACATAGTGAAAACCCCATCCCAGGAGTAGTTTGGGAAACGCTTTATTGGAATAATTATGAATTTTACATGGCGTAAACCTGCACCCTGTGGGTTAAAATCCAGAAACGGTTTTTCAGTTGTGGAATAGAGAGGAATGTTCATGTGTGCAGAGGGTCTGTCCTTTTCTTTTCTCTTTTTCCTTTTTCTTTTGGCCTGAAATCTCCTACTTTAAGGTCTTAAGAGAAAAATAATGACATAACCAAAAAATTGTGTGTGTGTGTGTGTGTGTGTGCGCGCGCGCATGTACCTAGGAGATAACTCTTGCTGCGGAAATGAATATTTACCACTTTTGAGAATAGCCTTTTTTTTTCTTTCCAGAATGAAAGTTAGCCAGACCAGTCTCATTGCTGTGTTTTGTTTGATGTTTCTTAGTCTTAAATGCCGCTTAATAACACCATTTTATTGACTGTTTTGTGCAAGCCAGCAGGCTCAAGAAGGGCAGATGCAAGTTAAATGTCTTGGCTTCAAAAAACTTACACTTTAGTTGAAAAGCAGAGAGAAAAACGATGGAAAAACTGAGGGGGGAAAAGGCAGTAGTTGGTATTTAATTACCAATCGAAAAACTAGAAGACCTGAGTTGTGCAATGGCCATCCGGCACCAGGCTGTGGGAAACCAGAGGAGGAAGAGATGGAGGCACAGGCCTGGAAGTCAGGGAGTATATGCAGTTGGAGGGTTATGAGCCCCTTAGAGAAACCAAAAAATCTCTGTGTCCCTGCCTGGATTCGTTTGAAACAAATGTCCGCTTTTTTTTTTAACCACCCAGAATTAATAACTGTTGACATCTGGTTATAGTGATACCCTGTGAGCTTGAAGAAATACAGCACTGATGAAGATGTCTCCTCTAACCATTCAGTTCACGACCAACTGCCTCTCCCACCCTGTGCACACACCCAGGTCCCTCTCATGAAGTCCATCTCTAGGCTCCTTTTGGAGTTACTCTTTTATTTTATGTATTTATTTTATTTATTCTTGTTTGGTCGTACCCATGACATGTGGAAGTTCTGGGGCCAGGCAGGGATCATCACATCAGCGCCATTGCAGAGACCCTAACTGCAGCAGTGACAATGCTGGGCCTTAACCTGCTGAGCCACCAGGGAACTCCCTGGGATTGCTATTTTATATACACAAGTGTCCTTAAAGGGTATAGAGTGCTCTTTTTGGTCAATTCATTATTTCCTGAATTTTCATCCATGGCATCCTTGTGGATCCAGGCACAAATGCTTGTAAGCATGTGGCCCCAGGTACTTCCTGGACCCTGGAAGTCCATTTCTAGATTCCTGTTTAGAGGAAGGCGAGACTTGAACCCCGCAGGCAGGTTGGAGGAGGTGTGGGGGAGGTGCAGCCCACAGGTGGGTTCACTGGAGCAGAAGCAGGAGGGAGGGTCTCCAGAGACTGTCATCCTGCCAGGGTGGGGAGGCCCGTCCCCAGGAGGCCTTGAGAATCTGGTTTGCAGCCATCACTGTTTCCCGTCCCTTTCGTCTGGCATTTAACTTGCTCAGAGTTCTTACTGTTTCTCTTCCCCTGGACTGCAAACTCCTTCCAAGTCTGACTCTGATGCTTCAGCTCTTTGACTTTCCTTTGGGTGCTTTAACTGAGACATGCTTGGTGGGTTTGTATATTTTGTAAATGCCATGCAGTGGAAACATTGTTTCTGGTGTGAGGTCTTTAAATAATTTTCAGAAATTAAACCTGAGGCTTTTGAAGATAAACGGCGGCAATTTAAGCCTGCTGGGAAGCTGGAACGTGGACAACGTAGGTAGGGCTATCCCGTGGCACGGACCTGGGTCTGTTGAGGGCTAAGCTTCCCTCCTGCCGTCGGGGGATGGCAGACGGTGCAGCAAAGTGCAGACACACCTTTGCTCACCTGCAGACCGGAGCCCCTCACAGCCCTCCAGCCAACCAGTCAGGGAAGAGAAGACTCACAGACGGGCTTGCCAGCCAAGCCTTTTGGAGTCAGGGCGAAGCAGGCCAGCAGGAATCCGGGGTGCACTGCCGGCTGGGGAGAGCTTCTCTCCCCGGGGAGGAAAATAACGCCCCCGTGAACCACTTTTATTTTCTGTTTGTATGGCATGCGTGTCCTTAATGCATGTTTTTCTTTGAAGGTGCAGGCCCTTCTCCCTGCACACCCAGAGATTATTCCAAGTCTCTGCCTGCACTGCCTCTGACGCATGATGTCAGATGCTGGATGTGGCGGGCAGCCTGAACGCTCTTATCTCTCGTGGTTGACCCCAGAAAGTCGTTTCTCTGATTGACTGTGTGTGTGTGCCACGGTAACAAACACGAGAGGCTGGTCTGCGCTGATGGACATATATAGAGTGTTTGTGTATTTCGAGAAAAAGGAGTATATCAAAAAATCTGGCACCGGCTGTTTAGTTTTATCGCTCCGAAAACAGTGTCGACCGTGACTGGACTAGTTGAGGCTGACTTTCTCCCCGTTATCTTCAGGGTCCTCGAATATGCACAGCTTATGACTTGACTTTGCCCATTTGATGGGTGAATTCTTACACCGCCTCTGTTGTGCCATTTATTCGTCACAGGGTAGGCGATTACGGCTGGAGCATGTCACTCAGGCCACCAATTTTTTTTTTTTCTGATACCTAAGGATCAAAAATTCCAGTGCAGGTGTAAGATGATCAGGGTGTTCTGACCATTAGAATCTTTCAAAACCTACTGTTATTTTATCCATCTCAAAACTCAGGCTCTCGTTCATCCTTGGAAACAGTGCAAAGAATAGCTCCTCAGCCAAATCATGTTTTCAAAAAAGAAGATTTTTTTTTTACATGTTCACATTTCCTGTCAGAGTTGAGTGTTGAATTGCTTTGAAGGCTAGACTTAGGAGCTCCACACTTCAGCCTGCAAATGCATGTAAATGCTGAGATTTCTGGGGCTTGGGGGTGGGGGTTGGGGAAGGGGCTGGTGCCTGAGGAAAGGGGCAAGGCTGCGACGAGTGGCCCTGTGTTGCAGGCGCCCAGGGTGCCAGGCACAGACCTTTCGACACCAGAGCTGAGATGTCAGAGCCAGATCAGGCCCTTCCCTGTTAGGTGGAGCGTCAGCCCAGGGGGACCCGGTGGAATAGGAGCAGATTATTAGACAGGGAGGGACAGGAAAAGGAAGCTTCCAGAGGGAGAGAAGAATGAGGGTCATTGGGCCAGGGCCCGGGAGGGGTGCACCGATTGTACTCTGAATGCAGGGAGGGGTGCAAGGTCAAAGCCTGGCTGGGGTGGTGAGGCACAGGCGATGGGGAAGGGGAAAATGCTTCTATGCTCTGGGCCGAGCTTGGGAGGAGACGGAAAAATCAAGTAGACAGATGCAGGGCTGGGCTGGGCTGCCGCTGCCGGCGGGTGGGCCGCGCACGCTGAGCTCCTGGGGCGGTGCATGTCATGCATGTCACGGCGGGTCCTGATCACTGCTCCTCGGGGTCTCGTTCCTTGGGGATGGGGATACAAGGGCCAGCCCTTGAAATAAATAAGAAAGAAGAAAAGAAAAACAAGTGCCAGCCCTTCTGAGGTGTCCCGGGGACACATGGGTTGGTCCTCAAAAAGTAGTTGCTGCCAGTGGGTTTTTTTAAGACTCTTAGCCTCAGGGGACCCTGTGGCTCTGCTGAAGGTTTTCTCAGCTTCTCGGGGGCTGGGAGTGGGGTGCTGCTCCCCTCATGCTGAAAACGGAGCAGGGATTGCCAGATGATGGGGTTCAAATCTTTGCCTTGATTGCTTTGGTTTTCCAGGTCACGTACACAATGAAGTCAGAATAAACACATGGAAAGAAAATATTGTCAGGAAGAAGTCTGGAGGTTTGGGTTCTGAATTTGTCCCGAGGTCATAGGGTGGCTTAATGGAAAAGTCAGTTTCCATTTGTCACTGGGTGGGGTTGTGACCTAGGAAATGAGGACTTTGAAGTAAGGGCTGTGGAGTTACCGTTAACTTTTGCATGCACCTTTGGCAAATGTGTTTGGTTGAACTGACCACCCAAACTTGAGAGTAGGGCCACCTCGGACCAGATGGTCCAGGGTTCGAAGCTCTAGGTGACCGCTTCCTAGCTTGGTCACCCTGACAAGTTACCCTTATTTCTCCAAACCTCAGTTTTTCCATCTGTAAAATGGGAAGGAGTCGCTGCAAGGATGGAGTACGTCAAGCTCTTAGGTCAGCCCGTGCCTAGAGGGGTGTGGGCACTGAATCGTGTCAGCTTCAATTAGCAAGCTCTTCTCTACTGGCGTGAAACCTAAGTCACCAAGAATATTAACCACACAGGTACTTCCTGGGCAAGCATATCTGAGCTCGTTGTTTCTTATTCTTTTTTTTTTTTTTTTTTTTTTGGCTTTTTAGGGCCGCACCCATGGCATATGGAGGTTCCCAGGCCAGGGGTCTAATCGGAACTACAGCCGCCGGCCTACACCACAGCCACGCCAGAGCCCAGCCACGTCTGAGACCCAAACCACAGCTCATGGCAACGCTGGATCCTTAACCCACAGAGCAAGGCCAGGGATCGAACCCGCAACCTCATGGTTCCTAGTCGGATTCATTAACCGCTGTGCCACAACGGGAACTCCTGTTGTTTCTTATTCTTCATGGCCTTTCTTTTCTTTGAAACCTTCCGTGATTCCCTCGTCACCAACCTGAGAAATGACTCTGAGCTCTTTTGCTACAGTGCAACTTTCTTAGGCTACAGGTTTCTTTCTGCCCATGTTGTCTTTATATGGCTTCTTTGTGTGGCTGTCTGTCTCCCTGGATAACCTGAGCTACTTGAGGCTAAGGGATGCGACTGCGGGGTCCCCCACTTCTGGCACTCACGTCCCTGCATGCTTCTGAATGTTTGCTTGCAATGAGATGAAAGTGTTGGGGGCGGTGTTTCATGTACATAGGAGGGGCCCCCTGGCACAGGTCCACTCTTCTCTGGTGGTTGTGGCTGCTTTGTGGCTTCAAAGGTGGCTGGGCAGTGACCTGTAAGGCATTGCCCCGCGGACATTCTCACCCCAGAAACATGTGGCTACCTCCCCCGCAGCCCAGGGAGCCTGGGTGACAGACAGACACCATAAGGCTGAGTTCTGAGCCTCCCTTCCAAAGTGGCAGAATGCAGTGCTTTCTCTCTATTTCCTTGGAATCTGAGCAGGTAGGTTCATTTTTTAGACATAAGCCCGAGCGAGCGCTTCAAGGATAGAATACCCTGAGATTGAAAATTAAAAATTTAATGTTGTTTTAAATAGAAGTGGATTAAATAAGGAACCAAATAATTTCCAGGGTAAATGGCAAAGGATGGATTCTGCTGTCAGTGAAGTACTCTGCTGATAACTACTCATGGTTTTGTTTTTTTGTTTTTTTTCCCTCTCCTTTTTTCCCTTGAACTTGGGATCCCTGTATATCACAGACAAGCATCAAAGCCCAAGATTCAAATCTGTTACTGAATCCATTCCAGGAAAGCGGGGAAAAGCTACCAATTTGTCATCTGTTATAAAATTTTATAACCTTTCTTTTTCTTTTTTGATATTTTTGTACTATTATTCACTCGGCTTGCGATACTGTGCCAGATTTGCGCCTGCTCATTTTACTATGTGTGCATGGCTGTGGTCTTTATTTTCTAAGTATGGACTCCCAGGTTGAGTTAGCCGTGCCGAAATCCGCTCACGCTGCAGTGTCCTCAGCTCAGGCTCTCCGTGGTTTGAGGCGGGCTATTTTTGGGTCTGGTCAGGAGGGAGCCAGTTAAAAACCTGAATTGCCTCATTCCCAGGGTGGTCTTTCTCCATCGAGATTGTGGTCAGCTTAGCAGGAGGGCAATTTGAGCAAACCTCTCCTGTCACTTCCTGTGTGAGTCTGGATGGAGAAGAAAGAGGAATCTTCATTTTTCCAAGTTGTCAGTTTTTATAGCTTCTCGGTAGAGCAGAAGTAGCTTGGAAAGATTGCGAATTTTGTTTTTCACTGGATATGCAAATATGTATTGAGGAATGCTGGTGATGGGCTTGCCTTGGGGTTGTGGAACGAGAAATAAAGTACACATCATTTTGCACTTTTTTTCATAAAGTGGGGGAAGAGGCCAGCAGCCAGGTGGGTCACAAAGGGCACCACGGAGCCATCAGTGTAGCTATCTTGAGACAAGGACGATTCTCGGAGGCAACGACTTCCTTGGAAAGTCTTATTTTGAGGGTTTCACCAAATTTCAGCTCAATATTTAGTTAACACAGACGAATCATTATGGAACATGTTAATTCTGTTTTTCCATTTTTATA